>PVKZ01000175.1:0-1215042 GCA_004027375.1 Macroglossus sobrinus
TTTTTTGGCCTTTGAATGATTGCCTGTGAATAACCCTTTATGTTTTTGAGTAATCTCAAAACTGAAATATCTTTCTGGAGAAAAAGTGATTCATCTTCTACTGTTTCAACTTTTCTTTTTAGGACTAGCTAAGCTTTACATTTTCAAGTCAATACTGATTAAGGAACTGCTAAGTTTACTTAGAATACTTGGACATCAACAACAATTTAAGGCACAATGGCTGGAAACAATTTCATGTTTCTTTACCAAAAAGATTTCACTTTCCTTTAACTCAATTCACCAGTACTCACTATTTTGTCACTCTAATTATTAAATTATTTGGCAAAGTGGTTATTTTTCTGCAGAATATTGGTCTTCAAGGAGTGATCTGTCTTCAAATTCCAATTAATATTAAGGCCACCATAAGGCTTGTAACTCTTCTCAACATTTGTTAAATAGCATGATTATATCTTGAGGAGGGGACATTAAAGAGCATTTGCTAGATGCAGGGAGTATATGCCTCGATAACTTGGTTTAATAGGTTGAAAATGGAAAAACAAAACATAAAGTTAAAAATATGCAAACTTTACAAATACTGCCAAGCCACTAACACTTGTTCAAATTATTTTTTAAAAGTCTTAGAATATTTGAACTAAAGCTTAAAAGTTCTAAATCCCTGTAACTGCAATTTTTTAAGTGAGAATACATTTTAAAATTATGAATTTTCATCTGACAAATTTCTGTTAGAGAAAATCATAATTTACCAGTAGATTTTAAGTTTGGGAGTTTTTCACAGGGAAAGAAGAATATTTTTGATATTTCATATTTATTAATATAGAAACATCTTGAAATATAGATTTGTACTTTACCAGCATAAACCCCTGAGTCAAATCAAATAAACATTAACATATTAACATAAAGTAGGACTTAATAGGAGTCATGGACATATGAAAAATGAGTAGGGAGTTGTGATGGTTGAGGTCAGTGTGTCTCCCAAAGACCCCTAATTCCTGATGTTCGCCCCCTTGTATAACTCCTTCCCCTTAAGTATAGGCCGGACTTAATGACTTGCTTCAAGTGGAAAGAATACAGTAAAAGTCAACGTAGAACCAGACTTACCTGAAAATGGTTCAAACAAATATTGGGATAATCTTAAGGAGTTTATCTCACAAGTAGGAAACAGCTAAGCCAAAAACTACCTGGAAAATAGAGCTCATGACTTATTGTTATGTAATTTCTGAGAGAATATCATTGCCAAATAAAAGCAGTGTAATTGAAAAGAAATTAGAAATCATGTTACGGAAGTTATTATGAATATCATATAATAAAGTTTTTGAGTTATTTGACTTATTCCTATTTCTGATATTGGGGATTGCAGAGAGAGAGAATGAATCAGAAATAGCTGAACATCTCTTCCATGTTAATATAATTGTAAAAACTGACAAACAGCTCTCCTTTTACTTCAACTACCATTTATTGAGCACTTGCATTGTAAGAATAAAATAAAAACAACATTATAATCAATGAGGGAGTCATTGAGAAAATTCTCACAATCTAATTTGAATCTTTCACAACATAGATGATAAATGCCAATCAGCTCTGGATGAGTTAATGACCTGCAACCTGCAGGCCCAGCCTAGCCTAATTGTATAAAATCTTGACAGCAGTTACATGATTTTCTAAAAAAAATAATTCTTATAATAATGATCTTTCTTTAATATATGGTGGTTGAGCTTTGCATATAACATTTTAACATGACTGTTCTCTAGACATATTTTGGTCATTGTGTGGGTTTTTTGTTTGTTTGTTTGTTTTAGCATTCATTTTGTTTCATTAAGAGTTTCAAGTATACAGTACATTGGTTAGACATTTATGTAGTTTATGAAATGACGTTTATGAAATGACCTCCTGGTCATCATATATTTTTAAGTGGACTACCAGGTTTAATCTCTATTGTCTTTTAAGAGTTTTTAGGTATAAGTTAAATCAATAGAAACAGTAGAAAGACATTTTAATAAAAAGTTCTTAGCATTGGAAGTGTGTAAAAACTCATTACATTTCATGAATTACATTTTCTCTCTGAATATAATTGGAGTGGAAGTATTTTATTTGGTTGATGACAGACTGTAAGCCAGCTATTCAGTAGACTTTGACATCTTTTTTTTTTTTTTTTTTTTTTTTTTTTTTTTTTTTTTTTTTTTTTTTTTTTTTTTTTTTTTTTTACTGCTAGATGCTGCTTGTGCAGACTTTCACTTAGAGTTGAAATATAATCATGTCTTGATGTGTTTAGAGAGGATATTAATCTTTGAATCTTCTATCCAATACTAACTCTGTGATTTGATTAACGCTATGTGGCATTAAAAATTTAAACACATACACAAATATCATCTTGATAAACTAGAGAATTAAAATATTTGCCTGGGGCCCCCACACAAGGCTTTCTATAGCTTAGATCTCAACTGACTTCCTATGTTCACCTTTTCTTTGGTTATCCAAGAGTTTCTGGCTTCATTCTTTTTGTCAACCCACTCATTCTCTTCAGGCTCTCTAATATGTCAGAAGTGGGAAGCAGTCTTTTTATTTCTATCCCCAACAGCAAGCATATGAGCTCTTCTCTTCTACAGTGTTCCCACTAATCACAGAGGGGAAGTAGAATAAAAATAAATAAATAACTCTTTGGCAATTTATCAGATATTAGAGTCATAATACCTAATATAGAGTTCCCAACATTCACTGGAAAAAAATGTTTTTTTAATGCCTTCCTACCATGGTCAGGCATTTTGCTAGGCACTGAGTACACAAAAATAAGAGACAACTAACCTCAAGGACCTCACCACAGAGTGTAAATAACGCAACAATTACAGCACAATGTGATAAAGGCACAATCGGAGAGAAAGAAAGCTTGCTATCACAGAAACACAGAACGGGGTATGGTGGCAATTAACCTGCAGGCAGAGGGGATAGGCATGTGGAGAAATTAACAGGTGCAGAGACACACAGACAAGAAAGAGCAGGTGGATTTTAGGAACTATAATGGTCTGGATTTGAAGGACAACATGTTGAACAATAAGGTGCCAGGGGTAGGCATGAATTGCTGGATCACTGGTTCTCAAATTGCATTTCCCCAACTAGTAGCATTAACAGTACCTGGAATTTTATTAGAAATGCAAATTCTCAGGCCCCACCCAGATCTACTGATTCAGAAACTAATTTAACTAGTCCTCCAGGTGCTTCTGATCACACTAAAGTTTAAAAAATACTGCTATATTATGTTAGACTTATAGATTTCTTTTTCTCCTAATGTCAGTAAATTTTAAATTAAAAAATGGCATTTGTTGAATATGATTCTTATCAAAAGAGCTGTCTGGAAGCACTGTGGAGAATAAATTACTGCATGCATGATGACAGTTGGGGGAATGGGATGGAGGGAGGATAGAGAATAAAATTGGATGATACTTAATAGACTGTTGCAGTACTTCAGGTGAAAAGTAACAGGACATGATGAACTGAAGAGTTTTAATGAGTAAGGATTTGAAAAATATTCAGTAGCTGCTTCCTCATTTTCATGATTAACTGAAGTTCTAATGCCATTTATTATTGTTCAACTGAATATAGGCTCATAGATCAACACCACTCCTCTGCTATTATTTGGCTCCACTTTTAGTGATGGCCACAGGAACTTTTTCTTCTAAGAATAAGCAAAGCATAAGTATTCCTCCTGCATAAGTGGTCAGTATGATTTCTGGACAAGTAGAAACAATTGGTTAGGCTGCTCTGTCTGGTACCTAGAAAGGATTACATAAGAGTATTTCCTCTTGCTTTGAGCCAGAATTCTCATTATAGTCTTTGGCTTATTTGAACAAGGTTAGGTTTATAGCAAAGAAGATTATCTTCACTGTGTAAACAATAACAATATTTCTATGATTCTAAAATTAAAATAAATAGAAATTATTTAGCAATCTGTGGTCCTTGCACAACAGATGTTTTATTTATTGCATTTACTAATATGTATTTAATATTTACTATAATGAAGTAACCTAAGTGAAATTTATTTATTACATAGCTTAAATATTTGATAACAAATTAAGATGATGATGGAGAGAAGACTCAAGAATCATACAATGCCCCAGTATTTATTGAGTACTCCTCTGTGTTAGGCACTATGTTCAGTACTTTTTATTATTATATAATCCTCATAGTACCTGTATAAGATATTATAATTTTATGCTAGTATATTTTTTATACCAATGAAGAATTTGAAGACTAAAGAGGCTAACTAGCTTGTCACTTCTAATGAAACTGTTCAAGTTTCAAAACAGTCTGAAAAGAAGTCAAGGAAAATACCACCAATTTTTCACAGATCATCCTGAAAAACATAAAAATTCTTGATTATAATTTACTGTTATATTTGTGTTCCTTAATATGTGTTCTGAAATGTCTTTTTTTTATCCTTTTTATCTGTCCACTATACCTTAAATTTATAAGCTTATTACTTTTAGTGTATACTTGGACTTTATTTTCTTTGCTTAACTTTGTGAAAAATTCTCTCAGTTCCCACATCTTTGTTGGGATGAGAAGTAGGGGGCAGAGGGAACAGTCGAAACAACCTATTTACCTGATTTTCAGGGCAAACTGCAAACTTGAACTTTTAAAAACAATTATAACAACAGCAATGACTTATAGTTACATAATGTTTTCTACATTCCAGGCACTGCTGTAAGAAATTTTCCACATATTATATAATACAAAATCAAATAGATAAGCATTATTACCTTTTTTTTTTAATGATGAGAAAACTGAGGCACAGGGATGTTAAGTGACTTGCCCAAGGCTACACTCACTGTAAGTGTTAGACTTCGGCTTTGACTCCAACATTCATACAATATAATCTTTCAACTAGTCAGCTGTGAAGGGAGATATTAAACTGACCCTCAGAAAAAACAGCATGGTGGTATGGCATCATGGGAATACTTCTAAATAATTTTAACGATGAGGATATGTGAGAAGGTCATGAAGTCACAGGTTAAGTCAGATGAATCCCTTTAAATTGTCACTTTTAGTTGATAATTTGAGGTGAGATTGTTTTTAATATTGTACATAGATATTGTATCAGTAGAATATAAAAGAATTTAAAAATAAAGTGATGGCCTTTAAAAAGCTTTTGGGATATGCTTCCAGACCACCCAGAGGTAGATTTCTCTCTCCTATTTTATTAGAATGAATGAATGCTGGTAAAACTATAACATTTCCCAGGATTAAAAACTGAAGTTACAAAAATGAAATTTGAAGAAGCCACAAAAGTCATCAAACCCATTTTACAGATGACGTAACTGAGAGCAAGAGAAAGTCAATGACTTATTTAAGACTTTTTAAATGGTTATAAGTATGACTATGACTACTTGGCTCTTCACATTCTAGTACTTTTCTAAATGCCTCTAAGTTATTGAAAAAGAGGTAGTATACCTGGTACTGTGAAATACCATTTTATTAATAAATTAGCAATGTTTTTAATGTCTGTGAATGAGCAGCTAATTCAGCTAGGATTAGATAAAAAAAATAATTAGATTAACTACAAAATTTGAAAGCATTTCTAAATCACATACCTGTAAAATCGTGTACAATAGACTAGAGGTAAGTGTTTTGTTGCTATTAGATTTTTTTTAACCTGGCCTGTATATAGACTAACTCTTGAAAAATCAAGTTTTGTTTCCTTTTTCTGATAAACACCTACTCTTTCCTCATGATTGTGGAAGGAGTGAAAGCAATGATTTTTTGGGGGCGGAAAAACATGTTTTATGATTTTGAATGCAGTACAAGCCCTAGCTCTGCCAGTTTCAATTTAACAAATATTTATGCCATTTTCTGATCTAAGTCAGGTCAGTTTATTTCTTGACCTCATTTTATTCAATGAGGTCAATGTGTATGTGCTTAAAAAAATGAAGCAAGGAAATTATTCATTTGACTATTTTTATCTTCATGAATGCTAGTCCTAAGAAATTTTGAGTATAAATAGATAAAGCCAGTGGACTAAGCTGAATAAAACTCTCCTAGAAGTCTCTTTATGTTTGGAGAGGTAGATGCTAACTCTTAGAATGTCATCTTTAGGGTTTTATTTTTTCTTTCTTATTTCTTAGAAGAAATACCGATCCAATTAATACAACCAAATAATCCACTTTTGACAAAACAATGTTGAGGTTCTATTTTAACACATGACCAAATGATCATTTGCAATTGATCTAGAAAATCATCAGTGAAAAATCAGATGACTGAAAGTCCAAGAAAATGAACAGACCTAACATTCTAAACTAATCAAGTAAATCATAAGGAGACCACTTTTAAAATGTCCTTTGTGCTATATAGATACAGACTATGTAAATACAATTAGTAATATCTTTTCATACTTTTATATTTTCTACTTGGTTTTGATTGGCTAAAAGTGAAAAATGTGCAGACATCAAAGGAAATCAGAATAAATAGGTCAAAGAGCCCTAAAACTGACTATACTTAGGCACTGTTAATATAATCAAATGTTTTCCTCAAGAGGTGCTTAAACTTATAATAAATTAAATAGGAGGATATGATCAGATTTGTGTTTTAGAGTAATTTTAGAGTGGCATAAACTTTGAATTTAAATGAAAATTTGAGTGAACATGCTATGATTATTGTAGATGACAAGAGTTAGACTGCACGTCAAGCAGATAAAAGGTTTTTAGAGTTTTTAATTCCATTGGAATATAAGGATGCATTAAAATTAATTGTTACATAAATTTCTTTGAACTAGTAATTTTAAAAGAATCTTTCTTTTAGTTCACCTATTATCTCTTCATTTTCTTCCTAAAAAAATAATGTGTACACTCCATCTCTTTGATTTTCTGTCTGTAGCCACTTTGGGATCATGTCCTCTGTGAACACTCTGCATTCTGGCTTTTTGTTTATCTTAAAGCTGCTCCTTCTAATTCTGATACATGATACAACATGGGTGAATCTTGAAAACATTCAACATTGTATGAAGTACCTAAAACAGGCAAATTCATAGATAGTAGAAAAGTAGTAGGGCATTAGGGAGGTGGAGTAATAGAGTTTAATTGTTTAATGGATACAAAATTTCTATTTGGGAAAATGGAAAAGTTCTGGAAATAGATTGCAAAATCTCACGAATGTGCTTAATGCCATTGAATTGTATACTTAAAAATAATTTAATAGATTAAAAAAATCTATTTCTCTTGGGTCACCTATTATCTCTTCATTTTCTCTCTAAAACATTACCCAATTCCATTTACCTAGGTGTAAAAGACTCTAACTAAACAGCTGTTTTTAAATTTTATTATAAAATAAGCACATATTTTTTTATTTTATTTCTCAGATAAAAAAACAAAAGGTTTACTTTATTAAACATATTTTTCCCAATTTTAGAATTCAAAGTATTTAAAGTAATGCCCTTTAACTAGATGTAACTAGTAGGTTAATCATTTGTAATTGCATTTTAGGGCTTCCAAAAATGTTATCACCATTACTGTAATGATGTATAACAAATCAACTATACTGCATAAAATGACATTTTCCCCATTTGTATCACCATACAATAATTTTTAGCTATTGGCTGAATATTTTTAGCTCTTCACTGAATAGACACAAACATACTATTACTGAATCTGTTCTGCGCTGAGAAAATAGAGTTGGGATTTTTTGTTTGAAATAATGGTGGCACCACTGAAAATCTAAGGAAATTCAGTGAAATTTAGTAAAGACAGTTTGGTTCTTAGTATGTCAAGTTTTAGCTGTTCCTGGATTTTATTGGTGGTCACCATTAGTTCAGAATTGTTCTACAGCCTTTGCTACAAAGTTTTGGTCTTTTGTCTGTTTTGGTACTTTAATATTAACTAAGTGAGTGATAAATTTTATGGTGTATTTGCTCTTGAACAGTGTTATTTAATTGAACTATATTTTAAGTTAATTTTAAGGGAGTACATAGGTGTAAAGAAAGCAATAAGAGGTGGTGAGACAAAATACTTAAATGTGATAAATATAGCTTACCAAATCATTTCTTCTTTGCCTGCAAGCTCCTAGTCACAACCCATGTTGAGTTAATTATATGAATTCCCATAAACCAAAGTGTGCTTTCTTGTAGTTTGTATTATAATAACAATATCTTCTTCAGTTCTAAGTATAAAAATACATTGTAACCTTGTCTGACAAATATCCTGGCTTACAAATGATCCTTTCACTCCCTCTCTGTTCTTACATTTTTAATCATTCTTAACTACTCCCAACCAGTCACTATAAAACTTTGTCTTCTAATTTCTACCCTTTGCCCTAGGCTCATTTCCCTGAATCCAGAGCTGCTCTTAAAGCATAGGATTTCACTTGTACGAAGAACTTAGTTGATGTTGATGTCAAAATAACCCTAGGGAATTCAAAAGGACTAAAGGTGTTAAAATCTATTTTTTTGTTGTTGCTACTTTATTTTGTAAAGGTGAAATAATGGTAACGAGGCAGGCAGAACAACTTTAATCAGGCAACAAATTATGTTTCAAAGATAAGAAATAAAGTTACTGTTTTTGATTGCATAGGCAATAGCATTGAGTGTAAAAGAATTTCCTAGGTATTAAAATAAATACCCCCCAATAATTTCCAATTTTCATATATATTATATATAATTTATTGATTCTGAGGAAAAATTAAAGTTGAAGATTAAAAAAAAGAACATTTTCCTTATTTTTTTTCTCTTGGATCTGGTATGTTTCTCTATTATAAGCCAAGTTGCCTGGGCAGATTTAAGAGGCATCTCTCAAAGCCACAAAATTCAAAATTGGAGGCTTGACTCTGTCTAAGACTGTTGTGGGCAGTCATTACAAATGTACCCTATCTGTCTTACCTACTAGACTTTAAATTCTATTTAGAAAACATGTCATCATTTATTCAATAAATAGTTAAATGAATGGTCTTGTATTGCTAAAAGACTATGGATTCTTTCCAGGTATTTTGAAATGAAACTCTAGAGTGCTTGCACAAAATTATAAAGCCTTTAGATTTCTGGTTCTTAGTCATGCGCAACCAACTTTGAAGCAGCCTTTTAGAATGGACGCAAATTCAGATTGTAGAGTTTTTCAGGGTTTAAAAGTGTTTTGCTTTTGCTGTTACTTTTATTTAGTCTTAGAAAAATGCAAAAAAAAAATACAATTTTAAATTTATTGTTCTATTTCCTCTTGATAGAATAGTTTTTCTGCACAGAATAGTCGGTGATACAAAAGAAAAATAAATAAATAAAAAACAACTCTTTTGTTTAAAAAAATAAATGGGTAAATATTCTCACAGTCTATTAACTATTGGTAAAAGTGCCTTTCAGCAGAGAACCCTAAAAGTGGTATCAATGTTAGTGGGGGAATTTTTAGAAAACTTAACATAGTTGTGAAATAAAACTGCCTCTCACTGCGCTGGTGAGAAAGGAGACGCAGAGAACCATAATTTATAGTCCAGAAAAAATAGAGATGGTAAATATTGCTAGGCAGGCAAAAATGATAATTACAAACTATAACTTACTAGTTAACTGGACCAAGAATCTACGTTTGAATTATGTTTTGTGATTCAGTTCTTATCTAATATGTTTGCTTTTTAAAATCTAAAACCAGGAAATTTTCAGCAGACTTCAAAACAATGTCTAAAGCAATGTTTGCTTTCAATATTTTTCTCTTAAAGATGTTTATGTCTTAGAAAAATTAGAGGTTTCAGCTTTATAGTTTTACTTCTGTTATGCTATGTGTAATTAGCCATTTCTGTGGAAGAATAAGCGGATGATGGCTTGTCATTTCTCTTGAAACATCAGGCAATATGATGCAGTTTGCTAACCCTAGATCACTTGGTAAAACATATTGCTCATTTTTGTTCAAAGGCTATTTTGTGAGTGTAGGCAGAAAAAAAAATTTTTTTTCAGTTGGATCACTGGGTTTTATTTTCCTGAAAGCAAATGCAAAATACGTATGTAGTCGGTTGAAAAAAAGAAGTCACACATCCTTTTTCTTCCTGAACCCACCCAATGATAATTCTCTCATCAAGAGATGGAATTCTACTTCTTTTTAAAAATTTTAAGTATAGTTAGTATACAATATTATATTAGTTTCAGGTTTACAATGTGACCACTTCACTAAGTCTAGCAATCATTTGTCACAGTGTCATCTTACCACAGTATTGTTGATTATAGTCCCCTCTGTAGGTGAAGATTTTGATTGAACAGATTGTTTTTAATATGTTCTTCCAAATTAAAATAAAGTATTCATGCCTATTGAATGTACAAAGTGGTATTTGAATATTTTATAGTGGCTTTTAACTTGAACACTACTTCTAAGATATTTTTTTGGCCTCATTTCAAATTTATATTAATTCATGAGGAAAGATATCTTTTTATATAGGAAAATAACTTCAAGGAAAAGTGCTATCACCAGGTTTATAAAAGTAATGAGAAAATGGGATCCAAATAATATTTCAAAAGTGATAAAAAAAAGACTATGTGTTGTTATTATCTCATTTCCCAGTAGAATTATCACATAGACAGAGATATAAAATGTTAAGTGCAGATTCTAAAAAACAAAAAACAAAACAAAACAAAACTTTGATTTATCCTTATAATAAAAATAAATTTAAAACATTAATGCAGTGGCAGTGCTTTGGCAATGGCCTAAAATTGTCCTCAGTGAGACAGTAAATATATATTTATTTGACTTAAGATATTATACTTTAGCCAACATAAGTATAGAAGGAAAGTAATACCTTTGTCTTAAAAGTGACATAGATATTACTCAAGATAGTTATTTTGTCCACCCAATTCAGATTCCATATTGCCAACTTGATGACTATTGAAAAATTAATAGAGCACACAAATTTTAAGCTATTTTGAATAAATTAAGGTGTAGCTTAAAATATTTTCAAGTTAGATGTGAAATACTTTAGATTTACCACTTTTTCCAGCATATTTAAGTGTCTACTATGAGAGTATCTAGTAAGTTCTGCTACATTACTTTTTTGTTGATGTGGTACATGTGTACCAGCCAGTACTCTCTCCCTCTAAGCTCTGACTTTTAAAAGGTAAAGTAACCAGCAAGTTAACATAATATTAAAACAACAGTTTTGTATGCTTTTTCAGATCAAGCAGCTGTGTTTCACATAAGACAAACCAAAGAAACATAAGTTAAGAACTCTTTTTAGTTTTCCTTTGGGCATTGTGGGGAAAAGTTCTGGGAAGAGAAGGGGCCAGTGTGAGCATCAGAGATGCTTAACCACCCTTCAAGTAGAAGCAGCCAGGCAGCTGCCAGGCCACATGGAGCCATCCCAAGGTGGATGACATAGAAGAAGCCATCGTTCTGGGCATATCAGCCAATAAATAGTTGTGTACAAAAAAAGCAACACTTCTTCTAGGCTGATGCAGCCCTGCTTCAGGGTGCCTAGTTTGGAGAGCAGTGCATTTCTGCCTCTTCATGTCCCTTTGGTCAGATACTTGTATACAGTACCCAGACTGCACCTCCATATGCTATTACTCTGAAGGTGATAGAGCCTGTTTCTAAAATATAGTCTTGACTCTGGAGTAAGACACCTGGGTTTGAATTCTGGTTGTACAACGACTAGCTATTAGACCCTGGACAAGTTTCTTGAGCTCTCTGGCTCTCAGTTTTCTCATCTATAAAATGAACACAATAATACTGAAGCATATTATACTATAAGGATTAAACACAATGGCAAATATCAAGTCCTTAGTGCAGTCCCTGGCCCCAAATAAATACTCATTAAACTTTAACTCTTTTAACATAAGACAAAGTCTGTGTCTGTGGGACTTTATCATTTTAGGATTGGCAGCATTTAAAAATATACTTTTGTTTTTAAATGGTAGAAAATGGAGAAATAAAAACTTGAATATATAGCTATGTGTAGTGGAGACAGATTCTCAACATTTTGTCACTATAATACTTCCCACTAACATTACAGGAACCTGACATCTTTTGTTTCTTGTACATAAACAGTTCATCATTAAATGTACACTATGGAAACTGTTTACTTCATTCAATATGTCCTAGAGCCTAAACTTACTTTTTTCTCCCCAAGACTAGTACATTTCCCTACTAATTGTCCTTTGATTAAAGGATGGACTTCACTATCTGTCAAAATTCTGGGAAAGATCTATTTTATATATTAAGTAAAATCAGCATCTTCATTTTGCCTTGAGTTATGAAAAACATGGATCAGTAAAACTCTTCTGTCTTATACTTTTGAACTTTAAATAGTTAAATACACAATCTTTTTGATGATTTGTATTTATTAGTCTTCTATACATTTGCTTTACTGCTTAGTATCACCAGTTTACCTCTTCTCAACATGTCGCATGTACTTTTGCAGATATTTATTTGCATTATCATATCTTTAATCATTGCAAAAGAACTTCAGAATGAATATTACATGGGAAAATGAATAAAGCAGAAAATGGTCCTGATTTCCAGTTAACTTGGGCTCCTGGAGATTGGAATATTATTTAGACTTGTAGCTGAAGCCACTCAATCTAAAGGCTCCTGGAGAACTGGAATGCCTTAAGCCGAGGTCCCCAACCCCCGAGCCTGCAGACTGCTACTGGTCCATGACCTTTTAAGAACTGGATCACATAGCAGGAGGTGAGCAGCAGGCAAGCTTCATCTATATTTGCAGCCGCTCCCCAATGGGGTATCACTGCCCCAGCTCTACCACAGATCATTAGGCATTAGATTTTCATAAGAGCACCAGTCCTTGGTGCCAAAATGGTCGAAGACTGCTTCTTTAAAGTATAGTCCATGTCATTTGATTATATGAACATGTGACCTAAGCTAGGTCACTCAGATTCTCTTGCTCCTCAACTTGAATCTCAAACAGAAAGACACAGCAATAGAAATCCACTGGAGCTGCAGTGATAACCTTTAAGATTATCACCCATTGATTTATGTTACTTAGTGCTCAGAACTTCACTGATTCCTATCTTTACAGGGTTATACTGTTCAGTTTTCCTGTGATTCTGAATTATGCAATGCACTTCCAACAAATCTCTTTTTGCTTAAAATGAAATTTTGTTCAACTTCCTTGTTACCAAAAAGTTATAACAGAATCAAGGAGCCCAACAGACTGGAATTTTTTTCCTTTACTCAAATAGATGGTTTTGTTGGGTAAAAGAACCCATCAGATAAATTATATTTTTGGTATCTCTGAATCTGACTTTACAGTGAAAGTGCTCACACTGAACATATCACAATTCAGAAGTTCAAGGAGAGTGAAGTTTTGCAGGTAGATGTCTGTTGGACCTTTTTCATCTTGAGAATGTTACAGCCTACTGGATGGGTTTCTGTGGAACCTCTTCCACTGTAACTGGCAAGTGGATTGGCTGATGGAATCCCTATGCTGACATCCAAGCTCCCTCCACCTGTGCTTGTCCGTGAATCTCTGCTTTGTTTATTCCTATTGTTACCATGTCTGTGCTGGCTCCTTGTCTATTTCTTAATTCAGTGAATTTTCAGGATAGCTTACATAACACTTGTTATTTGACAAAAGGGCTTGTTATTCCTCTAGAATGAACCTGCTATTAGGTCGTTGACAAAACTCCCTTTCTTTACATAAGATTGTAGAACAGAAGATTTTTTATATGGAAGCTGATTCACCCAATTTTAGTTTCATTTATTTGGTAAGTGTTGGCTCTTCTTAAGTATCTGTACAGAGTTATTTTATCTTAATCAAATACAAGCACAGTTATTTTTTTCCCATACAGCAAAAGTACTTATTCTGAATAAGGAAGTGTTCATGGGTAAGCTTTATAGGTCTATAAATTCTTAGAGATTTCTCGCACTATGTAGTGTGATGTGCACTTTTATAAAAGCCATAGATTTTATCAGATTTTTAGTATTTTGTGACTCTTAAAAGAAACAGAAGTGGGAGAAAAAAAGCACAAACAAAAAACTATTTACAAGCTTGACTCCTGTCCTAGACTGTAGAATATTCAATGTCTAAGTCGAATTGGGGAATGAATGCATGTGTACCCAGACCTGAAGTCATTCCAAATTCATTGGATTAGAGTTGAGCAGCCATATTCTGAGGGATCATATGCTAGTTCTATTGACAACTCAAATCAAGTACCAGGAAGGTATAGGCAAGCAGGACAGTTCTATCCCTGATGCCAGACAATCACATTCAGAGTCATGCAAGCATTAGAATGTTGTTCTCAGTTTTGCCAAGTGCAAACCCCATGGAGCACAGAATTGCTATTTTAACTAACCCAGATTATATTTAAAAATAATTTATTTTTGCCATTATGGAGCATGCATCTTGAGCTGTTTGCTGATACAAGGGATATATTTATGTTTACATACCTACGCTCTTTAGAAGCAATTCCCTAGAGCTTAAAAAATGCATGGTATTTGAATTTGAAATAACTGAAATCAATTTCATCTTTACTAATTTAATGATGGGGCGATTCACATTAGCTTTCCAAGCTTTAATTTCTTAGTCTGTAAAATGAGAGTGATGTCATTACCTAAATCCCACGATTACTTTGTTCATCAGTGGAATCATGCTTATGACCTATAAAATATTTTACTGAGTTATTAACAGCAAATATAGTCTTATGCAGTTTGAAATGTTTATTCACGTCTAGAGCTAAGTGTTAAATTGTGAATCAAAGTCCTCCTCTAACTAGCTACCTAAGCTACTATGGTAGGTTTACTGATTATCAGCTCCTGCTGTCTGACTCAGAAATCACCCTTAAGATTATATGCATATTGGGAGCATTTGAGGTCTCGCTTTCACACATGTTATCAGTTTGGTTCAAATAAACTCATAAAAGTTCTAAAAAAAAATAAATAAGATTATACACATATTTCTGTTCTTCAAGGATGAGTGCATTTGAAATCTAATAGATAAAAATTTCCTCTCTAAGACAGAAATGGAATTTTCTTTAAAAAAGGAGATCCATATTTTAGCTGTACTTTATTCTTTTTAAATCTAAATTTCTAAAGTCCTTAACTTCTAGCGAATCACATGTATGTTTTATTGTATCCTCTTCTAAGAAGGAAGGAAAGTGAGAATTAACATTAACTGTCAAAAATATGTAATTTTTTAAAACTTAAATACTTCTGTATCTAAAATAAAGAATCATGAATATATACTATTGAGAGATAGTAGTTTAATGGCTAAGTGGGCTATGAAGTCTGACAGCCTAGGTTCATATTCTAGCTTTGGTGTATACTGCATGATTTTACTTTTTTTCATCGTAAAATAGAGATGATATTAGCTACCCCATGGGGTTTTACTGAAGATTAAATAAGATAATACCTGTAGAACATTTAAATGGGACAAGGCAAATAGTTAATGCTCAAGGAAGTTATTGATATTATTAGTATAAACTGATGATAAGAGAAGTACTGATTACCACACAATATTTGTGTTTATCATTGGGTTTTACTTCTCCATGTACAAAAATATACACATAATCTACCTTAGTAAATAGACTTTCCTGGTGATATTTTTAAAAGCAACTCCAATTACTTAAGCTAGAAAGAGCCCTGAGCGAGAGTGTGCCTATACCATGCCTTAATGACCAATTATCAAAAGATGTGTGTAGTGGTCTATTTACTGGCATAGACAGGTAAAACCTCCAGATTGCTTTGAAATATCTGTAAAACAACCACATTTTGTTTATGTGGGGGTGACTTTTTCTAAAAGCCTTAAATATTTTATCCCCACTGAATGAATGATCAGGTCACTCTTGTGGATCTGGCCATCAGGCATAAATTTTTCTTATAATAGATTTTTCTCAAATGGCAGAAAACTGCCTCATTACTTGCATATTACTATTGTTTTAGCTCTCTTCATTCCTGTCCAATTCTGTTTATTTTATACAATGTGATTGAAAAGTAATGAAACTTGTTTTTATAAATCTCTTTACCCAAACTGAGCAAATTAGGAGGCATTTAACCTTCCTTGTATAGAAGTAGAGGCAATAGGAGAGGAGAATTAGTTGTTTTAAATTCCATTTTATTATGGCATTATTCCAATAGTATTAATGTTAGCTATATTGATCACAACTGACTTTGTGGCTGTGCATTGACCACAAAGTGTAATCTAGAGGGCATTTCAGATTTTAAATGACTTTCCAGAGCACCCTAGTTAAAATTGTTGATGCTACATGACAACTGCTATTATTTCAGTGCCAGCTAAATATAATAGGACATTAATATTTATTAGTAATGTTACAGCTGATGACTCCTTCACAACATTATAATTGTTTGAATAGTTATTTCAGTGTACTGGAATATTCACACAATAAACCCTGAATGAAACAATCATTAAAGAAGCTCAGTAACACCAAAGGAAAAAAAATAAATATGTATATATATGTATATTAGCATGTATATATATTAAGCTAAGAAAATATTTTAGAACTATAATTCAGTTGACAAGACCTAACACTCAGCAAGAAGTGATTAACTTTTGAATGTGATGCAAGGGAAGTCACCATTGAAATATAGATTCAAGTATCAATTTTATCACTTAAGTTCAATGTCACTGTTTTAATTTCTACAAATTAGGCTCTGTGCCATAAACATGTCTATAGAGGCAGTTATAAAGCTAAAACAGAGACATAAAGTGAGAGGGGGATGGTAGTAAGGTTTATGAAATGCACTACTACTTCTGAGAATCCAATGTGGACTACATACCATGTTGAACTTTTATATGTGCTGTCACATCTCATCTTATTAGGGCAGTGGCTTTATCTCCATTTTATAAATGAGAAAGACCAAAGGCAAGAGAGAGTTTAAGTCATTTGCACACAGCTTGACAATGAGAAATCCTACTGTGCATATTCTCTGAACTATATCAAAATGCTTTTTTGTTAGAGATGGAGCACTGTGATATTTGTTATGGGTGTTGAGGCAGGATAGAAGGCCTGGAACTTGCTTTCAAAGAGTTTACCATTTTACTGCAACATTAAGACTAAGATGCAGCATGCAAGTTCATGGGTAGTCTGCAGTATAATAAAATTTCTGCCTTGTGTTCAGAAAGAGTTAAGTTATTCTTCCCCCCTCTCTTCTATTTCTTTTGCAACATGATGGATAAGGGAGAAAAACTGTTTTTGCTCACTTATCCTGAATAAATCTATGATTAGATTTCTCACTGTTCTTTACATTTCTAGTTCTGTATTTCTAGAATATTATTGAGAAAAAAGTAATTTTATAATTTATTTTGAAGATACGTCTTGTGGTAACTTTTCTCCCTACCATTTATTTTGTTATACCTTCCTAAACTTTCTAAAGTATTTGTCATAGAAATATGCTGATGCCAAAAGATGTAAGCCTATTTTCTCACTCAAAATATTTCATTGAATGAGTCAATAATTACTGATGCCATATATAAAGTGTGATTCCTGTGTTTTCCTTATGAATTATTAAACTCAGTAAGTTTAGTTGGCAAGTATTCCAAAATTAAAAAAAAAAAGAAACATCACTTAAAATATTAAGTTAGGCATTTATATTTTCTTTAACTTAATCCAAATTTAAAAGTCTGCATTTAATTTAATTAGTGGCTTAATCATTGAGAGACCAATATATGTGTTGTCAATAGTTTCGCAATTGTTACATAGTTGACAAATTAATTGGATCAAAGGGCCTGGCATTTTATTTCCCTAGAAACCAGTAAAAGTTTCCTCTATGAGCTTATTGTGTTTTCTTTTGGACACTGAGAGAATTCTAAAGCTCTCCCCATCAGACACATATACATATGAGTTTTTATAGTAGTGGAGTTGGCTTTGCTGATCATATATCATGCCCCTAAGCATATGAAGTTAGAGTAACGTCACTTTCTACTGGTATAGCATTTTATTTTTTATGAATCATGTGCACATTGCTAATCTAATTTGCTCCTTAACAACCACATTGCCATTCTGATTCACAGGAGTAGAAAGCAAAGCCAAAGAAAGTTTATATGAGCTCTACCACTTATTAAACTCTACCTTTGGTAAGATTTCTATCAGCCTATTTGAATCTCAATTGTCTAATCAGGGAATAATTTCTATCTTATTGTATGGTTCTAAGAATTAAGGGCAAACACCTAATTTAAAAGGATGGCACAGCACCTGAAACAAAGAAGACATTAAAATATTTCTTGTGTAGTCATTCAGGAAATGTTTACTTAACAATTATTTGGAAATTCTTCCAGGATAATTTACAAAACAATGAACACAGTGATCGGAGTTTCTGTTCTTGTGGAAATTACAGTCTAGTGGGGAGTTAGTAACAAGTAGAGCTAGGGCTTGAACTTCAGTCTTTTTACTCCAAATATAGTAGATATGTTGACAAATGGATAGACAAAGAGATTTATGTATGTATATGAATAAACAGACACAGACACATATATACATATACATGCATATTTATACATGGATATATATAAAAATAATACTTCCTGGTATATATCTGTATGTATATTCTCATGCCATAGGATATGGCTTTCAGCACATATTGATTCATGTATACCAATGAGGTTAGGAAGTGGTAAGTTTATGTTCAAGTCAACCTTCATGTTTTCCATCAGTAATAAAAGAACAGGTGCTGATGGCCTTCATTTGAAAAAGGATCAAGCCATCAATCTTCGAATCCTTCCATAATTCCCTATTGTCTATTTCTCTCCTGATTTTTTTAAAAATCAAGTAGAAGTAAATGAAGATGCCTCTTGACAAAATGAGTTGCAGTGCCTCTGGAATGTTAATTCTTAAAGAAGCAAAAGCTGATGAATTGTTATAATTTCATCTCATGTAGGGGCCTCTGGCTTCTCTGTGGCAATAATGATGCATATATTACATTCACAGGCATAGTTTCCAGAAATGTTTGTATAAACCTGGTTTATATTTGATTATTATATTTTAAACTGTGCATAAATTACTATTCTCTTTTATATGACTCAATTATATAATAAGTTCCTGGTGTCTTCTGGGAACAAAAACAAAATGGAGAGTTCTAGAAATATTTGTTTACAGAATCTGAATCTTATGTTTTGTAACTGTGAGATTTGAACCACTTATAGGGATACTTCTAATTTCTCTTTCTCTAATCCCACTTTCCACTTTTGTTTTATGTTTTTTAATATAAATTCCAAAACACTAAGTGATGTGTGTCGCATACATAAATATATCACTCGATAATCTGATAACTTTACTCTGGCCAAAGCAGGTATCTTTCTATTATTTTCATTATTCAGAGAATGAAAACTAGCATTTAAATTCTTTCCACATATCAGATACTTTCAAATATTATTTCATCTAATCCTCATAACTTTTTGAAATGAAAGATATGATATCCATATAAGAAAACTAAGGTGAAACAAAATAAATAACTTCCTTCACATCATCCAGGTGCCAAATGGCAGAACAGAAACTACAGTCTGATTATCTCACAAGCCACATTATACCACGATCAGTGCTTGCCCATATACCCATGTGCGTGCTCGTGCGCACATGTGCGCTCTCTCCCTCCCTCTCCCGCTCCTGGTCCCACTTCCTTTCCCTCTCCCCCTCTCCCTCCCTCGTTTCTTCCCTCCCTCGTTTCTTTCCTCCCTCATTTCTTCCCTCCCTCGTTTCTTCCCTCCCTCATTTCTTCCCTCCCTCGTTTCTTCCCTCCCTCATTTCTTCCCTCCCTCGTTTCTTCCCTCCCTCATTTCTTCCCTCCCTCGTTTCTTCCCTCCCTCATTTCTTCCCTCCCTCGTTTCTTCCCTCCCTCATTTCTTTCCTCCCTCGTTTCTTCCCTCCCTCATTTCTTCCCTCCCTCTCCCCTCCCCACATCCTCCCTCCCTCCCTACCCCTCCCTCTCTCTCACATGTACACACAAACCACTGCTATTTCTAATCGAAAGTTTTTTTTATATAGGATACTTGGTGGTCATAAAGGTGATGAAAACAATGTTAGGGCTAGGGTCTATGTTGTTATCCACCTAGATGACTCCTTTCATCTCTTTCTCTGAGAAATTCTGTCTCGATTGTTTTGTCCTGTTCTCAATCCAAATTGTCTAATAATGCTAGGAGTCCTGGTAACTTATTAGTAGGATACAGTTTCTTGGTAAGAACTGACATGAGGCTTAAGGAGCTGGTGGGTACTGTTACCTCTAGGACTCTATCTTCTCATTACATTCATTGGCCCTTATCAGAATTCCATATTATCACAACAGGTTTAACATAAGAGGAAATATACTTCTCAGATCAGACAAAAAGTGAAGCTTGTCTCACCTATCTGGCCAAGACCATACTTAGATTTACATTTTTAATCATAATGAAGCAAATTGTGCTATATCAAGAAACCAACTACAGGAGTATCTTTCCTTTATTTCCTATTAAATGTAGTACCACAAAATATTTTGATACATCTTTATTCTACATGTGCCTAAAGGTGGGATTCTTCAATTTTCTGAATACTTAAGCACTTGGACAAGTGTGACTGAGTGACTGAGAGAGAGCTTATGGTAGAGAGGTTGCCCACTACCCAAAGCTGAGCTTCTGTGAGTTTAAATGAGTGGACTTACAAGATCAGGGCAAATGTCAATACCCTTTCTTATTGCTTTAAGGACAGAAATGATAATATTCATCACCATTTTGTCGTACTTTATTTGAAAACCAAATGTGCAAGATAACCCTTTTGCTTTTATAAAAAGTAAAAGCAATCAAAAGTCTTAAACAAAAGGGCTTTAAAATGAAAATCTTGTAATGTAAATGTTGCCTGTATATATTTTTTCCTCTTAAAGATGAGTCCTTCATTGGAAAGGACTTATACACATGTCTTATAATTCTACATGTACTCTACTGGAAGAAGAAAAATATTTACCCAGCCATTTCAAAAGTTCTCAAGTCACATATCACATTCCTAGAGGGCCTTTAACATAAACACATAGTAAAGTATAGGCCATATTTTTTCAACTTAAATTTGACAAGCTTAGGATGGACTTTGATATAGAAATATCTAATTTTCCATCTGCTGAGGCTGTTCTATTTGGAAAGCAAGAAAACAACTTCCTGCTCTTCAGTATAATTTAATAGAACCCTTGAGTTTTATGATTTCATTATATGTGAGAAACTTGGATTTATTTATGTGCTGTGGCAACATACACTGTGTAATAAATAATAATTAAAATTTAACTTTGTAATGAGGAAATATGTAGTTACCAGATAATAGCATTATTAATGAAACTTGGTTGAGGACTCCATTTCCATAATTATAGTCAAATTTAAGAAAAGTTAACCCTATTGCAGATGTAGCAAGGCTGTGTGTATATACATATGTACAAATTATACTCAGGTAAAAATAAAATTATATGGTAACAGATAATATCAGATCCAGATCAACCAAGGAAGACAATTACTAAGATAAGCATATTTTCATAGAAAATAATCCATTGAAAAAAAAGTAGTTGGAAGCATGTACATGTATATACGAACAAATAGTTATGCTTTACCACATATGATGTAATGGGGGAAAACTGAATTATCAGAAAGGTTTCACTTATCCATGATATTATACATACCTAACCTCTTAAGCCTTATTTTCTTGGCTTGTTATACAGTTAAAATTTTTAAAATTATTTTCTGCACCTTTAATAATTTTATTCAAGAAATGACTTGACTTGTTCAATTTTGATAACATTGTACACTTAAATAAACTAATGTTACATTTCCTATGTTAATTAAGTGACTTTTGCTGTATGATTAAAGAGGTTGTTAGGAGTAATCATGAATGAATATAGATACTGGAACACTAATGGAAAATGAGTGAAAATATTACATATTTTCCCTTTATTGTGAGATTTTTAACAAAAATTTTCAAGCTTTTTCTTTATACAGTTTATCAGTAAGTTGTAATATCCTACTTAATGTACAATAGAGCAGTCTGTGGACATAAGATATTGGTAGACTCATAAATTCTGGCACTCCTGATGTACACAATGAGATGTAGTGTGGGAGATTCAGCACTGAAAGCATCATACAACATGCACCAAGACTCAAGAAAGTTTTGTAACACCCAGCTATTTTCACTGGATTTTACTGATTAAAGCAGCAACAACAAAAAGCAATACAATTTTAGGAGAAGACTGATAAATTTGACTACATTAAAATTAAGAATTTCTATTCATCCAAGTCACAAGAAAATGAAAAAAGCAGCCCATGGAGTAGAATATGATGTCTGAACTACTTATTTTCCACAAAGAACTCATATATAGAATATATAAATAAGGCCTATGAGTTGATAAGAAAGAGGTAATCTAAAACAAAGAGCAAAAGACAAATAAATATTCTATAATGAAGTATACACAAATGGTCAGTAAACATATAAAATGGTGTTTAACCTTATTAGTCTTAATGGAAATACAGATTAAACTACAACAAGATATTAATAACAACATATGATAGCTAGGTAGAAAGGCAATATACCAACTGCTGGTGAGGATACAGAGCACCTGGAGCTCCCATTCATTGCTGGCTAGAGTAAAACTGTAATATTCTCTTTTCTAAACTATTTTGGCAGTATCTACTAAAACTGAACATATACTGACAGAAATTTGTGTGCAGTTGACTCTTGAATAACTTGGAGGTTAGGGGCTCAAACTTCCCATTTAGTTAGAAATCCACATATAACTTTTGACTCACCCCAAAATTAAGTTGTGCCTCTGTGTATGCAGGGGTTTGGTTCTAGGACCACTTTACCCCCATGGATACTAAAATTTGTAGATGCTCAAATCCCCTTTATAAAATGGCCTAGATCAATGAATATAGTTGACCCTCACATCCATGAACTCACAACTGAGAACTGAAAGCAGTACAGGTGTTTATTGAAAAAAAAAATCTGCATATAAGTGGACCTCGCAGTTCAAACTCACATTGTTCAAGGGTCAACTACATGTAGATAGATAAATAGATATCCTAAAGATTATAAACAAGAATATTTAAAGCAACTGTTATCTCTGTTTATAATTGTCATAAATTCAGAATGAATAAATAAATTGTATATTAATACAATGGGATATTGTACAGCAATGAAATAAATGAATTACTACACACAATGACACAGATGGACTCATAATATTGAGGAAAAAATCATTTATAAAATAATATATGTCATTTAATTGCATTTGTACAAAGTACCAAGATAGGCAAAACTATTCTATGGAGGGTAGTGGTCATGATAGGAGTTACTTTGGGAAAAGAAGATGGAATAATACAAATACTGCAAAGGTGCATAAAAGAGATTGCTTCATTCTACCTGACATTTTATTTTTTGGTCAAGGTGCTGATTACAGTGTTTGAAAATTCCTCAAGTGCTCCCTTTGGTATGAATGTTATGCTTTTTTAAAAAAATACTTTTAAAAAATGATCATTCTTGTTTATCAGAGAAAACGTTTTTATCACAAAAGTATTAAAAACATGGCTCCAGGTCACCATTCAAGTAAAGTATTTACTAGCCTCCTTTTAGTTGAAAGAAAGATAGGCAGTTTATTCCAAAACTTAAAAGCAAAGCAAAGCATGGTGTCTGTGCTCTTGATCAAGTCATTATTTAGCTTCCAAAGACTTGAGAACAATTCAAATCTGCAAAATGTCAAAGTGTGTGGCAAGATGGCAAGTACTGATAACACAGTTGCTAAGCATTGGCAGACACCAATAAGAAAGAGGGTGACTTGCCTCCACGGGTTTAAAATCTAGATGAAGCTGATCTGTTTCAGGAAAAGGTGGTCAAGAGTCATAAATCACAAAGGAAGAGAGTGTTCCCACGTTTTTAAGCTCAGAAAAATGACTCCAACTTCAATTAGTTGGAAATTTATTTAGGGATTAATATCCAGGTACTTCAGACTTATAAATAAATCTGGGTCTCTATACCTCAGCACTATTTACATTTGGGGCTGAGTAATTCTTTGTTGTGAGGGATGTTCTATGCATTCTAGACTGTTTAGTAGAATTCTTGGCTGCTACCTATGAGATGTCAATATCCTTTCCCTAGCTGTGACAACCAAAATTCTCACCAGACATTGGCAAATGTTTTTTGGAGAATAAAATGGCCTCCCCCAAATCCTCATGAGAACAACTGGACTAAATGAATTTATATACTAATGAGGAAGACAAAAAATAGCTTTCATATTCCCAGTTACATATATTTTACATACAGCACATGAAAGTATTTAGATTACATTAACAAGTAAAGAGGATAAAATAGAAAATAAAAAATTTTATTTTGTTCACAAAACATTCAGAGACATTTTTTGTATTACTAACCCTTGTTCATTTCTAGTAGACCTAAGTTATCTTTAAACTTTAGGTGAATAGTTTTTATAAATAAGGAGGATGATCAGTATAAATGAGCAAAGTCTGCAAACAATCAGCAGAATAGATAAATCATGAAGTATCTATGTAATAATGTTTATGGTTGTTCTTGATAGGAAAATTATGCTGAGATGCTGGTGCAATCTCAGTCCTATTCAACCTAAAAAAATGCTCATTTGAAATTAACAGCTAGAGTGTAATTCTTATTTGCCTGTTTCAAAATAATCCGCTGTGTCAATTCAAGAATGTTTCTAAACTGCCCTCATCTGTCTCCTCCTCTGTTGAATTAGAATGCCATCTATGTTATGATGTTATGCCTAGCATTTTTTTTGTGTGTGTAATGAATACTCAATAAATAAATGGTAGAGGACACAACCAAGTTTCAGTGACAACAGATTCTGTGGGTGATAAACAAGGAGAAAGATCAGAGGGATGGATACACATTAGTTACAGACAATGTCCTAGGAATGAAATACAGTCTAGCTGCATCTTTTGTCAAGTCAATGAAGACCTATGTTGACTGCATGGACTTGATCATTTATTCAACAAATTATTTTTGACTATTTATTATGACCTTAGTTCCATTTAAGTCTCTGGGCATACAGAAGTAAATAAAATGGAGGCTGTCTGTGTATTCATTGAGTTTACATTTGTGAGGGATGTAAATAATAAAAAATGCACAAAAATAAGCTATGGATTAAGGAAAGAGAATTTTAAGGAAGTATTAAAGGCAATAGAGAAACCTAGTTTAGAAGGGATGGTCACAGAAGACAGAAGAGGTTGTATAAATGATAAGAAGAAGCTAGTCTTGTGACAGTCAGAGGGAAGATTATTCTAGGTGAAGAAAATAGCAACTTTAGAAGGCCTGTTGGTGAGAATGGGTTAGGCTTGTTCTAAGGAACAAAAGAAAGCAAACAATCTATAATGAAATGCCTTGATAGAATATCATGTTAGATGAAGTTTCATCAACCTCAGCAGTATTAATATTTTGGGTCAAATAATTCTTTGTTTTGAGAAGTCATCCTTTGAATCATAGTATCTTTAACAGAATCATTGATCTCTACCCAATAGATATCAGTTGTCCCCTTTGCACTTTCAATTATGACAACAAAAATGTCCTAGGTGTTGTCAAATCATCATTTGCTGAAAACCACTGAAATAGAAGAATGATGACAGGGTCAATTATGTGGGACCTTCAGACAAAAATAAACAGTTTCAGTTTTATTCTTAGTAAAATTTGATGTTACTAAAGTATCTTAAGTAGAAGAGTAGCATTATCTGACTGACTTTAAAAAAGAATTTAGTCAAGTTGACATATGATTGTAAAACAGTAAGAATAGATTCTCAAAGACCAGTAGGAGGCTATTGCAGAAAATCCAAGCGAGAGATTATGGTAGTTTAGGCTAGGGTAGCAGCTCTGGAGATCAGGAGTAGACATTAAGAAATGTATACTTGTAGTAGGGCTAGCTAGATATACTGATGGATTAAAGAAAAATAGAAGTCAGAGATGACTTCTAGAGTTTGGCCTAATTTGATGGTGGCACCATTTACAGAGATTGACAAGTCTGAGACGGATCAGGTATATGGGTAGAATAGCACTAAATTTTTTTTGCCTTGTTCTATTTTCTTGAACATAATAATCATAGCTTTTTAAGTATGTCTTATAACTACTATCCAGCTCACCCATAAGTCTATTTCTATATTTTTTTTCTCTTGAAATATCTGTTTCCTAGAATGCCTCATAACATTTTATTGACTTTGACTATTATATGTAGAAACTTTTTAGTAGCTTTATTTAATGTTTTAATACTCTACAGAAGATTTTTGTTTCCATATGAAAGGCTCTTAGAGAAAGCACTGGTCAGTCTAACCCAAACCGGGATTGAGCTGACTCAAGTCTTGGATTTCCATTTGATTGTATTAGTTTCTGCCTCACCATTTTCTTAGGGTTCAGCCCTGCAGGAATCTCAGCAGAAAGTCTGGCACAGCCAGGATGCCTCCTATTTAGCAGGCCCCAAACTCCAATTCTGTCTTCCCATAATTGTAAAATTGCCTAATGCTCTTTTAATTTCTTAGCCATCAGCCACCATTTTCTGCTGGGTGCTCCACTTAGGAATTATCAAATGACTCAAATAATAGAATGTCAGGCTTACTCCTCTCTGCTTCCCTTCTCTTCTGGGTCTTGGCTCCTAAAATTTTGGCTTTCTGATAACTCTAACATCCAGTTATGAAGTTACTGAAGAATTTTGGAAAGCCACACAGTATCTGGCATAGTCTGATTTGTCTTTTAGAAAGTTTGTTCTACCATCAGCAACATAGGAAAAAAAATGGATTATAGAAGTTGAGTATAAATGCTGAGAAGCCAGGAAAAAAAGTTTCTCAAATTGGCACATGCAAGCATAAGATAATGAAGACCTAAAGTAAGTAGGGCAGTGAGCATAAAATGCGAGAGAAAAAATAGGAGCAGGAAATACTTAGGAGGTGTATTTGAAATTGCAGTAAATGGAAAATTTAGATGTCAGCAGCTCTTAAATTTTCTTTGTGTGTGAAAATAGAAATGACATATTGGTCATTAATTCTATGTCCTTCATAATTTTAAAGGCTGGTCAAGGATGACTGAAAATTAAGTATTCTACTCTGAAATTTCTCATGGTTATGCTATTATTTTTGGCTGTAAGGATTGAGAAAGTGAGGTTGTTAATTTTTTTTTTTGTAATATTAGATTTTAACTAAATTGTTGGGCCACGTAAATTGTCTTTAAAATCAGTTGTTGAAAAAGCCTATATAGAAACTCATCAAATTGTTTGCATTAAGTATGTGCAGCTTTTTTCTTTTTTTGATTCAATTACCTCAGTAAAGTTGTTAAAAAGTAAGAAAATGCTTAGGATTGAGTTATGTTCTACAGGGCCTATATATACATAATTTTATTTGTTTGTTTGTTTGTTTGTTTGTTATTTGTTTGTTTATTTTAGGTAAGGCAATCCTTGGTTGACCTCACAGATTGCAAGGACTTGTCAGCTCCCTAGGTGGTCTCCCACTCAAGTACTAACCAGGACCAACCCTGCTTGGGCCCAAATATATTTTAAAACAATATTGAATACAATTGAAGAGACAGAACACAGCTGAATTCTCTTCTAAGCTCTACTCTTTACTCAGCTGATTTAGTTCAGTTTGCTTTTCATTTATGTTCCATAGGATTTCTAATTTTACAAATAGCTTTAACATCTGTAAAATTGCAAAGATCAATTAGAGACATCTATAAAATACTTTGAGCTTCTTGAAGAGAATTCTCTATAAATAGAAGTTGGCAAGTAATTAGTCATTTCAGCACTATAAATGAAAGTGACATGAATAATTTTTTTAGGTTGCTCTTTTTATACTCTTCTACATTTACCATAAAGCTGTGAAAACCTTTAGGGCTCTTTGGTATGCAAAATACTATATGCTTTTTTTCTTTCTAATTATTTAATTAATACACTTCTATTCTGATGCAGCAAGAGAAGCAGGAAAAAAATTAGCTTATAGGTGACAAATTTAGTCTTAAGAAAAAGAAGAATTTCTAGTTCCTTTTTAATTATTATTTATAGTTAGTCTTAGTTAATTCTCTGCTTTTAAAAAGGTTTAGAGGAATTAATATTTACATTTATTAATTCTATAGGTCTGAGGCAATAAATAATTTTAGAAAATTTTCTAATTTTTTATTGGTATGTAACCACTGAGCTTTGAGAAACCTTTGTACTTGGCTTTGAACATCGTGCTGAGTGGATTCAGTTTTCATGATTAACACTATTTTCCCAGTTTGGGAGTATTTCCTTCCCCTTTTTCACAACAAAATTTTTAAACATCACCTAGATATTGAAGTAGACTAATCATAAAATACCTGGGAAAATTTAACTCTGATGTTGAATAATTTAAAGCCTGTGATTGAAAATGTTACTTGGTAATGAAATTGACTTTCCCCTTCATTGTGGGACTCAGTGATGAAAAAGCAATCTGCTGAGACAGGAGTAATTTAGTATGGTTCTTCCATGTAGATAATTTTGTACAGCCTTTGCTAATGTCTTTAACTCTTTTATCATGTTCAAATACTTTCTTCTTGAATAAAGTTTTGGGGATAGTAAGGTGTGTCTATTAATGAATGTATGTAGAAGTCAAGTAAACAGAGTAATAAAAATGTTTATCATGAATTATTTTAAGTCTAACGTTTCACTTGAATTGATGACTTTCTCAGAAACTGTTTTCCTCTGCCCAATCTTCAACCAAAGCATTGGAATAGTTGGGGAAAAAATGCTGATTTTCATTAGACTATTATGTCCGTGTCAATCATGGGTAATTCTGGAATATGTTGTTTTTAAGTTGATGCATTCTTGCAAAAATTACTTACTTTAAAAGAAACTTTAGTGCCCCTATGTGCTGACTGCTCTTGGATTGTTACTGCACTTATTTAAAATCAAGGGGGAAGTGTGTAAAGGGGATCAAATATATGGTAGCTGAAGGAAACTGGACTTTGGGTGGCAAACACACAATAGAATATACAGATGTCAAATTATAATGTACACCTGAAAATTATATAATTGTATTAAGCAATGTTACCCTAATAAACTTAATATCAATCAATCAAGCAATCGATCAAGGGGGAAATACTTATGTTACTTGGGTTGTAGTATAATTTTAAATAACTCTATTTTTCACTGATACAGTTGCATGTTCAAAATAATGTTTTTGTGAATTATTTTGTCTAAACAGTTTTACTCAGAAACTTTCTATGGTTTTACAATTCCTGTGGGTGATACGGCACCAACTACTGAGAGGTTGGAGATAACTTGATTCCTTCACCTAGCAGTTGCTTTGGAATTTTTAAAAATACTAATATTAGGAATTGGAGGCTAGATTTCATCTTTTTCATCCACATAGCAGTAAAGAAAAAAGCAGGCACACTGCAGCCATTCTTTTGAGGGACCCTATGCTTAGGTGGGGAACATTTCCACTTGCTGCTAAGGTAGTAACTTCTCAAACCCTGTGAGACCATGACAAGAGTAATAGAGATTACTGCATCAGTGATTTTGTAGTTCAGCACAATGCTCAGCAGATACATTTTATATTAAGTGCTTACTCTGTACTAAGCAGATCTCCAATATATTATCTCAATGAATGTACAAAAGGCTTCTTAAGTTCTTGCTGAACTCTATAGACATAAAGTCCAGTGCTCAAAATGATCTAGTTGACATCAATGTTGGTAGTCTAACCATTATTTTTGACTCCTTCTTTCTTAACTAATTCTCTCCATAATTAATTATAAAACTAGGAAGGACCATGGCAATATTCTAACTTCATCTTTTGCTTTATAGACCAACAGAGGTTCTTAGATGCTCTGACACTCCCAAGATGACTGACATTGCTGGGTGATGGCAGAGCTGTGACCAGATCTGGTCTCTCCTTTCCCTGAAATGGGCAAATCCAAGGTGACTGCCATTAGCTCAAAGCATAACCTGAAAAATAAACTCACACAATACTCAGTTATCACTTTACCATTGTTATCTAATAGTGATTTTCATAGTTCAGAAACTTTATATTGTATTGGACCAAATAGTAAAAATCTTAGGCTTCATGTGTCATATAGTCTTCATTTACAAATGAAGAAACATAGCTGTATACCAGTAAAATTTTAAGGACAATTGAAAGTGATTTTTACATAATATCTATGTGTCACAGGGTATTATTCTTCTCTTGATTTTTTTCAACCATTTAATATATGTAAACACTATCCTTAACTCATGTTTCAAACAAAACAGGAAGCTTACTGGATTTGTCCCACAGGTCATAGTTTGCTGACCTCCGATTTAAGCCTAAAGATCTAGGTCAACATAAGTTTCATTTTGCCATATTTGTTCCTACATTTTTTCTTCTGCATACATTTTCTTACAAGTCTGGATTGTTCAAACATTTGCAGAAGCCGAGTCTAAAGTGGATATGAATGATTAAAGGAAGTACTTTTATTATGCTTAATATACTAACACTAGGCTTTTTCTTAACAGTTTTCTTTTTAAAATACTCTTTACCATCATTATTACAAATGCCACTTGCTGTTTTTCAGCTTTTAAAGTAATATTATTACCAAGTTAAAAAAAAAAAAACTTTTTGCAAGAATGCCTATTTGAAACTATATCATTAAATGAAAGAAAATAAGCCCATATTTAGTTGATCATGAATTTGTTTTGTGTCAAATCAACAAAAGGAAATTTCCTGAAGGGCTTTAGAATAGTAGATCCAAGAAATGTGTTAGAATCATCCATAATCAAAGATATAATACAAAGCACATCACACAAAAGTCATGAGAGTGTGACAAGAAGGGAGGAAAGGCAGAAGAAAGGGAGAAAGGGAGGATAGAGAGGAGAGAGAAGAGAAAAGAAGGAAGAAAAGATAGAAGGGAGGGAGGAAGAAAGGAAGGAAGGAAGAGAAAGAGGGTGAAAGGAACAGAGGGAGGGAGCGAGGAGAGAGGGAAAGAAGGGAAGTGGAACAATAATATTAACACATCTAGAATTTAGAAAATAAGAATATTTTCATTTGTAAGTGAGCTCTAAATGTTAATGTGTTTCCTTTGTACCTAAAGATAATGTGATGTACAAGCAAAAAATTAAGTAAGAACAGTTTAAGAAATATTAGACTCCCATATACCCACAACCAATCTTAAGGTATAAAACTGTACTGTCTGACATAGTAGCCACTGCACTTAGCTATTGAACACTTAAAGTGTGTCTAGTCTAACTAGAGATTTGCTGTAAGAAAACATACAATCCTGATTTTGATGACTCAGTATCAAGAAAAGGAGGTTATTAGCTCATTAGTAAATTTATATTGATTACATGTTGAGTGATCATATTTTACATATATTGGGTTAGATATTAAAATAAATTTTATTTTTATGTTTGAAATTTGGTTACTAGAAAACTGCATATGTGATTCAAATTTGTGGCTCATATTTGGATTTGGCAGAACTTTTACAGAACATTACTAATATTTTTGCGTTTTTTTAAATGTTCTCTCATCTCTTACCCTAAAGTAATCATTTTTATTAATAAATCCCTTGAGTTTATTTTAGTTTTATCTTACAAATTAATGTCTCTAGATTATATAGTTCTCTTTTTTTTAAAAGTGTTTGTTTTAAACCCCATTGCATTTAGCCTGTATTCCCAACGGCATCATCTCTATGGTTTGCTTATATCTGGCCCCTGTTTCTGGCCTTCAAGTGTTTTTCTTTGTCTTCTACACAGCCATGATTTCTGAAAATATGTTTTTTTAATGAATTTTTAGTTTTTCTATACTAGGAGGTAGTTCCCTGTATATTTAGTCAATATTACCAGTATATTGCCATTGTTCTCTAGTGAGAAATAATTATACATCTCACCTTCTTCACGGTACCTTTAAAAAGTTATAGCTGAGGAATCATTGTATAAAACAATCCTAAATGTATAACATGAAAGAATTAATAAAGATGCAGATGAATTATAGATATTATGTAGCCATAATATTCAGTTTGAAATAACTTGTAAACATGTGAAAGATAATTCAACTTGATAACCAAATGATCTACCCAGCCATTAAGTGTGTTAAAGCATCAAGAAGACTGCACAAAGGAAGTCAGCTAAGATAGATTTTCAAGAATGAATGGAAATGAACAAAGTGTTAAGCAAGGGGTAAAGTCTATTTCAAATTTTTAAAAAAGTGTAGCAGCAGTTTACTAAGTATGAATTTGGTAAAATCCATAGAGTAAAATGTTGACCTTTACCTTACTCATTCAGCAAAACATCACAAATACAAAAGTGTGCTAGGCATCGTGGAGGGGTTCACATTTCTAGAGATTTCAAGGTCTCTTAACAAAATAGTCATGCCAATATTCTGAGGAATTGCATTTTAGATCTTAGAGAAGATAGCAGTGGAGTTATACAAGGCCTTTTGTTCCTTTTGCCCTAAGAGGAGTTATCTCTGTTTGAAAGAAATCTTCTAACCTGTGTTTTTTAACAACTCCAGTCAAATAATTCTCTAGTTAAGTAAATACAAAGATAGTCAATTTAAAATTTATCTTTAAGGTGATCATGCTATGAAGTCAGCTTTTCCTCAAGAGGTCCCTGACTTGAGTCTAAGATCTCATGTGTTTCATGACTGTGATAAGCTGATCATTAGCACTTTGCAAATTGACGTTAGCAAGCCCACACCATGCTGGTGTGTAACCTACCTAGCTCCACAATATTTATTAAAATATAATTTCAAATGATGCTTCTAAGCTCATGTGAGCAAATGTTAGTAGAGGGAGTTTACAAGATCAACTAGAGACAAATGAAAAGAGCCTTTTGAGAGTCACTTTGCTCAGACAGGAAGAGACCACCACAGCTGTGAGCCCGTCAATAATATAATTGTATTTATTTATGTCATTATATCCTAACAAATAATCTTGATTTCCATGTGTGATAGTGATATAAAAGTTCAGTTTAAAATTTTCATTCAAATATAAAAAGTGAGTTATTATAAGAAAATATTAAGTGTAAATAATGTGTAGGTATGGCAAGATGGGAAGATAGTATGGTGCTGACTGAAGCTTGGAAAAATGTGATCTAAAAATATTTTTTCCCCTAAGGAAAAAATTGTTTTAAGGAAAAGTTTGTAAAGCATATTTTAAAACTTACCTGCTCTCTTCTTTTGAAGGAAAATTACTTGACTTAAGTAGAACATTAGATTTCCTGTCACAATTTTTCTAACTTACATTCAGTAAGGCAAAAAAATGAAATTCAGAAGTGAATCAAGTTCCTCTGTGCAAGTGAAAGACTTAAAAGTTTAAACAGGCACAGCTATCCTTCTTTCCTGGAAGCTCATAATTCTGGCAGAGGGCTAATTAAGCTCATGTGAATTGGTGCATTAAACATGCAGAGGACTGCCATAGTTAGAAGATCCTTACCCCTTAGGAAGTAAACCAAAATTTAATAAATCAGCTCAGAAACATTCATCTAAACAGTTAGAAGAGTTTTGACACAACAGTTCAACATATCTGGTCACCAAAGAAAATGAACGTAAGGAACATGGTACTTTCTTAATTTTCTGTAACTGAACTTTATTTTTGTTTCAAGCACTTATCTTGCTATGCATTTCAAATATCGTTCTGTCTTTAATCTTCTTCATTATCCACATTTTGTTTTTGAGCCATCTACCAACATAGGTTTAACTAAAATGACATTATCATGTTTACCAATAGCTCTTGGCTATTCATTTTCCATGCTGGGAACACAAAGTCTTTCTTTGACATTTGGCCAGCTCCATATATCTAGATGTACCACAGAGTAATTTTCTATCCCTAGCAGTACTACCAACAAGTCCACACAGCCTGTCAGTCACCCTTACCTCTTCTCACACATACTCCTCCACCCCCACAGGAATTTCTTTTGATCTTTTTGGAAACCTTTCTCTCTATGTGTTTTTGTACAAGATACTTGTTCTCTATTCTAATCCTGCTCTTATCAGTTCTGTGAATGCTCTAAATTTTCTTAAGAGATAGGGGTTAGAAAAAGTCAGAAAATTGCAGGAAATTTTTATTTTCTGCCCAGCCAAATCTGTCAGGTTAGTGACCATAGGGCCAGTTCTCTGCTGAAATTGGGGTGGGAAGAAATTGTAAATGTTAAGAAAAGCGTAGGTTAATAACATAAAATATCCTTCCATAATGGTTTTCAATTTTATACATCATTATAAAATCAAACCACTATTGAGCATCTGCTTTGTAAATGGTCCTTAGATAGGTCGCAGTGGTTTTTCCTTTTATCCTCTTTAAAATGACATGTGCATTAGTCTTTAAAAGTTACAAATTTAAAAGAACTATATAATAACTTGTTGACATAATCTTGGCTATGATCATAAAAGATTTCATGGTAATCTGTAATTGTGTTCAGGAACAAAATAAATCATTGAACATAATGCTTTGAAGTGAAGCTCTGGATATAGAATTATCTGCTTCACAAAATCTCACACGTGGTTTGACTAGTAAGAAATAATACCTGGAATTAAAAAGAGTGTCTTTTACCCATCTCAAATGGACATACCATTTTACTTCTAGACCTAAGTCAATTTATTTATGTGTTTTTATGCCAGAGCAAATTTACCACTTGTCAAAGTTCTTCATGTTTGGTTCTGTGATTTGTGACATCATTTTGGAACAAAGAAAGGAGTTCTTTAAAAATGACCAGTACAATATGCAATGTCTGCTGGTCCCTGTCTGCTAGATAGAACTCATTTTTGTAGAAACCAGTTAATCTCAATTTTGTTCAGAATTTAGCAGAATGTGGCTCTCTTATCTATTTCCTTTCTGGTTTGTTTCTTGACACTTGTCCCTCTGAGGGCTACTAAAGCAGTAGCAGGACAGTTGGGGGATTTTCCAACTGTTTGACAGCTCTTGTCACCACAATTTAGCTGTAACTTTGTAGGTGGCTATAGTTTCAGCAGGTTATAGATAAAGATACTGACTAATAAGGCTTGCAACATAAAGATTCTATTTTTCAGATGATACCACTCTATCATGAATCTGCAGCTTAACCATCCCTGACTTTTGTGAAAAAGATCCATATACTGTTTTCTAGTCTGTTTAAACTATATCATTTGATATTGCTATAGCACTTACAAGTTCATTCTATATAAGTCCTACTATTGATGTGATTTCTAAGTGAATTTATCCTGTTTGATTAGTATTTTAATATTATAGTAAGTTTTTAAAGCAGTGTTCATGTCTCAGAAGAATCTCATGAGCCACAATATAGCCACTAGGCAAAGCTAGTGCTAAATAGTTGTTTCTCCAGATTTCTCATTATGGACAAATGGCTCTGGGCCTCAAGAAAATATCAGTGACTTTCCAGAAGGAGCATCCAATTGTTAACCAACAGCAATAATGTTGACTTTAAACATTTTCACTGAAAAGATTATGTCATTTATGTGGTAACTCTAACTACGAAGACAGCTGTTTGACTCATGTGAATCTTATCCCTGGTCAGAACTGTTTGTGATAGGTATATATATCTTTCCCAAGTTCAGTGGATTTATTTGAGTGGGAAAATATCAAAATGAATCAATATTTTCTTCTCTCTCCCTCGTTCTCTCTCTCCCCCAATTCCTCATACTCCCATCCTTTATCTCTCCCTGTTTCTCAGATTTGAACTAAGAGCTGCACAGTCCATAATCAGGCAAATAGTGGGCAGAGGAGCTTGGGAGCAAGGAAACTATTTATTAGCAATGACCTAATGTATAAGAATAAAAATACTGGAGAAAGCCAAAGGTAGAGAATTTGAGAGTTTTCAGGAAATAAGACCTTAATTCCTACTGCTTTCAATTCCCAAATGATACAAAAATAGCTAATATCCTTTGGATTTACTTAAATTAGCTTGAGTGGATTTTTCTTTCTTGCAACTAAAAGAACCTTCATCAGTTGTTCGAGCTTATTTTTAAATACATTTACTGACTATGAATTTTTTCTGTTAATAGAATTACATAATAATAGTTGTAATTCACATTTGGCAAGGAGTTTAACTTTTTCAAAATGCTGTTATATCTGATGTTATTGTAGCCCCAGAAGAGAGAACAAGTGACATCTCATCATTTCATAGATAAGAAATTATCTTATTTTGGATAGGAATCCAACAAGATCAAATAACTTTTTTGAAATCTCCCACAAAGTTATGAGTAGTGCTGCAACAGGGGCCCTGACCCCAAGTATTAATGGTCTTCATGTCCCAAAGCTGACTCATACTAGCTTGGCAGTTCCATACATGATTTCAAGTTCATGTTCAGTATTTAGTGATATTGCATTGATAGCTTGAAATCAGCCATGGTGGGAGTATTTATGCTGTAAAATCAGCAACCTTGGCAACTCACAGCTTTTGTTTCTTAAAAGCCAGTTGTTTGACTTTTATCAGAATACCACTGCCTCTAGCAAACTGAATATTTTATAAAATCACTTATTATATTTTCTGGAGTTTCAAGTGTGCTAATTTATCTTTAAAGAAAGGCAGATAATTTATCTTTAATTGGAAATTTTCAATTTTTTACCAGGATAGCTTCCAGCAGTGGGTGAAGACCTCTGTAGCATTGTTAGAGAGGAGTCTTAGGAAATTTGTTCTGCCTTAGAATTAGGAGTGTGAAAGAACCAACAATATTTTCTAGCTTAACCATGTTATTTCACAGATGAAGAAATTTAAGGCAAGAAATGGGTAATGATTTATTCAACGTCATAAGGCTACAGGAAAGGAAAATCATGACTCCAACTCAGTTCTTCTTCTCTATAACCCAACACTGGGTAATATCCATGCTTGAGAGATCTGGCTCTGGAAAGAAAGGAGACCACAAGCAGCAGGTTTATAACATTTATTATGAATGAGACTGAAGAAAAGACCATTGGAAGGAATCACTAATGCTCAAGGAAAGCTGTAATTGTGCTGATCTGTTCGTTCATTAATATATGTCAGCAAAAAATGTTTCTAATAATTAAAATATACAATTAGTAAATTTACAAACTCAACTTCAGGACTAATTGTTTGTCTGTTAAATACAAAGAATATTTTGCATAATGAGAAACTCATTATTCATGAAGGAAAAAATGAACATGAAAGGCAATTATGCCCCTCCCAATAAGATTATAGTCATTATTATGTGATAAAGTCGACAAAAGTGAGAGGGAGACATTTAAGTAGTGAAGGAATGAATAATTTGATCTAAGGAGAACTGGTGAAATATATTTATAAAATATAAGCATAAATCAAGAGTTATGCTCAATGTAAAATATAAACTACTTCAGATTAAAACTTAGTTTGAATGGTCTTTTGTTGATTTTATTATACATAGCTCTCCTGTAAATCAATATCATGCAGCCAACAGGAAAGAAGGTAAACCAATTTCTGTCAATGTTTATTAAAATAATTAATGTGCCTTTTATCTCAATATGACTTATTACAGAGAATATTTAAGTTTTCCTTGACTGGGAGATGTTTTGGAAATATGCCTTTGTGACAAGCATGATATGCTTTAGTCAGTCTAATTTATTTAGACAAAGTCTAACCATATTTCTAAATGATAAGTCAATGTACAGATGCAATTAGTAATAGTCTTTAGATAGGTAATAATGTGTCATGCTCTCAAAATAAAAGTGGAATTAAGGATAAGAAATGTTAACATATCCCAGTTTAACACCTGTTTCTCCCCACTTCTCTCTTAAGCAATAATATCTGTTTCCTATTAATACAAATTGCCAAGTTACAGTTTGTTTATTTGTAGCTATTTTTAAAAAAACTCAAAATGGCTTGATAAAACTATTAGTGGCAGCATACTGGGACCTAACTTCAGAACCTAACTTCTTTTGGTTCCACCCCACTTCATGGTTATTCTCTTTATGTAAATGAGAAAGGAAAGATAAATAAAATTAGTGAAGAATTCTCTTCTTTGTATCCTGCTGCCCATCTCTACCTTTCTTTCTAGGCAGAATTAACAGATTTCTTTCCTGAAACACCTCATGTCAGTGGTTCTCAAAGTGTGACCCCTGACCAGCAGTATCAACTTCACCTGAGAACTTGTTAGAAATTCAAATTCTTGAGCTTCACTCCAGACCTACTGAATCTGAAACTCTGGGGGCAGTGTATCCAAACTGTCTTCTGAAATCCCTGAATGATCCTAATGCATGGTGAAGTTTGAGAATTACTACCCAAATGAGAAGAAAACAATCTTAAAGAGGACTTTGCCCACAGTATATGAATTCTTTTCTACTTTTTCCACTCTCCAAGTGGAGTTGGAGTGCTCTCATTCTGAGAGCACATAATGGACATATTTTTACTACTCAATGAAAGTGTTTTACTTCATGTGACATTCTGCATTTTATAAGCCTTTCTTTTTTCATGGTCATTTTGACAAGCTAACAGGATAAGATCTGATGAAAGGGGAATAATATGTCAAGCTAAGTTAAAGAGACAGTGGTGACATCTGACAGAAATGGAAGAGCAGAGAAAATATAGGTAGAAGAAAAGCTTGAAAGGAAAGAGTAGATAGGGAAACTAAAAGGTAAACAGTGCCAGGCTGCTCCACAGCTCCCATGGTCAGCCTCACAGCTCCCATGGTCATTCAAGCAACTATTTACTCTCCTGCAGTGGCACCATTCTCCTCTCGCTTACCTACCCATGGAACTTTATAATCTTATTTAAAATGTTCCTTTTGTGTTCTCCAATTGTTGTCATCCACCGAATCCTGCCTTTTCTTTTTTGAAAGGCATTCATTATCTTGTATCCATTCATTCTGCTCTGAAGCCTCAGCCATTCTCATCCACAGATATTTTTGACTGTCCATTGTGTGTAAGCTATACACTAGCCTTACTCCGTCACCCAGAAGAATGCCTCCAGAATGAACATCCCCTGTAACCCCTTTATAAATCATATAGCGAACTCGGCTACAAGACCATAAACATGGCCCTCTTTGACATTTCCTTACATAAAAGTGTTTATGGAAATCTGGGTGGGAAGTATATAGGAAATCTTTGTGCTGGTTTTGTAACTTTTTTTCTGTAAGATTGTAATTATTAAAAAAAAAAAAGTTTCTGCCTGATTTCCTCCATTTTACTGATTCTTTCTCTCCTCCTTGCTGCTCTATAGGTCTCTTTCTGTCATAAATGCCATGTTTTTTTTTCTTAGTTCTTCACTTCCCATCATTCAATAAATGTGTGATTTTATAGCACATGAATGCAGGGTGCTAGACTCTCTTATCAGACATTCTTTGTTCAACTGCTGTTTCGCAATTTTGAGGGAGAAAACATGATTCACAACACATTCTCTGCCTTTAAATAGAAACTTCTTCATTAGATATTTGAGGCCCTCAATATATTTCTTTCTGCCTAATCAAATTTCCTAATACCTGAGGGCTCTTCCAAATTCATTTCTTCACTGGCCCACAGTCATGGCATTCTCATTTAATTTCTATTACACATCTTCACCTGGATTGGCCTCTGCTTATTCAGATCTCAAGCATCCTCCAAGATTGAGGATAAGTTTCTTCACCATTGAGCTTTTTAGGACCAACTGATATTCACTGATTTGCCATCTTCAGCACTGCCATAGCAATGTTTTTACTTCTACTCTTCCATCTCTTCTCCAGAATGAATTGTCAGGTATTTAAAGACAAGGACTATTTCTTATGCTTTTGAGCTTTTAGCCACTGGCACATCTGACTCCATAGTATACATTAACATGAGACTGCTATTTGATTGACACCAGTACTTTCTATAATGTGAGAATTGATTATCATTTATCATCACCCTGCATGCTGCATCCAAATGTGTGTGTATAAATATACATACATACATATGTGTGTATATATATACACACATATATATGTATATAAGAATAAATATGATTACACATTTTTCCTTAAATTTTTCTCTTTAGGTACCTAATCTGTTCTTGAAATCTCTATGATCTTTAAGAAAAGATAAAAAAGCTGTATAGGGGTGCTATAAAGTCCTTGAAAGGTTCAGAAAGATAAATAAATTAACAATATTGGCTAAAAATAACCTAATTAGCATTTCTGATGTTACATTGTTTTTCTATGAATTAACCAAAAGTAAAAATTAAATGTTATATAGGCAAAATTGGTTTTAAATAGTATGTCAGAATGTAGGAAAATGGCATTAAATAATTACATGTATCTTATAATTTTTATATTTTACCAAGCAAATACTACATATTAGAATATAAGTGAGTTATTTTTTATAATGAGGGCAAGAAATAAATCCAATTTAAAATGTTTTGTGTCCTATGTTGTTATTCACATTAAATAAAAAGCTTTGAAGCATCTAAATAAACTTTTTATATGAAAAAGTAGTTTTGTTTTCTCTTGCTTAGCAGTTGTTACCCTGTTTGTAATATTTCAAATGTAATAGCTTAAATAAAAAGGCAATAATAAAATAAAAAAGAGGGAAAAGTAAAATGTAAAAAATAAATTTTATAGAGAGAGATTTGTTAAAAAATTTAAAAATTAGACTTTTGCAATTAAAAAAAAAGAAAGAATGAGAGATATTGACACAATGCTCCTGATTGGTCCAGTTCTTAGAGAGCATAACACTAATGTGATCAAGGTTGAACCTGTGATTTGTTCATGGAAAAATTAAGAAAACAATCAGAAAACAGAAGTTTTTGAAGTTTTGTGGTATGTCCAAAGTCACACATCAGACTAATGGCACTGTCAGAAATGGAAACTGAACTCAGTACTCTTGCTAATTGATTCCCACTCTACTTAGATTATTTCAGCTCTATGGGCACAGACTGACTTTACTCTTAACTCCATCTAGGGTTCTTACCAATATGGTCAGGAGCGTTGCCAAGAGGTATAATATTGCTCGTGTCATTTTATAAACAGAGACAAAATTAGTTTGATTCTATTGGTAACTAATTGACTTCTACACCTCGCCTTGTCCCATCAAGTCGGAATTCTCACTCTTGTGTGTAACATATAAGCCTCTATATCTCAGAATCCAAGAATATCCAGATCAAAAGGAGTCGACAGTAGAAATTATCTGGATTATGTTTTATAGTATTTATTAACAAATGAGGCTGAATACTTTGATAACATAAACAAAAACAATAGCAGAGCCACTCCTATTGTTCTTTCCATGACACCATTATTCCATTCAGAAAATATTGTTTTCAAGAATTCTCAAGTAATATGAAAGGCAAGTCACTCATTTACAGAAACTAAACAAAATAGTATGTTTTGAATCACTTAAGTGATGGTGACATCTTTTAAATGTCTTTTCTTTGACATATGATTATATAATTTTTAAACCAACAAATAATTTGAAGGACCTTAAAATAGTTATAAGTTGGCTATGAGAAAGCAATATGCATCTCAAACAGTGTAATAGAATACCAACATGTAAGCTTTTATGGCAATGTCACTTTATTTTTCAAATGTTAGGGGAAGTGCTAGTTACAATAGATTGTATGTTTTCACAGCCCTAAATATTTACTTAGCATACACAAATAGTTAAAATTATCCAAAATAGTGACAGTAGAAATTATGGCAGTAAATGCAGATGCTGAAAAATCAAAATTAAATTTACCTTTGAGGTTTTAATGTATATATGTATCTGCTTATAAATATTCTGTATTAATACATACATTTTTTTAAATAGCTATTATTTCCTTTTTTTGAACATCATTGTTTAGATTTTATGGTAAGAAATAAAGTAGGTTTTCAAAATTCAATTGTCAATCCAGTTCAGAACTTTTCTTCTGCTAATATGGCCAGTCTTAAAAATTAAAAAGTGTTCATTTGCCCAGTTGAATTTCATGTAGTATTTTGAAATACCATGTGCCAATTTTACTTATTAAAATAAAATCTGTTTGGAGGAAAAAACTCTGAACTAAGAAAACATGCATGACATAGAATTAAGGAACTGAGGTTTGCCCCTATCTTTGTATCTTTTATGTTGCACAGCAATTTTTGAAGCCAATAGCAGCTATATTTATACACTGAGTTCTGATAGGTCTGCTACTAATGTAACAGTTACAAGAATTTTAAAAATTATTTGCTGAAATAAATTTTTTGTTGACAGGACTTATAATTGTTTACTTTTTAATCTTTGCATGTTGCATAGCATCTAAGAGGTGTCTAATAAATGTATAGCAAATAAATTGGAATACGAATGCCCAGAAATGAGAAAATAAAGCTCTCGGCTTACATCCATGTCATACGGGCCTCTTTTTTGGAGGCAGTGCTGTGGTGAATAGGCCCTGGGGCAGACCAATCTGGTGGGATAGTAAAATTCCTCAGGGAGCTGAGTACCAATACATAGACCCACCCACAGAGAGTCGTCTTTGATTGTTTTGAGCTGAATCCCAGCGAAAAGGAATATTTAAATCTTCTCAGGTGATGAACAAGATCAGCCCACTTGGAGAACCACTGATTTATTTGCAAGTTTCACATATGTTTTTCACATTCAAAGATAAATTAATCTTAGTTTTAAGCTACTTGAGTATATAAAAATATTCTGCTTTAATATCTTCATTTTTCAAATGAAATTAAATATTAGGTTAACTTTTTTGTCTAATAATAAACATCTAATAAGTGTCCAAGCTACAACTAAAATTCAAGATGTCCCCTAGACCAGTGCTCATTTCCCTATCCCACACTGCATTATTTCTCTCATGGTCTTACTAATGCTTTATGTAAAAAAATGAAAGCTACTTCAAACAATCATGTGTCTGTTCATACAGCTTAATTCTCAAGTGTAACTTGAACAGTTGGGGACAAAGAAGTTGCATCTTAATATTTTCTATGTTCAGTGTAAAACATAACCTTTCCAAATATTTGCAGGTTGTGTAATGCACTTAGCTGACTGTGATGGAAAATAAAATTAAATGATATGATGCACAGCTCTGGACATTCATACAAAACTAATAGGAAGCTAGTTCGATTTTTAAATTAACTGGTCATTATGGAGGGCAAGCAAGATGATGACTGTCTAAAAACTTTGCCATGTCTGACTGTGTCATAATGTTAAAATCTCCTAAATGTAAGTGTCATTTGGCATTTCCAACAATAAAAAGGACAAGCAATTCCCTTAATAGTTTTCTATAATAACTATGTTTCAGTTAATGGTGAGAGAAAAGAAAATAATTGGTTGACCTGATCTTTTTAAGCCATTAAATAATTTTCAGATTTAAAAACAGTTTAATTTTTATCTCCTCATAATTTAGATTGCTGGTATTATAGAAATCTGCACATATCAGTTTTTTTCTGACTAAGGCTGCTACTTTATAATTACATATATCTATTTCAATAATTGTGCTTTTTTTCATAGCCACTCCATCAAATAGATATTACGTATATGTATATAAGTATATAAACAAAAGCAAATGTACTGCTTTTAGTTTACTGAAATTGAAAAACTAAATGTTGCAAATTAGTTTGATGCTATATTATAGAGAAACAATATAATTTCAGATTCAGTATAATTGAATCTGAAAAATAATTATTCATTAAGAGTGTTAACTTTAAATCATTTTTTCTGTTCATGTTCTTTTAAATATAATATTCACAGTAGAGCAATTTTCTAGATTCATTGTTAGGATTTAATTTCATCTGTTTCTTTCAGTGCTGGGTCTATAATTATACCCTCTAGTGTACATGCAACTGAAGTGATACTTAAATCTAAACGATAAGTGAAAGAGTCAACCAAAAATATATTCCCTATCTCATCATAAAGTTATTGCCGAGGATAAAATGCAGAAGCTAGAGTCCTTTGATTTAAGAAACTTAAACATGAAGCAAAATTGTCTCATAAGAAAGGAATTTCATCTTTGCTGGGTTAGTGTTAAAAATCCGTAAAAATCTCTATAAACCATTTGGAGCTGTAGACTAGTCTTAATTATTTTCTTAAGATTTTCCCTACTTCTAAAACACTCACACAGTCTTAATAGTCAAACCAGTTTAAATATTCTAATGAGTTTCTTTTAAAGACTTTATATGTATGATACTGAATGTAATGACAGTATGTTGAGAGGGAGAAGGTAGAAAATCTAAACTTCCACTAGAAGAGATATGGTCAAAATGTCACAGATTACAAGGATGAAATGACTTTTTGCCTACTTCAAACTTAACCAACCAACTAAGCAATATTTGACTGATTTCTTCATTATTGGAAATAGTAATAGTTCTGTATCTGTAATGCTTACATAATTTCATAATCAATGCATATTATTTCAGTCATGTAAAAAATATCTTTAAATACTACTCAGGTACTCAAAACAATTTCTTTTTTGCCTCTTACCAAGATTGCTTTATTTTGATAAAGTCAATTTTTCTTAAAAAGTTGTTCCATATTAGCTTAAGTGTGTGTTTTCTCAATTACAGAACAAAATGATTTTTATGCCACCTGGCTTGAGAGTAGGAACCTAGACTTTTCTCTGCTGTAACTTTAGACACTCATTAAAATGTCAGGCTGTGATACTGTGTGTGCAAACTGGACACAATACTAGATGCTCTGGAGTATAAGACATATTGTGTTCCATAAAATATGTCTAGAAGCTGATGATTTGTTGAAAATGTTATAAGATCTCATTAGTTTTAAAATAGGCAACTTCTGAACATGACTACATTATATAAAGGCTACTTTCTTTTATGTTATGAGATAAAATATTTGGAGACCATGAACACTTGGATTAAGTCAACTGAAAAATTTCAAAATATTGAATAAGAGAATAATTTTATATTGATTGAAAGCACAATATCAAATTGTCAAAGTTGGGTTAACCAATGTGTGATGATATAATATCTTTAGCTATAAGAGTTTGATTAAGTTAATTGGTTATTCAACTAATTAGATGTTTTATACATGTATGTTATTACACGCACATGTATACATATAGACAAAGTATGTATGTAAAGAAATTTCACATTTAGAATATCTTTTATATTTTTAAGTAGTCATGGTTATTGCTTGAATCAATACTTATTCTTTTTAATTGGTTGGTATAACACTTTTTTGTGGGGATTCTTATGTTAAAGGATTAACATAAGTAGCTAAACGACTAAATTGTTTCTTGGATCCTGTGTTCATGGATCAATATCCAATTTTTTACACTGTTTTCTGGGGCTTCACTTAAATAAAGCTGTGATTACAATTTAAAGGTTTAAAATAAATCGTAATGAGAGAATAGGAAAAGCAATAAAGAAAATAGGTAATGATAAAATAAAATCAGTGAAGTTTGTCACTTAGTTTAAAATTCTGATGTTGTATTATATTGCTTAATATTGTTTATATTGATTACCCATAGTTTCCATAATTTTCATTTCAAGTGCTTAAAAGGGAAGAGAATGAAATTTTATTTTTGAAAAAATAACATACTAAGCTATTTTTTGCAGAATAGATTAATCTTCAACCATTTAGATCAGAAATGCCATTTCACTGACAGCTAGTCTCCCTTTAGCTCATTTCAACTGATATTTTTAAAATCTCTTCATTTGCCTTATGAATGTAGAATGTAAGGTAGTGCTTATAATTTTTTCTCTGTGTTGTTTGTATAACCCTTTTATTGGTAATGATATTCTGCAGAAATGCCTGCAGCTTTGGCTTGTTCTGTACCACCTGAAACATTGCAACCTTTCGACTACTGTAAGCTCAACTTCTTCGTTAATAATCACAGGGTGGGTTTAGATCACATATGAGACAAATCTCTTTGTGAAACCCTTGGTTTGACATTTTTGACTGGGAGAGAATCACGTTACACATAAGCACAGAACATTTTCCCCACCAAACCATGATGTGAATTAGCACTTTATTCTTTCCAGAAAATTCTCTTGGAGTAAACTGAACAGGAATATGAATGGAGAGAGAGAACTTGGAGGGTCTGCATCAGGAAAAATACAGCATTAGCGAAAATGTCTAAAATGCTCATTGTCTTCTAGGTACTGTGTTAAGTGCTTTACATGCATCCATCACTTTATCCCACTAGTAATCTTATGAAGGAGATTATCATTTCTCTTGTTTTGAAATGAGAACTCTTAGACTTGGAAAGGTTTAGTGCCAGATAATGAATGGCAGTGCTGGACTATATCTCCTGTTTCCAACCATTGGAAGTGACCAGCAAACAACAGTCCTTTCCAAGTAATTATTGTCCATGTTCTTTAATTATAATATATAGAGGGAATGAGAGGAGAGACAGAGAAATGAATTGGCTTTTAAAATTTTTTTTCTCCTTTTTTACTCCATACTGTGATCAATGCCATGGCTTATACTGTTTTTTTTTTTTGACAGTCACATTTTCATGTGCAACACCTAGGAGCCATCATAAACTGTATTGAAATAGTCTTGTTGGAAACTATTTTATGTTCTTATAATTTTTCTAATTTACCCTGTTGTAAAATGGAAAGAAGTTAGAGCACCAGTCTTCTCTTTCTGTGTGGCCTTGAACAAGTTATATAGTGCTTTTGAGCTTACCTTAGTATTATTTCCACATGTATATTAAAAAGATGTTAGATGACATAATTGCTCATGACCCTGCAGACATTACTATTTCTATGATTCCTTTATATATGACAAAAAGAGTATGGAGAAGATTGAATGTCTGGGTTGATGTAACACCCAGACAATAATAGCATAGCTAGAATTTAAAACTATTTTTTTAATTCCTGAGTCAGATACCTATTACCACATTATGTGGCCTCTTCTGGAATCAGTGTCAACTCCAGTGAAGTTGGAGAGTTGTCCTGTATTATTAACTACCAGGGTTTTGAACTTGGCCCTGACCTATTGGAAGCTTTACTAGTAACCTAAGAGTATAGCATTTATATCAAATTAATGAATATCTAAACATTGCAGCAATTCTTAATATCACATATGGAACACAGATGAATATAAAAATCTTGAAAGATGAGACTAATGAGGTAAGTTCAGTTTTTTTTCCAGTGATTAATATAATTTATACAAACAACATGGAATAAGATTGGTCAATGACATTCAATTGACACAGGTTTACTATTCATCAACAGTGTAGAGAAGATGTTTGAAACCTATAGAGTAATCTTAGGCTCAGAGGAATTAAAATATCTATAACCCTATAAATAGTGGATCTCAACCTTTGCTCCACCACTACACACTTGAAAAATGAAGCTTATATGGATATTACCATTTTTTTCAGATAACAGCATAGCTACAAAGAAGCTGCCACCAAGTATATGTAATTTCCATACCACTAACTCAAATCTCTATCACTGGAGGTCTCTGATTGTGGATACCCCAACTGGTGGAAAGAGTGGGTATAAACCACATAGAAAAGCCATACTCAGGCTGTAGACCCACTTCTTACTGCCATGGGTGAGCAGGGACAGGAACAGGACAAAAGTTTTCTGAAGAAGGCAACTAACATAGATATAGGCTTGGAAACAATTCTTCAAAGCAAAGTTGGAAGAATGAGAAAGCTTTAGCCTAGAGAAGAAGAGACTTATAGGGACTTGGAGAACTACCTCCACATAATTTATTTTATAAATATGGGTTCCCCTTTTCATTCATTATCAGTCTACATGAACAATCATTCTCAGCTTTGAATGATGATAATATAGCTACATGTCTTCCTCATGTCACACAACTGAAATATTCTTTAAAATGTAGGCATACAATCAATATTTTTGCAAACAGTTTTTTAAAAATCTCTCTTTAATTTGCATTTTCATTTCAGTAATGCAGTATTTTCTATTGGTAGATACTAGTCACATTTACTTGATAACTTTTCCCATGTTATTTCAATAATGGGTCACAATACACTCAAAAGAATCATAAAAACTCAATGAAAGGAATATTATAATCTACTTGAAATACAAATGCCATCCTTCTTTTCCCAAGTGATTTGCTTTAATGGATAAAAATCAAATTCGCCAATTTTTTAAAACTAAATTTTATCTATATTTAATTGAGTTTCTTTTATTCTCATTATTACAAATATGCAGTGGGTTACAGTATCATGGCCTACTATTAGTAATGAATTTGTATTCATTGGAATTCATGGACTGTTGGCAATTTGTTGAGAGATTCTTCTTCACTCTGTTAATAGGTAGCAGATCTTCCTTGGTATGTATTCTTTCCTGGAGCTTAAACTTAATCAGAATGTATATTGAGGAATTCTATTCTTAGAGAAGTTGTAACAAGAAACAAACAAAAAAATTAAACAGAAACACCATAGCAAAATAAATCATTTGAATCATTTTATTATGAATATTTTATTATGAATATTCATTTTAAAATGAATATCTGTGTAATAAGTTCTGTCATAGAAAATTATATTAAAGGAATTGTGATCTGGCTTGTCATTTTTCAAGTGTATGTGCAAATGAGTTTTTTTATACCTAGATTTTACAATATTCTTAAACTATCACACACACACTATCTGTATCATCAGTAATAAATCAATGAATGATTGTAAGAAAAGATGACTTTATCATGATTTTTAACCTCTCAAATCAACTATGATTTCAATATTGGTTTTTCATATATCAAACAGAGGGTTTTTTAAATTTGTTTGTCTTGTTTTGTATTAGGATAGCAGAAAGTTTTAGCTGTGTGGCTTCTTTTTACTTCAATAGAAGTTACTTAAGAAAGCCCTATATATCCTTTAGAAACTCGGTAGTTAAATTATTCTTTTCCGTGTTCTCTAATTTACATATTTTTGTCAGAACTTTATCAGTATATTTGATAACTGCTATTTGTGATCTAGCCAAATTATTTATGAGTTTATTTTAATATATAGTTATGTATTTGCTGACTCTTCAAGACATAGTGATTGACAACAATGGCATAAATTTTGTTAAGAGGTAGAAGTATAAATATTTGTATGTATGTATATAGTGTGCGTGTAAGCACACAAAATAACATTTCTTTAATTTTTTTTAATGACCAAACAGTCTTCATGAAAGACAGTCCAAAAAATGAACTAACAACTTTTGAAATTTTCTTTTTCAGTTGAAATGACATTTAACAACTAAAATTTATATTATTACCATAGTTTACTCTCTTTTGTACATAACCTTACTCTAGACAGGTGGTGTGTACTCTAAGTGTATTTAAAATACAGGTATGAAAATGTAATTGGTCACTGAAAATGAGACTACCCCACATATGCAACAAATAGTTTATTTTGGAAGGTGTAGTCTTTCAGTAATTTGAACTAATCTTTAAACTCAGTGTTTCTCCTACTTTTAAATCTCCAGTGGTTTTCTATGTACTCTTATTCCTAAACCTCTGATGTTTTCTTTGTATGAAGAATAAATTTCATATTTCAAACATAGACTCTAGGCCCTTGCACAAAAATCCTATTTCATTTATTCAACGTTTTCTCCTCTACTCTCTAAGACAAAACTTCTCTTATGGCTAGAATGGCATCCGGGGTACTCCCCAAATATATAATCATTCTTTCATCAATCTTAATCTAAAAATTCATTATCCTTATACTTTGACTACAAATTCTACTCATAGATCACAACAAACTCAAGACTTGCCTATTATGTGAAAATTTACTTGCTCTTTTTAGGCCAAATAGATCATTTCCTGGTCTAGTCTCACATGGGTAAAAGTCATCGTAGCTAAAATCATTACTTATTTCAGATGCAGAGGTCTTACCTCTACCAACAGGGCACCTTGAGAGCAGTGTTGGCCATCCCATACCAGTTTTGTATTCACCCCAGTATGTATGCATGGGCATGGAATAAATGATTTATATGAGTTTGGAAAGCTTTAAACTTGAAAGTTTCTAGCTAGATTAAAGCAGGGCAATTGAGCATATGAGAATGTTCATTCACGTCTGCAAGGGAATTTCCATATCAATCAGAATTTTTAGTATGTTATAAAGAACATTAGTCAAAACAGCTAGATTAATTCATTCACTTATTCAATATATTTTAAATAGTAGGAGTTTAAACACCTACTCTTAAGTTGAACCATAAAAAATTGCAAATTTTATATCTCAAATACAGTTGAATATCAGGAAATGTATATGGTTCAACCGAGTATTTCCAAGGCCTATAGATCTAGTAGTAAATGAGAGAGTTTAAAGTATAGTCAGAAACATTACCTCTGATGTTGCTAGGCCACTGAGAATTTTAATTCTTGTCTAGATTGTCTTATGACTAGCTTTGTTTAGACAGATCTTTGCAACAATCAGTTTCTAATCGTAGTTTTCTACTGATATTTGATGAGTGGATAATAGTTTCTTTTAAATCATAATAAAAATGATTTATCCCCAGCTTCTCTTACCAATTCATTATAATCATATCATGTTTATTTCTATAGTTCCCTAAACCTGTTAACGTATCTTATTTTGCCATTTAAATTACTAAGATTAATAATATTATAATTCTGTGTGCAATTATTTTTTTTTATTGCCCCCTTTCTAGTTCTACCCAGTAAGGATAAGTGCTGGCCCCTTAAAGTTGGTAAATGGTTCATTGTTTTCTATATTCATATTTCTCAATTTTTAAGGCTTAATTTGCTTTTTCCCTAGTCTTTTAATTTCCCAGACCAAAATAAGTTGATGTTTTTATATTTATCCTTACAAAAAAACTATTCTACCTTCCCTGATGACCTACTTTGCCTAAACTGTTTTCAGTTCCATCTTATCCCTCTGAAAAAGCAATGGCCAGAATAAGATATAGTGTCCAGTAGCTGATGCCCACAGGTTTCTTCAAGGTTAGGGCAGTGTTTTCTCTTTTGTCTTCCTGATGTCAACCTGCATGTCGTTGGCCTTTTTGACTCAGCAGTGCAAACGACTTATGTCTTCAGAAAATAATATACAATGACTTTACATCTTAACTGCTAAGTCAAAAACCATCATTCATACAGTGTAAATTGTATTTATTTCTGAGTCTTTATCTTATAAAAATCTACATTAAAAATCATATTCTACACTAATAATGGTAGATTTGTACAAAACTTTACAAATCTCTTATATTTTTATTTGTTCCTTATAACAGCCCTATGAAGTAGGTGGAGGTGATGTTCTTATACTCAGATTTATAGAGGAGAAAACAAGCTAAAAATTTAGAAAATTTTACTCAAGTTTCAATAAGAAGCCCATAGGAAGCTAAGAACAGACTCTAATCCTGGACTCATTTGACTACACTATTTTGATATGTCACAAACCAGGAAAGTGTCATGCTTTCAAGGATTGTGCTTAAAAAACAAACAAACAAAAAAAAAAGTCTTAAATCTTGGACAATAAGAAATCATTAGTGAATCAATTGTAACATTTCTTACTCTTAGTTTTCTCTTAGGACACAGTGTTTACTCAGTGTTTACAGAAACTCCAAATACCTATTGTATGCCTGAAATTATCAGCTGATTCCTTTGTACTGTGTTACTACTCAAGAAACTATCTCCAAAGCATTTTGGTATTCCATTTTATATTTACTGAGGTATTTGAGTTATCTACTTTGGTTTCCATCTGAGTATACTGGCCTTAGATTGATTTCAACATCTTTTGAAACTCACTGTTCAGTTTTAGACAAACAAAGGCTCAGTCTTTTGATTCACATAAAATTACAAAGGTTTGTTGGCTTAGCTGAATCTTGTATAAATCTCAGGTATTTGCATGTAAAAGCCCAAAATAACACCTTCCCAAAGTATTCACTTCTTATTTTAATTTTACCTGATAGAAAACTTCCTTGTAGAATTTTATTTCAAGAAGCAAGTGCAACATGGTAGGACCTGGAAGATATTATGCTAAGTGAAATGTCAGATAGAGAAGGACAAGTATAATCTTGCCTGTCTGTGGAATTTAAAAAACTAATTAAAAGAACTAACAAAACCAAAACAGACTCATACATGCAGAGAACAAGCTGATGGTTTCCAGATGAGAGAAGGTTGGGGTACAGGTTGAAAAAGGTAAAGGGGTTAAAAATATATAAATTGATAGTTATGAAATAGTCATGGAGATGTAAAGCATAGGGAATATAGTCAATAATATGACAATTGTGTATTATGCCAGGTGCGTACTAGACTAATTGGGGGAATCACTTTTTAAATTATGTAAATGTCTAACCACTATGTTGTACACCTGAAACTAATATAAAATAATATTGAATGTCAACTGTAATTGAAACATCAAAAAAATTGGAAAAAAAGGTGAAAAGAAAGAGAGACTCAACTTTTCAGGTATAAAACAAATAAGTTATGAAGATGTAATGTGCAGCATAGGAAATATAATTAATAATATCATGACAGCATTGCATGGTATCAGATGGTTGCTGGACTTATCATGATGATCACTTCTTTAGGTTTATAATTATTTAATAACTATGGTATACACCTGAAATTAATATATTTTATCTTAACATTTTAATAAAAAATTTTTTATAAAAAAAAGTAGTAAGTGCAATTTCACCCCAAGAATAAGATATATGTTATAGATCTCTTTGGTTGAGTGGCTTCAGCCAAGAATAATCATGAAATATGTGGTTCTTTTCATTCCTCAGGCCTTGGAAAACCAAGTTTTTTTTATTTAATAAGCATCATTTTGTACTCTCTTACCATCCCTTCCAAACTAATATACACTATTTACTCAATCTGGTATATTTATTGTGGCATCTCCTGCTTTACAATAATCACTTGGCTCCTAGTCTTTGTGGTTTATTTTCTAATTTCTAGTTTCTGATTTTGAAGACTTGTTGCACTGCAGGAAAAAAATGCTACATTGCAATGTCCTCACATTAGACAGCTATTATGAAAGTCAGATTTTTTAAAAAGATGCTGCATTTCTCCTAATATTTTTCTGTGACTTAAGTAAGCTGATTTTGTTTGCCTGAAGACGTGTCATTAACTTATGCCTTTCTCTGTTTGAATGATGAGATGTCACAGTATCTTAAGTTTAAGGTAATAAGGTTGAGGTTATGCCAGCTTATGTCAAGTTCCCTTATTGACCTTTACAGAACAAGTGCCAAGTTCTTAGCCTACTGAAAAGGGTATGGTATCCTGTCCAAGACTCTCTAAAGAAGCTTTTATAAACTATGAGGTGAAATGATTAAAAAGTACTCACAAGGGAGATTTGGGTTTTGCTATTGTTTTTGTTTAGACTCATCACTAATTTATTTTAGAGTCATAATATTGAGTGGCCAGGGTTTCTTGGAAACCAAGATAGTGCTTTACTGATCACACTGGAATTGTGTTATCTTCAATAGCATTCCATTCCTTCACTATGTGTCATCAAATGAACACAAATCAAAGGAGTGTTTCTCAAGACTAAGTCTCTGTCTGGAACTATGGGAACATAAAACTTATCAAATACAGTTATCTTATTGAATTTGAACATGTTAAAGAATCAAGTTTTCTTAATCTCTGACTACTTTAACATCCCTATTATGCCCCAATTGTAGTTAGAAAGCAATGTTTCTACCAAATTAGAGCCAAAAAAAAGTCACCAAGGAAGTCATTTTCAAAACAAGGTTTAAGCTAATGCTGTGCTTTGTCTTTTCTTTTGCTATTTTCTTTCATTTAAATTAGTTGTCATATAAAAACTCTATTAAAATTTTTGTAATTAATACAGATGCTAAAAGGAGATCATTCTGAGATATATATTTACTACCTGGGATGCCTAGGAATAAACTTCTTATAGACAATGAATCCCAGTTTTCAAGGTTGCCATTTTCCACAGTTGCCTCTATTTTAATATAAATAACATTAATTTTAGATGGTTAGATAGATTTTCACTAAATTTTTAGGGTATGTTCATAATGGTCTTACTTGAAAGATAGGTTTCATGTCTTATATAAAATTTATTTTCTGGAATCCTATATTAATCTTAGTGACAATCACATAAGTCTAATTTAGAGTCCCTGTTTTGGATAAAGAAAAATAAAATTCTTTATGAAGACAATGAGACTGGCCAATTGGGAAAGATAGGCTCTCTTAAATGCAACGAAGTAGTATTTATTCTCAATTGGAAAAACTTTTGAAGATCCACAGATATGGGCTATTCTCCTCCAAAGCCTCTGAAACCAAAGATATCATGGAAATCTCTTTCAAAGACATGGATATGCCACAAACATCAAGAATCATGGGCAAACCATGGTTTTAAAGATGAACCTTTAAATGATCATGTTAAAAAAATCTAACACTGAAAATGTGAACCTAAATATATGTTTTCTGTTGAGAAGTTTATGTTGGAATCAACTGAGTTTCTAGAAGGGCTCTTAAAACTTCTATTAATGAAGAAATATCTGAATTCAATCATCTGAAATATAGTATCATAATTTACAACTGTGCATTTTGCTAGGTTCTCCTTAGATACTACTAAATCACTACTACTCTATTATTCCTTCATTTAAAAATGTTTCGATTTCCCAGTGAGCATCCCTTTTGCTATCACTATCAGTAATTCATCACAAGGAAGGACACCCACATTTTAGTACCTGGCAACCAATATACATTTCACATTGAAAACTCAACATATCATTCTCCAAGGATTATTTATATAGACCTTAAAAACATGGGCCTTACTTATGATTAATGTACAAAGATCCTTTTGTGAAGGAATTTAAATTTATTTTAGCTATGTTATTAAAATTAGATAAAATAATTATTGGAACTCTAAAATTGATTTTTGCTTTCTACTAAAACTTTTATTTGAAAATCATTAATGATAATCTGGAGCTAGCAATGTAATATAGCTATTGATATATAAAGGTAACATATAATATTAAGATTTTATTTATAAGCAATTTGTAAGACAGTTTATCAACTATACTTGTTTATTCCCTCAGTTATTGGAGAGTGAGGAATTTTTCTATTTGCTGTAACATAAATATTCACTATATCTTTTATGATGTGGAGAGTCAAAATTGAAATATTTTAAAGACTGGGTGAGGATGCTATTATTTATACATGTGAACTATTGATCCTCTATCACTGAAAAAAATAAATGAGTGACACTTTCAACTCTATTGTAAATAGTTTTTCATATTAAATATTGAAAGATTCTAATGTGCTATTTGAAGTACTTTTTTTCCCTCTATGGAGACTAACCATAGTTAAAGCTTTAGTTCATGTTTCAAGATTATCCTTTGGCTTTGATTTTAAATTAGTCATTATATATTCTTCCCTTGACAATGATTTGAAGACCATTTTTTTTTTTATTAGCAAAGGAGAAATAATATGCTGTGAATAAGAAAATTATTCTTGGTATTTAGCCAGATTTTATTTTTCCCATCTTAGACTGACTTTAGAAATTGTTTATTTTATATCTCAATAAATGTACACCCTACAAACCCAGTGATTCTTACTTTTAAAAGAAAATGCTGCCAATTTGATCTCAGATGATGATATGCTAAAGATCTGTTATACAACACTCTAAGGAATCCTTAAATCATTCTGAAAGGCCTTTCTCCAAGCAGTGTTTTCTTAAATTAAAAAAAAAAATTAAAGTGAATTATGTCTATTTTACTTTATTTGGTACACATTTAGTAAGTTATGAGAATATCCAAAGCCTTGGACTAGATAATAACGAGAGATACATCTTGGTTTTGTTGGTGGTGGTAGCGTTTGCTCTAGCATGCCTTCTCTGGGCATACCAGTTCTTAATTAAAGTTAGGTTCCTCTAGCTTAATGCTTTTTCTCATAAGTAATAGCTAGACCACAATTCTTAATGTCATTCAATCTAGATTACCATAATTGTGAATATTTCATTCACAAAAACAAATGTTTCTTATTTAAGAAAATTGCCTGAAAATTGCTTTATCTAATCAAGTCAATCTTCCTGTTTATTGTGATCATACTCCCTTAACACATAAGAAACAATATGAAATGATAATTTTTACTCTAGCTAGGTCATCATTTAGAAACTGACATGAAATAGTTCATGTGATTCAGGCTCTTCTGAAATCAAGTCTCTTTTCTCTGCTTTGAAAAACTTTTGACAGTGTGGAAATCTCATCAGTTGTTCACTACAAAGTTTCTCCTGTGCTATTTTTATTGGTGGAAATTTTAAGTATTGTCAGTGTGGCTCCTGTCAGCAGGTAGACTGTATATACTATAGAACACAACTTATTTCTATCTAAAATTATTTCAGGTTTTATTAGTTTAAATTTACTGAAGAGGATCACAGAGCTAAAAACAAATTATGAACATAAAATGACATAATGAGGACAGTAAAGATTAACTTGGTTAATTTTTCTTATTTCACCATTTTTCTTTGAAAGCATATTTAACTAATATGATACCTGTCTGTTTAGTGCCTAATTGCATCTGGACCTAGCTTAAAGTTGGTTCTTTTGTTGAACCATTTTTGACATTTAAAATCTTTTTGTCAAACTCTTGTTTATTCTATTTGGGGATTTTACTTAATTATTTAAGAGTTACAAGAAGGAGAAGGAATATAGGTAATAAAAGTTATAACTCTACAGATAAAAGATCATCTTTAGTCTTCTGCTATGACAGGAAACAGCACAAAAACTTCTGGGGTCAGTTATTTGTTTTATTTGATCATAGATAAACAATCTAGATGTTCTCCAGGCTTCCATGTGCTAACCATCAAAATTAAAATGAATTGGAAAAGAATTGGTTAAAAAGTTGAATGTCTTAAGTAATATACTGTACTCCAAAAATGGATAGTCTTATCAATATCATTGATCAACTAGATTCCTATATTGGCCTCCCAAAAATGGATTTCTTGCTTCAAATCCCCCCTCATTTCATTCTCTCCTCAAAAGGCAGCCATTGTGATCTTTGAAAAATGTTAGTTTAACCATGTCACTCCTTTCTTAAAATTCTTATTTGATTCTTACTTTTAGGGAAAATTGCAAGCTCTTTGGTTCTGAACACAACAACCTTTATCCTCGAGTTCATAGATTCATCTGCCCCAGCTCACACACTCTGGTCCATCATACAGATTTATTTGCTATTCCCTGAAGTCGTGCTCTTTCTTGCTTTGGCACCTATGTGCATTATTTTCCTTTTCCCAAATCTCCTTTACTACTCTCTTTGCCTGATTAATCCTGATCATTTATTCATTGAATATTTTTTCAAGATTTGCTCGTGAATCATCTCTTCTAGGAAGCCTTCCAAGCGATGCCACCTTGATGCCTCCTGTGACTTAATGCACCTGGTTCATTTTTCATACAGTTCTGTAATCATCGGTTTACTTGTGTTTTTCCCTCCATTAAATCATGTGCGTTTTAAAGAAAAAGAGTATTGTATCCACCACTGCATTCCAGTTGCCCAGAAATACCCCATGATTGAATATAGTGATTACTAAATAAAGAAACCTTTGTTGAATCTATGAATGGTCAGGAATTCTGTATTCAAACAAATCTTAGCAATAACTCACTGTATGACCTTTAGTATATTCTTTTAATACCCCAATCCTCAGTTGTTTTTTCAAATGTAACAAGAGATATTCTCACTATATGTGGATTGTTGTAACTGTTAAGGGCAATATAAAAGTACCTTGAACTGTTAAAAAGATACAACTGTAAGGTGATAGTATTATCAATACACATATTCTTTATGTAGCAAAGATTTTTTAAGGTTCATGATTGTGTAATAGTTAGGAGAAAATAAATAACTTAATAAAGCTTTTCTGTTTGACTTATTCTGAGTTCCTTAGGAGTTCTTTGTTGCTATGGAACCACAAGGGGGTTGTCGTGTTTTTCCATTTATGTTTTATAGCTCTGTAGTTCCAAGTACTGAATAGAAGACTATTCCCTTACCATAAGAGTAGCATTTTCAAGTCAAAGCTGCTAATCAAATTGATTAGCTGCCCAAAAAATAACATCCTGAGACATAATACCTTCCAATTTTTGAAACATTTTTGGCATTAGTTATTTTTTATTATTTGGCAGAAAGAATAAGAATTATTGCTTGGGGTGTTCAATTCACTTGATAAACTAAACTTGAGGAAAAGACAGCTAGAGACTGCCTTTAATAAAGAAAAAAATGAAGAGATAAAAGTGAAAAAGAAAAATGGCTTTAACTGTATTATAAAGCAGAAAGTCTAGTTATTTATTTGGGAAGACCACAAAAACTACTATCTCTCAGGGTGTGGTCTCTGAGATTTCTGTTTTATTGGGTTTTTAATATTTAGCTGAAATAATAGAACCCTAATTCTAAAAGAAGTACCAATAAAACACCAAGTGTGTACCCTTTTCTTCTTGGCAGAGTCACCATTGAGGACAAAATCAACTATATTGGGAAGTTCAATGAATTAAAAGCTGGAATAACTAGGTTCTGCTTCTTAATTTGGTTACTTAGCTGGGATGTAGGGGAGAGAGTGCAGGTATTTTAATTCTCTGGCTTCTATTTCTTCATCTATGGAATGAAAGAACAGGACTGCTGTTCTCTGGTAGCCCCTAGATACGAAATTACCTTATTCTAAATAATCCTAGTTTTTATATCATCGAATACAACTACTTTCTTTCACTTTGACCAAACCCCTTTTCCTCAACCAGGAAGAAAAGAAGGAAAAGATAAATGGAGAATGAATAAGAAGAAGGGAGAAAAAGGGAAGGAAAGAAGAAAGGAAGGAAGGAGGAAGGAAAAGATGAAGGAAAGAAGGAAATGAAAGGAAGAAGGAAAGGAAGAAAGTTCTCAAAAACTATAGCTTTAGACACATTTCAGGAGTTCTCAACCCTTACAGCAGAAAAGTTACTCCTAATTATGCCAAATGTAAATAATTTCTTTTCATCGTACATAGATATGCTTGACTCATTATTAGTAAACAGATTATTATTTCTAGGATATGAGAAGTAGGTTGCTTCCTGATAGAATAAAATGGAAAGACTTATTTTAAAGTATACTCAGTTTTTATACTGTGTAATATAAACTTCCATAAGTAATTTGGAAAATGACTTTCATTTGTAAAATATTTTTTGCATAGTGTGATACTTTTTCTTACATGGACAATATTGTTGAGAAGCAGAAAAATAATAATGTATGTTCATTTATATTGACCTTTATGGAATTTTCTATCTGTTCTCTTTTCATATCTCTACCATTTGGACAATTTGCTTTGTTTTGACTCCTCACTTTCTGTACAGATAATAGCACACTTTTTCTGCCCCCCCCAATACAGTAATGTATATCAACATTCATGTTTACATTCTCTTTTCCTCAGCTCTCCTTTCCTTGTTCCTTTTACCTTTCTCTGTTATCTATAACCATTTAGCTGTTGTCTTTAACCATTTAGCTGCTAAGTTAGGACAAAAAAACTTATAAAAGTAGAAATTAAGAAAAACTGCTGGTGTAAACAACTAAGTGTAGCTCCATAAGAGGCTATGGGAGAAATTGGTCAGGAATGGTCCTTATAATGTGGACATTGTATCAAATGAGGATCATATTGAGTACAATTCATTCATTTATTCATTCATTCATTCCTATTTTTATAAGTTGCAATATATTTACACTATTCTCCAGGTGATCCCACTAGAAATATCCCTGTCAGGCAGATTGTATTTCTCATTCAGTGCCAGTGAAGATGCATGGCATACCATCAGCAATAAATTAAGTCAGCCTAAATGATAAATGCCCAAAGGAATAAGAGCAAATGTTGGCTCTGTTGAATTAGTTATTAAAAATACTCAATGGTTAACACAAATATTTTAATGATAAAGTTGGACTTGGTTTAAGAAAAACAAATACTGGTCACTATTTGAAGAAACATCAGGTAAGATGAAAAAGAATAAAGACAGTCACTGTGATGGAGTGATATTTTTTAAACTGATCTCTGGACAAGGAGGTAGATAAGAGCTTCTATCTTCAGCATTACATTTTAGACAGATCAATGAACTGGAGATGTGAAGAGAGTGAATAGATACATTGAAAATTTGAAAGCACAGTGCATATTATTTCATCAGGAAAATGCCTTATATGTGCTATAACATGTAACAACAATACTGACTGGACAGAAAAACAAACAAGCCCTATTGATTTTTCCCCTGTATCCTCATATTCCTTACTAATGCACTTGAGAGTGTAAATAATTCATGCAACAAATTGCATTAGTGGTGATTGTCTCCCTATTGCATGCGTAAGTCAAAAGGCATTATTAGTGCATCAGAGACTCAAGAACAGTTCCGGATTGCATAGTCTCTTTGCCTAATGACTGTAACAAATGAGAAGTTCAAGAGCCAAAGACCAAACAAACCATCTTTTTAGCTTGTCTTGTGAATTCCCTTTCTTAGCATCATAAAAATAAAAATTAAAAAAATATATAAAGCAGATGAGAATTTTTAATGCGTGAAATTTTTATTAAATAGGGGAAGACATATAAAAGGTTATGAAAGGGTATTAATCCTCATGATCCTTCTAAAATCTGTGATTTTTTTTTTTAACCTCGTAAGCAATCCTATGTTACAAACCATATATGATTATCTCAACATTTTGTGTGGTCTACAGAAGGACTATATACCTTAATTTATTAATGCGTCTTCCATTACTTAACAATGGTAGACACTATATAACAGAATTGTTCTTTCATATAATTCCATCTTACTAATAACCAAAAATGTCATCCCCTTGAGCACACATTTATATGTGAACTAACAAATGTTAGCTGAACTGTTTTGTTTTCTAATAGAATCTTCACTAGAAACACACTTCAACTTTGTCACAACAGAGGAATAATTAATTTAATTTTAGGGCCACTGGTCCTTACATGATCTATTTCTGCAGCCTTTTATATCCCACAGCTGGCTTTAGTGAGTATTTTCAATGATGAAACAAACAGTGCACCTTGGTGGGTAGGTTCTGTTCTTTCCCTTCCCTCTGGGTGAGATCTGTCCAGAAGCATAGTGGACTGATTAACTTGTCAGATAAGATGATAAGAGGTATGGGATTTATAAATGGAAAGTTGATGACCTGAAAATCCATGGCCTCTGTACAATTTGTAAGAAAATTTGTAAGAAAAAGTAAACCTTTTATTTAATAGAAACATGTTACCTCTGTTAAAAGTCTGTTCTAAATTTTCACTGACAGACTTTGCCTCTTGCAACTTAGTAGGTTCAGAGTTAGTTCTAAATTTTTTAAATAAATGTTTCATTTCAGGATAGTTTCAATTTACAGAAAAGTTGCAAAGAAATTATAGTGTTCCCACATAACCCCCACCCAGTTTCCCTTATTGTTACATAACCATATACAGTCATCACAACAAATGAATCAATATTGACACATTATTACTAAGTAAAATTCAGTTCTGAAGTTTTAAAAAAACATTAGGGTGAAAAGAAAATAACTTATGTGTAACTACTTAAATGTTTGTTCCTCAGTTTTAAAATAAAGACTAATTAGAAAACATGATTCAAGAATAGCACACCATATTGATTCATAAAAAATGATCTTGTGATTCAAAATAGGTGACTAAATAGTAGTATATAAAGGATAAACAATATTTTTCCTAAAATACATTTTTAAGGACAGTTATCCATTTCAGTAATTCTAAGTCACACTTGATTTTAAATGCTTCATTATTTTTAAATTAAATTTATTAGAGTAACATTGATTAATAGCATTATATAAGTTTCAAGTATACAGTTCTATGATATATCCCCTGTATATTGCATTGTGTGTTCACAACCCAAAGTTTCCTTTTGTCACCATATATCTTACTCTCTTTACCCTCTTTACCCTCTCCTCAACCCCCTTCCCTTCTAATAAACACCATACTGTTGTCTGTGTCTCTGTGTTTGGTTGGTTGGGCTAAGCTATTTTTTTGATGCTCTTTTATTGCAATTCATTTCAAATAATAATTTAATCACATTTTAAATTATCATTTCTAAAACAAATTCTTCAAGAAACATTGTAGTAGAAAGCCTTGAACAGAAAGACAGTTCCCCATTTTACTTTTTTAAAAATAGGCATTTTGTTGCAAGATCAATTATCTCAGTAGTAACAAGTATTTACTGAGGACTTACTGCGTGTCAGATGTTTTGCAAGGTGTTTGACACACATTATCTTTGATCTTATCAACAGCCTTGCAAAGTTGACTGCATTATCCCTTATCTTACAGATGTGGAAATTGAAACTCAGCAAGACAAAGCAATTAGTTTAAGGTTACATAGCCAGTGAGAGATGTAGGTTTTTGAAAAATAAAAAAATAAATCTAGGGAAAATAATCTGCTAAAGCATAAAGTACAAAGAATCATCTCAAATTTATAACAGGAGATTTAGTATTTAAATCTTAATCTGGATAACATCATGGAATGTTTTGTCATATTTGTATTATATAAATAAAAGGAATTGGTCAAAATCGCCATTTAAAGAAATTTGGCTATTTTAAAAATAGTGTCAAGAGCAGGTTTATATCAGGTAAGTTTATAGATCTGGTCCAATAGCAAATGCTGTTATAAAGTGTGAAACATGAGTAAAGTTTATGTCACAGGTTTTCATCTTTTTCCAGGATGTGTTTTTGGTGGTTATTTATAATAAAGCTGAGAGGTAAAAATTATATCAATCTGAAATTTCTATATTAGGCTTCTGAAACTTAACTATATTATACTAGCATAGCTATTAGTTGCCATTAACCAAGACTTGTAAGTAAGGATTAGTGGAAAATTTTCTGTTGGTTTGTTTAGCTGTGTGTGTGTGTGTGTGTGTGTGTGTGTGTGTGTGTGTGTGTGTGTGTGTGTGTGTCTGTCTGTCTTTGCCTTATAAGAAATTGGGATGTTTGTGTCTCTGATATACTCCTAACTCTGAGTTTCTTTCTTGATTAGGGAGTGACAAGATAAATACATCTCAGGACATCATCTGAAAATATATTCTCCCTCTTTGGTTACTGTAATTTCTCTGTCTGATTGTCATAGCTGGTGTCCTGTTAAGTTTGGGGCTCCAACAGGGCGCTCTTGCCCATGTTGAAGTGTAAAGAACAATGCAGGTTTATCAAAGTTATTTTTAAATGTAGGCATCATACTCTAAATAAGATCTGCAGAGAGTGTTTTTGTTCCTGTACTGTTTATTAAGAAGTACATATCTAAATCAAAGAATACTCTGGGGTTAAATCTAAATAAGAATGTCTAAGGTGTCTAGTTGCTTTTGGAGTCAGTCTTTTTCTTCTTAATCACCAGACACATAGCTTGAGATTTTATATTTAGGCCTAAAGAAATATGATATCATTAAGACAAGGTTTGATATATTGCAGCTATAACACAACAACAACAATAACAAGTTTCTTTTCTCTACTGGTATTATTCAATTCATTCCCAAAGTCAGAAAGTAATTAATAGTAGTAATAGTAATAAGCAATAATAATGATAGTAGTAACAGTAGTAATTAATGCTTTTAATCACAGAAGGAGTCAATTTTACAAAGATCTTTATTTTCTTCCAAATAATATTTGAAGAATATGCATGATTCTTGAAATAACTCAGATAAATACTAGTATCAGTCATTGAGTTGATATTTGCAAAGGTATTATAAATGAGAGACACCCTGTAATAGCTTTATGTACTAAGGATACAGCAATGAAAAAAAATAGACAAAAACCTTTGTCTTCTGTGCAAGTTGGGAAAGCTAAATAACAGGCAAAATAAGAGGATTCCATTCTATGTTAGACAGTGGTAAGTGCTATAGAGCAAAACGAAAGGAACTAGAGTTTGGGGGCAGGGATTAAGATTCCAGTTCTTAATGTTGCTGGGGAGGCCTACAATGTGTCAGGGAGACACAGCTGGTTAAAGGTTTTAAGGAGGTGAAAGAGTAAGTCAGACAGATATAGAGGACCAGAACTCCCAGGTGTGAGTAAGCATGTGCAAAGGCCCAGAGACAATAGACTAAAGGGCCCTGAAATGGCACATGTTTAAAGATTTATGACATGACACATGGCCTTGAACATAAGAGCATAAAACATGTTTGATTGCAGCAATAACATCAGCCTTCAATATATTTAAAGTATTTTCCCTTAACATTATGCTCCAATTCAATGACTTTATTTTTTTTCCTACAGATAAAGTGCTTGAATATGACCTATTAAAATACGGTTTACATACTGAAAATAGTGTGCTTAATATGTAAGATTCCATATCATGTCAATCTTTATTTTTTTCTCAGCTCTTCATACTAATGCTTTAAAAGGTTATAACTTTTTCCAATAATTAATTGTGAATTGCTTTTGCTAGAAGTGTAATTGTTTGTGAAATTGCACTCTTTTTTATTTTTAATTCTCTTCATGCTTTGTGGAGAAAAGCATTTACTGATTCCTATTCCTTCATTTTTGCTAAGTTGAATAGTTTTACCCAGAAGAGGAAGAGCAAAATCTTTAAAAACATTCACATAAAAGGTCATTTGTCCCATTGTCAGCTCATTGATAAAAGCTCAGTGAGTAGATAGTACTTGAATGCCAAATCTCCCCTGCAAAATAATCACTTTTAATTGAAACATGAAAAAAATAAAAATAGATAATGAAATCTTTCAAATAATCAATATTGCCCTTTAAAATTAGCATACATCTTTTTTTCTTATGTATCTAAAACCTTAAAGGATTTCTTCTCCAAAATTCTTTGTCTTGAAACTGTGGAGATGAGTTCCTTGTCTTTGCACATTCATCTCATGCTGGAGGAGTTCTGGTGAGTGGAAACCCCCTTTCCAAGTGAGTATGAAGACAGAACACCTCCTGATCCTTGCTTCTCAGACTGCTATATCAAGAGAATTAGTGGTACTGTTTCTTTGTGACTATTACAGGAAAAAATAAAGTATACACCAAATAGAACAGTCAGCTCTGAAAGTGCCACCCTGCTCATGTCAATCTCTACAGTGATTGGCCTTGGATTTAGAAACCTGAAGGTGAATTATCCTTTAGTTTCAGATGAGTGCAATTAGCTTGCAATTTAAACATTTAAGTAGCTATGAACTCTATGGACTAGAGTATATCCAATGTATAAACTAATCATAGCCATTTTACCTAGCAGGTTCCAAAATTACCTTTGAAAATTAAAACACTTGTTCCTATAAATTTCTATGAAATAAAGAGGATAAACCTCATAGCACTTCTGGTTAAATGTTAAGACATTTGTTTTTGTTTGATGTGAAATTTATCAACTGTAAAATCAGAATACATGGATTGGATACTGACTCCAACTTTTAGTAAGTAAACCATTTAGAAAATTGAGAAATAATGATGTCACCTATCTGACAAGGTGAAGTACAAGTGAGGTTGGCAATGTTCTCAGTGTTCTTTCAACTGAGTACTCAATTTATTTGTTGTATATCTAGCATCTGGGGACATTAAAAAATGTCACAGACTTCTTCCTGAAAGAGCACCTTGGGAAGATAAGACATTATGAGAGAGACTAAAAGGTAATTAATTATCACTATCAACCAGAAGCAATATTAAGTGCCAAATTTAGAAAATACAATTTTGAGTCCCAGAAAGGGAGAGAGTACGGCAGACTGACAATTCCTAGATATTTCTTTGTCCAGAAATAAAACTTGACTCATAGAATGTCAAAGATAGAACAGAACATAGAGACCATCTGCTCCAGCTTCTCACTGCACAGATGTTGAGAATTGCATAGACCCATAAAACCTCAAATTAATGGGCCCAACCAGAGTTAAGATCTCTTAAGCTCTAGACAAAGTAATTCCATCTTCACTTCATTTTCTCAATCATAGATTCACTGTGCAAGCATTTTGAGTGTGTATTTTTCAGACACCATTCTAGATGTGGAGAACCAAGCAGTGGGCAAAATTCACAGAATTCACTGATATCGTAGAACCAGCATTCTAGTAGATAATATACATGCTAAGTTTAGATTTTTTAAAATAATTTTTCTTAGTGGCAACAGAGTGATGGGGCAGGTAAAATAGTAAAGAGATCTCTGAACGGTTGTCATTTACACCAAGAACTAAATTATAAAGAGATAACTAAAGGTAGAAAAAACATTGCAGAATGAACACAAGGATCAAAAGCTCTGAGGGGGAAAAAAAGCTTAATTGGATGGATAAACAGCAAGAAGGACAGATGGACTGGTGCAGAGTAAGAAAAGGAGTGTGATGAGAGGTGAGATCACATGACATCAACAGTATAAGAATGAGTAGGATTTGAAGACATGAGGGGAGATTGCTTTCAAAGGACAATTCTTCTAACAAAGGCGTGGGGTTAAAATTTAGGCATTGTTCTGTTGATCACTCATTGTTTTTTCTCTCAGCACAAGTTGATACCTCAATTTGGGAAAGAACAACTTATTGGACAAAAAAAATAGCGAATAGACAACTTTAAGCAAGGGTTTTATAAGTGAGATTCAGTTCAACTTAATTTTTAAAGTTTTGTTCATTTGCCAGCGTGTTTATATTTTGAACATATATGTCCCTCTCTCCTTACTTTATATGTGAAGAAATTTTCTAGTTTCATGGGTGGGAAAGTTGAGCTACTTCTTAATGCTTAGACCTATACCACCAAAAACCAAAGAAAGCACCTGGGATAACTGTGTCAGTTTGCTGAGCTCAAGCCACTGGAATTTTTTCTATTCAAGTCCATCTGCCTTCTTAGGTACTTTTGTGAGTAAGCAAGGGCTGATTTCCATGCAGCACTTACATCATTGGGTTAAATTTTATACATCAGAGCATTCAGGGTAGACCACATTACTCTGGGGCAGGGGAGTGTTACTTGGCATGGTACATCCTCCTGAAAGAGGAACTAAAAGTTTCACAAGATTCATCCAGATGTGGTTCAAAATGTCATTGTCATTAACTGATTCAAACAAAAACAAAACTAAAGAACATCATTTTCACCACTGTCTTGTGAATAATTTGGATATTATCCTAATTAGTAGAACAACATGATAGTTTGTTTTATTTGCAGCTTTTTCTGATTCAAATGTATGTACAAGTACAAGAAAAAACATTCCTTAATTTGATGGAAGAAGATCCCATGACTCACTGTCTTCTCTGGGGAATAACTGGTTGCATTTAAAAGTCAATAGAAAAAATTTGATTTCTTCATATTTTTCAACTATAAACATAGCTTACACAATTATCGATTTTTCTGTTAGGAAATAGGAAGTCTTTATATTTCAATAATTTGAAAACACATATCAAATGGGAGAATTTAACTTTAAATGTACAGCAAACGAGTTTTACTTTAGTTCTCTCCTCCCCCAATACAAAACAAACAAACAAACAAACATCCAGAGCTATATAAGCAGTCTTAGTGTCATCCTTGCTTCTTGGCTTGTTCTCTCCTACATGCCACATACTGCAAGAAAAATGAAGATTGCAAGAAGCTAGTACATCTGCTTATTAGGAAACAATCGGTAACCTTGTAATAATAATCAGGTGATTTGGAGGTGGGCATGACACCAATATTTCTGTAAAGAATAAAATTAGCAAGGTGTAGTAAGGAAGCAGTAGCTGCAGGATAGGGAGGTGGTGATACTGGGTAGGAACTGGGCATACTAGACTATTCTGGGTGCAGGTCTGCAGGCTAGGAGATGAGTATAATTCAGAAACCATTTACAATAGAATAAGACCTTCCAATATTTAAGGACTACTAGTCCTATCCCTAATGCCTATATCCTTAGAAGAGTCTTAATTTTATGTTGAACTTTCTTCTTGTCCAAACTCATACATATTTTATAACAGGAGTTAACCAAATATTTGAAGAGTATGACCACTTGCTGTTGGCTAAGTATGGAAGACAGCAGGGGCTAAAAGCCAAAGTGAAGTGTTGTTTTCTGTAGCAAAATTTAAAAAGCTCGCCTCTCTAGAATGACTTCTTACAAATCAATGTGTCAATGTACTTTGCCTTAGCTTTATAAGATAGCAAAATACAGATGAAAAGATGCTCAATTTTGGACTATTTGAGTCCATGAATGACAAAGGTAATCTACTTTCTATATTGGACTACATTATTAACCGTAAAATTGTAGTAGTAGTAGTAGTAATAAAAATATCTACCCTTTGTCAGATACTTTCTGTGTATTGAATACTGTGCTGAGTGCTTTACATCATATATTTTAACTCATTTAATCTGAATCACAATGCTTGAAGCAGGTGAAATTATTTAAGATCAGAAAACTTTGGTCAAATAGTATGGCAGCTTGCCAGAGTCACTCAACTAATAAATGGAGTGTCCAGGTTTTAGACCAAAGCAGTTTGAGCTTCATAAATCCACCACAGTAGTCACATAGCCTTAGACAAACCACATAATTTCCCTGTATATGTTTCACTAGCTACTGTTGAAAATAAAATGCTTCTCAGATGGGGCTGCTGTATTAAATGAAATAATGCATATAAATACTGACAATTCTGGCATATAGTAGGCAAATTTTTCTAGCTGAAGGGTATATACACTACAACTCCTTCGATTGTCAGCTGCTCATCTACAGCTTTGATTTTTCTAAAGCATTCTTATGTTCCTTTGATAGATTAATCAGAATCTGATGAAATGATGTGGGGGCCAAGACTCTAGTCCTGATACAGTCATCCAAACTGGAATATATACACTATGAATATGAGGTATATAAGGGTTATAATGAGTGTGTGTGTGTGTGTGTGTGTGTGTGTGTGTTGTTTTACGTACCAAATTACATACTTAAATTATTTTTACTTTGACCTATTGAATGTTCTCTTAAGTCTCTATTTTAGGAGGCTTTTTGGAAAAAAAAATTGCAGATTACCTGAAAACAGGCTGTGATATTGATATCCTTTCAATACTGATGTATGAGACGTTGAAATGAAATCAGACAAAAGAAACATGATTACTTCTTTTTAAATCATTCTACTTCATCCCTTTTTATACTAGCTATGCTGCAGTCCCTATATGATTTTGAAATTGGATAGATTTCTCATAGAAGTTGAACCCACCAAACTTGGATTCCTTAACTTTGCAAAATTACATGCACATTTTTTTATTTGTGACATAAAATATGTTTAAGTATATTTATGGTTTAGATTATGTCACTAATATTTCCTACTGCAAGTTCTGGGGTGATATTACCAGAGTTTGAGTCTGGCTTCACCATTTACTAGTATGTACTTGTAGTCAGGTTAGATTCTCTACCCTTGATTTGATCACTTGTGAAATGAAGATATATAACTAGTCCCCTAAATAATTAAGGTTGTTACGTGGGTTAGAATTTATGTGCCTGACATGTAAAAATTTTCAATCAATATTAGCTGATATGTATACTTATTATAAAAACCATTATCCTTATTCTCATTTTAACAAATGAATTTATTTAAAAAATAGAATTAGAGACAAAAAATCCTATATTTAATTTCTAAACTGTGTGAATATCTCAAAACTATGGTTTTCTCATCAATTACACAGGAATAATAATATTTGTTCTGATTACTCATTGGGTTGTTCTGAGCTTCTAATGAGATGCTACTGGTAAAGTTAATATGAAAACTTCAAAGAATGAGCCTAGAAGAAAGAAAGAAGGAATATTTTAAAGGAGGGAGGGGCAGTCTAAGAGAGCTAGAAGGATATTTTTATGAGGTCTTAGATGTAGGCAGATAGAAATTTGCGATTCATGCTGAAAATGAGATATGTTAAAAAGGATCATATTGATATGGGAGATTTCTTTTTACACCTACTTGAGAAATGTAAAATGCTTTTTATAAACAAGTGTGGTTGAGATAATAAAAACTATTATTTATAGTGGATTTATCATTTTCTGTACAGCAGGTCTTGAATTTCCACCAGTACTTTATCTAAAGAGATGATGTATATGTATGTTTTATGAAGTTTTCACCTTTCAGAGAGATGTGCTAATCTGCTTGGAATATACTGAAAGTCTTGAGGAAACTTACAGGCATAAAACTTCATATCTGCTTACTGAAAGGCATAAGAAATACTGTAGGTGCAGGGGGAGAAAAAGGAGAGAAAGGAAGAAAAAGCATCAAGTTTAATATTTGTTGTTTTCTAGCAAAAGGGAAAGCAGTATAAAGCAATTTGGGATTGTCACATTTGAACACACAAAATTAGTTTTTTTTCAAAAAGTAATTTGTTATATTGATGGCTTTCATTTTTACTTTTATACATTTCTGAGTAAAGCCTATTCCTTTGAATGTTTCCTGACAATCCTTCTAAACTTAAAATAGGAGCTGTCTGTCAGAAAATACTATATCAGTCATATGCTGTGCTATCTGATATTTTGCTTTTATACTGAGTCAATAACAAAAATATTTTGGAGTGCTTTAAGGACTGTTCTTAGAGTGCTAAAAGGAAATCATATTTTAAGACTATGTAGCCTTCCATATTTTACAGAGAGTACTAGAAAAATTCAATAAACACAGAAGAATGGGATTCCTAGGTCTTAGCCTAGGCAGTATGTTGGAATCAGAGAATTATAAAATATAATCCTGAAAGGTACTTTACATGTCATCCTGGTCAACATTCCCAATCACAGATGAGAAAATGAAGCCACATAATGGACTATGCTAATGGTTCTCACAGTGTAGTTTCTGCAGCATTAGTATCACCCAGAAACACATTAGAAATGCATATATGTGAATCCTATACTCCAGACCAAGAGTTCCCGACCCATGCGCCTCAGACCAGTACCAGTCCATGGCCTGTTAAGACCTGAGCCACACAGCAGGAGGTGAGCAGCAGATGAGTGAAGCTTTACTGTATTTGCAGCCACTCCCCAGCGCTAGCATCCCCACCTCAGCTCCACCTTATCTCCACCTCAGATCATCAGGCATTGGATTCTCTTAGGAACACTGGTCTCTGGTGCCAAAAAGATTGGGGACGGCTGCAATTATATCTACTGAAATTCTGGAGATAGGGCCCAGCAATCTGTGTTTTAACAAGTTCTCCAAGTGATTCTGATGCATGCTATCGCTTGGAAACCACTGGACTAGGTTTTCATTTTTTTAATGCCTATCCTCGTCTCCCCCCACCCCCAATGTGCTCTTTCTCTTCTCTATCACTCTTTCTCTTTGGAATTAGGAAGGAGACACTCTAAGCACAAGTACCAACCACGGTGAGAAATCAAAGATATTATTTTGTAACACATATCTAAAGCCTCCTTTGCCTGACTAAAAATATTAGATAAAGGTGGTATTCTTAAGACTTTACAATGCAGATAATTGTCTCATTTCTCTAATTCATAGAATTCCGATTCTCCTAGACTATCTAGGAAGTATTTAGGGATATTATTATAAGCTCATACTATTTGGAAAGCCATAGTATCTTAATTAAATGAGTCAACTCTGTATCCCTTCAGCCAGATTAATAAACAACTGCTGAGACTGGTAAACAGAGCCTGAGCCATCCTTTATATTTTTTTCCTGCCCGACAAATACAGATACATTCTTAACTCCACTGTAAACTTATGTTTTTGCTCTAAATTCTTAATGCATGTTTTAGAATGCTAAGTATGGAAAAAATGAGAATTAACACATTGTATTTTGTCACTAAAAGTAGAATACCCTAATTGAACTCTGAATAATATGTAAATTGTCCTCTTAATGATTAGCTGAAATTGGTTTACTTAGTTTCATTATAATTCTCCCAGAAAATAATTGTAAGTGTTCTTTGACAAAGAAACCAGGTACATGATGAGAAGATGCAAAAAAAATCTTTTGCTGGAGACAGAAGCCAATTTTCCATGAAGCTAATAAAACTTTAGACCCCCTCACTTGCACAGACACTTACAAAACTCAGTGTCTAAATTTGGACTTCTAATTTTGTATTATTTTTCTTAGGGTCTTCCAAATTGTATAAGTCTCAAGCACTATGAATTCTAGATCCTTCTTTGGGTAGGGTATGTTAGATATTCTGCTAATGGGCAGAAATACTTCACATGTTGAACCTGGTAAAAGCCTTTTCACTTATGCTCAATGAACATTGAACCAAAATGAGTACCCCTGTCAATTTTAAAACCGATAGAAATTGTTTCTTTGCAAGCGCCTTGACAGTTACTACTGGCTTTAGATTAGCATTAGACTGAGTTGTCAATCACTTTTTTAGGTTTCCTTTCTCTCAAATAGCAATGGACAAGAAGCACTTAGCAGCTTACTGTGGTATTAGGCAATGAAATGTGTATTTACACACTTATGAGTCTCTAAATGCTTTCAAAAAAAGGGCAACTTTACTTTTGGACAATTTTGGCCCCAGGATTCAAAAACACTTTTAGTTAAAAAATCTAAAGATAAAATGTGTTAATTCATACCTGAAGTCAATGCCAAATGCTTATTGAATAGACATGTCTTTGATTAGTTTGTGTGGCTTACATCCTGATGCTGTAGAATAACAGCATGATTTACGTTTTTGTTTTAGTAAAAAAAAAAAAAATATGGAGACAAAAATGATTCAATTTTAAATATGTCCCAGGTTTGGGTGTTATAACTAATTTAAAAATTCCCAGTAGGAAGGCACATTACGATGGTCTTTTTTTAGTCTGCATTTTAGAAGTTGAAATGTTGCCAACAATGCTTTTAAACCCCTCACTGTTACGGAAGGGGAGAAACAAAGCACAGCAGTATCTCTAAGTAATAGCAGCAATGGTAACACTCAACATTCTAATATAACCTGTATGTGTCAACATGTAGAGCCTTTTGACTCATTTGGTTAGAGCTTTAGACTCATTACCCATTGCTTCTGCTTTACTGTTAACAAGTTGTCATCCTGTCCTAGTTAATAAATCTCCCTGAGCCTCAATTCCTTTGTATGTTGAACTTATAGGATAGTGTCTGGCACACAGCTGAAAATAAATATTAAAATTACAGTAGTTGCCTTTATCCACAGAGGCTATGTTCCAAGATCCCCATTGGATGCCTGAGCCATGTATATTACTGAACCCAATATATGCTCTGTTTTTACCTACACATACATTTCTATAATAAAGTTTAATTTATAAATTAGGCACAGTAAGAGACTAGCAACAATAACTACTAATAAAATGAAACGAGTATAATAATATACTGTAATAAAAGTTATATGAATCGGCCTCTCTCAAAATATTCTTCTTGTGATGATGGGAGATGATAGAATACCTTCACCATGGGATGAAGTGAAGTGAATGACGACAGGCACTGTGACATAGTGTAAGGTTTACTGGAACCTAAGCACTACCACATGGCAACAGTCGATCTGATAACCGAGATAGATACTAAGTGACTAATGTTCAGATAGTGTATATGGTGTGGGTACACTGGACAAAGGGATGATTCATGTTCTGGGCAGGATGGAGCAAGACTGTGGGAAATATCAGGCCACTCAGAATGGTAAGCGATTTAAAACATAAAGTGTTTATTTCTGGAATTTTCCATTTAATATTTTAGATCAAAATTGACTGCAGGTAACTGAAACAGCGGAAAACAAAATCATGGATAAGAGGGGAATACTGTATATAAAGCAGACTTTATTGCTCTCTTAATTAAGAGATCTGAAGCACATTTTATATACATGAGATCCAATGGGGAGATCTAGATTGAGAATGAAACTATCTCTTGCCTACACTTGCCAACATTTGGCTAACAAAAGAGTGGAGACTATTGCTACAGGGATTGACATTATTGGAGGAATAAATGGTTGATCACGAACAAGAGGGGCAAATAACTGCCACACTCTTCCTCTGACCTCTTGATAACAATATAGATGATATAATCACTGACAAATTATAAGTTGTGTTCTGTCTTGATATTTTAAAAGCCATTATTGGCTAAGCATAAGAGCAGTGGATCCCTAAAGGATCACTATGTAGGATGACACATGTAGTACTAAGAAACTAAACTAGACTTTACAAGTTTATTAAAATATAGGCTGCCTATATTTTTTGAGTGTCCAATGACTTGCTTTTTTTCCAAATGGCATTATTTTTGTTTTTCAAAGTGACAAGAGGAGTCACAATTTAAAATTAAAATACTTCTTTTGGTCTTCTCTCTGCATTTGTATTTACTTTCATTCAATACAAAGTTGGTCTGTTGCTTAGAAAATAATAGTCTAGCATAAGATTCAAATAAGACCAACACTATTCAAGGGCAGAATATGCAATATGCCTTGTGCTCTATGGCTCTGTTAATCTTTTGTTACTGTTTTTTAATTACCCAACAGCTTGCTACAATAACTGAAATCTCTACCATAGAAGTCACTTCTTACACTGAACTATTCTTTCCAGAACATCACAGAAAAATGTTTCATATTAGGACTGAAGTGGTTCAGCCATTACTTGGTCAATGGGAAGACTTGATTCTTCTCTTTTTACTTTTTTCTTTTAGAGACGTATGTAACTTGTTTTGACTTGTTCTATTTATCTGTAGCTACCAGAAAAACTATAGTAAAGTGAATTGTAAAAACTATATTGGATCATAATCAGCAAGCACATTTACATTGGTGTAACTCCCCACTTTTTCTATATGAGCCCATCCATCACCTCATAATTCTCAGCCCAGCACTGTTCTTTAAATCCTAAGGAACTGCATACTTTAGAGATTGGAGAATTTTCAGAGAACAGCTTTAGTCCTGGAAGAAGCATAGACCAGGTGAAAAAAACACTGCTTTGAGGTCTGACAGGCAGAGTCTGAGTTCAGCAGGCCTGAGCTAGGTGCAGTTGGGCATTGAACAAAAAAAACTTTAATATAGTTACAATAGTCATTATAAATTTTAAAATAGATAAATTGAAATTTTAGAGGGTTAATTATACAATTAATTTTTCATTAATTTTGTATTTAAGTTAAAAATAATAAATTATATAAAAATGTATATTGTTTAAAAAATAATAGAGTAAACAAACATATAACAACAACTAATATTTACTAGGACATATTTTCTAAGTTTATTAGGTAATAAAATATTACTGTGTACCAGGTATTTGGCTAAAATTTTACATTAAAAGGTAGGTATTATTATTTCTATATTACAGTTCAAAATAAATGATGGCTTTGAGAGGTCAAGTAAGTTGCCCTTAGTAAAACACTTTATGAGCAATGAAGTTGAAATTTGAACTTAGACACCCAAATTTCAACATTGGATTTCTTTCCCACTAAATTTTATAAATTTAACCCAAATTCATAACTCCCTATGAAAATCCTTCAAGACATTATATTTTCATGCAGGTACATATATATCGATACAAAATTTTATATAAATAAGATCTTATGTATGTTGTTAACTCCCTTTTGCTCAATTGTTTCATGGGCCTCTTCCAATATAAAAAAGGATAGAGGTACATATTTTTCATTTTAATATTACATTTTGTATTTAAAAAAAGGCATAAACCTATTGATGAATATGTGTTTTTTTCTGTTTTCTAGAAAAATGATTGGCCTTTTATATTTTCAAGATCTGCATCCACAGATTCAACCAACTGTGGTTCAAAAATATTTGAAAATAAGTGTTACATTGTTGCTGGCATGTACTAAGTAGTTAGGCCAAGGATGGGTGGGTCTGTACTGAATGTGTACAGACTTCTTTTTTCTTGTCATTAGTCCCTAAACAATACAGTATAACAACTATTTATATAACATTTGCATTGTATTAGTTATTATAAGTAATCTAGGGATGATTTAAAGTATACTAGAAGATGTGCATAGGTTATATTTTAGTACTACCCCATTTTATATGGCACCTGCAAGGGGTAGGGATCTTTGAACCAATCCCCCAGGAATACTGAGGAATGACTATAGATACAAGTTTCCTAGAATATCTTTTACATATCCTTTTATACACTGATGAGATTCTTTTATAAAGTAAGTCCTAATAGCAAGACAAGTGGGGCAAAAATATACCCATTTTAAATATCAGTACATCTCTCTAAGCAATCAAACAGAAAGGTTGAGCAAAGTTATTCTCCCACCAGTAGTATGAGGGCAGTATCCCATTTCTAAACATCATTTTCAAAATTCAATTATAACAATATTTTTTAAATTTAGCCAATATGACTAATTTTTTAGATTGGAGTTATTTTCATGATTACTGTCATTTGTGTCTCTTTGGAGAATTTATTTATATTTTTAAGTAGATTTATGATCAAAATGAATATTTTTACAAACATGAATTTTTGGAATCTTATGGTATTAGCACATTTTATTTTTCTCTTTCACTTATGTCGCTTATTTTAAAATAAAATACCTTTTTTAAAAATAGAAATATCATACTTGAATTCTATAAAGTTTGTTATAAGAGTTTAAAATAATCTATGTTTCTAAAATGGAATTAAAGTGGTATAGGATAATATAGTTTTATATTACTATAAAATTTGCTTTACTAAACTTCTCTCCTGGAAGATTTTTATTTAATATAAATAGTTTCCTATATTTAGTAGATTTTTTTTCCATAAAACAATAAATTCCAAATATATTAGCATTATACTCTTTCTTTCATCATAAGTTAACCTGTAGACCTAAATGGTTAAAAAAGCAAAACAAAATCAAACGTTTCCCCTGTGATATTATCATAAAAAGCAATCCCTTGCTAGTGTTTCTAATTATAACATAAATGTGAAGACATGCCAACTTTTAAACCAATCATATTATTTTACCATTCTTAAATAGTACTAATTTTGTTTAGTCTTTCTGTAATTATGTACTTTTTTGGTATTAATAAATCCTTAAATATGATGCTCCTATTGAAATTCTGACTGGTAAAAAAAATAGGCATAATATTGAAATTTTGTCATGATAGAAGATATAAATAAGTAGTTTTGAATTTTTTCCATTTCTATCACTCTTACTACTTGTTACAAGTTTGTCAGGCTTTATGAAACAAGATATTTGGCAAATTACACCTTCCTAAAAAAAAAAGTCCAAAACCTGACATTATTAAATTTCTTTCTTTTAGTTTTGATTGTCTTTGTTTCTTTTGGTTCCTTATGTTGTTTACATTTATCAAAGCTACATTTTAGCATTGGTTATTTGATTAATTCCTTTCTTGTGTATTTCCATACTTCCTGAAATGTATTTTAATATTAAGTGCCATCCATATTTTTCTACTTTGGTTTATTAATGGGGATGTTATATCACCTCGAAACTTTTTGTAACAGGCTACACTGAAATAGACAGAATCTTAGGATTCTTTTATCACATTCATTTTCATGATGTAATGACAGGTTGGAGATTTATATCTTATAGCCTATTAAATTCCTCATTCTATAGCAGCGGTCCCCAACCTTTTTGGCTCCTCTTCTTAGAGGAGATTGGTGCTCCTCTAAGAATCTAATGCCTGATGGTGTGAGGTGGAGATGAGGTGGCCTCGCTAGCACTGGGGAGCCTCTGCAAATACAGATGAAGCTTCGCTTGCTGGCAGGACACTTATTTCCTGCTGTACCACTTGGTTGCGGTTCCCTATTCTATAGAGTTGTTAAAACAGTCACATATTGCTCTTAATTTCTGTTCTCTTCTCTAGATGTTTCCATCAAATTTCATGATAGATAATAATAGATAACATCCAGCACAGTTCAATTAAATTATTGGCAAAATCCTTACAAAGGATTTTCTATTTTTTTCTTTTATTATTTTTACATTATAGTTGACATACAGTATTACGTTAGTTTCAGTTGTATAACATAGTGATTAGACATTTGTATAACTTACAAAGTGATCACCCCAATAATTCTAGTACCCACCTGACACCATACACATCTTTTCTACTACTTTACACTGCAGTTTTACCTTGAAGTGGCCAAGTTAATAACCTGAATTTTTAAGTGTGATTATTGGCTTCAGAAACTCTACTGTTTTTCAGTATTAATTCACACTTAAAATTCTTTTTGAAGATCATGTTAATCATTTGTCCTTGTTAAAGATATCCTTGTCTCCAACCTATATCTTTTTACAACTCTAAATTTTCTTCAATATGACTGAGTCTTCATACTAAGTGCAGAAGTCTAGATGAACAGCCTAGATGGGTTAATCTCTCATTGCTGGACAGTGGTGAGATGATACATTAAAGTCTGGTTTCTCACAGAGCTGAGAACTTTAGATAGACCCCTTAGTTAAACCATACTGTCTGCAATAAATGTTCTACATATCCTTTGATGTGTTTTCATGATTACTGTGGAATGAGCTATTAATGTCAAAACCTTCAATATTGTTAGAAGACGTTGTAAATGTTGTTCGTACTAGCTCTATTTGCAAGCTGATGTTAATTATAGTGATATTTCTATGTTTTGTTTGGAATCTTTGAAATTGTGTTTAAATTAGGACTAACAATATGTATTTAATGTATTTAAATCAGTTTTGTGTTGAGGACCTCTGTATTAATTTTGTTCTCGTGTTGCCATTTAGCTATTTTCCAGAAGATTGTGGGATAAGTTTAATTGATATATTTTTATAATAGATCTCTCAGCAATCAAGGTGTAGTTTTGTAGAACACACATGGAATTAAGGCACATAGAAAAGGTAAAGTGTGATGTATTCTTAGTATATGTGTAAACTATTATCTGTGATATCTGACTATAACACGTTAACATATTTTCCTTTGTCAGTGATTTTTGTGATACTGTTATAGTACGAAAAATAAAGTTTCAGAAAGAGTAACATCACTACAATATCTAAAAAGTGAATGCATCTTTTAACAAAATGTTATGTCTTAATTATACCTATTCATTGATTTTTATCTGTAATGTAGCTATATCTGGAATACAAAGTCAAAAATGGGAAAGTCACCATAGCATTTTGATTAAATTTGATTAATGTTAGGAAGTGATGAAAATATTATCATCTATTAGTCATCTCAGGAAATGTGCCTGTTTTTAACTACTTCTAAGAGTAGAAACTGGCTAACACATGATACTATCTGACTTTGTTGACAATATGATGGACTTGTAACATTATCACCTTATGCTTTTAATTTGCATATTTCTGAAGTTAAAACCAAATTTTACATGTTTTTTTTTCTTTTTGGTATCAAAGATTTTCTTAAATATTATTAGATTTTATCATTCCTCTTCCTTGAAAAGGTCTTTATATATATATTAGAACTGAGTATTTTTTTCAACACTTACCTACCTAGATTAATTTAATATATTTAAAAAACATATTTTTTCTTTCATAAGAAGAAAGAAAATATCAATTTTAGGGACCCAATACTTTCCTTGAAATTATAGAAAATTATATTATTTTTGTATACTTTAGAACTATGCTCTTTCTAAATTAGCTCACTGTAAACAGAAGGATTCATGTCTTTTACTTTTAATTTTTTTGCATTTACAGATGCACCAAATAGTAAAATAATGAAATCATCACTGCTTGACAGAAAGCATAGCATCTCCTATTAATTTAGTATTGCATACTCTACCTAGTTCATCTTCACCTCCTCTCCTCAGTGAAGGAATAAGTACGTTTTCAAAAGAACAAGTTGATTCTACCTTTAAAATGGCCCACAAAAATTATGACCTTTAGAATTTGAACATATATTTTCCTAGAAGCAGTACTCTAAAATTTAGAGATTGAGTTGTGGCTTATTGTCTAGATAAGTTCTTCAATTAATGCAACTGAAAAATCTAATTATTTTATGATATCCTTTTCTCCGAAAAGAAATTTATTCCACACTCCCTTCTTGTTACAAGGGATCTAAAGAGAGCTCACCTGTGACCTCTGCAGTGGACATCAGCTGCTTATAGATATTAGTGAACCACAGATAAGAAGTCCTCATGAGTAATTTGCTGGGAATTCCCTGGAACTTTTACCATTTTGAGTTCATAATATTAGAAATCTGAATACTTTCCCATTTAGTTTTGAGATTATTTGCACAAGGTTAACTAGACTCACACCAGTTGTTTTACTTTTTAGTGTTTTGACTTCATTTTAACGTTTAATGATATAGTTGACAAAATGTATGTTCAGTTGAAGATATAGTTGCCTTTTACTTAATGTATATTCCGTTGTCACATATAAAATATTTTTATAGCTACATTCATATTTATATATAGGGGAGTACATAGACAACATCTCAGAAGAAAGACAATATCTCAGTAAGAGGTCATTTTGTAATTCTAACATTTGTAAATTTAGGTTTTAATTCTCTCAAAAATGAAAGCAAAGAGGGCCTGAAGAATAGAGAAAAAAGTCATGGGCTTTAAAGTCAGAGTTCATTCAAATTTCAGCTCAAATAAATGAATTTAGGCAAATTTCTCAGCTTTTCTGAGTCTCAGCTTTCTATGAAATCCTAATAATATGTCAAAAAACCTGTGTATTACTTCAGCCTTGAATTCTCCTGTTACCTCTTTTTCCTTTTTTGTCCCCATCTCACTGAATGAAAGCATCATCAGCCCTATAATTCAAACCAAAACCAGAGAATCATCCTTGATTCTTTTTTTCATCCCTCAACACATAAAATCCAATCAAAAAACAAACAAAAACAAAAAAAAACAAAAAAAAACACATCTTCAGTTCATTCACTTTTCTCCATCTGCACGTGAGCAGTCTCTCCATACCACCATCTTCTATATCTAGATTGCTAACTACTGCCCCCCCATTCCATCTTCACATAGTAAGTGGAAAATTTTTTTAATATAAAATCAATCAGGTACTATCAGTTCTTAATCCCTGCTTAAAACCCTTCTAGTCATTGCATTCAGATAAAAATCCCTTCAGTGACCTATGAGCTTCAGTGTTATCTTCCCCTTTCTACAAATTAATTCTCTTTTGTGCTGCTCCCCCCTTACTCCTTATTCTTGCTTTTGTTTCTTCCCTCAAGGCCTTTGAACAAAAATATTTCTATATCCAAGAATGGGTTTATCTCGAAACCTTCTCATGGTTAACTTTTCATCATTCATTTCTAAATTTCATTATTTTGACTTCAAAGGGATCTTCCTTAACCCACTGTAAAGGAAAGTGTACCTCAGTGAAAGTCAATTTTTAACATATTCTCTCTCACTTTTCTTATATTTTATTACTATTAATTTATTGTCAGTATCACCCAGCATCATCTACTCAGTAAAAATAAGAAAATAAGTGCCATAAAACTAGGGATTTTATTATTCTTGTTTGTGCTATATCTGCAGCATCCAAAATAGTGCTTGGTGCCTATTATGTGCTCTATATATAATTGTAAAAATCACTGATATGTGCCAATAATTTTCCACAAATGTTTGTGAGTGTGTGTGTTTCCAAGTAACTAATCGCTATCAAGGACACAACGTTGATCAGACAACAATAGTATCATCAACAATTTTCTGGCACAAAAGAGAAGCTAAAATATGTATACCTAACAAACTTAAACTTATATCTAGGAACAAAGAGAGATGCAGATAAAGTAGCATAGAGATTTAATAAAATTGTTTTTTCTCAAGTGTAATATACTGTACAGAGTATGCAATTTATTCTAGTCTTCAAAGCTTAAAATTTTATGAGCAAAAGTCAAGCTAATTTCAAAACAATTAGGAATAGTACTAACTGAGGTAGAAAATTGTTTTAATGTGAGTAGGATGAATTATTCTTTAGATTTCCTTAAGGTTTCATATATACTATAATGGAGCATAGACAAATTAAATTTTGCAGTGAAGCTTTCATGTTTTGTAGAATTAATTTATAATAGTTAATGGTGTGGCATATTGTATAACATTTACAGAAACTTTTTCTCTCTTGCTTGAAATGAGAACCTTGTTTAGTTGGGGCTTTGCAAATCTCTTAATGAGGTATAAATTATAGTTAGTGTAAGAATTGTAATTCTATAGAGCACATTCTGTGCCTAACTCTAGCACTTAATCAGACATTTGTGGTCAAATTATTTTCATTTTCTTTTTTTTTTCTTTTCACTCAGAAGTAACATTTTCCAGATATTTATGGAAATTCATTGGTTTTCATTAATTAATTTATTTCCATTACTTACTTAATAACTCCATTGAGTCTCCGAGTAACTCATTGTAATGGCTTAGACTTTGTTTGCCAAATGCAATACAATAGTCTTTGTTTGAATAGAATTCTTCTGCTGATATCAGTCAATTAACTTAAGTGGTATTTAAATGTCTACCTTGTGAGTCACTTTGTGTTCAGGGCCCCACTGGGACTCCAGAAGCAGATTACTAGGTTGCTACTTTAAAACTTTAAGCCTTTGTAGTTGGGGAAAAAAAGATTAACTTAAAATACCATCTAAAGATGAATGCAATATATAATTGAGCATCCACAATGTGTAGTATGAATAGTAAGTGATAGGAAAAGTCCTAGAGTAATTGATATTAAAGTTCAACAGAACTTCATTTTCAGTCCCACAGTCTCCAGTTTCATAGTTCCCAATGAGTCACAATTTACTTACATGTGTATTATGCTGAAAAGTCTGTGCTAGGTTCTTTTGTTCTAAAATCTGAATACTCCTTGGTCTTCAGGAAATCCTATTAAAACAGAATAATTTCAGCAATGGCAATATTCAACAAAGTCAACATTTATGGAATATCTAGGGGGAAAAGAGAAGAGGCAGCTGAAGAATAAGGGAACAGATCTCTAGTGAGTGCCTAATACATTTCAATTATATATGTCTATAATGTTTTCTCATTTAATCCTAATCATTATCTTGCAGAGTAGATTTTCTTGTGTACATTTTAAAACTAAAGATACATGCTCAGAGAAAGGAAAGAACATGAATTATAACAGCTACAAAATGGCAGAGACAAAATTTAGGCTTTTCTTTCCAAAGCCACTTTTTTTCTGTGTAATTATATAACCTGTTGGATTTTTAAAATCTATAATAGCACTCTGATACAAAGAGGAATTATTTAGACATTTAAGGATGATTTGATTAGTACCTATTAATTAGTTTCCTTTGTTGAGTTATTTACCTCAGTGACCCTAAGAATAACATATGATAGAATGAGTATTTTTAGGCAAGTACATTATAAAATGAAGTAATCAAATCTCTATTTGACAAGACTCAAGGTCTCCACCTTTAAGAAGTTCACAAACTAAGGTGGGCTACGCATAAATGTCAACAATTATTAATTAAAGCATGTCAACAGTAAAGTTCAAGAGATGAGCCTTTTTTTTTTTTCATGTCTATTCTCTCCTTTATTATTGCTTACATTCTTTTTCCAAAGAATAGTTTGTTGTTAAGGAAAATAAAGTTAGAATAATTAAAATAAGATTATGTTTTTTTTTTTATACAACTTAGAATAATATTTAAAAGCTAATTCAGATTGTTAAAATATTTTGGGGAAGTTATACAATACTCCAATAGGAATCTGTGTTTCTTGAGAATCTAATTTGCGTGTTACATTTTCTTGTGGAAAACTGATTTGGTGCTTTGCTCCATTGATTCAAGACTAAGCTTAATAGTTTCAGTTTTAATATTGCTTACAAATGGCTTAAAGTTATTTAAGGAAGCTCCATAATATCTGTATTGTGTATGTACTTGCCTGCTGGGATTCCTCTGTGGTTACTTGCTTCTGTATGCTAGGAAAATTCAGAACCATGTATATATAAAGGGGAAGTATCTGAAGAGAATTTATAAGAAAAGGAGAATGGAATCTCTTTTAAAATAAAAAAGCAATTCATCAGTGGTATGATCATCTGTGTTCTAGCTCTGCACTATCCAGTATGGGAAGCACCAGCCACCTGTGGCTCCCGAGCACTTGCTAGTCCAAGTTGAAATGTGCTATAAGTGTAAAATACACATCAGATTTCAAAGACCTAGAATGTAAAATACATATATATGGCATCTCAAATATTTTTATGTTGATTATATGTTTAAATGATAATATTTTGGATGAATTGGGTTGAAGAAAATATATGTTAAAGTTAATTTTAAACTTCAGTTTTATTTAACTTTTTGTTAATGAAGCTGCTGGAAAATTATGTATATGACACACTGTATGCCTACTAAAAAGAAATTTCTAAATGAAGAGGCAAATTGTCACAGAAATTCTTTTCATACCTTGTTACTGATCATTATTAACTGTAGCCCATGGCATGAAAAGCCTACCTAGTGAGGTTATATCTTTAGCCAAGTCATCTCAACTCACTTATCACATTTACTATTTATATATCATTCACCAGAAAATACAAAGGTAGAAAAAATGGAGCTGCTTCTGTCCATCTGGATGCCCAGGTAAGACAAGCATTAAAGGACATGATGAGCAAAGATCCCTAAATGACTGGTAAAGTGCCTTGTGGCTTTAAGAAAGTTTTAAAAAACAAACAAACAAACAAAAAACATATACACATACACATAAAAAAATCATCTAAAGATTTAAAGACAAAGAGAGATTTTGATTAGACATAAAGGGCCTATCCAAAGGGAATAACATAAGCAAACATAAACAGCAGGAAAGGAAAACTCATTCAAATAAGAGTACAGTGACTGACTCCAAAGAGAGAAATAGAAAACAAGTAGAAAAGACAGGTTATGACTGAATATAAAATCCTTGAATGAGGAGATAGCAAAGCATTTATCTTTAATTTGTTAGGCTATGAGGAGTTGTGAAAGGCTTATAGACATATCAAAACTATCTTGAAGAGTTAATATAAAATCAGGGCATGCAGATATAGAATTGGAAAAACCTAATTAGAACACTACTACTGTAGTCTTTTAGGCAAAAAGAATTGAGGACCCATAGTAAGATGGAAGAATGAGGGTAGAAGGAAGAAATTGACATAAGAGATATTCTTCGGTGTTTTCATTATATTGAGGCCTACAATGGACACATTCTATAATAACCTTTTTTGGGGTGTGTGTGTGTGTGTGTGTGTGTGTGTGTACTGAAATGACAAAATTTCCTTTTGCTTCTCCCTTTATGTTTAATGAAGTTTGCTTAGTATTAGCTTTCTTCAGGTGTGCTAAAGCCCCTTCAGAAAAATGGCTCTGAGGAGTGGCTCCATAGTGTAGTGGTTAGCACATCTGCTTTACACGCAGAAGGTCCTGGGTTCATGCCCCAGGTAGAGCCATGGATGATACCCTGGGTGCCCAACACCTGGGTGCACCTTGCAAGCCTGTGGGAGGAGATACCCTGCCCTCAGAGATCTAACGGGGAAACAGCAACATCCAAAAGTCAAGGGGGGGAAAAAAGAGGCAGGATTAAAGGGGGGAGAAAACAAAACAAAAGTAGTTCTGTCCAAGCTAGGTCAAAATTATAAGTGTTAAAAGGAGCTCTGTTTAAAAATTTCTGAGCACAAGTTTACAAAGAAAGTAATTGTCTTGCTGTTAACAGATAGTATTTATGCTGTTGTTTTCACTGTTTGATACCCAAATCATGTTCATATTTTCTAGCCAATTTAAATACTAGTAACAAAGTAGAGGTAGTTGATAATCTTAGAACAATTCAATCAATATATTTAAATCTCTAGCAGCTGTTTCAGAGATGAGAAAAGGGATGTACCTGTATTTCTCTTCATTACTCATGTCTAGGAATAGACTAAGTATTTCTTGAGGGAAATTTAGTTATCTAGGTGTTTTATGAATATGAGTATGAGAGTAAACTCTTTAATTAAGTCACAGATCCTGAACCCAACCATCACTAAAGGGGCTCTCATTTTGTCTTTCAGTACTCATCTATTAAGTCGTTTTCTGTGCACAAATAAGCTTGCACAGGTCTCATTTTTGTCATCTGAGAAATATAGAAACTGGTTCCTTTTAGTTTAAAAATTTTTATAATTTAAATCCACTTTTTCCAAATATAAAGACTATAAACTTCATTTCCAAAAGGAGAAATAAAGAATAAAACTGCAGGAAGGGAACTTTTCTAAGGCAAAGCTATAATGAATAGCAGCAGTTTGAATCGTCCTTAAGGTATGTTTACATAGTTCTTGAGATATAAATAACCTATTTCAAATATAGAATCTCCATTTTCTATCAGGATTTTAACTCTTTAAATTTAAAATTTCATAATCAAGTATACCTTATAATAAGTCGATAGAGAGTCCCTATTTCTAAGGTATCTTTGCCTCTCATTGAAAAATAAAGTAAGGAAGTTTTGGACTAGCTTACCTGATATTGAATTCCAATCAAAATTATGCATGATGCTTGTACAGTGTCGATTAAGTATGCAATAGTATATAATTTAGGGTAGTAAGATTACTTTCACATTGTACATTTACACATACATTGCTTTATTTTTATTTAAATACCATTCAACTGTCAGCATGATAGAAGAGAAATGGGCTTTGAAGTAAATTGCATCTACTAATCCTGGCTCCAGAAACTTTGGGTTTGATCTAGTACATTTCAGAACATATCTGAGCCTCAGTTTTCTCATTTGAAAGTGGGAATTATAATACACTATATCTCAAAGAATGATGCTTGACAATTACTTGAGAGACCATGGTCATAAGAAACCAAGAGAGTACTCGTAAACTTTTAGTCCCCTTCACATGTTATCCAGATTGGAAAAAAAAAATATGCATATGGATTCAAACATACCCAGAACATTTGCTTTAATTATTCCTTTGTATATGATTGTTGAAATTATGTAGTCATAATTTCCCCAAGGTAACCATCACTAGGAAGTCAAAGACAAATGATGCAGATATGCTGATTGAATTAATTGCAGAGTTCATTAGCCATATCCTGGAGGGATGTTTCTTGAAAAACTTATCAAAGACTAGAACATGTTCATTCATTCAACCAGAAAACATCTTCTGAGTCCTAATGTTCTCCAGCCATTACTCTAGGCATTGAGTATACAGTGTACATTTTACTTAGCATCATACTTTGTTTTGGGTGCATCTTGGAAAACACTATTGTCCACTCCTTTGGCTTAATTCTGACAATTTCATCTGTCCTTCTGAGTCAAAGCATCCTGAACCTTTCCTTCTAGAACAGAGATTTGGAAATTTAAATGTAAGAATAACCTGCAGTTTAAAATGCTATGTCCTGAGCCTTAGCTCTAGAGATAAGTCAAGTTCTGAGGTAGAGACTTGGAAGAGGCCTGATAAGCATGTGCTCAGAAGATACTCATCAACAGATAATCTGCATCTGTATTTCTTGTTTTTCCTCATGGTGTTTATATGCCCAAAGTATGCTCTTCTAAATGGATTTTACTATTTTTAACAAGGAGAACTGCTTACAGTATTTATAGCTTCTGGGAGGTGGGGGGTAGGGGACACAGAAATTCTTATTATAATTCTACTTCTAAAAGAATATATTTTTTTCTATTTGGTTGAAATAAGCCAGTCTATGATTAGAAAATTAACTAAGGGTTGGGATTCAAGTGATCAGCTCTATATCAATTGGTTAGTAAGAATGTAATCAGAAAACTTTCTTTTCTGTGCTATGTAAACTACAACTAAACAAATATGACTTGAACTTTTAGTCGAGTCTAAGAAATCTATAACATTAATTATAACAATCATCTTTGATAGTAGCCCAAGAATATAGTTATTTCTATGAATATTTTAAATGTATGAAAACTTTTAAGGAAATTCTAAATCAAAATATTATGGGTTTTTGTTGTTCTTGGTGTTGTTATTGGTTAGCTGCATAAAGTATGAATTTAATATAAGCACATTTGGATGAACCATTGTTTTTTCTCAGACCTTGTTATTAGGCTAGAGAGGAATAATACTTTTTTGGTGATTTATTAACTGAATATTATAAACAGTCAGTTAACTGTCAAGGTGTTACCCAGGTATTTTGTACTTACCACTTTGCTAGCAATGCTAATGAAGGCAATAAGACAAACAAGGAAAAACAAAACAAAACCCTGATGTGAATCAGCATACTTAGCAAAAGGTTTGGGTAACCTGGAGAGATATAAATTGTGTTGTAATATCTAACAAAAAGAATAATTCAACACTTTATTCTTAGTGATATATGTGTGTGTATGTATATGTATATGTATATGTATATGTATATGTATATGTATATGTATATGTATATGTATATGTATATGTATATGTATATGTATATGTATATGTATATGTATATATATGGCATTCACCGGGCTAGGCACTCTGCCTTTCCTTTTCCTTTGGAAATACTATTATACATTCAAGTCCATATCTTCTAAGAGAATCAGAAAGTCAAAATGAAGGTTAAATGATAAAAGAGGAAAAATGCTATTATTTATCATAAGAAAAGGAAATTGTAAAACTAAAAGTTACCACATTTAAATTCAAGAAAGAAATTTTCTGTGAGTAGGAATGTTTAGAGTTGTGAATTTTACTTGGAATTAGAAGTAGGATAAAATGAAGGAATCATTTTATCATCAAGGAATGATAAAAATGCTGCACTTGTTCATGCATTAGTAAAATCAATTCTCCTTCTATAATACTGCTCAGCCATTGTATCTGTAAGCACTCTGGGTGTGAAGCTGTTCTCTAAAGCTGTGTCACCATGTACAGAGATTTATAAAGCTTGGCATGAGTATTAATTTTAGGACTGATTTTATAGTCGGTGAGCTCTCAGGCATTGTGCTTTCTCTCTGTTCCCCTTCTGTAATGAAACATTTAAACTTGAGGCATGGGGTGGTATTACCTCCCCAATAAGAATGAGAGAAAGGGAAAGGATATGGGATACTTTTCTGTTCATTTCCTCAAAATTGTATTGAAACTTACTCTGTGCCAAACATTGGTAGGTACCAGGAATGTGGACATATGCAGTTGCCAGCCATGAAATAGTGGTAGTCAAGAAGTATACTTAATGTCAATTTTTAAAATTCAGAATGTTAAATGGTTTGACAAAGGTGAGCATGAAGGAGTGTTGTCAAAGAACATGGAAGAGACAGGGAAAAAATTGCATGAAATGGTTTGATAAATAGGTAGGAGTTTGTAAGGAAAAGTCATGTGTGTGTATGTGTATACAAAGGCGGAAAACAATTTTGTCATATTTCAGTTTCAAGAAGAGACTTTTAGAGAGGAAATCCACAGCCCTGTTTCAGATATCAAACTTGTTGGTTACTAATTGGTCTCTATTTATTCATAGAATACTTCTGCATTACCACAAAACAAATCACCTCAGTTAATAAAGTCTATCAAGAAATTCAAGGTCAATTCTGTCATTGGACAAAATAAAAACTCTTTAAGGAGCTGGCACACTTTTGATTGTTTTGAAGATTTTCTTATAAATATTCATCTAATCAGTAAATATCTATTAAGCAGTGACTGGTTTTAGCACTTTGTTAGAACTAGAGAAAATAGAGAAGAGTAAGTTGTCACCAGCCCTGCAGAAAAATGTTCAGACTAGTTGAGGAGATAAGGTCACACATGGTAACTAAGAATGTGAAGCAATATAATGTCCAAAACTAAAATGCAGCTACTAGGGGTGGTTACAAAGTCTCTTCCAATAAAAATTCATCTAAGATCATCTTTTATTGTCACTTGAATATTTATTTAGTTGCACATGTGCACCAATAGCCTGAGTTTCAATTAGAATAAAAAATAGATCCAGAAATTTTTATTTATGAAAAACATTTCTGATTTTGTAATTAGGGAGTTCAGAAATTAATTATTTTCCCCAAATGATATTATATTGCAATGCATTGGGTCAGGCATATGCCTTCATTTCACACCTAATAGCCTCTTTTATGATCACAAACAAATTAAAAATGGCAACCCAACAACTTCTATTCTCCCTTTTGGGGGAAAACACATTCCAATATAGCTTCCAATTTGCCTTACTAATTTTAATTAGTATAGTATGAATTGCTGAAAAGTCCTACTAGGAGGCTAGTCTTCAAAGAAACATTTCTGATTTGCAGGTTCTTGGGAAAGAATTAAAATGGGAAAAATTCAATAGAGACTTTTTCTCATTTGATCTAAGGTTAGAGGTGAAATAAAATAAAGTTTGAGAGAACAAAATACGCTGCCTTTTTTTCTCTTAAGAACTGCTAAAAAGATTGATAACATGAAAGTAAAGTCTTCTGACAATTGCTTTTGAATGGTTTGGTGGAGTGACTGAAGTTAATGAGATATATGTTTACTCCTGCAACAATGAAGAGGTGGGACCTACTAGTTCTCTTGTTTCTGAATATATAATTTCAGTTTTTACACTAAAAGGTAGAATATTCATAAGCAGAGACTGTGTTCTTTACCATTGCTTGGGCCAACTTCCATATCTCAGACCTACTAACTGTATTATAGTTCCACAATCAATACCTGTATATTGACAAAGTCAGTGAGAGACCCATCTCCTGTCTGCTATCAGTTGGGGGCTCTATAAGAGGATTCCATGACCACTGTCTTGTTTCTGAGATTAGCCAAGCATAGCAGGCATCATACATTCACAACAGGTCCAGACTACCTCCCCATCTTCTCACCCTGAGGTTTAGTCTCACTCGGTTAATCAGTGTTCATTGTTCTTGGACACTGTTGTGAAAAGAAAACATTTTTTTATTATTTATCTTGACTAACATCCAGCTCATTCCCAGGTCATATATTATGCCTCATGAAGGAAATAGGTATGTTTCGAGTGATCCTCACAGGTGTTGCTTATTTTATTTCTTAGGGTCACCTGATTTGGATACAGCTGCTTGAAAGGAGACACCTTTTTTTGTTCTAAAGTGTGATTGATAGCTTTACTTTTCATTTAAGCTTTCCTAAGTTTAATATTAAGGCATCACTATTCATATAAAGGCTTGGTATTGATATCAACATTATGCAAATTTATATTAGTGACTTTTACTTTGTCAGAAAATAATTGTTTTAAGTTAATAGAGTCTAAGAATAATTTAAGCAGAAGAATGCTGCAATTTCACTTAAAAACATACAAGTTTCAGAGAGCCTATCAAGAATTCGAAAATCTCTTCTTTGTAGTTTGTCCTATTTTGGTTTTGTTGTACCACTAAAGTCTTTATGTTATAGTACATTAAAGCCTACTGATAATGCATTCTTCATATATGGGGTAGCTTGTACTGAAGATGCCAATTTCCTTTAAGAAGGTAACACCTTATATTGAGACCAAAACTAGACTTAATTTTAAACTCCAATTAGTAACTACTATTTGGTTATTTAGCATTCTCTTACTTGTGTCTTAGAGGAGATTAGATGCAATTGTATCTGCATACAAGTGGTAAAATAGAAACTGAAATTAACAGTAACTGGTCAGAACTGAGAGTAAAATGACCCAGCTATAGACTGACCCCTGAGAAAAAGGCTGACTGTCCAAATTAAATGGACCAAAAGGTGGTGGCAGACTTGAACTTGATTGAGAGTTCTGGTATGGTTATGTCACTGATTCTCAGACTTTAGTGTATATATCAATCTCTTATGGACCTTGTTAAAATGCAATCTGATTCCATAGTGTATTAGTTTCCTACAGCTATTGTAACAAATTTTCAGAAACTGAATAGCTTTAAACTTCAGAAACTTGTCCTCACACAGTTCTTGAGGTCACGAGTTCAATTTTAGTTCCACTGGGCTGAAATCCAGATGTTGCTTAGGCTGTATCCCCTCTGGAGGCTCTATGAAAAGAATCCATTTCTTGCCTTCCAGCTTCTGGTAGCCGCTAGAATTTCTTGTGGCAAAATCACTCCTATCTCTGCCTCTATCTTCACATTGCCTTCTATTCTGTGTGTATAATCTTTCTCTGCCTCTCTCTTATAATGATACATGTGATTGGATTAAGGCCCATCCAGACAATCCTGTATAATTTCAAAATTTTTTATCATATCTATAAAACCTTTACCATATAAAGTAACATTCATAGTTTTCATGGATTAAGACATTGGCATATCTTTGAGATCCATTACCAGCCTAATAAAGTGTGTCTGGGTTGGGATTAAGAATCTGAGTTTCTAACAAATCCTCAGATGATGTTGATACTGCTGGTCTGTGTGGAACATTTTGATTAGCAAGTAGTGGGATTATAAATCTGTAATGTTAAGATCTGTCTGGTTCAGAGTACTCACTTTGTTACAGAATTATATAGTAGCAAGAGACATAGGAGACAGGGTGAAATTTCTAGGAAATGAAGTAGCCAAGAATTAGGATGATTATTTGGGATCCAAACATTCTTCCAGAATGTCAGGTTGGAGGCCTGCTTCCAGGGGCAGGAATGGAGTATTAGTCAGGAATAAAGAAAGATGCAGCTCAGTGGGCAGACAGGGGGATGGGGCTAGGTTCATGTCAGTAGATATAATGTCAGATTGTGCCAGCTGATTTACCTCAACCTCCTGCCAATCCTGGCTAGGACTGATTATGAAACTATCTAGAACTGAGTGTATGCATAGCTCTCAGACTGCTGATGGGGTAGATTTGGAATAAGGCTCTGAAATCTCCATTTTTAACAAACATCTTAAATAGTTTAGATTATGTGGTCAGGAGGCCATCTTTGATATTGTCAACATGGTGACAATATCAGAGTCTACCAATTCATTTACATTTGAATTAAGGTAAATTAGAGTGATATCGATCACATGCTACTTGAAAAATATGGTGCCAAAAAAGAAATCAGTTTCATCACTAAAAACATGTGAAGTCTGATACTTAAACATGTTCTACAGGTGGCTATAAAGTCTAGAAACTATTGAATATATGTAATAAATAGAGTATCAATACTACATCACAACATGCTACATTTGATATGTTGTCCTATATTACCAATGCATAGTTTAATGCAATTGCAAAATCCCAATGAACATGATGCATTAGCACTAAATTTCCATCCATCTCTGCACATGCATTTATGTTACCTTAGATGATGTTTTCCCTCAGATTTCACTAAAACAATAAATCACACAAACCTGTGCTTTTAATCTAATCCACACTACCTCAGTCATTCAATCCAGTTTTGCAAATTATCATTCAGCCATTCCAACATCACTCTGGCTTAGAGAGGTGGTATGCCATTGCTATTAGAGCTACTTACATAACTTCCTCTACCTTCTAGAATGTGTGTTATTTAATAAGTTAAATGGTCAAACGTGGCATGTTTAAGACTTTGTGTTCACCCTGTAGAGTGAATATGCAGCTGGAGTAACTATAGTACTGCCTTGGCCCCTTGCTATAGGCTCAGTCAGAAGGGTATCAACTATGGAATTATTAAACTTAGAAAAAGTAAACAGATTGGCTGATCTGATTTTTAAGTGCCTTTCAGTTTGAAAATGATTTTGAATTATGGAAGAGTCAGAGCTCCTGGATGTGTGAAAGTAGAATCCCATAGATCCCTTAGACCCCACTGGTGATCTAAATTAATTTTGACAAGTTTTTCATAAAGATTTTGGCTCATCTCACTTCAGTTGATTTCAGCTCAGTCATCACTTTTTCAAGGAAGCCTTCCCTGACTAAATTGAATTCACCTAATTTTCTACTCTCATGGAAACACATACTTGTACCATTAGTATTTATATCATTTATTTATTTGTGAATATTTGACTGATTTTTGTCCCTTTGCTAAATTATAAAATCTTTAGAAAGGAACCATGTACCTTTTTGCTGAACATTTTATTTCTGGTGAAAAGCACAATTTTTGGCATGAAGTTGCTATCAACGAATAGTTCAGTTGAGTGGATTGCAAGTAAATGAACACAGCTTTCAATGAATCGAGAGACTTGCCTATGGTATTACGCTCCTCTCAGTAGCTCCATCTCTTTTGCTTATATGACCTGCTCAGTTATTACAGATCTCAGAAACCCATTTTTTCTCGAAAAGTAAGCTGATTGAAGAGAAACAAAAGGCATAATAATTTTGAAATACGTTAATTTAGTAGTTTTCCATGAACTTTCTCAGAAGACCATTGGGAAGACTATAGGAAGCAAACAAAGATCTTTTCCCTTCCCCACCTTGTACTCCTTTAAACAGCTCAGTCTTGCCTTTGTTTATTTATCAGTTCAATCCAGATATTTATTTTTTATTAGATTGATGGGATATTTGTAATATTTAAGATGTTGCTCAGGGTAGTTTCTCTCACTTGGCTGTTCTGAACCAATCACATCTCTCAGTTTTCTAAGATGAAAGTCCCCTTTAAAGCAATAATCAACTTTATTATTTAAAAGATAGAGAAGACATAAAATAAAAGTACACCATCAGCAATTTTGAAAAATTGCTTCTCAAATGCCCTTTTATAAAGGAGTCCCTAAAAGTCCTATTTAAGCTGAATTATGATTAGCAGTGGTCAGTGCTGTTCCATCGACGGTACCAGGCTCTAGCAACAAATCTCTCTGTTTTGTGTATATAATTTATGGGGGAAAATGATTGCTAATACAGTAAGACTGATTACTTTGGTGGCAGAAAGAGTGCTTTTTTTTTTTTTTGGACCAAGCTTCGAGTGAATTGGCCTTCTTTAATGAGACTTATCTTGGCCTAAGCAAAAGTATGATTTTTCAATTTCCTTTCAAATTCACTCTTATCCTGGCTGATATATACTTTCTTCTTTGCTAGAAAACTATGCTAACATTCTAGAGTGAAAAGAAAATCATAATTTTATTTGTCAGAACAAGATAAAAAATATCACAATACTCTCCTTTAAAAAATTTGTTTTTAACTTTATTATAGCAAACCATGAATCACTTGTCTGTAAGTTAGGAAATGTATGTATGCTGTCTCATTCCAATCATGCATACTTACCAATCACATTAAGTTCTAACATCACCCTTAACAACTTTATGTGGCTACTTCAGTTCTCAAGGATCCATTTATTTAAATGCTATTGAGAATAGTATTTGTAATGTGAAGGCATAATCTGTTTTGACTAAATGGAATGATTAGGAGTACTATACCATGACCAATCCCTTGACATATTTCATATTTCTTCATAATTCAGTTTTTAGATGATATTAAACAAAGCTTCCATTTAGTGAGTTTATTTGTCAGTTTTTCAGTGGAAAGGACTGACAGATAAATTATTTACTTTCCAAAAGCTTTCCATACAGACTATTGTCAATTTTCTCAGGGTTCTATGGCAAAACAACTAATAATGAATACACATAGGAGAATGTACACGGGTCTGCAGCAGTATGTATGATATTTCAGAAAGTAACAGAGAGTGAGAATTGTATTAAAAAAACAAAAATGGGAAGATATATATATTGCTTCTTTAATATCAATGAATCAATTTGACATTCCTCAAAATAATAGGTTTTATAGAAAACCAGTATAAACCAGAATAGAAATGAAAATTCCAAAAGAAATAGATCACTCCAAAATTACTTTGTAAAATTATTTAGGTAGATATCAGAGAAAAACAGTAAAATAAAGATGATGGGAAGATATAGAAAAAATACACTCCTAAAATCTTAATTGTCATATGTCTGTCATTTATGCTAATAACAATAACTTGAATTGATAAAACTCTAAAAAACTCATGCGGCTGCATAAGCCTTAAATCAGAGAAACTAGCACTGATAATTATTGTCCACTTTTGAACGAGAACTATGAGACCCCCCCCAAGGACACAAAAATAGTCCCTGCTTTCAAGGACTTTACCATTTGGAGTTCCCATCTACTACTGTCTAATAACTAGACTGAAAATTGTCTTTTGCAAGGAACTATATCTTTATTTTTCTATACTTATAATTACCCTGACCAAGATTTTTATGTGATTAGTTGCTCAATAATGGTTGGCCAAATGTGTTCTTGTTATTTTAACTCATTGGGTATCAATAAAATTTTTAACTATATGATGTTTAATCTAAGTGGAACATTAGGTGCTTGATAACACCTAACTGACATTCAAGTCAATAAATAAAGATTAATTGGGAAGAATTTTGATAGTTGACTAAAATGAGATGTGCCAAAGTTGAGATCTAGACCCATTCTTTCTGTCTTTTCAGACAATCCCATTTGAGTATTTTTATTCTGGTTTTGATTTAATATTTTTATCACCAAGAAAGGATTAAGTTATTATTACTGATAAACTTATTTTGACCCTACTAATTATTATCAGTTATTCCAAAATGCTATCCTTTCTTGTTGCCACAGCAGCTGTATTTTGTTAGGAGGATGTCCTGAGAAAATGTTTCATTCTAATGAAGCATAGGACACAAGTCCTAATTAGAGCAGGTGAAAATTAAACCTTTGCTCTCCAACAATATATTTTTATAATAGTCTTTTACCATTTTAACCTTCTGGCCATTTTAATGCAAACATGTTTCCGTAAGTCCATATTTAGTTGCTATAACAACTTGATGTATCTCTTGGTGAGCTCTCCTTGCCTTAACATTGCTTTTTAAAAAGTTGGGGTTGCTATGACTACAAAATACTGCTTTATTTTCAGCAAGCTTCTTTTCCCCTTGTAATGTTGCTTTCAAAATATGTATGTAGACATGCACACATATGTGTGTACTTCTACTAACATACCTTATGGAAGTCTACAGTGTAGTAAAACCATGTCTAAAATCACTAGAAGCAAGAAAGCAATTTATTTAAGTGAACATTATTATTCTTAAATTGATTTTTATAGCGCTAGATGAACTCAGATTAGAGATGCCTTTTTCTTCTCCAAATTAAATAACCGCTTAGTGACAGGTCTCCATTTCTGTTTTTTGATCTACTTGTCACATTTATCATATTACAACATCTTGTTTCCAACATATTTGCATGTTGGCCTTGGGTGGGTCATTTGAATTTGAAGAATGCGAATGAGTGTTTTCTCTTAATATATACATGGTTATGAATAGAGTCTATTTTATAACATTGATGATTATAGTCTTCTTTACATCATAAATAACAAAATCCCTATTGCTAAAATTTTCTCACATTTAAATTTGGAAAAACCACAAGCCTAGAAGTTAGGATACCTTGATTCTGTTTTTAATTCTATCAAAGTTAGCTACATGAACATAAGCTAACCACCTTATTTCTCTGGAAGAATACTAGGCAATAGAAATATTACTTAGCATTACATCTCCATCAAATATGGTCATACAGCAACATTTCTTGTTTATTTGTCACTTACTAAGATCTAGGTCCTTTGTGAAATCTTAGGTATATATAGATGATTGAGAAAACATTTTCCTGGCTTATGACAGAGAGAAAGGGAGAGATAAAAAGTAAAACAGAAAGAGAAAGAGAAAAAGAAGGAGAGGGGAGAAGGGAAGGTGGGAAAGGAAGGAAAGGAGAGAGAAAAAAGAGGGAGAGAAGAAAGCAGATTCTCTAAATCCTTTCTAGCTATTACATGCTATCATCTGTAATCCAATTTTGTTTTAATATAATTAGGAAATATTGGAGTAAAGTAGAAAGTTTCTTGCTACTTTTGTGTGACTTATTCATGATTCTAGTCTCAACTTCTTGGGTAATAATTGCACAGATTAAGTACACCCTATATATTTATTGAAGTGATCTCCTTTCCTGTCAAAATATGTGATCGAATCCAAGATTAAATAAATATTATTGTCAAGAGAAATTTAAGTAGTTTGAAAAATCCAACCATACATGAGTATTTTAGGAAAATGAAAAGTTATATCACATAAAAGACTTATTCTTTCTCTGTAGTTTTCTTGCAGTTTGAAGATTATAATCTATAAATAATCAAGGAGAAGCACATGGTTGTCTCAAATTGTTTTGGTACCACACTGCAGGCAGCATTGCCAGGACATCACTGATGTGTCCAGATCTGTTAGCACATTGTTGCTTCTTTATTTCTCTCCTGCCCTTTCTCATTTGGAAAAAGCCAAATCAAAGTGAGCCATGTGACTCTTAGTCTGCTCAATAAAAGAAGTTTCTGCTTTCTTTTTAATCGTGTGTCATTTTTTATCACTATTATTTTAGAAAGAAAGTGGTTATTGGATAGTTTTTTTTAACTGAGCCATTTTGCCTGAAATGCAGAGGTTTGGATAATCTTATCTGATTTGGAAATAAGAAAAATAACAGAAGTGTTACAATTAGAGTGGATTCTCGAATTAGGCTGCAGATGATAATCTAAGTTGTGACTTGAAATGTTTAATTCTGACAGCTCTTCACATTATAAAACATTTTAACTAGTCCCCATTCGTTTGTCACAGCTTTTTTTTTAATTTTTTTACCTTTTTTCAGTAATACAACACAGTGTCTTGCATTTCATATCTCTTTGGCCTTTATAAATTGGAATTATATCAACACATTTCACTTTAAGAGTTAACGATATAAGGTGATTTTGGAATCCTTGCAACAGAGTTTCACACTGAGTGCCCATTCTATATCAGCCTGAGAGATTTGCTCATCACAAACATTAGAATATATTTGAGGTGAGAACAGTCTTAGGTAACTATGATCACATCGTTTCTCTCTAAACTGGTAAATAAAACTATTGCTACCTGAAGGGGATTTGTTTACATTGAACACAGGTTATTTAAGATAATTCTGGGTACTAAAAGAAATAACTTAGAAGTGATTTCAACTTATTCACCCTACCTTCATGAAGCTTATTTGTTTTAGTGCAGGACAAATAATACACTAGTAAATGCATGTTGGCAGATTGACACCACGCGATGCAGTGTCATAGAGGAGAAAGTATTGAGGTCAGAGAAGGCCTCTTAGAAAATGTGGCATTAAAATTTGTTTATACTTTGCTCCATGTTCTCTTCATGATAGCTATCGTCAATTATTAGCAAAGCTGTCACGTTGGGATGGTTACAGTGGAAAGAACATTAGATTATAAATCAAAGATATAGGTGCTGGCTTCAGTTCTATGTCCGTTCTGAGACATTACATATTTTATATCTCTAAAATTAGAGGAATAATGTCTACATAGGATTAGGGAATATTTGGTCTCTATCTTTTTTTTTCTACCTATCCTCCAAACCACCTTCCAACCTACCACACCACTTTCCTGCACATTAATACTGAGTTTGTTTAGTTTCTTAAGATATTTTAAGCCTTTAAAAAGGTAATGGTTCTCTTAGCCTGAGCTGACTTCCTATCAAGTTACTATATTTTTAAATAACATCTTAGGTGACTACTTCCCATCTGAAACTTTCTCTGATTCTTTCTTACAGAGCGAGGAGTGTTTTTGTTTTCACTTTTGAACTATTTAAATCTTTTAGAATGTTTTTGTACCTTTAAAATATTTCATTACATATATTACACTGAGTCACTAGTAATCTATTACGTATTTTTTCCCCCGTTAGAACATGAGCTCTTTTAGGACCTGAAATATATCTGATTCACAACCAGAGTGTGGTTCTTGTCCACAGAAATTGCAATCTATAAAAGAAAGTGGATGCAATTTAAAACAATAAAATAATTATGTTCTCCTATAGCACAAAGCATCACCTTATTTAGAATTATCTCATGGCAAAGCGCCTTTGTTCTACTTTTACATGATTAGATTGCATAGGGGAATGCTTTCTGGCTTATTCTGGGAAAGAAAATATATTTGCTTGCTGAACCCTTCACTAAATTGGAAAGAGTATATAGAATGAATAGGAAGCAAAGAAACAGTGTTTTACTCATACCCAACTTTCCTCCCATCCCAATGAACTTAACATATGCTGCTGTGGTCACAAGAGAGTGTACCCACTTCATCAGATATCATCTTGCCAAACAGTTGCTAAATTCTTTAGAGGTTAGAATGATAATAGGGTCAGCCTTTGGTAAACATATGTTTTTGTCAACTTCAGCAAATTCCATCTTTTTATCCTTCCCCCTACAGACTTATAAGTTCAAATCCAGGGATACAATTTTTGGGGAACTAATAGAGTGTTCTGCTAAAATGCTTGGTCAGAATATCTGAATTCATTGCATTACTTGTCTACTTCCAGTTTTGTCATCTTAGACAAATAATATCTTGTGTCTCCATTTATACTTCTGTGTAATGTTAATAGCACCTGCCTCACAGATTGCTCTAAGGACCACATGTGTCAATGCCTTTGAAGTGCCTAAGATAAGACCTAGGACATGGTGCTTCAGAATTTTTGACAATTGTTAAAATGTATTGTAAATATTGATGTAATTTTGGTTTATTTTGATATTATAATTTCCTAGGGCTATGCCTAGCACCATAGTAATTTTTAACAAATAATAGGTAAACTTATTATTGGTTTTACTCAGTATTTCTAAAATCTATTTTTTCTTATTTAAAGAAAATATTTTTAATACATTTCCTCTTTAATTCTTTAGACTACTTGGATAACTAACAGTTACATAGAGATAAACTGTGAATTCCAAGGAGTTTTTGATTAATGTAAGCCTGGTAATCAAACTGGTAACCCTCTCTGAGATCTGAAAGAGTTACTATTTCAAGAGGTTTATTATGTAGCCATCACTATTTTTAGTGGTGTCTTTGGCTGTAGAAATATGAGAAGTATGCATATTGTGTTATTTTACTTTATTCTGGCTAACATGGTAGTGAAAATTCCAATTAAAGATAAAGTACTTACACAAGTCATAATGTGTAAAAAACTAATGATATCTTCACATTTATGTTTTGATATCAGAAGGTCAGATGAAGGATTCAATTGGTGTCACATTAGTTTCATTTATAAAGGAAAAATCATAGGTTAAGAGAGTCATCTGGATGAAAGGGAATATTAAAGTTCTCATTTCGAATTTAGAATGCAAATCAAAGTAGGTCTGTTTAGTAGTTTAAAAGTTTTATAGTCTTTTGACAACAAACTAGAAAGAGATATTTTACATGGGTAAAGCATATTCTTATAACACCATTTCTTAAATGAGTGAATCTAAAGTAGGTTCCTTCTTCATGCTTTTCTTGGGGAATAATTATTCCTGGAATGAGATCCTATATTCAGAATAAAGTGATCTAAAGAAAGTGGCTGTGACAAAAACATAGCAGATTAACCGCAAATTTGTAGGAAGTGGTAAGGTAGCCCACACTGTCTGCTGATTTTCTTGATTGTTGCACTGCCTTGCTCCCTGTAACTGAATGGGATTACTGTGGAAGGACAATATTGCAGCTTTCTGAGAGAACCCTGGTTGGTATGATATTCCCTTTGTGTTTCACTGATGAAAAACCCACTAATCCTAAAAGTGATATGATTCCAATTTCATCATAGATATCTTAAATGATAAAAATGGTCTTTCATATGCATATCCAATTAGCAGATTCTCACTGAAATGCCTTAGTAATAATAGGAGCTTCTGTGTCATTAATTTTATGTTGATACTTAAACAGTTTTTTCCTATTTGCAGGGACGTATGGGAAGAGATGTAGTAAATTTTTACTGTCCTTTCTAATACTTATCTAGAACAAGACTATATTTTTTTCTGTAATAGGAAAGATAGTAAATATTTTGGTGGGCGAAGAAGCAAAATCAAAGATATAATGAAGGTACTTATAAAACAAGAAGGAAAACTGCCTTTCCCTATTTGTCTGGGCTCTTACATATATGAGAAAAAAAGGAAAGTTGGTGACAGTGCTCAGTTGGTAAGCTCTGCCTGCCTGCTCCAGCCTCTGAAGATCTCTCTGTCTCTCATTCCCATGTCTTGTCCCATCGTTCTGGTCTCCCTTCATAACTCTGGTAAATAATATCCTCATTACAAGCAGCAGGAGCTACCCTAATAGCTCTGAGCCAGTTTTATTCCTGCCATCTGATCATGAGGTAGAGGGAAAAGAGAGATAAATGCCCGGTATCCTCTGCTAAAATTAATACCACATTTTGCAATGTGAGTTGGTCTTTTTATTATGGTCCATCATTTTAGATCAGAGGGTTAAGTGGGTGGATAAATCTTTCTAAATCCATATTTTATATGTATATAACTTTTTTTATATGTATATAACTTTATACAAGTAGAATCAATCCACATGTATAATTAGTAACCACCCACAATGCTTCTTTGTATTGAGAGTATGTAGTTGCTAAAATATCACTTTCTTTTTTATTTTTCCCCCAAATAATGTTTAGTAGAGATTGACTCAATTGATACATAAATTAAGATAAAATTTTCAAATATTTTGCTGGGACATATTTTCATTTCTACCCCCTACTTGCTATCCATTAAATACTAGTTCTGATCACATTTTAATGCCAGAATATGAGACATATGGTGGCTTGGTTCAAATATTTTGAAACACATGAAACAATAAAATCTTTATTCCTCTGTATCTTGCCTACATTTCCTTTTAATCAAGCAAAGGAGTAGTTATACTTGCATAATGGAAAAGCATACAGCCAAAATAGCAAGAGGTTAGGCCTTTATCCAGACAACATAAGTGTGTGACCACACACAGAATAATTTAACATCAGGGATGAGCATCATCATTTAAGTAGCTTTTTATGTGCCAGGATTTTCTATAGTTGAATGAATGACCTTTCTGTCCTCATTGCAATTATATCTGTCTCAAGAGAAGTTCTCTTTCTGGGTTCAGAGCCTCTGATGATAGCATCTTTGTCAAAGGAGAATGGTAACCACTGCTCAAACCCGAGACTTCTATCTTGGATCCAGACATTAAGGAAACTTGAAGATTACTGACAGGGAGGAAAAAAAAAAGAAGCTTGTTTTTTCGGCTGGGGATGTATGCCACTGCTGTTCTGGACTTCACTAAGACTATTAGTATTTATTTTCTGAGGTCTGTAATAACCCTACGAATGAATAGTCATGGTCCAGGAACTGATATTTTTAGGTCGTATAAGCTAACCCTGTCTGTTTCAAGTGCTTCTGAACAAAATGCAATGGCGTATGAAAGGAAAGAGCTGGAGTATGGGGAGGAAGCTTCACCTCCAAAACCCATAGTTAGGCCCTCAAGAAAAAGTTATTATTGTTCTGGTAATTATAATTTTCATCATTATAGCAGACAAACTCTTTTACTTCATGAACACCAACCATTATTCTAAGCATTTTGCATATATTTACTCCTTATAGTACTTACAACAACCCTATGAATAAGTACTATTGTTTCTATTTCATAGATAAAGAAACAAAACAAAAGAGAGATTGGATTTATGGGTGATATAGAGCTTTAGATTTATAGGCAATAGAGAGCCATTGAACATTTTAAGCAAGAGAATGACATCATCTACATTTCAAACACTTAGGCATTTTAAACTAGTGAAAGATTAGAGGAAGGAAAACAGGCTACATGAGATAAGAACTCCAGAGGAAGTAAGTGGTGAGGGAAAAGAAAAAAGATTGATTTGACAAATCATAAATGAACAGAATTGAGTGATGAGGTTTGGGGAAAAGGGAGGAGTCAAGAAAAAGTCTATGACCCAGGTAGATTAAGTGTACATATAGGACAGAAAGTGGGCACATAATAATGCCCTGTCTTATGAATCCCTGTCTGATACCCTGCCATTAGTTGTCTACCTGCCCTGTGAAGAAAGTTTGAACCTGACTGAATGTTTTCACATTTCATTTGGTTAGAACTGATCGGCCGGAATCAAATAAAAAGCACAGAGTACGAAAGCAGAGTACTGGACAGGATTTATTGGGGGTCTGCGGGCGAGGTTCACTGGTCCCGAGGTTAGGGGTCAGAGATGTCGCGCGTGCAGGGGGTGAGGGAGTTGTTTTTAAAGGCTCTTTTGGTCCCGGACGTGCTGTGTGTGGTGTTCAATTGTTCTGTTCCCCAGGTTAGGGTCTTTCCACGCCCAGAAGGTCCTTGCTGCAGTGTGAGGTCTCGATTGCATCAGCCGTGGGCCATCTTAGGTATTAAGCCACCTCATTGTTAGCGACTTAATGGCATGCATCTGCAGGCAACCCAACAAGAACATGCTGGGGAAGATTCCCTGAAAGACAATCAGGAAATTTTGCCTTGAAGGCTCTGCAAATACAAAATTTAAAAAAGAGGCTATAAATCACTCAACTAAGATCCAATCAAATCAAACCAAACCCTCTTGTTTTGATAGCTGTGTGGGGGTCTGCCGGAGTCTCCCTTTCATAAGCAAAGCTTCCCAGGGCTTTAATGTTAATTGTGAAATTTGTGTTTTCTACAGATGATTGCATTATCATCTCAGGACAGCTAAGCCCCTAGGAGCAGGGAGAAAGAAACCATTTACATGTTCTCACCAATCAAGCTTGAAAGGGTTTTTGAGATAATAGGTAATTTACTCCAGAACTGTCCTAAATCATATTTATAAATGTGCAAGTGGGTCATTTTTAGTCTCTCGTTTATGATGCTTCCAAGGAGAAGAAAGGGCAGAAGCATTGTCATCCAATAAGATATTATTAGAGAAGCATCAGTTGAGCTTGCTTCCTGTCTACGTATCTGTGATTGTTTCTTTAAAGTTTCTTTTAGGCTGGACTTCTAATTCAAACACACTGTGACTAGTTAAAGTCTTTTTATGGCTTACATAAATTGACAAACTAGCAGAATATTTACCTGAATGATAGTTGCATTTAGGAGACACTATTTTACCCTTTATGTCTCGACGAGCACTAACATGCTTAATTTGATTCAAGTAGATCATTGCTTGAAGATAATGTGGACTATAGGAAAATTGGTTTCCCAAATTTTACCATAATTTCTGGCATAATAGATGCTCTATGAGTATGTGTAACACTGAACTGAAGGTTGTAGAAAGTCTTGAAAAATTGCTCAAAGGGTCTCTCAGGATGAACTTTTAGACAATAACACCAAAAATGGATTTGAACATAATAGTAAAAACAAAATAAAAAAATTTTAATTCTGTGGCCATTAGTTCTCAGTACACTCAGAGATGCTGAAGGCATAAGGTCACAGAACACCTCCTGGTGCATGAGAAAGAATGATCCCTGTCCCATTTTTGGTTCAGTTTTAGATAAAAGAAAAATACAATGATGATGCAGCCATCATCTCTCCTACTTTAAGCCATTTCAAGCTTAAAGACCTGTGTTTCTGAAGCCATAATTTCTAGGACCAGGGTCCCACTCAATGATATTTTGTGACTTTAATTTTAGTCTTATTGTTTCTTATACTAAACTATACTATGTGTTAGTCACTGCTCTAGAGCCTTTTATATCTCCGGTAATTCTCACAGTGACATTAAGACTTAGGTACTATTATTATCCCAATTTTACCTATGAGAGAGTGAAGCATGGAGAAGTATACAGGGCCATACTACAAACAGTAGATCAGAGACTGGATTAGCATGACTGACTGTCATCAGTAAGGTAGGGGCTATGATCTAATATTCTCCTTTGTGACCTTATAGATCAAAGACAGAATCTATTCCAACCCCAGAGACTGTGCTCTTAACCATTATACTAACCTGACTCATACTTTTTTTTCATATTGGCTGAAATTCTACCTTGAGTGATGTATGACATTGGCTTGATGCCCTTGGCTGCTTCATTACTTGTTTCTCATGGGCATTCAGCTGTTATCAAACTGGGTGCTTTTTCAGTTGAATTACTTTATCTCTCTTGGGTAGGTGAGATCAAGGAGTTTTAAAATTATAGAATAGCAGTTTGCAAACTTCTTGGTCCCAGGACCCCTTTACACTGTTAAAAGATTTTGGGGACCTCAAAAAGTTTTAGAATTATGGGTATCACTTTGTAGAACATCTTCCTTTATGCCTGCGTCTTTATCTTATATACTTTACCATACATATGTAATTACATACTCTTCCTGAAGCGTTATTTTGAGAAAGCACTTAGTTGAGGGACAACTAAGTAAATTAGCCAGAAGGATACAATACTGGCCACTGAGTCTCTAGAGTCATATTTCTAGTGCTCAGTGTCAATGCAAGTATCTTCTCAAGTTTTCAGTCTCTTCACAGACTCAGACCTTTTTTCAAAATGAGGTAAAATCCAGGCTTCTCTGTCTTTTTATAAATCAACTGACTCAAAACATTCCCCTCATTTTGTTCTAGAATTCTGTCAATTTGATCTGCTGCTTTGAATGTTCCTTATATCTGTTTAATTTTATTTGATTCCTATACAGATAAACTATGCTAAATACACCAAAGCTGAGAATAATTCTCAGCTTTGGTGTATTTATACATCTGAAGATGTGGTAAACCTGTTTCTTCTTCTGCATGCTTATGGGAAAAATAGAAGTGTAGTTTAGCTAAAATTCAAACAACTTTTTAAGTTAAACTTATGTTCTTGATCTGGTTTACTGATTAAGAATGAGGATCAAAAAAATAAAATGTAACCTCCCTTGAAATCAGCCCTGCATATTTCTTCCTCTTTCTCCTCACTCTCTAGTGGTGGGATTTGCTTATTGTGCAGCTGTTTGTCACTTGCTAAATCTGATGACATTTGGCTGTTTTGAAGTATAAGTTGATACTTTAGGTAATGGGGCACCCCAACAGAAAATATACAAAATCCATTTATAGGCGTACAAGTCATGCCTTTCTTAATTATATACTGTGTTATATCAGTATATATGAGCTCTGGTCTAATAATTCAAGTCACCCTGCAGAGCTTGAATCTGTGACAAGGAGGAAACTGGAGGACTGGGCACTATAATTTCAGGAATTCTTCACCTTAGTTTTTTTCACCATCCTCTAGAAAGTATCCTACCCAGAATTTTCAGATAGCAATGAATCCTGAGACCAGATACTAAGGGAGTGCCTTTATAGTCACAGGAGATCCTAGAGTTCTTCCAACTTAAAAGATTAGAGAAACCCTCTGGCAACTATTTGAACATGAATAGTCATCAAAATTTTTAGTTTTCAGTGACAACCCTGGGGAATCTATACTAGAATTACTTATCTGTTACAGAAATGGTCATTAAAATAGTCATGGAAATGAAATATTTTGTTCATGTCTGAGATAAATCAGTAAACTATAACTTACAAATAAGATGGGATACTGGTAAATGCCAGAGTTTAACATAGAACTTTTCATTAAGAATATACACTATTTTCCTCCCCAGAAAATTATAAATATGAAATCTGACTATAATTGACCAAGAGTGCGAGCAAGGACAGTGTTTGCTAGCTATCTGACTTGTATCAGAAAAATCAATCAGATTTTTGGGAGGAAATTGTTTACTTTGAGCTTTACTTTCCCAAACTGCAAGATATTGAATACACAACATCCTTGATTTTTCAATTATTCCTATTTCACCCACATGGCTGAGATTCATTTTGTCCCTTACTAGAAAATGAAATGTTTCCCTCAAAGTAAAACTGATATATTAGACAGAAATTGAGTCACATGATTGGTTCTATATTGACAAGAACAATTACTCCATTTTCTCTCCATTAAAAATACCAAAACAACACATCATAATCAATAGAAACATTTTTATTGTCTGCCTTATATATGAGCATTAACAAATATCTCCATATTTAGGGAGGTCTGACAGATCACATCAAAATCTGTCTAAATATTATAAATTTCTCAAAAAGCTATGTGGAGATAGAGAAGAGGCTGCTTTAAACACAATGTAGTTGAACCAACTCCTGCTCTAGATGCAAGCTTTCAGTAATCAGGTACATAAAATAGCGTCTTAGCTATCTTTGATTGATATCACTTTTTTTTTTAATGATTGAATTCCAATTCTTAAGAAGGAAGAAATCTATAGAATTGTGACATATGCAAATCATCTTGTAGCTAGAGAAAAGTCAAAAAAGAAGGCAAGTGGAAACATCAAGAGTTGCTCATATTTACATTGATTCTCACCAGGCCATCTCCTAAGCCTCTTCTACTCCTCTCTCACATCTTTCTTTTTACACAGTTTACACTTATCTTTGTGCCTGCTGAATCTGGTGACCACTCTAACAGATGGTGCTAATGTTTTGTTTTGTGTTTTGTTTCTATTTCCCTAGAAAATCAATGCAAGAATTACCAGACAATTTCTATTGTTTTTATGCTTGCTTTTTTTTCTCCTACAAATATATCCTGAAGTCATTTCCCAAATCATGGGCCTCAATGGATAATTAGTGATTAAGAAACCTTTTAAGAGTTACATAAACATGAATCAAGCATTCTTAGTTCTTTTCTAATCTGGCATAAAATGACAAAAAAAGTGACTGTCTTACTATATCAAGCCTGGCTTTTGATGCATATATTGGAGAGTCTATTTTTTTAACTCATAATATATTGGTGTTTATTTTGTCATAAGAGAATTACAACCATAAAGATAGAGTTAAGTCTCCCCAAAGGCTAGCAGTATGATTAATAAACACCTGCTTCCTGGACCAGTGATTAAGATAGACATGTTTTTTCAGGATTTATGGTGTGAGAATAGAATCTATTTTTTTCTAAATGCCACTGAAGCTGAGAAAGGAAACTTCTCATTTGACGACCCTTGCATGTTCTGTAGATGCTTCCATTTATTTTGTGTTGTTATTGGTGGTGGTCTCTATAACGAACAGAAATCTGCCTCCTTATATCAAATACTGGTTTTTATTTCTTATCTCTAAAGCTTCTGGTGATCAAATTTCTCTCTCATGTTACCACTTCAAATCTTTTTATCAGACATAATATTTTGAGTTTTTTTTTTTTTTCAGCTGAGCATTCTCAGGGTCTCCAGTTATCCATCTTATTTGAGATAAAATATATGTAAAATGTATGTATGTAAAAAAAAGACAATGAAATTTATCTAGATGAAAATGGTGGTGGGATTATGGTTAGTTTTTACTTCTTCTTCATTTTTTTTGTTTTTCTATAAAAATATGTGCTTCTTTTTTTTATCCATCAAACTGTACGTTATATTCCAGATGAGAAATGATGATCCACATAAAGTGCAATGAGATCATACCCCCCCTTTATCTGTGCACTTTCTTTTAATGAAACCAGAGCTTGAGTAAGCCATTTCATATTTTAGATTATCCATAAAAGAATGTATTTGGAATAAGCCTTTTTCATTTTATTGCTTTGAAATCTCTTGTTCTTATCACACTCCATTCCCTAAATGAATTTAAATGGGGGCAAGGGAGCTGTTTGTAGCCTAGAGAAGTAGGTTATAATGTATATTGTAGAATTTAGAGTATGAAAAATACAGGGAAGTTCTTTAAGAATGTATATTAAAAGGTTACACCAAAAAAAGACAGACAATAACATTTGTTCAGAAGTATCTGGAGAAAGGAAACTCTCATACATTACTGGTAGAATTATAAAATGTTTCACTCATTTTGGAGAAAAAGTTGGCAATTTCTTAAAAAATTAAATATAAATGTATTCTAGCACCTAGAAATTCTACTTATAGGTATTTGTCTAAGAGAAACATAAGTTCTGAAAACATAAGTCCATACTTGTACACAAATGTTCATAGAGGCATTGTTGACAGTTGTCAACAAGTAGAAATAATTCAAATGTTTATCAACTGGTGAATAAATAAACACAATATTGATATAGCCATACAATAGACTATTATTTAGCAATAAAAAGTAATGATTTACTGATATATGTAGCAAAAATAGGTGAACCTCATAAAGTTTGTGCGAAGGGAAGGTAGCCAGATGGAAAACATTGCAGATTGTATACTTTAATTTATTTAAAATGCTAAGGAAAGATAAATTCATAGGGACAGAAAAGAAATTAATAATTGCCTGGTGGTTGGAATGAGGATTAATTACAAATATTTAGAAGAGATCTCCTTAAGGTGATTAAAATGTGCTAAAACTGAATTTTGTGATGGTTGCATAACTGTAAATTTACTAGAAATCTTTGAATCACAATTTTTTAATGAGTGCATTTTATGGTATATAAATTATAGTTCAATAAAATTATTACATTTTTTAAAGGAATATATAATTTTTCTTTGTGATTTTCTAGATACTATAATCAAACAAACCTCGAAGGCTCATCCTAGAATAGTCACAGACAATCAGAGGGCAAATTAGTTCTGGACTGTTGCTTTCTACCAAAGCAACATCAACTTATGTTGCACTTCTCTCCATCCAGATCCTCATGGAATTTGTTGTTCACTCTAGTTTATAATCTATTTTCCTTTGAAGACTGATTGAGAATCTGCTTAACACTAATACTGAAACTGTAATGGTCCTTTCTTTTTCTTGCAACACAACAACATTGGTAAAGTCAAATGCCACTTTTGTCTTTATATTTGTCTTATATGACCAAAGTTGTCACAAAGGGAAGGGAAGTTAATATTTTGTTGGTATATACAGCAAGAATATTCACAATTGTGCAGATGACTTGGTGCTGCTTATTATGCATATCACAAAGAGGCAGAACTCCCTCTGAAATTGGATGACTGACATTCACTCTTTTTTCAATGAGCTTTTACAAAGAAAAATAACGACATTGAGCATGAAGTGTGAAATGTATAATTTTGTTTTAGAAAACATTTGTCATTCTGGTAATTAAGAACTCCTTATCACAGGGCATATTCCTATTGTGTATTGTGTTCAAGAAAGAACCAATATCATCTTTAAAATCCTACTTGCATATTGCTAGGGAAATACATTTCTATTATAATTTTTTTTAATAGTGATTGAAAGCTATTCTGTGGAAACTTTAGAATTTTTTTCTTTCAACTGTTTTTTTTTTTATTTTTTAACTTTTATCCAAGCATCCTGTATAAACCTACAAATAATAAAGAGCAGCACTGATTTGTAGACATTTGTATTCCTTCTGCTTTTGATATTTAATGTAGCAACAATCCATCTCGTCTTTAGGGCAATTTCAGTGCTTTTTCAATTTTCTGTAATTTTTTCATTCTTTATTATTATTTTTTAAATTTTATTTTATTATTAGTTTCAAGTATACAATACATTAGTTAGACATTTATATAGTTTATAAAATGAACCCCCTAGTTGCTTTTTCTCTCCTCTGGTTCTCCACCTAGCCAACGCATTAAAGCTAATAGCGTTCCCTAAGCCATGCTCCCTATGACCATCTACCAACTACTAATGTGTACTACTTTAACCTTTCACCCCACTCACTCAGCCCCCCCAATCCCTCTCCCTTCTGGCTATCACCAGATCGTCCTTTATATTTGGAGTCAGTTTTTGATTCGTTCTTTTTGTTCCTTCTATCTCACATATAAGTAAAATCACATGGTATTTATCTATCTCTGTTTGACTTATTTCACTCAGCATAATAACCTCTAGGTCAATCTATGTCATTGCACATAGTAGAATTTCATTTTTTAATGGCTTTATAATATTTAATTGTATATATGAACCATAACTTCTTTATCTAATAATCTGTTGATGGGCATGAAAGTTGCTTCTATATCTTGGCTATTGTAAATCGTGCTGCCATGAACATAGGAGTGTGTAGATCTTTACAGATTATTGTTTTGGTTTTCTTTGGATAAATACCCAGAAGTGCAACTGCTGGGTCAAAGGGTATATCGATTTTTAATTTTTTGAGAAACTTCCAGGCTATTTTCCATAGTGGCTGAACCAATTTGCCATCCCACCAGCAGTGTATGGGAGTTCTCTTTTCTCCACATCCTCTCAACACTTCTCATTCTTTTATTTATTGATAGCCATTCTGACAGGTGTGAGGTATTATTTCATTATGGTTTTAATTTGCATTTCTCTGATGATTAATGACCTTGAGTATCTTTTTATATGTCATTCTTTATTATTTAATACCAGCCCAGCTAAATCTGGTATATGTATCAGCTTGGGGACTGATTAGTTGAAGTTAGGGTCAGTTTTGGAAAACTTTATTGGTAGACGGTTTTCCATCAGGTTCTCCTTTTTGATTAGTAACAAATTTATTTAGACTGCATGTTTTTGTTTGTTTGGTTTTTAGTTTTTTTTTTTTTAATTCACTGGTTCATTCATTCATTCAACCAGCAAACATTTAATGAAAAATTATCATAGTGCCATGTACTGGAAGTACAGAAATGAAAGTCATAACCTCGGCTTCAAGAGATTCACCAAGGCTATGGCCACGCTACCCTGAACAAGCCTGATCCCATCTGATCTTGGAAGCTAAGCAGGGTCAGACCTGGTTAGTACTTGGATGGGAGACCACCTAGGAAAACTAGATCCTGTAGGCGTAAAAAATAAAAAAATAAGGAATTGTAAGCTAACAAGGTCCTTGCAATCTGTGACCTCAATCAAGGGTTACCTCGTCTAAAAGAAAAAAAATAAAGAAGGAAGGTTTCAACTGTTGCCAATCAGAGATATAAAAAAAGAGTTGATTTAGTTCTCAGTGGCCTGAGTGAAGGTCTAGAGGCTACCACGTGTATATTTAGAAAAATAATTCCCTCGAATCCTTCCAGATCTATTTTGTTGATTTTCTCTTTCTTTTCTATCTTAAGAGAAAAAATAAAATTTTAACATGATATTGCCATCCTGATAATAGTAGACTTACTTTTTATTTGAACAAATTCTTACCCTTCAAACAGTTCAGCTGAATATTCTGAGGCAAAGAGAAATATAAATCAATCACTGCAAACTCAAAAGTACTTATCAATCAAATTAAATAAAATAATAATTCAAAAAGAACAACACATGATATTTCTGGTGAATCTTTTGTTTTCTTACCTTTAACAAATCCCTGGTTACAGAAAAGTATTATGTTTCATTAAAAAGTGAAGCAATAGGCAAGATAATAAATGACAACTGGACTCTTCATTATAGAGAGAGAAGAGATTGATTGTTGTCTGTGGCAAAATGAGAATATGTACTCAGCCTAAACAGCCCTCCCCACTCAGCTCCAGCAGATGGTTGTCATTTAGGAAGTAAGGCCCAGTGATTTTCAATTTTTTCAGAAGAAGCCAAATTCAGATCTTTAACAAGAAATCTCCTGGCTTAAGAATGTTGGCTTGGTTTCTTGGGGACAAGCCAAACAAAATTTATCTGTAAGCCTTTGGTTGACAATTGATGACCCTCAGCTGTAGATTTTTCAACGAGAGATGGCACTTTCATCACTAATTGGATTAGTAATTGTAAAGAGCTCTGGAAATCCCTCTTTTGAGGAAGTAGCATTTGGGGTCTTAATTTAATAAAAATGTAGTTGCCAATTTGTGGTGTTTTAGAAAATGCAACAATTTCTGTGGTTGGTCACATATTACTTAGACTGGAGAAGAGAGTACATAATATAACTAAGTCAAAATTATATACATGCTTTAGTGGGATGAGGTAAAAGATCTGTGAAAATGATAAAGGTGACAACTAGAAAAGCTTTACAGAGGAAGTTGTAATGAATGAGATTGTGTAGTAGAATTGGGATTTCAAAAAATAAGAGGGGAAAATTTGTCAAAGAGAGGAAAAGTATAAGTATATTTATAGTTATATCATAGGCTTTGATATGTCTTAAAATGGTATAATTGGGTATGATTGGAGGGTAGAGTGTATGAGGAAACATAATTGGGACAAGGCCAAGAGAGGGATCTTGACTATAGGTCTGAGACTTGATATGGTTAAGGAGAGCCATTCTCAGGTTTAGACTAGGGAAGAGACAGAATCTGATTGATCAAATCTGTGTTTTTATCTGAAATTCTAAACAGAGTCACCTTAAAGTAGTTGGAATACTTTTGTGAGGGTTAGTTAAGATACACGTCCTATCTAGATGCTGGCTAAGAAGCTATGTGATTTCTAGAAACATCAACAATTGTAGAGAATCAACTTTGCACTTGTGACAATAAATTCCATCCTTATAGTTTCCAGATGAAGCTATAAAACAATGTTCAGAAGATGATAGGAATATCTGGCAATTTTACTATTGTGCAGAACATAGTAGCTTGTCCTGTGTTTCAGTTCTGTATAGAAAATGTAATACCTCTATTAGAAGCCACTAATAGAAATGATGAAAATACAAATTAGATGGAATGAGGCTGAAATAAGTTGGAAAGAAAATTCAATGGCAACCTTAAATATTTTAACAATAACAACGACAATGAGGTTAAATTGTATGCCATAATATTAAAGCAGAATAAAAATGTAATGTACAAACATAAGACAAAAAAAGCATCATTTTTAATGTTAAAATGTTTATTCAAAATAAGGGGAAAACTTCACAATTATAAGGAAGTTGGCTAAGATTAGAAAGAAAATACAAGATAAAATTAGGATTTACGACAGATTTTTTTTTCCTCCCTCTTAAAATACCAGTGGTCAAAACTCACTGTGGTCAATGTGCCATAAAAGACACCTGTTGACCAGTACTTGGGTGTTGGTCAGGAAAAAACAATTGATGTGCCAAACAGTAATAAGATTTAAAAAAAAGTCCTAGACAGATGGCTGTTTTGGCACAATTGCAGTAAACAATGTATGAATTAACGTGAATTGCTCTAACATATTATTTCTCTCTTCCAAGAAACTCAGTGTTGAATGCATGTGACTCCTGTTCATCAGTTCAATAGTAATTATAGGTCTAAATTAATCACTTGGTTGATCACTTGCCAATTGCTCAATCCTGTCTCTCTAGATACTTTAAAGAAAAGAAAACAATTCAGCTAAACAATATTAAATAAATAGCCCAAGATCACAAAACAAAAAATAAAAACGATAAATCTTTAGCTTCTAATCTTTTATATAGATTAGAAGAGCAATGAAAAAAAATTCCTTGAAGGCTGTTAAAACAAATGTGTAGTTGATCAAAAGGATAACTTGGTTGAGTAAATGAATCAAGATAATCTAGATGACAGCACTCAACATTTATGGAGTGTTTTGTTAAGACATAAACATATGGGAAACTTTTATTTAGTGGCTTATTTTTATCTTGTTTTTAAACAGTAAGTTCCCTAAAGTTCTTTATAGGAGGAAATAATTTTAAATGTATGAGTTTGAATTTTTTTTAAATTAACAATCACACCCTTCTTATTGGCTTATGAATATATTTGACAATTGATTTAGAAGAGGGAAGTCAACACTGTTTTGGGACTTTGGAGACCTTGGCTAGGCTTTTGCCTAGAGATTTTCCAGTAGCCAGAGGCAAAGCCATTGATTCATCATAATCAATTCTATAATTTAACAAGTTTAGATGATATGATATTTGGTTCTTATTCATTTTATAATTAGTTATTCACTTTATGCTTTATTTATTTATAATACTTGGTAGTTGGAGTTAAGAGTGAAAGAATAAGCTGACTGATATTTAACATCTCCATGAGAAGACACTATGTTTGGCACAAAATAGTGCTCAATAAATATTTAATTAACTAAACATTTTAGGCCATCTTAAGAGCTGAGGATGATTTAGATATTGTGTGTGGGATGATAAGCTTTGGGCCCTAGGACATCTGGGAAGCCTGCACCCAGGTAAATAGGAGAGTCTTTTCATTTGATCCACCTGCCCAGCTGAAATCCAGAGATCTCTTTGCCTCATGTTTGGCTTATTTTGTTTCTCTTCGTGACTTTTTACTAGTCAAATTTGCCTTATGTTTTTCTTCTAAGCTGTTTTTATCTGTATCAAAGTCTTTAATGTAATAATGTAGCAAATGGGGTGAACAGTGTGATTTACTTGATGATTTTTCTTGAGTCCTATTCTTTTTGAGGAAAAGCTCGAATATACAGAACAAGATGACACCTTTTGTTAAATCCTAAGGTAGCAACAAATTGGATTGGCTTTAAGTAGTGCCTAGTTTAGTGGCTGGGTATTTTGTGATGATTCAGTATGGTGGTTCATATTTCAGGCTTTCTTTTTGAAAACCTTCTTAATGGAAAGTGTCAGCCTGGACCCTTGGAAATATGAAATAATGAAGGAAGCTAAGTGTGGATAGATGAGAAAGGAAAAGAAGATGAGTGATCACTGATATGCTTAGAGATGAAGATTGTGGATTTTTCACCAATTACAAGATCATAACAATTTAGAGTTATGATTGATAATTTAGTTGGCTAGAACTAATCAACTATTTATAAAAGTTAAAACATTCACAGTAGAAATAGCATGACCTCTCTTGGTCTCTTTTTTGTGAAGTTTTTAAAAAACTGACAAGCAATGTTTTATTATTTTAGATACATATACTCCATTTTGGAACCTCTTATTTTCTTAGAATAATAATGGAAGTCTTTTCTTAAAATCTCAGACATAAGTACATAGTCCAAAAAATCCCTGCAGTGCTAAGTGTCTCTAAAACGAGTGAGCATGTGGTGTCTGAGCTTAATGGGGAGCAGAAAGGTGCCTTTGCAAGTGCATTAAGCAGTCACAAGGAGAGATATATGGTTAATATTCAAATATTTGATATGTGATTGAGTTTCATATTCATTCATCAAATGGTCACCATGCTAAGTGCTCTAGTACAGAAACTACAAAGAAAAATAGGACATTGACTTTGTCCCAAGCTATCTCTGATTTTCATGTACTTTATTTGCCTGCCATCTTCAAAAGGCATAACAGATCATCCAGTAACTCTGTCATAATGTGAGCATAAGAATTAAGAAGTGAATGATATCAGTAGAAGAGCCTGTCTCTGATTAGAATAGAATCTTGGAGACAAGAAGGAAGCAGGATATAATTATTTTTCAGTTCAGTTCATTGGAAATAATGACACTGAAAGCACTATTTCCCAATTAAGAATGGAAAGACGAAAATCAACTAGCTAATTAAGACTAAGAAAGGTATGGTCACCCTTAATGAACCAGAGAAAAAGTGCCTTAACTATCTCATAGGGACAGACAAGGCCATGCCTCTTCAAAGAAAACTGCAAGATCTCCAAGAGGACAACGGCTGTCTTTACATACTAGAAAACTAAGAAGTCAAACTACAGCTTGACTTGAAGTAGTGTCAGATTTTTTAAGGAATTGCTTTGAAATTTTTTAGCAGTTGTCCTTTAAAAGTAATTTGTAGCATATTTTAAGATAGAAGAAGTAAGGACTGAAGCTTTATATAAACCATATATAAAACAAGATGAGAAATTTAAAAAAAAAGAATGGAGTAAGACAGTACTATTTAAAAGCTAAAGTTAATTCTGAGCTTCCTGGAAGCCAATTTTAAAACATAAAAAGTTAATTTTTATCTTTTATTTTTCAGTTTAAGTAATAAACAAGTTACTTATGAGAAATGCATTTTTGTGCCACTGAATTCCAAATTAAAGTTAAAATAAGGATTATTTAAATTATTAAGAATTAATTATGAAATGATATTTTCATAATAAAGGATTTCATTTATTTTATAAAGCTTATGACTCTTTGGTGGCATCAGAATTAATCATTTTTCTATTTCAGACTGTAAATTACCTTTGCTTCTTACCTTATCCTAGCTCTGTGACCTTGAGTCAGTGACCTCTCTCAGCCTTAGTTTCTGGATCTGCAAAATCACTGCTAGCAATTTCCTCAGCAAATTGTTGTAAAGATTAAATGAAGTAGTGTATCGAACACAAAAATCCTTGAAACATAGTAATTGCTCAATAAAGTTGAGCTGCAACAATTATTGTTATAATCCTCAACATCAACATTGTCATTTCTGTCACAGAACTTCCACGTCCTGTAATGCAACTCCCAACTTTAAATAGAGGGGGAAATGGAGTCTTACTTCCATATAGACAGCCACCTTTCTTATAATCATTACATGTATTTGGGAATATCTAGAACCTAAATTATTAAACGAGCATCAGGCTCTGATAACATACTACATTTTATGATGTTAAGAATCTGAACCTACTAGAGCAAAGGTGATTTACTTCTTTCAGCACCTTTCTACTTTCTCCTTTCTTCTCTTGCTTGCTGGAATTTGTTCCTGCAAGGATAAAGTTAGCTGTATGGAATAGGAAAATAAAAGAAAACATATCAGAAAATAAATATCAAGGATTGACTAGCATTAACTATCTTTCTCACTTTTCCTGTTGCAGCTGTGACTTGTGTTTTTTCTTAAATTTAAAAGGAAAAAAATACTTGCAGAAAAGTATCAAAATCATCTGACTGCTTTTAGAGGCTCTAGAGACCTAGTCTCTGATTTTTTTAAGGTGACTGAATCTTTCAAGTTTAGGAAATTGGGCTTTAGAGTGCTCTCAAATGAGTAGTTCAAATTTTCTATGTAGCTCTTAAACTTACAAAATTCTCTGACATTGCTCTTAGCAACTCAGCAATAGATGTTTGCATTTCTTGGTCAGAATAAAAGAAATGAATGTGAAATAAAATATTGTCTCCTCTCTAAATATATGTTTCCCTTTTGTTTTTTCCACATGTTCATCCTTTTTGTTTGCTGAATTTATGCACTTGTATTACTATAATAGTGTCACATTGGCAAATGTATGCCATATGTGATTATAGTGTAAATGAAGGATATAAATAAAGTTTCAAGTATGGTGAAAAAAATCAAATAACCAGGGGAAAAAATAAACTTCCACGATACTTCTACATGAATAAATTAAAGAGTCACAAGTGACTGTGTGTGTGTGTGTGTGTGTGTGTGTGAGAGAGAGAGAGAGAGAGAGAGAGAGAGAGAGAGAGAGAGAGAGAGAGAATATGAATGAATGAATGAGAATTATCCTGGTTTAGTAACCCAGAAGCAACAGGGAAGGGAAAGGCATGAAACAATGAGCTGTGCTCAGAGGGTTTGCAGCAGAATGAGTCCTGCTCCTAAGAGTGCATGAGTGGAGAACACAACCACACTAGTTGTCCTGAACCCCCCTTTCTTGAGTTTGCAAATGTCCTCCATCATGTGGTCCACACATACAAAAAGCAATTAGATAGGAATTGGACCAACTCTTGTGTGATGGATCTTTCAGTTTACTGGAAAAGTAGTAGATGATGATAAAGTAATGACCTCCTCAGGAGATGAGAGTACTCCTGTTGTAGTCTGTATTTGGATATTCCCTGGGTAATGAGGTGTCCATATGATTTTTGAACACCAAGGCAGTTCTCATGTGGCAGTCTCTTGCTATATCTAATCACCTCGTTATTTGGAGATAATGGGAATCCTCTCAACCTCCAAATAATCTTCTAGCTGTATTAGCCCACTCTAGTAACCTCCCACCATCACAACTGCTCTTTTAAGTGTAGAGAAATTGTTCTCCCACTTACTGACATGTTTTCTCCAAAATGTTTCTTTCCTTTTCCTTTGTTCCTCAAAATCTTTCTCTTCTCTTTTAAAAATTGACCTAAAAAATAAAAATTGACCTAGACTGTTCATTGAAACCAAAGCTAAAATCAACCAGGGAGAAAAAAAAAAACTTTATTTTTTTTCTTGAGAAAGAAGCTTAATCTTCAAACTGAGGGCAAGAGAAAGCATTTCTGTATTCCAACCTTTCAGTAAATCAGTAATAAAAATAGCATTTATTAATTATTCTGTTACTTTGTTTTACATTTTATATAATATAACCTATTTAGAACCAAAAAATTTTTTCAAGTTCTACATTTATTCCCATTTTTGTAACTAAATCAAAGTACATAGTTGTCATAATATTAAAAGAAATCAATATTTGAATCTAAAATGTCTAACTTTGAAGCTCACACTCACCACTTATTTATAATGTCTTTTGCTATTCAATAGTAAATGTAAAAATAATGCAAAAACAATTGTATTTCTGTAACCAACAGTGGGAATGCTCACATCTTGCTACAGAGTAATGGTTAACATGGAAATCTAACCGCTAGTAATAAGATTTATTGATAAGATAACAATTGAGAATGCTTAGTTTTGTAAATGTTTATGTGACACAGATTGCCATGCATATGAAGATTGGTAAGAGAAGCCTCTGTTTTAGGAGTCCCCAATCTACTGGGAAGATTAGGGTTTAAACTACAAATTTAAGTAAATATTTAATAATTCATATCATTGCAGTGATGGTGAACAAAGTTGAATTGACCATAATCTGTAGGTCATGACATCTTGTTATCATCAGTTCATATGTGGCCCCCTTTATTCATTCATTCATTCTTTAATTTAGTTGTTTATTTATTCCTTTCTCTGCCCCATTAATCTGTCCATTGACAACTGCCATTTAAAAAAAAAAAAACAGCTTTCCATTCTTTGGGCAAAGACATGATAATTAATCTGTATTTCTACTAGATATCCCAATAAGTTTTTAAGATTCATTTCATAGAACACAAGGTAGTAAAATTTTATAAATAATATTCTCTTAGGATAATTTTAAGACTTCTCTTAAAAGTTTGAATCTATCGATTATACATATTGATAATATTTTGGTCATACTAGCCATTAGAGAACAGGGAAAAGACCCAGGGGTCTACACTTCACCTAAGAATAATTAACAATGGGCTATATTATGACAAAGGGCTGTGTGAAACATAAAACAAAATAAATGACTATCACAATAGTACCAGCCAGAACTTATTGATTGAACATATTGAGGGTATCTGGGAATGTTAGATTTCTATCTGACCCTGAAAAAATTAGTTACCTTTAATCCAAATTGCACTTTGAGCTCCTTGAAATCACAAGAAAAAATACTGTTTCTGAAAATAAAGTAATCCATGTTCTTATCTTAAATCTCTGTTTTCTAATATTGCTAGTTTTTTTCCCCCTTCTTTTTTAAGTCATCAGTTAATTCATTCTGATAAGAAAGCCCAGAGATTTTAAAGCTACTGATATAATGATGGAAACTGTGATGTTTAAAAAAATATTGTTATTAAATATTTGTGCTTGAGTTTTAAAAGAAAATTAATCAATGAAATTATGATTAATTTTTGAATACTGTATCTTCCAGTCACAAGGGTCATACATATTTAAGTATAGATCATCAGTGATTTTATCCAACTGTTTTTTTTACCCTTAAAATGTTTTCTCTTAATGTTATTTTACTTAAGAAAACCAAATTATTTTTTTCTAATTAAAAATTGATTTAATACCAAAGAGATTCAATCCTAATGTTGAAAATTTAGGCATCTTAAAACCTAATGACTTTCCCCTTTCTGAATTCCTATGTTAATTTATTTCACACATATTTCTAAGGAGTTTTCACCATGTGTTTAAAATTTTTAACATTTAATAAATATTGGAAGAAAACAGTTCTTTTTATACTTACTAAAGATCTAATGTATTCACAGCTTTCTTTTTAACTTGACTTTTAAAGCAAGTAATATTTATATCTGTAGAATAGCAAGCTTGACATAACTGGATCCAACTGACTGGTGAAAAGATAGCTAATTGGCCTGGACTGTGAAGGGTTTCCTGCTGAGTGCTTCAATGAATTAAAGCTTTTTTGTGTGTTTAAGTAATTTTCTGGGCCTTTAAATGCAATTGATTTTAATCTTTTAATGTCCAAAGATTTTGATGTTGAAGTAATTCTCCAACACTTCTAAGTGCTGGAAAACAAAACAAGTCTGTTAATTATGGAGACTTCTAACCATACACAAAAATAGAAAAATCATTTAATGAAATCTCATGTTCCATCACTCAGTATCAATCAATAACTATTAACCAATAAAAACAACTCCTATGCCATTCACATCTCCAACCTTTCCCCAACTTCTTATATTACTTTGAAATTCTAGGTATTATATCATTTCATCAAGTAAATTTTTGATATATGTTTCTAAAAGGTGAGTTCTTTTATCTCCACCGTAATCATAATACTAATAACACACCTAAAAATAAATAATACTTAAAATCATCACATTTTGAGTTAAGGTTAAAGTTTTTAATTATCTCAAAATTTGTGAAATAGTTTAACATGTTCCTCTGAGCCAACCTCTGTGTTTTCTATAAGTTGGAAGTTGCATCTAGACTGTGGGTCAAAATCCTGGTGTGATTTTTAATTTTTATTTTTTATTTGTGAGACTATTTCATAGCTGCATTTATTTCTTTCAGGAGGCATATAATGTCTGGCTTTTTGTGCATGTGTGTAATGTTAACAGCAGCTGATGTTCAGTGTCAAGATTGATTTATTCATTAGTAGTTCAGATGTTTTAATTATATATATAAATACTTCTACCAAGATAATTTAAAGATTTAAATACTTTCATGTATTTTAATTTACTGTATTTCTTATTAATGCTTAAATTTTTCCAGTTTCATTCTGAGTTCTTTTAACATGGAGCTCATCTTTAACAGCTTCCTTATTATAAAATATAAGATATTCTAGGCTCATCTTGGATGTTTCATGACCTAGGCCAAAATCAGCCATTTCAGTGTTTTAGGCTATATTAAAACATTTTGCAATAGCATTTTGTGTTTTAAAATGAATATATTTCACATTTGAACTGTGTATAAATATACAATCCTTTGAGTTCAGTTTCTTCTAAAAATCATTTCCAGAAAATAGATTTGTATTCTGTAGAATACACAGTAGCTTAATAACAATGTGAATATATTAGTGAATAAGAATCCACTGACGAATTAGTCACCAGTTTTCTAATTAGAGGGTGAAATCTTAATTTTTTGGAGTCTGATTAACTGATAATAACTATGTCATGGTACTCTTGCAAAAACCTGTTTTGATGGGCACTGCAATATCAAAAAAAAAAAAAAAACCAACACCAGTTAGTAGTCAAAATGAAAATAAAAGTAAAACAAGTACTGTTCACTTTCCCTTCAAAATTACCTGAGCATCTGATAAATATGAGCATAAAGTCTCAAATACATCAATATTGAGATTGGTATTACTGGGTATTGTCCATTAGGCTTTCTATAATTAATAAGTTGAGAAAAAATATGTACTTAAGAAAAGTTGAATCTAGATATTTGCAACTAATAAAATATGCAAATAAAGCAAATTATTCCATTTATTTAGAAAAATTAAAACATTCAGCATCCTTTCATTTGACTTGACTTGTGTAATATAGGTCAAATCAATTATTAAGCCTGAAGTCTCATATATTATAATTTTCAAAATTTTCTCAATTTGTGAGGGTGAGTGTGGGGACAGGGAAATGAACATTTATTACTAGGAGCCTAGTAAAATATAATGTATTTTCAGCCACTGAAAAGAATGAGACAAACGTGTATGTGCTACTATGGAAATCTCCAAAGTTTAGTATAGTTTGCTGGCTAAAACATTGGTTTGGGAGCCAGACCACTAGACTTCAATCCTGGCCCTATTGACCTTGAGCAAAATATTTAATTCTTTCTATCTCAGTTTTCTTAATCTGTAAAAGAAACCTTATATTAGCATATACACCTGATGATTGTGAAGAGTAACTTCTTTCTTCTTTCTCCTTTACCTCCTTCTCTCACTTTGTATTTTTTATATATTTGTCGCCTTTGTCATCATCATTCTTGTTTAGTGACAAATAAAATATTTATATAATTGTTTATAAGACAGGATGCTATATATCAATAAGAGCATGTGGATATATATCTGTATACAAAAACAATATGCTTATATACATAAACATTATTATTAGATTATAAACTGTTAAAAAAAATGGTTACCTCTAAGGAGCAAATATATTAAAGGAGAAAAAATGGTGATGTAATAATCACTTACATAGTATACAGTCTCAGTAGTACTAACATGAAGCTTTGAAGTTTGTATGTGCTAAGAAATTATGTCCCCTCCCCATGAGATTAACCTGGCTCAAATGCTGAGGGTTGTAGCCTCCATGAGCCTTGGTTTCCTCATCCATAAAATGAAGTTAGCAATATCGATAGGCAACCAATTTCAAAGAAAATGAAGACGGCATTTGCTCCTAACACAAAGACCTACCCAATAGAGAGGACTCGATAATTACTTTTATTATTCCATTATTTTTTATTATTATCTCATTATAATGCTTCTTGAATGGTAGAGGTTCTGTTAATAAATGTACTTAATTTAGCAAAGTTTTCAGAGATACAAAGATGATGGCAATGATAATAATAGTAGCTAATATTAATTGAGCCATTATTATGTTCCAGGCACTTTTCTAAGCTGCTTGCACATATTAAAATATTAACCCTTAGAAGCAAAACTTTATGGTAAGTATTATTATCAGGTGGGAAGGCAGGATGTGGAGACAGTGATTAAACAGAAAATTCTTGAAGTTAGTGAAGTAGAATACAAAAATGGAGTCATGGTTAAAATGGAACATAGGGTCAAGGGAGAGCTGTCTAAGACAGGAGAGCCTGGAACAGGATTTTATTCTAATGGGAATGACACATCAGAAAGAGAGCCATTTAAGACACAAGGAGAAAGATGAGGTATTTTCAGGAACAAGGGAGCCAAGAGATGAGTGTTCCAGAATATAGGATGAGAGCAAAGATATGCCTGGCTGTCACTAAAGAACAAGTGACCTTGGCTGGACCATTCATCATTTCTTATAGATTTATAATTGCTTGCCATAGTGAAACATTACACAGTGTTTCTATCTGATGTGTGTATTCCATATTTTAAAGTCCTTGTCTTATTTTCAACATTTTACTTTGTTATAAAATTATCTTTTTCTGTAATAAAAATCATTTCCTTTTAGGTTATATTTTAGAAAATCACATTTTCCAGTAATATATGTATACATATAATTTTAAATCTACCAAGATCATTTAAAAATTAATTTCTTGTGTCTATTATTTACCATTCAATAAATATTGAGTGCCTCCTCTGATCAGGCTAATTCTAGGAATTTTGGGGGATAAAAAAAGAATCATGTATAAATCTAGCACTTAGAATGTTTATAGTTATGGTGATGAAATGAGATTTCACTATCATCCACCCTTGCTCCAAGTACACTTCAAAGAAAATTATAAATTTTTAATAAAACAATTATTTTTGATGGACTATTATCTGTGAATTTAAGCTGTAGTGCTAAATCCTGTGGCAATCTATATTTTCTCAATTGTTTGAAAATTATAGTCAAGTAATAAAAATTAATCTAAAGAATATATGCCTTATTTATTACAAAAATAATGATACATTAATTTTTACTTAATATTTTTTTTCCATAAAATTCAGAGTACTCATTTACCTTTACAGCTTCCCTGTGACTAGAAAGAAAGCTGATGGTACTAGATATTTTTTCTTCTCTTAATAATCTTTTCCTGCTGAACCTAGAGTGGCTGAAAATGTCAATTTTTTCTATAAATACTTTTCCTTGATCATTTTTCTTGAACTGCCAAGTGGCCCCTGCTTTTTATCAATAAGGATTTTGTTCAGTGACATTTGATATTTAATTACAAAAAAGTGTGTCATCTAACCCCTACCTTCTCAAAAGAAAATAAAGTTATGAAACAAAGAAGGAAAATAGAGCATTTCTAGGGATTAACAATATTATATGCAAAAAGTAATATTCCAGTAGACATATTTTCTCATTATATTGACAGTGAATTATTTCCACTAGCAAGAATGCCCATAACATCTACAGATCTAATTCATCAAAATATCAATTGGTGATGATTACCAGCTCCCTACATTGTTGTTCTTTTCTCTCAGAAATCAAAATGCACATTTCATGTTTCAGTAGACAACAGCCATGTAAAATGAGAGCTGTTACGTTCTTTTTGAAATCAACATTTTCCTTACATTGTATATGGAGCAGAAGGAACTTGTGATGAGTCATTCTTATCTAAGACAAAGAAATTATTGCTAGGTAGTACATCTGCTGTTAACATACTACACAGTTGGGATGCTTCTTTCTACAACTAGTCTTATTTAAATTAAACATAATTATTTTTACTTCTTTTTTTTTTTTACAAGTAGTCCCCTAAAGTATGTTTATAATTGTTCTCAGTAGAAGGTAACTCTTTAGTTCCTAAGGAATATGCCTGCTGAATTTGTTTTCTCAAAGACAAGTAAAATATTTCTTCCTGCACTGTCATTCTATAGGCGAATTAACACTTAACTCAGGCACATTCGAAGGAGAGCATAACATAATGGGCTGAAGAATTCTGTTGTCAAGAAAAGTAAACCATGTATCAAAGCTCTCTATCCACAACCAGCAGAAGTGATGAGGCAGAACTGCCTTTATGATACACAGGGCCTAGTGCAAAATGAAACCAAGGAGCCCTTGTTCCCCTATTATTAAGACTTTCAAGACAACAGTAGCAGAGCATTAAACCAAGCACACTATTCTTCTGAGTGTGGGGCCTGTGACAGGTCTCTTATGTGTTAAGCTGACAGTAGAGTCAGGCTCTAAAACCTCCTCACTCTAGATCTAACATTTCTCATACCTCAGGACCTAGTTCAAAGCTCTTTTCTTCTGTGAAGCTGGAATGAACCAATAACCACTAAAAGTTAGAAATCTTACCCAACAGCATGTAGCATGGCCCTGGTACCATGGCCCTGGGACTCAGAAATAAACCATCCAATCCTGAGGGTCTTCTCCCTCCTCTGGAACCTAAAATTGTTCTTTCTTCAGTCTATTTGCTGCTTAATCAGATATCATGTCAGGGAATTTGTTGTTTTTGTTGAATTGGAATCTTTTCTCACTTACACTGTTATATTTTTTGCCTCATCGCAAATGCAAGTTTCTTGACAAGATTTTGTGTCCTAGAATTGTTTTTTCTCACATATATCAAGCACAGTATTTTTTTCCATGTGAATTAGAATGAAAAGAAAATATTTTTGTATTCCCATTGATAGAACTAATTAGCAATGATAAGTCCAGTGGATACACATTACACTCAGATCTTGGAGTACTGAAGAACGTGGTGTTAACTATCAAAATGCTACCTTTGTCTTACTCTTTTTAATGTATTGCAATTAAAAGTGATTAATTTTAAATCTAAACTTAATCATGTAATGATATTTCCTAAAGTGTGTTCCATGGGCTATTGAGTATCATGTAAATTTCTATGATCAAATAAGTTTGGGAATACCTTGGAAAATAGTCGTATAGCTAACACTGTATAGATCTTTGTTGGCTTTTTCTTTTTAACTGCTAGTGCTTTAGATGAGTCTGCCTGAGATAGTGCCCCTGACATACCTTAATTGTCCCCATTCTCATCAATTAATTTTAGTTCAGCTGAACTCATTTAATGCTTACTTTATAGCCTCTAGTACTTGTTATCTTGCCATAGGAATCTCTCCTTTAGCAACTCTTACATCAGTGCTTCTCAGTGTGGAGCAATTTTGCCATCTAGGACATTTGGCAATGTCTGAAGACATTTTTTGTTTTCATAGCTCAGGTAAAGAAGAAAGTGTTACTGGAATCTAGAGGCTAGAGACCAGGAATGCTACTAAACATCCTACAATGCACAGGACAGCCCCCACAACAAAGAATCATTCAGCCCAAAATATCATGAGTGTGTATTAAATAATACCACTGACTCTTTTGAAACCTTCTTTGGCTTTTCATCTCGTGCCTAAGGAATTTCATACCCTCAATCATGGCATTCAAAGTACTTCACAATCTGACACTAGCCTCCCTTTTCAGATCATCTTCCCCTATTTCTTTCCATTCACACTCGGTCCAATAAAGCCAGGTGGCTTAGTCTTCCCCCAAAACAGTCTGTACTTCCTTACTTTGACTTACATACTACCTTTGCCTGTTTTGGAATGCCCTTCCCTCTTCTTTTTACCTAGAGGAATACTCTGTTCTAGCTCAAATGTCATCTCTTCTAGGAAGTCTCCCTTGATGTTCTTCTTACTCTCCCCCAAATAGAAGTGATTTCTCTCTTCTCTGCACCCCCCAGCACTCCGTCCTCTCTCATATTTGACAAATGATTTGCACAAAATGTTTATAAATCTTCTCCCAACAAATAGAAATATCTTAAAAGATAAAGCACATCATTAAAAACAATACACTAAAAACAATGTCTTATAAAGCTTTTAATAAATGTTATTAATAAATACTTGAATTAAATTCGTTAGCTTTCAGGTTTCTAGATTAGACTTTATAATTGATTTTAAATTCATCTATATATTTAACAAGAATTTAGTTACTTCCATTAGTAATGATGTGATTTTAAGAGCTATCTTTTTCTAGAAAGTATTTAGGCTTACTATAAAACTGGCCACAACTGAACTATAATAGGTATTATACCATTACTGCTCCTTTACCAAAAAGAATTCTGATTTTAAATAGCATCAATTAAATGACATTTTTACTTTTAGTTAAGGACATTATTACTTGTATTAGTGATTTCTGATGCAAATTAAAAAAAAACACCTGATTCAAATTTATTTTAAAAGAATAAGAAAACTGTCTTATAATTGAAAATTCAGAGAAGAAAAATATTAGGGTTGACCATTCAGTAGCTCCAGTTTTATTCCCCTTGGATCCTGTTGTCTCTATCATCCTCTATCCTCAGATTGATGGCTGAATAAACAAGTTTCACACCTGTGAACAACAGAATCCAGAGGATAAGGGAAAGAATCATTACTAGATGCCCTGGGGATCAGTAAGGAAGAATTTTCTCAGAAGCTCTTACCAATGTACTTTCGTTTTATTAGCCCTGTTTCTGAGCCAATCATTGGCAAGAGAAATGGAATGACTCAAGACTAATCATGTAGAAGAGTCAGCATCCCCTTTGGCATATGTGCGATGGGAGGAGGGGTGAACACCTAAACATAATCAGAGTCTATTAAGGAGAAGGGCAAGAAAAATGGAAGCTAGATGAGCAACTAATATTCATTACATAATAGAAACCATTGATTCTACTACTGATTAACAACTTTAATGGTTATTTTTAAATAGGCTTGCTACAAAAATTCAGACTCAATTTTTTATGTGTAAAACTATTAGAGTTGTTGTATAGTGAGTTAGCCCTTATTATCTCTCGTAAATAGGTCATATTAGATATTTCTGCCTCAGTTGTTTCAGTATACTTCTCAATAATAATTAATGTAAAAAATAATTTTAATGTTCATAGTATCTTAAAATTACCATACTATTACATAAAAACTTTTCATAAAATTTGAATTTTAAAGCTATTACCATTAAATTCACAATTTAAATGACACTATAATAAACAATATAATATCAATGCTTTGGCCAATATAATAAACTCTCACCAGAACTCCTAAGGCGGCCATTTAAGTACAAATTCTTAAGCTAAAACATGATCATTAATTTTTTTTCATGTTTGAATCAAGAGTATATAGTAACCTTCGTTTATGCAATCTAATCACCAATAAGTGTTTTATTTTAGCCTTGACACATTGAAAAAAACTTTGATGAAACTCAGAATTGTTTATATCACAGATATACTATTGTATGTGCTCATATTAAATAAAATATTTAATTTAAAAAATGAATAGTAACAGATGTATATACATGTCAAGGCAAATTAAAGTATACATTTTAAATATGTGCATTTTAGTATACATTAATTATACTCAAAGTCAAAAAAAATAATTGTAAATGCAGACATTACTGAAAGTGCATGGTACAGAATCTACTTACAAAGACCTATTAGCTCTTTTACAAAGCTCCCTATTAGATTCTTCTAACTACCTATTGCTGATTGACCCTAGAATATGCTGTAAAGGTCAGTGTATTTTGGTACAGTTGTTTATATATATATAAAAAACAATTTACATACATATATATATATATATATATATATATATATATATATATATAGCCTAATGACATCACATTCAAAAGTGTCTTAAATTAATTCTATAAGCTGTTGTCTTATTGGAATATGAGTAGTAGTGGATGGTAGCTAAACCCTTTTTTGGTTTGAGGAACCTATGATTTAGAAGCCACAAGGAAATTATAAGACATCAATTTCTAACAAGCTGAGTACAGATTAACAATAGCTTTTAAATATTTCCAAAGTACAGTAGTGATAAATTCTTATAGAACCAAATATGATTTAGTTGATTCAATCAATTGGACCTTTCAAGTCAATGCTTCTAAAACAAGTTTGTATGTAGAAATCACCATGATTTCTTGCTGAAATAAAAAAAAATTTTATGCTGTAAGTCAGGTCTGGAGCCCCATAATTTGCATTTCTAACCAGTTAGGGAGATGCTTATACTACATAATGTTCTGGTCACCTGAGATTCCCAAAAATCCAATTTAACTATCTGGACTGCAAAATTTATTTGTCATGTTTGATTATCCTTTTGAAGCAGACATGTATCTAACGATAATTTGTAACTCCTACTAAATTCTTTCATGTTCCACAAATTGAAATTACTCTCATTGAGGTTATGATATTTAAGAAGCAAGTCATTTCAAGATATCTAAATTTCAATTATATCTTATTCTTAACTTCCTTTAAGGATAGAAAACTGTAACCCAACTTAAGAAACTGTGTAAAAAAACAGAAGCCACTACTTTTTTTAATGAGAAAGTTTTCTATATTTCATCTCTCTGAATTCAAACCTTTTTTTAGTTATATGTGGTAAAATTGGAAAGTTGGTGGACATTTCTTTATACTTTTTATATATTTAAAAGTTGATAAATCACCTCTTTGTTTTTTTTACTAAGATTTGGATAATCTCACTCATATTCTTTGACTTTCAAGCTTTTCATTTTTAGTGTCCCATCTCTATTTACTGTTCTAAATTTCTCCACACATTTTAAGCATGAGGAAGTCAGTCTTGCACATAAATTCTCTCCTAACAGCTGCACATCTACTTGTTAAAAACAAAACAATCAAGGAATTTAAGTAAGCTTTCAATCATTAATGAGGAAATTATTTCAGCACAGTTTAGAAGTTGTGTATTTGTCCTCCCTTCTTGGGTTACTTGTCAGACTCTATACAAGTGTATGAATCTGAAATGAAGAGAACACTGCTGATGGTGCACATGATTTAGTATAACCATGAAATTAAGTCCTGGGCTACATGCCCAGTATCTAAACTAAATCAAGGAAGGCGTAATTGGAATTAGGCAATGAGCCTAGAAGAACTTTACTTTGTTCAATCTCAAGTTTCTAATTCCACTGGATTCATGTTTGGTAGAAATCTGTATCTGAGAAAAGAGAGACTGAATATATCCTGATTATGAAGAAGATTGTGTCACAGACAGAACTAACCAAGAAAAGATAGGTTCACAGAGAAAGAAATCTATGTCCAGAATATAATAGATGCTTGGTAAACTGCATAGGAGGGCTTTTTTTTTTTTTCAAGTTAAAATGGGTTGTAGTGCTGGATTAAAATATACAATAACAGAAAATAATTGGGAATATTTAGAATTTTTATTTTAAATGTGAACAGTAGGCCATGACAGAATGTGGCTCTTCATGATTCTATACATGATCCCGTGCTTGGTTTTGTTTCTAGGTGATTGTACTGTTAACGTCTCTATGACTCTGAATTTTAAAACAAGGGATATCTGTTAACTATTATTTGTTTTCAGTCTATCTTATTGTGGTATTATAAGGAAAAGTGGACTAAAAAATAAATAGAGAACTTTCATTCAATGATAACTACTGTACAATGAATTGTTTTTAGACCATTTAGACCATTTGCCAAAGACAACAGTAACCTCACTACTAGAGAGTTAGTATAAAGACAATGTGGTGAGATTTTGAGAAACAAATTTCTATCATGAAATATGAGGAATAATGGACAGATATTGAGTAGAAACAGGCAAATACCATTAATTCTACGTGTAATTCTGTTTACATTTTCATGTGCTATGGAATTTGGAGACAGGTATGATTTTTTTCTCTAAAATTAGTTATTGTTATATCTCATTATTAGAATATGGAGCCATGAATATTACAGGATATAGATAAACTCTTGGCACTAAGGTTTTAGATGTGCAGATGAGACCACCTACCATATCTATTACAAATTCAATCATTTGCTACAATAATAAATTATACAATTTCCTTGACCACAGATTTTATTTTATTCTGGGCTCTAGGATTCTTATAAAATTTAAATAAATATGCTTATTAAATGACTTTTCTCATGAGAAATATCAAAGTATAGTTGTATGATGCACTCTTAGCCCAGTAAATGTAGTAGGCAATGACCCATAGGGTATCAGAAATAAATGTCCATAAATTTTACCTTCTGACTGCCGTTAGCTTTTGACCACACTTAGTTATGCTCTCTGATGTTACCCACAATGTGTGTTTAATTATTTTTCAACAAACTTTGCATTTCAGGCCTATCATGGACAGGGTATTATGGGGTGATACTAAGATACAAAGGCAAAATCTATCTTTGTATTTCCAGTGCCTGAAACATTGGAAGGCCTTAGTGTTCATTATCCTGAACTGATTTTTTCACTTCAAAGGATTTGTGTAATTCAAACTCTCAGACCTTGCCTTAGCTGTGAGAGTAGCCCCTCGATTCATATACACATGCCTAGTCTCCCTTCAATTCATTCTCTACATCACTGCCAGGTTCTTTCAAAGCATATCTCAATAACCATGAAATCTACTGCTCAAAAACCTTAACAGACTGCTATTGATTTTAGAATATTACTCATATTCCTTATTCAGAATATTCAAGGCCTTCCACAATATGGACCCAATAAACTTTTCCAACCTAATATTTTATCATTCCTCTTAACACACCCTACACTCTAGTGCCAATTAGATTGGTAGTATTGTGTAGGGTATGTTTGAGAGTAGCCTGTGAAGCCTGGCTGCCTGACTGTGCATCTGGTTTTTCCAACTTATAACTGTGTGGTCTTGGGTAAGTTATTTAAACTCTCTGTGTCTCAGGTTTTGCATCTATAAGATAGGGATAATAATGGCTGCTACTGCATAGAGTTGTTGTGATGATAAAATGTAGTAATGTATGATACCTACATTTTTTTCCTTTTATTCATTGCTTATGTTATTTGCTCTACTCAGGAAGCCCACATCACCCCCTTAGTCCTATTATTTAATGTCCATGTTCAAATTCTACCCTTCAAATTCTAGTTTAAATGATCTCTCTATTTATCTGACTGTAGTTTGTACTCTTAAACACTAAGCCAAATTGCCTCTGCTACAAAAACATGAAAATTAAGTTTATAAAACCACTTTGCTTTCATATGAAATATAAGCAGAGATATAGAAATTTGTGGAGTATCGAATAATTTCAATAATATTGTTCATGGTATGCAGGACAATGCTGAATGAATGACTGTGAAATTAATAAATAGAATTCAGTCTCTGAGCACCAGTCTTAATAATTAAAAGAATCAAGTTGTCCTTGGTCTCCAGGGTCATGGAGATGTACAGAAGGTCTTGCTGTAAGGTGCCATCAGCATTCTTTATTTTGTGGTCAAAGAGACATTAAATGTACCTTTCTTTAACCTTGAGAATTATGTCTCATTCCTTAAACACTCAGCATTCTGGTGAGTAGTTAATGGAGTGGAACATTTTTGATTCATTCAGAGGTGGTTTGTGAAGAAATTTTCAAGCATGAATTTAGGTAATATTGGAATCCATTTTAAACAGGCTTCCAGCGGGAGAATGAAGCACAGGCTCCCTGGTGAGATTCAACAGAAGGGACTGTCATTTTTTGCAGGGAACCATACATTGCCTCTTATTACCCTAGCAACTCCCAGTGTACTAGGCTCCAAAGAAGAGCAAAGAAAATATTTTTCAAGAGAGGAGAGATAAAGCATCTTAAACAAGTTTTTTAATTGCAGAAACAGAAATCAACTCTAATGAGCAAAAAGGAGTGTTTTGGAAACTGTAATAGAATCAACAGAGGTTAGGAAATCAGGCTTGGGAATAAGCTAGAATCACACACAAAAAAACCCAAACAAACAAAAACAAACAAACAAAAAACATGAGATCCTTAGAAGCAAGTATGGATCTGTTTAGTTACAGAAACCATCTCACTGAAGTGTGGTGAAATGAGTTATATCCAACTGTTTATTTCATTCTTGCACTATTGGATCAAGATTTCATCTCTTAGAAGAGAGTAGTTCTTTGTACCAAGTCTAAATCATATCTTCATTCCCTATTTTTTCTTCTCTTTCTCCTCCTCCTCTTCCTCTTCCTCCTCCTCCTCTATCACCACCAACACTTCCACCTCCTCTTTCTCCTCTATCCCTCCCCCTCCCTCTTCTTTATTTGGCTCATTTCCTTATCTTTATTGGCAAGGGAGATGGAGGATCTAGCTCCCCTGGCACCCAATGTAGAAGGCAGTCACCTAGACTAATATGCCTCTCCCCACTAGGACTATCACAATAGGGCAAGGCTAATTTCCAAGGGTGGTCACACTGGTATGAGAAAGAAAGAATGGATGCAAAGCAGGCATAAAAAATGTTTACTCTTTGGTGTGGGGTGAGGGGCAGAGTAACCCAGCCGATACATTATAAAAACTTCAGGATCTTACCTTAGACTCAAACATGGCCCTTTGTCAAAATTAAAAATTGTGATGATTTAGTTTTAAAAAAAATAACTTTATCTTTAGCTATAAGCATAACCAGCAAATAGAAATTCATTTTATTCATACAGAGTACAAAGTTACATTTATCTAAAAACCAGCTACAACTTTTCTTCATTATTTCCACAGAGTTATTCTCTTAATTACTAGCAATTTTAACTTTCTTTATATATTTTTTTTCAAAAAAATAGGATTTACTTGAAGTAGTAGGAGAAAAAATATTCTTCCTGGAAACATTTATTTTCCTACCTATCTAGATATAAAATCTTAAGATCTTTTTTGTTCAGATCCATCCTACTTTGTAAAAGGTGTGTATTTTATCTTTTCTACTCTTATGTTTCCAGACAATGTACCATTTAAGAATAGACTGTCAGCAGAAAGTAAATAAAAATGATTGAAATAAAAGCACAAGAGTGGATTAAGTGTAAGAGTTGACAGAAATATTTAGAGAGCTTACCCATAGCTGGTATCACCATTAGCAAATAAATTATTGTTGTTGTTGTTGTTTGTTAACCTCAGCTCTCCCAGAAGGACCCTCTGCTATGCCACAGAGTCTGAATTTTCCAAACTTTTTAACACATTATTTTGTCTTAATTCCTTTTCATCAAACCCAACTGAACCATAGCAGATATTTATTTATCTGTTGTTTTTTATGTTTCCTGTGAAATTGACAAGATGTTAGGTGTTAGAAAGAAGTGAATAAAATAACACCTATCCCTTCGAGATTTAAATTATGTCATAAAACTTTATATCATGAAATAGAACTGTAAAATCATCACGTATTTAATACAACAGACAATTATAGTTTTAGGATTTCTACAAAGGAAAGGTCAGTGATCAGAGATAATTAGGTAAACTTCTGGAGGAGAGTGGACTGAACTAGATCCTGAGTAACGGATGAAATCTGATGGATGGAAAGAGACAGGAAGATAAATGTCTCTGACAAAGACCCTTGCTTGGGAAATATACCCAGTGTTTTGCTTCCATAAATACGAGAATGCGTGAGGGTTGATGTTTAAAATATGTTCATTGTAGGTTTGTGATTTGTAAACCTAGCAAACAATGGAGTATAAATGATCCTTCAAAACAAAAATGCTTGATTGTAGACTTTTCCTTCCATAACTCTTTAACCTCATAATTTTATTTTATTTTCCAGTTTTGGCACATGTTCTTTTAGAATACTTTTGAATAAGATGCACTTCAAAATCAAATACTTTTTAGTTTTGCTTTTTCAGATTGTAAGAAACAGATAGGAACAATACAATTGCCTCAGCAGTTAGCATTTATGAAGACCAGGAATATCATTTATTATTGTTAAAGATACAAAAGCCTCTCAAGATATCCAAAAATTGTTGTAGTATCCTAATTATCTTGTTCATACTATAATAACTCTACCATTTTCATGATTCAATTTGTCTCTTTATTATCTCTGCTTCTACTGTCTCTAACCATCTTTCCTCAGTGCCTCCTGCATTCAGAACTCTCTAAGACTGGCGGGGGTCCCCAAACTTTTTGGGACCAGAGACGGTGCTCCTATGGGAATCTAATGCCCGATGAGCTGAGGTGGAGTTGAGGCAGTGATACTAATACTAGGGAGTAGCTGCAAATACAGATGAAGCTTCACTCAATTGCCCACTGCTCACCTCCTGCTGTGCAGCCTGTTTTTAACAGGTTGCAAACCAATACTGGTTGGTAGCCCAGGGATTTGTGACCCCTGTTGTAGAGAATGCCATGGTGCACAGCCCAGATCTCCCTTCAAGATCAAGCCTCATTCCCCCAGCTCCTTGGACTGTTGGCTACTGATGTTTCACAGCTGAGTCCTTCAGGCATTGCCCTGGAAGAAGGAAGCATCCATGCTCAGGGTTATGCTCCCTACTCAAGGGAGTCCCATACCTGTTAAATGGCAATGTGGTGCCAAATGGGCCAATCCTTTTATCTCTACTGAGACAATGCTGAAGCACCCTTCCAGCTTCAGAGCATCCTCACATGATTCACTGATGCCTCTTGGCAAGGCTATTACAATTGAACTTCATCTTATTCCTATTTTTGCTTCCCACACTCCTAACAGATTTTGTTCCCAAGAACACACATTACTAAGCATATTGCATACAGATCTCAGATTCCTGGAGTCTGTTTCCAGGGGAATACTATCTGCTACTGAATTTGATTAGGCTAATTAGATATTATCTCATTATCCAATACATGGTGTTTTTAATGAGATGAGTTGCTAATGATGGCAAAAGCTCTTTCTTATGTCTGTTCTGCATCTGGTAGACTTTTGCCAAGTCACTGATTTTTGTTCCAAACAGACATGACCACAGTAGCCAGGTAAGCTACCTAAAACATGACTTTTATGTGTTCACTTTAATTAAAAACAAAAACTAAAAAAGTAGACTGTAGGCATAGAATGTACTTGAGACTTATGAGCTTACAGTTAGATAACACATGTAAAAGGCTAACAAAGGCCTTGAATTTGGAAAACTGTTCAGTAACTGTTGGATGGTATTATTATTGTTACCCATTTCTACAACTGTGTTTTTTTAATATTCAAGAAAATATGAAAACACACATACATATATATTTAGAGACATAGATACAGATAGATATCCTTCCCTCTCCATTTTTGTTCTTTACCCAAATGGCTATAAATTATATACACAGATCTGTGTCTTGCTTTGATTACTTATAATATATCTTAGAAACCTTTCCATATTATTTTTTGTTCAGTTTATTTAAATAAAAACAAGTTTACCTATTTCTATTACCCCCATGCCCTATCTCTGGCAACTACCAATCTGTTTCTATATCTATGACCTGGTTTGTAAAAATATATATTTGTTTATTTTTAGATTCCATTTATGAGAGATATCATACAGTATTTTTCTTTCTCTGTTGGACTTACTTCATTTAGCATAATGCCATCAAGGTTTTTCAGTATTGTAGCAAATGGCAAAATTTGTTTCTTATCCATTCATCTTTCTATAAACAGTTTTCTTACATATTGTGACTATCGGGAAATAAAGCTACATAAGGGTGTATATTTCTTTTTGAATTAGTGTTTTTGTTTTCTTTAGATAAATACCCAGAAGTAGAATTGCTGAGTCATATGGTAAACAAACATTTTCTCCCATTCAGTAGGTTGTGTTTTCATTTTACTGATGGTTTTCTTTGCTGTGCAGAAACCAGCAAAGAAGCTTTTTAGTTTGATGTAGTACTACTTTTTTATTTTTGTTTTTGCTTTTGGTGTCAGATTTTTAAAAAATCATTGCCAAGATCTATGTCAAAGAGCTTACTACCTATGTTTCTTTCTAGGAGTTTTAGATATCAGGTCTTATGCTCAAGTCTTTGATCTATTTAATATTGATGTAAGATAGTGGTCTAATTTTATTCTTTTGATTGTGGTTGTCCAGTTTCTCCAACGTCATTTATTGACTGTCCTTTCCCCAATGTATATTATTGGCTCTTTTGTCATGAAGTAATTGACCACGTATGTGTAGATTTATTTCAGGGCTCTCTATTCTGTGAAACTAATCTACATGTCTGCTTTTATGCCAATGCCATATTGTTTTAAGTACTATAACTTTGTAATATAGTTTAAAATAAGAAGATGTGATGCCTCCAGCTTTCTTCTTTTTTCTCAAGATTGCTTTGACTATTCAAAGTCTTATACAAATTTTAAGATTACCTGTTCTATTTCTGTGGGAAAAAAATGCCATCAGAATTTTAATAGGGATTGCACTGAATCTATAGAGCACTTTGAATAGTGTGGACATTTTAATAATATTAATTTTTTCAATCCATTGGCTTGTAATACTTTTTCACTTATTTATGTCTTCTTCAGTTTTTTAAATGTCTTGTTTTCAATATTCGGGCCTTTTACCTCCTTGATTAATTTTATTCCTATGTTAAATTTATTCTTTTTACTATAATTATAAATAGAATTATTTTAACTTCCCTTTCTGTTAGTTTATTGTTAGTATATAGAAATGCAATAGATTTTTTGTGTATTGATTTTGTATCCCACAAATTTTCTAAATTTGTTTATTACTTATAACAGTTTCTTGATGGAGTCTTTATGGTTTTCTATATATAATATTATATCATCTGCAAATAGTGACAGCTTTATTTCCTCCTTTCCAGTCTGGATGTTTTTTTTTTATTTCTTTTTCTTGCCTAATTGCTCTGGTTAGGACTTTCAATACCATATTAGATATAAGTGGCAAGAGAGGGCATCCTTACCTTGTTCCTGATCTTAGAGGAAAAACTTTCAGCCTTTCACCATTGAGTATGATGTTAGCTGGGAGCTTGTCATATATGGCCTTTATTATGTTAAGGTATATTCCCTGTATTCTTGCTTTGTTGAGAGATTTTATCATAGATATTGAATTTTTTCAAATGCTTTCTCTGCATCTATTGAGGTGATTATATGATTTTTAATTTTAATTTTGTTAATATAGTTTATCACATTGACTGACTTGCAAATGTTGAACCAACCTTTCATCCCTGAAATAAAATTTTATTCAATGATCAATCATTTTATTAAATGATGATTGATCCTTTTAATGTATTGTCGAATTTGGCTTGCTAACATTTTATTGAGAATTTTTGCATCTATGTTTATTAGAAATATTGTCTTATAATTTTCTTTTCCTTTGACATCCATCTTTGATTCTGATATCAGGACCTAGTAGTAGAATAAGTTTGGAAGAGTTCCCTATTCTATTTTTTGGAAGAAAGAGTGATATTAATTCCTTTTTGAAAGTTTGGTACAATTCATCAGTGAAGCTATTTGGTCCTGGAATTTTGTTTGTTGGGAAGTTTTTGATTACTGTTACAACCTCCTTACTAGTTGTCAGCCTGTTTAAATTTTAGATTTTCTATTTTATCATTATTCAGTTTTGTTTATGTTGTATGTTTCTAGGAATTTATTAATTTATTCTAGGTTGTCCAGTTTTTTGGTACATAACTATTCATAGTTATGATCCTTTGTATTTCTGTGGTATTGGTTGTAACATTTCCTTTTTTATTTCTGTTTTTATTTGAGCTTTCTCTTTTTCTTGGTGAGTCTAGCAAAGGTTTATCAATTTTTAAAAAATCTTTTCAAGGAAACATCTCTTAATTTCATTGATCTTTTCTATTTTCAGTCTATATTTCCTTTATTTCTGCTCTAATTTTTGTCATTTATGTTTTTGTACTAAATTGGGGCTTTGTTTATTCTTTTTATAGTTTCTCAAAGTATAAAGTGACACTGCTTATTTGAGACTTTTCTTGTTCTAGGTAGGCATTTATTACTATGAACTTCCTTCTTAAAATTGCTTTTGTTGCTTCCCATAGATTTTGGTATGCTACATTTACATTTTCCTGTGTTTCAGTTTTAAGATAAAACTACCAGGATTTTTAAATTTTTTAATTTAATTTTTATTTTTAGCATATTTGTGCAGGACAAAATTGTAGGGATGATGCCAATAACTCATTAGATTATTATATACTCTAAAGCTCAGTGTATTATGTTGAGACCTGACCTGTTTAATAGTGTTTTAACACAATCACCCCTCCTTTGATACAGATCTCCATGCAGAACATAGCTCCTTAATCTTTGCATGCTGAACATATTGACTTTCTTCCAAAGAATACAGTATGAAAAGGTAGAAGGACGCTAACTTTACAATGGAGAAACGTACAAACATTGCCTCAACCAAATGATCAAAGGCAGTATCAACAGTGACAAGTAGTGTGGATAATACACACTTTTGTTATGATGTGATAACAATGGGTCTTTACCTCTGTGGTCTTTCTTCTAAAAACCCACAACCCAAGCATAATCATGAAAAAAACACCAAATTTCAGAGGAGTATTTTACAAAATAGGTGACTAATACTTCTCAAAACTGTCAAGGTCATCAAAAACAAAACAAAACAAAAATGCTGTCAAATTGTCAGTCAAGAGTTGCCTAAGAAGACATGATAACTAAATGTAAAATGGTATCCTGAATGGGATTCTGGAACAAAAAAAATGATAGGGGAATATTTGGTAAAAACTAAAGAAATTTGAGTGAAGTACAGACATTAGTAAATAATAATATATCATATTGGTTTTTTAACTATACAAATGTACAATACTAATATGTTAATAATAAGGGAAACTGAGTGTAGGGTATATAAAAACTCTAGTAGTTTTTCCTTACAAAAAATAAAGTTTATAAAAATGATTTAAAAGAAGGGGATGAGTAACTTATTTAAACAGATATAAGAATGCAAGAAACATATCAATCATATGTAATATGTACACCATTTATAAAAGAAATATTCATTTAGAATGTGCTACTATATATTTATAATAAAATAATATCATTCAAAAATCTTCATAATTTTTTTAAAAATTTCTATTCAAGTGTAATTAACTTCAAAAGAGAATATATTTTAACCATAGTTTCCAGAGGTTGGCCAAATTTTTCTATAAAAAAATCTGATACTACATGTTTTAGGCTCTGCCATCCAGATGGTGGTCACTCCTACTCAAAACTGTCTTTGTAGAAAGTAGCCTTAGACAATATGTAAACAAATGGGTGTGACTGTGTTCCAATAAAACTTTATTTCCAAATATAGGAATTGACTGTATTTGTTATAAGGGCTGCAGTTTTCTGACCCTTGATTTAAACTGTAATTTAAAGGTTAATATTAAATGATTCAGATTATATCAGTGATTTTCAAACTATGTTTTGCAGAATCTAAAAATTTCATCAAAGAACTTAAGGGACAGAATTGTAGATGAAGCAACATAGAGGCAAAGTTAACAGAGCTCAAAATATACCAATATTGCTTCCAAATGAGAAATCTTCTTTAAATATTTTTTATGTAAAGGGTTCTGTGTAAGGTTTTGTTTAGGAATCAGTTTTAGAAATGATTAAGAGAACTGACTCTAGATTCAAATTAGATTGGTTTAAATTCTAGTTCTACCACACCTTACTATCTTCATGATCTTGTGCATGTTCTTTAGTTTTCTCATCTGTAAAATTGGGCTAATAGTAGACCTGTGTTTATCAACTTGTAGTAAAAGTTGAATGGAAAGTCTTATAAAAAGTACTATGAGGATAATAATAATAATAATACTATATCAGTTTGTAGTAAAAATAAATGCAAAACTGTATAAAGTATAGTAATTGGTACAAAATAATTTACCTCATCTATTAATATTATTATTATCAGCAAATTTAACATAATTTATCTTTTAAAAAAACCTTGGAAACTATTAGTCCTTAGGATCTCATTCAATTTAATTGCCCTTCTTTTATAGAAATCAGTAAATTCTTAACCTTTCTTTTCTGAAGAACTTTTTTTCTTTTAGAGAGGGTTGGGACAGGAAGCCAGGTAGGGCATTCATTGGCTGAAATAGGTCAGATTTCTCAGCTGCAATTTCTAAGAACTACACCAAAGCCTGATTCTGAAGATAGCCCCAAGCTGACCCACATCTTTAATATTCTAGATCAGACAACAAAATGAAAACGTACTCAGAAATCCTTATAGACTGCTGTAATATAAGCAGCTAAAGTGATGATAGTGCCACTGGACAGAGTGAAAGATGGTCATCTTTCAGCTTCTGGGAAAACAGCTTCTGCCCTTATTGGCTTCTGCCATTCCTAAATATACCCCAAAATGGTTGAGATAAAAATAAAACAAAATATAAAAAAGAAATTTCAACAGATGTTTTTGCATATTAAATACAATAGAAACATTTTTAGATTAAATATTTAGATCATTTTCTGAACATGGCTCAATCATGAAATAGAATTTCAAGGAGATTATTGACATCTCAGTCTTAGAAGGTATTAAAAATAATACAGACTGCTCTATCTTTTTTCCCCCATAACTACATATACACAAGTTAAATATATTTTCTTACAGAAAAATAAAAAATACTCTCAATTAAGTGTGATGTTGGTCTTTCATTTCTTGGAAACCTCATGGTGTTCTCTTGGGAAAACTTCCAACTTTAAATTAATGAGCCTGATTAGGTCACACAGCTAGTGATGATGGAGCCAGGATTTCAGTCCAGCACCTTATACTACATCCTATTGATGTCTCATACTATATATTCCCATACTATTTCACTCCTTTTTTCCAGTTTGTAAAATTTGCTTGGGCTAAAATAAGAGAAGCAACTAATCAGAGCAGACTGGTGAGATTAGAATCAGAAGTTTTCCCTGATCCTGGGGGCTGTTGTTTATTCTCACCATTCTGCATCCTGACAGTCTTGATTTACTCTTGACCATACATGTTTCTGTAAGTGAAATAAAGAAAACTTTGTGTTTTTTTTTTCTCTAAATTCATGGCATGGATTGCATATCTTCTAAAAGATGTGAATAATCTCTTTTGAGTGACAACTGGAAATGCATACTTCCATCAACTCCCAGATCTTCCAGGTGCCTCCTTTGCTAGAAGCACAATTCAGCTTTCATCAATTATAAAGCATCTATACAAATGGGACTAAAGTACATGAGAATGGATTAATGTCTGGGAATTTATTCATCATATTTTCTTCTTTACACATTAAGCATTCAAATTTATCAAAGAAAACTGTTGGCACATACGGCTTCCTCGATACCCACAGACTGAGAAACTTTTGAATTTCTTATTTAAAATCTTAATATGATTCTCTGTTAGGTGTTTTGTGTTTGTTTCACATGAGTTCTCTGTTACCTTTGAGTTGGACTTTAATAGTAAAATTGTAATGTGCCATTTCTTACAAAGTCTTTTTCATTTATTGTGTAGTGATAGTTTAAATATGCATGTGTGTTTTTGTGTATTGCTTTTTATCTTTGTTGTGGTCTTTAATCTTAGGTAATAGAGCAGTGATAGCATGACAGGATATTTGCATTGCTCCTTTTCCTTGGTATTGCCTTACCTTTTAAATAAGTAAATGTATTCAGGCTCTTTTGAAGTCTTATTTATTCCAAAATTTAAAAAAAAGTTTTAAACCATGTTGATGGCTTAATTTTCTAGTGCATAGCAGACTGAAATGCACATTGTTTGTTGTTATAGCTGATAATCTGATCTAGTTAACAAAAACTTGTTTTTCATATGTTTTGCCCTATAAAAGCACATTCTTACTAAAACAATTTATGTAGGTGTAGTATTTATTTACAAAATCATATTCTTTAAGTGCTTATTTTTATTTTGTCTTTTTAAAGAAAAATTAAGAAAGTTAAAAATAGTGCAGAAAATTGGTATAGCCACTATAGATAACAGTATGGAGATTCTTCAAAACACTAAGAATTGATCTACTATATGATTCAGCAATCCCACTACCAGGTATTTACCCCAAAGACTTGAAAACCCATATCCAAAAAAGTATTTTCACACCGATGTTCATAGCAGCATTATTCATAGTGGCCTTGAAATGGAAGCAACCAAAGTGTCCTACAATAGATGATTAGCTAAAGAAGCCATGGTACATATATACAATGAAATATTATTCAGCCATAAAAAGAGCTGAAATACTGCCATTTGCAACAACATGGTTGTATCTCGAGATAATGATGATAAGCAAAATAAGCCAGACAGAAAAAGTAGAAAACCATATGATATCACTTATATGTGGGATATAAACCTAAAAGCAACAAATGAACAGGACAAACAGAGACCTAGGAACATGAACAATGAACTAGTGGTTACCAGAGGGTAGGGGGTGGAGAAGGAGGGGAGAGGCAGACAGGGTAAAGGGGGTCAAATATAAGGGGGTAGGGGGAAAGTGAAGTGGGTAAAGGGGATCAAATATATGGTAGCTGAAGAAAACTGGACATTGGGTGGTATCACACAATAAAATATATAGATGTCAAATTACAATGTACATCTGAAAATTATATAATTGTATTCACCAATGTTACCTCAATAAACTAAATTTTAAAAAATAGATATGAGGTCTGACTCTTCCACTTAGCTGATCAGCCTTGGGCAAATCAGAAAGGAAAAAACTAAGTTTTATCATTTATAAAATGAAGATAATAATACATTTATAACAATTAAAATATTTTTAAATAAATTTTAAAAATTAAAACAAGAATAATGCAGAGAATCAACTTTGAAAATACATGTTAGAGGTACATATTCTTTTCTGGTGGATGTTTCTATTTAGAATGACAAAGTGGTGATTTAGTAGATATATAGTTTGTATATATCATGCTACATATATATGCACAAAATCTGTATGTAGTAAGAACTTAATGAATTAATGATGGAAACCAGTCTACCAATGTTTTCCAATTTGGAAAATTTAGACGGACCTATCAATATTGTACTAAACTCCTTTTATATTCAAGTTCTTTAATAGATGATTCATAGTGACTCTAAATAATAGAAAATAATATTTATCAAATACTTATTATGTATCAGGCTGGGTACTGTTTATGTGCAACTGATTTAATTTTCACAAAAATTCTATGAGATGGTTTTACTTTTATACCCAATTTACAGATGGGAAAATTGATGCTTTAAAAGTGATTAAGCATTTATTTTGGGTCAAATAGTTTATAGGTAACAGAGTCAGGGTTTGAATCCAAGTCATTTAATACTAAAGTTCTTAATTATAATATACTGCTTCAGATTCAAATGTATGCAGACTATGACCCTACTTTATTAAGCCTACTGTCTCTTGAGGGAGAGAAAACTGATATGAGAAAAGAAAAAAATTGCTCTAAAATTTAAGGCTTGAGAAGTCAAATAAATATAATGGACAGTGTGCATGACAGAATAAATGTGTAATTGGACAGTTGGAAGATACAATGATACAAAAAGTGGTTCTTTAATACAAAAAGTGAAAAGAAGAAAAGCTAGAGGCCACCAGCTAAAGTATTTTGGCTCTTCCTCCAATATTCATGCAAGATGATTCTGAGAATATCATGGAGAACAAGATAGTCTCAGAGCTCATGTTCCAGTGGGAGAGCTCTGTTTGTTTCTCATTGGTGCTATCAGTAATGAACAGGCTATGTAAGCAATGACTACCACATGGTCTATGGCTTCCCAAAACATGGGAAAGGAAGATAGTATAGCCTGAGGCACCACAGAGACAGAGCCAGTGTTGGCAGAAAGTGGTTGCTGGCACATGGAGAACAGATGATGGTTTAGTTGTAACTGGGCAGAGCAGAAACTCCAGCCTTAGGAAACCAAGAGTTCAATACTAGAAGCAAGTATCCTCTACTATCTTTCTCTCTCTTATAGACAAATGCATAAAGCAACAATGGCAATGGGTTTTTCAGGAGGAGACCACTGGAAAAATTTCCACATCTATTATATGAGGCCTGTCCACTTTGCATTTGATTTGGCTGTTTTACATTATTTTCTGCCCATTTAAATTCTCAGCAAAACATCGGAATGTAATTGTCTTATAACTGTGCTTGTATAATTTAAATGTTCTTAGATATACAAGAAAACAGTTGGATTTGAAGACTGGGGGTGGATGCAGTAGAGAACATAGATAAATCCTAAAATGACAATATTCTCTAGAAAACAAAATAACAAAGGATGACAGTTCACACAGACATGCTACAGTAGTGGTTGCTGTGATCTGGAATAGGCTATGCATTTTAGAGATGAGTCTTGCCTCGTCTTCAGAGGATCAGTGGGATTCCTATAGGCCTGGAGTGCTTACAGTGAGTGTTTTCCCCTCATCCTTGTTCTGTCCTTGATACCCTAGCTTGAAAAATCATACCTGATCTCACAACAACTTCAGAATACATTTGAAAATTTTTTGAAACTTTATTATTGAAAAATTTATAGTGTAGATTCACAACTAGAAATGAAAAATGGTCCTTCCTAAGCTGCTTAATTGAATACTTTTATGCCTGTGGTTTGCTTAGTGATGCATGCTATGGCTGACAGTGGCTCAAAAAGAGAAACCTACAGTTTTTACAATGCTTCATGACTTCTGTGATAGCAACGTATTTATTTAATTAAAAAGACATCTCTCATTACTGTTGCAAATGTTATTTGTTCACTTTTGCTATTGATATAGTCCTCTGTTTTTGTATGGATTCAAGGAAACAGAAATGTTTTTTATTTAATTGGTGTATCAATGACATATTAGGATTCAAATGAGCTCATTTCAGTCTGTGAGCAAAGGTGTTTTGTTGTTGTCATTAGAATAGATTTTCAAAAAAGTTCTTGGTTGATTTAGCAAACTGAGTACTTCCATGTATAAGATATATGAGACCGAGTATTCAACTTTGTATTTCCATAACCAGTTTAGTGTCTAAAACATAAATGGCATTCAGTAAAAACTATAAGAATGGATGTCAAGATAAATGGTTGGTTGACAATGCATCAGTTATTTTCCACACTTACAGTTGATCCAAAAATCATTGCTCTCAGTGTTTGGTTATTTTATTGAATTAACCAGTTATTTCAGTGAGATTCTTATTTTACTTGATATTTAAAAGTCGAACTTGACTTTTAATACAGTTGATCTAATCAAGTGTTTATTTTTATAGAGAGAAGTATAAAAATATAGGGACTGGCCATTACAAATTACGTGGACATGGTCTTCTATGTTTTCAGAATATCCTTTTCTCATGGAGAAAAATAAAAATAAAAAATAACCTTTTAAACAATTTCATACTGTATTTTTTTGCTCTTTGTGAACAATGAATGCATACACAATTATGTGCTTAATGATCTGACACAAAGATATGGTATAAGACAATTTTATTGTGGTTTATGGGCCTAGTCATTAAACATATCTGAAAATATGCAGTTACTGTGCTAGACCTTCAGGAAATATGGAAACAAATTTTCTGAGCTCACTTTACTTATGTACAGCTATTATATGATCAGATTATAAAAGTGCAATAGATGAATGAGCAAAATACAAGAGAAACAAATACCCATAAATTTTTATTGGGTAGTAGGAGAAAACTTTAGAAATGGGAATATTTTAATTGAGTCTAAAAAAAATATTAGGCTGTACATAGAAAAAGAGAATTCCAGACAAAGGAATAGCAAGTTAAAAAGCACAGACACAGGATTCTTTGGGGGTTCATGAGTAAAATATGGGGACAGTAAATATGAAGAGTGTTTGGTAGGGGGTCAGGAACAGCACTAGAACAGTAAGTTAAAAGACTCTGTAGAATGTGGCAGGAAGTTTGCTTTTTAATCTATGGAACATAAGCAACTATCAGTATTTTTGAGTAGCAGAGTTATATGATTAGATCTGGTTTTCAGATGACAAATTTTAACAGGTAGAACTTACTGCAACTGGAGAGGTGTGCAGTGACAAAAACCGAACCAGAAAAACTGCAGTGAGAATGAGAATTAAATTGAAGAGAGGATGAATACAAGAAAGATTATGGAACCAGATTTGGCAAGACATGGGATGGGCAGATATTAATTTGAGAAGTAAGGGAGCAGAAAGGATCAAAAGCAGTGCAGATATTTCCAGCTTGAGGAATAGTGTGGCTGCCATGGCTGTGTCAGGAAACTCTAAAGGAACCCGTCCCGGGCCATTTTCTGTTCTACACATTTCACATAAGGCTTTCATCTCACAGTTTACTTCAGTCTCTAATTTATAATAAAGATGGCAAGTTCAGAGAAAAAAAATGTATTTCTTCTATTTGATTTCATGTTGACCCTAAAGATGTTTAGAGAATGACTTTTTCATATTTCTCTTTCGGAAAAGCACTGGTCTAACCTGTAGAAATGGCAGAGAGGTTTATTTGAGCTCTAATTAGCTAACAATTGCTCTCCATTTCAAAGAAAAGTTTAAAATATGTCCAGATGAAAATTCATTAATTGTTTTTTGTTTTTCTTTAGTTTTAGATATCTAAAAATTTTGTGATTTAATTACAGAGAAATGTTATTACTAATATTTTTTATAATATTGAGATAAGCTACCTAGTAGATTCATCTTGCTGGGTTCATATAAATTATATTTTCTTTTTCTTTAAGTGAAATATTATTAAATTGAAGCAGAATAATTTAAGGATTCCTAAAAAATTCATTTCATTCAGTGTAACAAAGTACACAATTTGACAAAGTATTATCAGTATTGCAGAAAAACCTGAAACAATACCATTTTTTTAGAAGAATAAATTAAATAAATCATTTCTCTTTCTGTTATTTGCCCCATAAATTCATGAATTAATCTGCAGAGTAAAATTTTTAAAATAAAAATATTTTCTCTAGGAAAGTAATAAGTATTTGTTCTCTCAGAGGAATCTCTTTTCTTACTTTCCTAGCATTAATATTTGATGACTTGCTACCCAATTAAAGTACTCAAGAACATAGAGAAATAACCTATTAGAAATAAATACACTCTTGTTCATCTATCCCATTGTCAACACTGAACTTAAAGCATTTTCTTGCTATTCCATTGAACTGTTCATCCAATGCTGGGCTTTTGTGTTATCATTCCCATTTTAGAGATCTAGAAACTGAGAGCCAATGATATATCCTCTTTAAAAATGGGTGTTGGTTTTAAAAGTTTTCACAGCTGGGTTTTGTTCAAAAATGGAATGAGCATTGTAACCAGGTGGACTGATTTAAATTCTAAATCTATATGTACTTAAACTTTCTAAACATCAATTTTCTGATTTTTAAAATAAAGAAAATAATACTTATTTCAAGGGATGCTTGGAAGGGTTAAGTTAAATATTATCTTCTTTTGAAACAATGTGAGTGGTATTTAATAAGGCAAATACTGAGGATGGATTCTTTAATTTTGTAAGAGTATATCAACCCTGCCTTTTGTTCAGTGGACTTTTAAAGATGCCCAGGGTTGGAAGTAGAAGATTGTTGTGCTCCAGATCTCTTCAGCTACTTTATCCGCAAATGTTCTGCTGTGCAAGTCAGTTGTCATTTCTGACTGTAAATATTTTCATTATCAGCTAAAAAAGAAAATCCCATGAAACTGACATTTGTAACAACTTGAATTGTTATTTAGGTGCAATTAATTTTATCATGTTAGGATATAGATGGATGGAGTAACTAAAAGTCCAAGTGACAGAAAAATCTCAAACAAGCATTATACTGAAAGAAAAGTTAATTTTAACAGATAAAAATTAAAATAGCTAAATATTTAATTTACAGCATGAAGAAATTTAAATATTTGGCAATTAAGTCATTTTACACTGCCTCACCCCATATAATTACTATTAAAAAGTTTGAAGATCTATATTATGCCAAATTGCCATTTTACTAATTATATCTGATCATATTTTCTTGCCTAATCATCTGAATCCTGATTTAAAGACCATATGATCAATAAACCATAATCTAACCATAGAAAAAAATTTGTATAAGGCATACACATATTAATTTTTTTCTTTTGTAAGCCAAGATTCTTTTGCATCTAACCATAGATTTTTAGTCACTTTAAAAATATTTATTCCCAAGGTGTGAAGAGAAATAATTAGCAAATAAATTTTAAGATTTTTGAAATGTGTCATTTTACAGTTTTTCTTTCTGTTCGTCCCTCTTCCCTCTTTCCTTTCTCCATTTCTCCCTCTCTCCCTTTCTAAAAAAAAAAAAAAAAAATTATCCGGTGTTTTAGTGCCTGCTCTGTAGAAGACATTACATTAACTTCTAGTCTAAGGACGCTATTAAAGCATAAGAACTATTCCTTAACCTCGGGAAATTTCTATATTGATGGAAGAGAAAAAAATTGTCGGTAATTAATAGATAGCGGTAAAGAGCTAGAGATATGTGTGTGTGTGTGTGTGTGTGTGTGTGTGTGTGTGTGTGTGTGTCTAATAATACAGAGAGAGCAATGTCCAAAGAAACTATGATTACAACAGCACATTTATTATTAAAAAATAAAAGCAAATAACCTTTAAGTGAGGTTAAATGATCAATAGTTTTAGAAGACAGAGAAATGAATTGAAAATAAGGAATTGACAAAGTTCTTATGTTTTTATCATATAATAGTAAGATTCTACTCTATATGGAAGCCTTCAAGTCCTTCTTCCTGTTTATTCTGACAGTCATTGGCAGGGCACAGCCTCTGCTGTTTAAATGTTTGTATCTATAGAAATCAAATCTATCTTTGGCCTCTTTCTCAACCACAGTCCAACACTGTTAAGTAATCATTTGATGGCTTTTGACACATGTGAAAGAATATAAGCAAACTTACATAAAAAACAGATGACACTAACTGGGAATTAAATGAAAAGAACTTTTTAAGATTCTCTAGTTGTTTGAAGGGCAATAGCGAGTGAATTCTTGTGACATAAGTTTGATGTAAATGAGTAGCCTTCTCTCTATTCCATTATGTTTAACTTAATAGCTGTTTTATGGACAGATCACTTTTTATTCTTCCTCAAAGAAGCACTGCAGTGGAATAATGTACCATAAATGGTGCTTACCCTCAAAGTGAAATATCTGCTAGTTTAGTGCTTTGCTGGAATAATACTTCATATCATAAATCCACCCACATAGCATATGTAATTGTTGCATAGTTATTTCATCAGGGACAGAGTTTATGGTCCCTTGGCAAGTTCTTTAAAAGCTATTGTTAAGAATAATTTAGTAGAACCCTTGTGAAAAATCATTTCTGTTATCAGCAAAAATAATATAACTAAATGCTGCAAAGTATAATTAATTATATACCAATATGCTGCCAAGAATAATATATCAATATTTACAATATACCTATTTATGCATTTTATTTTTCAAGTATGAAAGAAAGCCATTTGTTTTGCTGCAGGAAATAAAGCATACATTCTTTGTGAATGTGTACAAAAAGATTTCTTTTACTTTTCAAATATATTATCTATTATATGGTTTCTTTATAAAATGATGCTAAAGTAGAATAACAGCAAAAAAGTGTTTTAAAAAGATATACAGGCTTTATTCTGTTATTTAGAATTGAGGATGCTTTATTTATGCTAACTTGGAAATTTTAACTTGGGTGTTATAATAGTGTAAAATAATGATTACTCAGAATTAAATAGCTGATATAAATATAGGCAAAACTCTTCATTGAGGAAAACAAAAGGGTAGCATTTCAGCATTACACAAACCATGTTTTTAGAGCTCATATTTTCTTTTATTTTTAAGGACTCCAGGACAATCTCTTACTGAGCATCCTAACAGTCTCTCTGAGTATTGATCTTATTCATGTAGGCTTTCTGTCCATGTGTTATTTATATTTCTGTGCTCCTGAAATTTATTAAGATTTACTTGTCTTTTTTGTGTATCTCCAAAGTATTATTTTTTATTTACTCAATCTTTCAAAGACTCCAGGCTCCGGTATCATCTGTCTTTTCCTAAGCATTGACTATTTTGAGCTCAATATTGTGTTGACAGTACAGAGGTCCTGTTAATTTCCCCAAGATGAAAACATTACTGAGTTATGTGCTGAGACCTGAAGACAAAAATCTGGCCCTGCAGTTGCTTGAGATTATTCATGGAGAGAATTTTTCAGCTCTCTTTTTGTTCCTGCCTAGAGCCATTAAATGCCTCTTAAATCACTGACAAAAAATTTAGATCAACACATTGCCTGAGGTCATTTAAATTTCAAATCTGCTGCCATTTTCCTGCTCATAGCTATTGGGAGGAAAGACCATTGTGTCTACAGTCAGTGAGCTGAAGCCCAGAATCTGGCACAGGAAACTTCAACTCAGAGTCAAACTTATTTATTCTTTGCTGAGGGAGGTATGTCAGGAAGGTTAATGAGTCTAAACTGGTGTTTTATCTTCTGACTCAGGGCTAGATTGGGAACTACACAGAGTGATAAGGGTGAGTCCCTGCCAAATTTTTACCACTTGTTGTGGTATAGAACTTAGGTATATTTTTTTTGTAAGCATATTATTCAGACTCCATAGAAATGATCTGTGAACAAGTCCTAAATTTCATTGTGTGTTTAAACATGTCAAGAGGACAGAGTAGAATACTTGGTATTTATAGGTCTTCATGGCCAACACAGAGCACAGACACAAATATGGTCTCTGGATTCAACCAAAAGTTACAATTGGATGAATTCTGCTGTGTGCATGTTGATAGCAGCCATTCCAGTTGCTTCCATCACAACTGGACCCAAAGATAGAGAAAAAGGGGATGCAATTATTTTTATTTCTTAAAATATACTAAGTTATAGCAACAATTACATATAGCACCCAGATCTTGGTTTCTCAACACTATTCTTTGATAAAAGAAACCGGACTTGATGGAGAAATGGTTGAGTCAGTGCTGGTGCAGAGACTTTAAAATTGGTGGTGGCAATATGAGAGGATATAGAAGCCAAATTGAAAGAGCTGCCAAGGATCAAATCTTGAACAATCTGAGCAACAAAATAATGATGATAATGAATTATAACCCATAACATCAAATAAATACCCATGATCCATGCTGATATAAATAAATAATTGGATAAATAAATAGGACAAAAGAGACACCTCTCCCTTGCAGTTGAATTCTAATTAATAAATATAAAAGCAGTGATAGAAGTTAAAAAAAAGTAGTTACATTTTGACAAACCATAGTAATTATGGTTACTAGTTAGAATCAGCAATAGATATTAAAATTAGTGGATGAAATTATGTTAAAAATAAGAAAATATTTATGTGGTCTCAAGCTATCTGCCCACCAGAAGATTATTAATTAGTGACTTTACAATGAAAAAACTCAGTGGATACTACCTTAACTAAATTAGCAAATTAACATCATCAGTGGTAAAATGTATTGACATCATGTAACTCCTAATATGATGTACTGAGAAAGATATAACTTTACTTCTATGATATTCTTGCTAAAAATGCATAGATCAAAAGAAGAGAAAACAGAAAACCACAATGAGAGATTAGTCTACAAAATAATTGACCAGTTCTCCTTTAAAATGTTTGTTATAAACAGTTAAAATAACAAAAATGCTGGGCTAGATTTAGGGAAAAGAGTGTCTAAGGTCAAGTTTCTTAACCTTTCAGGCCTCCATTTTTTCTTAAGCTGCAAAACAGAGATCTCTACCTTATAATGGTGTGGTGAGGATTAAACTTGATACTGTCTGTAAAGGACCAAACTAGTATCAGTTCACAGGAAGACTTGTGGAAACCATTAGGGTCATCAATTTTGAAACTGGTGTGGGTCATAACAAATCTATCCACAACTAAGTTTTCTGTTTTTGCATTTTAGAAGGAGCTATGAGCTTTAGAATGACTTCAAAAATAATTACAATGTCTATCTCCTCAATTGATCCTAAACTATTATTGTGTACCTATTATTTTGTACCTCAGTTCAGAAAGTACTGTGATCTATAAGACCTATTAGTTGTATCTATTTTATTTTATCTTGTTTTGTTCCAAAAATAATTAAAGGTAGCTTTAGAAGGAAGTCCTTACATATACATCATAGTGTTTATCTTCAAAATAATATTGTTTATCAGGAGATATTATCATTTACCGAAAAAAATATTTACTTAATTTCAACTATCTACAATAATTCACCATCTCAATTTTTTAAACATAAACTTGAATTATGTCCTCAATATTTTTTCCACTAAAATTAAACACTAAATATTATTCCATAATGTGATGTAATGACAAATTTTAGAGCAACTCTAACAATTAGCTCTGTTAATGCATACTTTAAAATTGCTAACATTAGCATCTGTCTATTTTTAACTTATGAAGCTAGAAACTCAGTTTATTAAGGAGTTATAAAATTATTTTCCAAATATATGTTTCTTTTTTAAAGTTATTTTTGTTATTTATTTCTTATTAAATTGGATGAGAGAATATGGTTAACTTTTTTGTGTGATTTACCGAAACTTGATTTGCAGCCTAGAATTTGTCATTTTTCATAAATGTTGCATGCGTGCTTTAAAAGAATATGTATTCTCTAATTTCTGCACAGTGTTCTATTTATGACTATTCAATCTTATTGATCATATTATTTAAATTTTCATATCCTTATAAATACTTTTCTTGACCTATTAATTTTAGAGACAGGTATAATTTAAAAGTCTATTATTATTCAGACACAATTCTTCACGTAATTCTTTTGATTTTTGTTTTATATTTTTTAAGGCTATATTATTTGATGTGAATGAGTTTAGAACTGCTATGTCTTATTTATTCCTTGTCCCTTTTATCATTATAAAGTGATCCCCCATTTCTTTTATTGCTTTTTTGTTTTCAAGTTTGTATTTTATGTTACATATCTATGCATTTATTATTTGCTTGACATGTATTTTATATCATTTTATTTTCAATCATAATATGTCTTTGAGTTTCAGGTATATCACTTTAAATAACACGTGGTAGGTATATTTTTAAATTCAATATGACAATCTGTCCTCTAACTGGAGTGTTTGGTACATTTATATTTACCATGATTACAAACATATTTAGAAGTATTTCTACAGTCTTGTTTTCAGCTTTATATTTTTTCTGCTTTTTCTCTAGCGATTTTTATTTCATACCTACTTTTATTGTTTATATTCAATTATTTCTGTCTACTATTTTGTCCTTTATAATTCTATTCCTGTTCTTTAAAAAATTAACATTAAAATGCAACATGCATTTTAAAATCAACAAAAGTTTGACTTAAACAGTATTTCTACCCTACTCTTGAATAATACTGAATAATTTAAACTCTGATCACCTCCTTCAATATTTTGCTCTAATTTTTTACTCCCAAGTTACTGTTATTTTTGTTGCTTTATACAATCAATGTTTGGTTAAATGTCTGTTTATTTGTTTATTATTCTCTCTTGTATCTCAGAAATTTTTATGTGAAAATTTATCTTCTTCCTGAAGCATATTTTTAGCAATTTAATCAGTAAAAGCCTCCTTATGCTAAATTCTGCCTCATAACCTACAAATTTATTTATTTTGTTTTATTCTTAAGTAAGTAAGCCAAATACACAATTTAACAGCTACTATAATTTAGCACGTGAAGGATGGTACTGTCATTTGGCTTCCGCAGTTATTGTTACGATGGCAATCTAACTGCAGTTTACTTTTAGTGGTTGTGTTAGTTTTCTGGGGCTATCATAACAATTTAGCACACACTGGGTAGCTTAAAATTACAGAAATGTATTCTCTCGCAGTTCTGGAGGTTAGAAGTCCAATATCAAGGTACTGGCGGGCCACAGTCTCACTAAAGTTTCTAGGAAAGGGTATATGCCATACCTCTCTCCTAATTTCTGATTGTTGCCAGCAATTTTTGTCATTTCTTGACTTGTAGTGCATCAGTCCAGTCTTTGCCTCCTTTTTCACAGGAACTCTACTCTTTGTGTGTTTCTGTCTCTGTCTCTTCTCTTCATTTATGAGGATGTCAGTAAAATTAATTTTAGGGTCTACCCTATTTCAGTATGACATCATCTTAACTAATTATAACTGCTAAGATTCTATTTCCAAATAGGGTCACATTCTGAGGTTCCAGGAAGGACATGAATCTTAAGGATAAGGGAGGGGAGCATTATACAAGTTAGTATAGTGTAACTTTTCTCTATGGCTGTTTTAATACTGTCTATTTTTCTTAGACCGTCTATGGTTTTAGTATGATATGTATTTTTACATGTGGATTTCCTTATATCGATCCTTTTAATTTTTTGTTGTTGTTGTTGTCTCACCAATTATGGTAATTCTTAGCTTTCAGCAATTTGAGTAGTTTCTCCCTTTAGTTTCTCAATGTTCTCTTCTTGGAACACCAAGTTAATGTATTTTTGACCTTCTCACTTTTATCTTCCATGTTTCCTAAATTATTTCTCATAGTTAATCTGCTTTTTAAATCATTCATTCAGTTTATAATTTTGATTATTATAATTTTTTATTTCTAAAATATTTTGATAATTCTTTTAATCTGACTATTTTTTATATTTCTTTTTTCATCAGGTTTTGAATTACTTTTTAAAATTTCTATAAACATTATAAATATTGTTATTTTATAAATCATGTCTTGTAAGTTCAATAGTTGAACTTTTTAGTATCTGATTATGTTGTTTAATATTTCTGACTCTCCCTTATGCAAGATGACATTTAGCTGAACTTAATCCATGGAATCACAATTGACCTAAACTTCACATGCCTTACTGGAGAGAGAATTGTTGTTTTTATAGCCCGATCCACTACTACTAATCTGAAATACTTGCTTTAAGGTGGATCACACAGGTAGTAAAAATTAAAACAACCAATGAACTGGAGGACAGTGCTTAGTCTCAGATTTATAAGAGAGTTTTTCTTCTTGACTCCGTATCTTGAATCAAGACTTAATCCATTAATTATTTATTTTGTTGATTCATTTCACAGGCTGGTGGATTTTTTTGCCCCACCTCTACATTGAGGTGTAACATGTTATAGGTATAGGATTTATGCAGGGATCCTAGATGCAACTTCCATCTTGCACAGACCCAAGGCTTTGTCTCACATTCACTGTGTGGCCATTAAAACTCAAGACTTATATTTGTTCTGTATTGCAGTAAGCATGAGCAATATCAAGGCCATTTAATGTTTTCTACTCTAATTTGTTTAATAAAAATATATTGAGAATTTGCCAGGTGACAGGCACTAAAAAAAAGCAGAGTACCTACTCCACTTATCTCACATCTTATTGGTATACCACTTAGCTCTTGTTGGAATACCAACAAATAAAAAATTAAGTCTGAAAGGTGGTAACAAGTGCCATGAAGAAAAATAAAACAAAGCAAAGGGGATAAAGAGTAAAAATATTTTATAAAAGATGTTTAGAAAAGGCCAGTATCATAAAATAATCTTTGATTGGTGACCAATGAAAGTGAGGAAGTAGACACAAGTGAAAATTCCTGATGTAGAAGCTATTTAAAGGGCAAAGGGGAAATTGGTTGTTGATAGAAATATAAAAGTGTGAGTGGGGTGGTGAGGAGTTTCAGGAAGGGGAAGATCATGAAGGATCTTGTAGACCACTATTAAGCCCTTTTATTTTATACTGAATGATATTCAAATCTATTGAAGTATTTAAATCTAAAGAATAATGTGATATGACTTACAGTTCTGTTTTTTACCCCTGTTGATTTCTTTTCTCATCTTGTGATCTCACTGTTTTTGAAGCATTTTCTATTTATTTTATGCATGTGTGGATTTAGTATTTTTTAACATATATGGTCCATCGGCAATTAGTATATATGGTCTACATGTATTTATCCTATTCCATACCACTTTTGTCTGCGTTATAGTGATCAAAATTTGAGAATAGATATTTTTAATATTTAAAGTCCAATGACTTATTTTAATATATTTTAACCATAAGCAACTATACATAACATCCCAGTGATATGCAGCTTTTTACAACCTTGGCTGTGCTATTGACCTGTTACGTGCTTTCAGAGTTAACTAGAATATAGAAAGGCATATTAGAACATCTGAAAAAATTGGTTTTTCTTTTCCTCTTTAGTTCAATTTGCTATTTCATGTGTTCTTCTAATTAAAGTATGCAATGCTAGAATTTAAGCAGCCTCTCTTAAACGTGAGCTGGAAATTTTTGACAGATGTTTGGCTCTGATTGAGGCTCCATCAGGATGTATAAATCAATTATACCCACTTTTTTTAACTTTGAAAATTTGGTGATATCTTCTGAGAAATTTGGTAGTTTCTGATGCCTTTCATTGTGCTCCTGGAAATGACAAGCAGTCTTTTTAATAAGAAATAACTATACCTCAGCACTGCTTAGCAGTGTAATCTTGAAGATATTTTAAAAGATGATTAAGGATACAAAGGTACATTGGAATTTAACTAAATGTATTACTACCAATGTAAGTAATTAAATCAGAGTGACAGTGTGGATAGACCAGTTACATTCTAGCTAAAATATAATTAATTTGATTGGGAAATAATAATTCTGTCACAGTTGGCTTACCTACTTGGAAGCTGGCAAATTTCTTTTCTATGTTGATTCCAAGATATATCCTGATGCATAAGTGGTAATATGTAAATTTAAAAGGTGGTGAGAAGGCTTTAGAGTTGAAGAAACAGGATATTTAATCCAGAGTTGTCTTTAAGTTTATTATAATTTGCACATGTATATGAGAAGGAAATATTTCTAAAATGTCTAAAAATGAAGCAACTAGTGTATTTCTACGTTGAGAGGAAGACAAGGTAGAAGAAATTCTTCAGTTCACTTTATAGCTATAATTCTTTATATATAGTTGGGACATCAAACTTACTGTTGATAGCATGTGAATCATAACACCTCCCCAGAAACCATAAAAGTAGTTTAAAAAGTTACTGTTTTATTAAGTCCGCTATGTTCTAAACTATTTGGAAAATGACAGAAAAACACTTGTGATTTTGTATACTAGGATACTTATACTGGCACAGAAGAAATGAGTAAAATATAAATTATGGAATCATGTCTTGCTGACCTCATTGAAAAAGACTAATTTCTGCAAATAATAAAATGAAGTAAAATTGTGATTTTACTCAGGTCAAGATAATCTGTCAAGGCAAAAATTTAAACCCTGTCAAGTCTATTAAAAAAAAACAAGAAAATGTTATCTTCCAGTGTATCTGAGACTCTGGGCAGTTCTTCGTGCCACAGCCTCAAAGCCAGGGCCTTAATAATGACTTACTCAAAAGAATTTACTAAGTCAGGGTCAAAGGATAACTGGCGGTGTGATGCTGCCAGTTACTTAGCAAATCCCAGTCTAAGGTTTTCTGGTTTGCTATTCTACTGCCTTCAGTCCTTACCTTCTGTTTCCACTATAAAGGTATTTAAAGTTTGTTGATTTGGATTGTTTAAAAATAAACTCAAGAATATTAAAATTTTAAAAGTTTGAGCAAAAAACAATTTTTTTTGGTTAGGGCAGCATCCCACCTAGCAGATAGAAAGGAGCTCCTAGGAGCTATACAAAATGACAAGGAAGTTATACAAGGACAAAAAGCAGATTGGTTATCACAAGATTATTTTTCTTTAGGAATGGCAGGGGTCTATCAGGTAGACCTAATTAGTGCTGATCAGAGATTCCTGATTGTCTTCAGATCCCATTTCTAGGAAAGATAAAACTGTGATTAAGTTTTGGTTTGGTGACATGATTTAGCATAAGCAACTTCAGTTTAGGCCTATCGTCTTGTCCTTAACAGGATACATTAAATATTAAAAGGTGTTTTTCTTGAGGACCAGTTTAATATCCCTAAAGATTTTGAGGTTCTATGGTTCTTCATTGAGTTTTGCAGAGAAATCCATTTTTTTTAGGTAACAGTGGAAGTCAATAACCCAGACCTACTGTTTTTGTCTTCTCTGAAATCTTCCCAGTCAAGTCTTGTGTGGCTCCAATCATTTAAACATCCCCTTATTATTTCAGAAAGTGTCACAAATTTTGAGAAAATGGGGGGCCACATGGTTATTAAAGCTTTCACTTTCCAATAGAGAAGCAACTAGGCACATGTGGCTATTTGTATTTATATTTAAATTCGCTAAAATTATATTAAAGTAAAAACTCATTCACTCAGTTGCACTAGCTACATTTCAAGTGCTCAGTAGCCCATGTGGTTATGGAATATTATACCATCACAGAAGAACATTTTTATCATTGCAGAAAGATCTGTTGGAAAGTACTGATTCAGACCAAACAAAGAAACTGTGGGGAAGGAACAAACTTTTCTCTTCCCTCAAGGTTCTTTTTGCAGACCTTATAATTAAGAGAAAATAACCAAATTTAATACAAACATATGTATGGGAACCTCATATACATAAGAGTCAGAGACCCCACATGCGTAAGAGGTTCAGAGATAGAAAGGGAACACTGGTATATAAGAGCTAGGGATGAGGTAAGGTGGTGGGGCTTCAAAGAATCATTGCAGAATGATACCATCTGATGCTTAGTAAATAAAAATTTGCCCTGCCCTATAGGTAGGTCAAAAGAGGTTATCCCTGATAATCTCTTATTATGGTCAAAGTTCCTAATAAAAGTTTTTCTAGGTAGTTAAGGGAGAGGTAGAATTTTCTCTTGAGCCTAGGCTAAATTTGTCTTTAGCTCAAAACCACCTGCATACCACACAGTGGCATATCTTGAGGTGACTTGTTCTGAAACCCCACTAAACCAAACAAGTTTTTGTCTAAAATTAATGAGCATTGTAAAGCCTCATTTAAACCATTATACATTACTCAAAGTTTCAAAAGTTACTAATGAGCAACAACAAAAAACTATATCAGTTCAACATTGTCCACCCGCAACCCACCCCCACTGTCAAAAAGCCACTAGGAGAAATAAAAGAAAAGAGGAAACTATTAACAAATTATTCTGAAGAGGATTCTACCTCTATTTTTTTTTCCAGCTGTGTTATCTGCTATAACAAAAGATTGCTAAATTTAAAAATGTTTAAATACTGATTTTTTTTTCTGCTTAACATTGTTGTATTGTTTTCTATGGTCACAAATGAGCCAGAAACTGTTTACTGAGATTTATGTGACAACACCTATTTTAAAGTAATAATAGGTGACTCATTAATCGAAGTTGTCTATTCTCTTTTTCTTATCTTCTGGCATTGAGTCAAGGCTAATGTAATTAAATAATCATTCTAAAATAAAATGAGCTTCAAAGCAATTTTAAACTTTATTAAAATGTAACATGTTGAAAAATACACAAATCAAATGCTCAGCTCAATTAAATATTATCAAGTGAACACACCTGTGTAACTCCCACCATTTTTACGATTTCAAAGCCCATTTTGGGCCCCTTCCAATAATTATCTCTCCCTTTCTTCTCAGAAGTGGCCACTATCTTGACTCCTTACACAAGGTTACATTGTCCTATTTTTGCAATGGAATCATACATACAATATGAGTTTTGTATGTCTGCCTTCTTTGGCTCATTTTGTTCCTTACAGACATATTATTATACCTGGTTGTATTTATTTTCTTTCTATTGCTGCCTATTATTCCTGAATGAATATACTACAACGTATTCACTCTGCTATTGATAAACATCTGGTTTGCTGCATTGTTATGCACATTCTTGTACACTTCATTTATCTGATGAGCATTTGCAGATATTCCTGTTGGTTATACCTTTCCATGCATTTTTTTTTTTTTAACTTTAAAATGTAAGTGCCTCGGAGTAGAATGTATTATTCAACTGTCCCTTCTTTATAAACACAGTATGTAAAGGTTTTAGAATTCTTTTTTTAGAAAGGTATAGTGCATTTTCAGGAACATCTGTTTTGGACTGGAACAAGTCTGCCACAATAGAACTGGGAGAATTTTTTACCTTGGTAAATATACTCCCCGGTGGCTTTGGGAAAGTAACAACATAGACTGATATGGCAGTAACTATACTGCTCTCTGCTTCCAGTAGTCCATATCCTGGCTATAATTAGGTACAGTTGCCTGTCCAAAGATAATACCAGCCACTAGGGCAGAACCCAGGATCTCATCATCTATTTGTGCTTACAGAGGCACTAGCTTTTGGAGATAGCCTAGACGAATAACTTCAATATTTGTGTGTGTGTTAAATACATCTCTAAGAAAGCCCTAATTTGCCAATTGGAAGAAGAGGAAATTGGGTAAGGACCATAGGTGATAAACAAAGATTATCTTATTTCTGTTTCATGGTCAACCTCTCTGATATGAGGGGGTTTTGTTTGTTTATTTGCTTGCTTGCTTGCTTCAGCTTGCATCATAAGTTCTAAATAAATGTTATGGTCTTCTCTGTGAAGTGAGAAAAGAAGAAAAAAGAGAGGATTAAAGATCAGGGAGAGGTGTTTTGTCCTCACACTGTTGGCACATTAAGCTATAACAGTTTGATAAGACATTAATTAGAAAATAAAGAGCTGAGTGGATTCATGGAGAAAGAGGTCTTGCTTTCTCAGCATGATCTCAAAGTTTAGCTTAAAAACAACCATTAGCAAATATAAAGGGCAACACCTACACAGCTAGTTTCACAAGCAGTTCTTGACCTTCTGAGGCTCTCTTCAAGCAACTAGCAGGGGAAGCCACTGATAGGGAGGGTCTAGGAAGGCTTCTGACCAAAGCAAGTAGATTATATATAAATTTCACTTTCTGTTTGAGAAAATAGAATACATTTTAGGTGTTCACACATTTCTATTGGTCAAATGTCGATAGGATTAGAATTTTTAAAATAATAAATAAATAAAAGTAAACATTCTTAGCATACACCACCACCACCATCCTAAATCTTCTTGAATTTGAATCTCGGGATAAGGCTCAGAAATCTGTGTTTTTCAGAAGCAGGAGATTCTAATAAGCAGTCAGGTATGAAAAACCGTGCTCTAAATAGAGCCTATTTGTGTTTGATTCATCTTTGCTCCATGTGATAAGGAGCTAGTTATACAGATTTCATTGTTTTACAGGAAGAGGTGACATTGCAAAGGAAAGAGGTCTATGGTTTAATTTCTCTGTTCCATATTCACCAGAAAAGAGGCTCTGCCAAAGCTAAATGTCTTGTTTGGAGGCGACTGGTTCAAGATCCCTGGAGCACCAGAAAAGGCTGATATAGGTGTGTCTGGTATGGTTAAGTCTGATTAATGACTAGATGTTTCACACAAACTTCCCAGGGGCCTCAGGCTAAACATCGCTCATTGTCTTGGGATAAAATGTACTGATGTTTTTGGCAGGGATAACTATGGTGAATTAGTGATCTAACTATTCTCCTAATTCTTCTATGTGATTTTTTATGATACATTTATTTATTAATATTTATGAATATTAATAAATATTTACTAAACATATGATATTGGAAATACAATAGTCAGATAAAGTTTCTGCCATTTAGATCTTATCCGTCCCTCTAGTACAACTAGTGTTTCTTATTCCTACAAGTGTTTTACTGCTGTATTTCTGGTTTAAATCTATTTTGTTAAGTCATAACTATATTTTACATCAAGTTCCAAGTCAACAGTTTCTGCAAAAAGACCTGTTTCACAAGCATAGTGCCTAAGCAGTAACCTATAAGTTTTCTCTTTATTTTTTCTTTTTCTTACTGGCAAGAGTTGCTAAATGCCTCACTCTCATAAAACAAAGCCATTTCCCCCTTTAAATCTCATGAAGCTCTCACTTGTGGATTATTTAAAGCCCCAGAGGTATTCTCCACCTAAATTCCTGTGATTTTTTTTTTTATGTAATTGGTCTCTTACAGAGAATCTTTTTCAACTATCACTCTGAACTTTTTTTTAATTTCCATTCCCAAAACCCTTCAGTTTCTCCCTAAGTCTTTCAGCACAATGATCAAACTCTTTAGTTTATCTCTTGAGGCACTAGAGATGTAGGCTCCACCTTATCTCCTACTAGTTCTTTATATTCCACTTCTCCTGAAACCAAACTATTTAATAGTTCTCTGAGAGCAACTTGCTAGTTCATTCCAGTGTCTGGGCTCAAATTCTCTGCACAGAATGGCTTCTTATTGACTACTCTCACACTTCAAAACTCAGTTCTGTTTCAAGAAAACTTCTCTAATTGCTTATGTATTCAGATACTTCTTAATTGTGCTACTACAGTATCACAGTGCTATAGTAAGTACTCATACTGCCTTCAACTTTGGAGTTCTCCCCTCTAGACTATCCAACCTGCTTTAGGGTAAAGCATATGCTCAAAATGTCTGGGACAAAGTAGACACTACATAAATGCAAAATTAATAGGGGTGGTGTCCTTTTCAGTTGTTCTGAATTGCCTGACACATGGGGATTAGATAAATGCTCACTAAAAGAATAGATAAACAAAGTGAGCTATTTATACTTTTATTTCTTGTCCTCTGAGTACTACATATTGTATAAGAATCTGTTAAAAATGAAGTGGGACATTTCTTTAAATACATGGGCACTAGCAGGTGACTAGCAGCTTTAATGATGCTGTTAATACTACAAATTAGTGATAGAAATACCTGGCCAGTTAATTCGTCTATGACTCTGAACCATTACTCAAAATGACATCTAGCCATAAAATAACATAGTCCTCTGTGTCTGTGCTCCTCAGTATGCTAGCTGCTAGCCACATATGGCAACTAACGAATTAATTAAATGTGAATAAATTTTAAAATTCAGTTCATTAGTTCCATCAATCACAGTTTTCAAAAGCCACATGTAGCTAGTGACTGCCATATTAAAAGCATAGATATAGATTATTAAATTTAAATTTATGTTGACAGGATCATATACTGGAAATTTACCCATTTTGCTTTTATTTTTGATAAGTAAAAAATCTGAGCAGAAATACAGTAGTCATAAGTAAATACTCTCCAAAAATGAATAATTTTGCATAAATCTGCTTATAGAAACCAAAAAGTATTTGGTAAATTAATGTCAAGAGAATGTTAAAAGATGATATCCCTTAAGAGTTCCTAAATAAAACTCTCATTCCACTAAAAAAAATAAATCTGTAACTTTGGATTTCAATGTAATTCAGTATTGTGGTAGTTTCTGTTATGGTAAATAAGCATAATTATAGGATTTATGTTATTTTAACATTCTTCACTTAAGCTGATTGCATTTCATAAAAGCTTTCTAATACATGTAATTCTGTAGGATCATTTTCTTGAGTCAGGCTCAGAAACACTAGATGTATGTAAAACACAAAATACTACATGAGAATTAATTAAATCATAATATTTTAGTGCATTTATTTAGAAAGTTAATCAGTACTTTAGCATGTTATATAGTGTCTTTGAAAGCATGAGGAGAGGACTGACTCGTACATAAAAATTTCATTCATAAAATACATTTGTAGCGCATGAACCCTGAATATAAAATCACCACAAATAGTGCACATATTTCTTCAAACTTTTTATTGGGTTATTAAAGTTCACTTTAGATAAAGGGAAACACATTTTTGAAAATATGTCCTCTGTTGTACTAGATAGAGCTATCAGAAATGGAAATATATAAGCCATTAAAGTTCAAGCTAGATAAAACCCTGATACCATTTCTATTAGTTTGTCTGAAACAAGATTTCAGGAGCTTGAAACCTCTTGGGTCAAACAGAGTCAGCAGTTAGAGAGTTTTTCAACATGATTGCCTTCACCATTGTAAACTTTGTATAAGATTTTTTCTTGTACACCATACAGCTTTACCATATCAGGAAATATAAGAAAAGTGGTAAAAGAGAGAGGTGACATTTTTTATTTCCCTGCCCAGATCTTATGGTCTTTTTACAGGCCACTCTAGTTTAAAATGCCTTCATCTCTGGTAATCAACTTTTCTTGGGAGTTCTTTCCTCTCTTAAAGCGGAGATTCATAGCCGAATTGATTCTTTCTATCTTCTATTCCTCTTTTTCTTTAAGAGCATATGGAGTAATAAACAGAGCTGGCTTTTATGTTTTAATGTTGTGTTATGGCTTCTATGTCCACAGTTTCATTTTTTTTAAGGAATAATATTAATATCTAGCACATACCACATACCAAGAGCTTACTATGTATAGGCATAGTGAAAAGTACATTATCAAACAATCCTCTCAAATACGCTAGAAGGTAGTTAGCTCAGTGTACAGATTTTGAAAGTGAGACATAGAAATGGGTCACACAGGCAGTACTGCTAGAGCCAGAATTTAAATACAGGCAAAGAACATGTTCTTTATTACAATTAACTCTCCGGAAAAGTACCTTCTATGTCCTTCAGGTTCAACTAAGGTCTTCACAGTCTAGGGGAGGACAAAGTTTTTCTTGACTCATAGGATCTGTGGCTGGGTCTGAAAATCTGACAAAGTCAAATTAACAGGAGAAAGGCATAAACAAATTTATTTAATATGTTTTACATGGCATAGGAACTTTCACAAGGAAATGAAGCCCTAAACAGGCTTGAGTATTTTTATGCTAGGTTTGAGAAAAGAGCACAATTGGGGAGGAATATTATAGGTTAAGGAAATTTAGCAAGACCTGTTTACAAAGTCCTTCTGGGCATCCCTTTAACTTCAGAGATAAGAATGCTACTTTTGGGTATAGAGAGAAACCTCTCACATGAGAGTTTTATGACCCATTTGAGGGGAAACGGACAGGGGGAAGGAAGAGGGATCTTTCTACTTCTGCCTTTTATTCAAACTTTTTTAGCTTAAAGTATTCAATATGCCAAGGTAGTGTGTCTTGAACCCCATTAATCACATATAAACATGAAGATTATTAACTTCTATTTTCAAAATGGTGTAAGAATATAATTGAAAGCCCTCACTTCTGTCAGTGCAACTCACTCCTATTATCAAGTCAGTTCTTAAATTACAAAAGAATTTCATGTTTTAGAGACTATCATTTGATTATCTGCTTACCTAAAATAGAAACTCTGAAATCACAAACCATTTTATTTTATTTTATTATTTTATATTTTATTTTATTTTTATTTATAGATCAAAGGGAAAAAAAAACATTTCTTCAAGGAAAATATACAAATAGCCAATAAGCAAATGAAAAGATACTGAACATCATTAGCCATCAAAGAAATGCAAATCAAAATCACAAAGAGATGCCAGTTCACACACACTTATGTGATATAATCAAAAAGAAATTAACAAGTGTTGACAAAGATGTGGAGAAACTGGAAACCTCATTCATTGCCGTGAGAATGTAAATAAAATGGTAAAGTTACTTTGGAAAATAGTTCAACGGTTCTTCTAAAAGTGAACATAGAGTTATATAATGTAGTTCCACTTCTAGGTATATATCCAAGAAAGATGAAACATATGGCCATACAAAAATTTACACGCAAATAGTCATAGCGGTACTATTTAGAATAGCCAGAGTGAAACAATACAAATTTTCATGAACTGGTGAATGGATAAACAAAAGTGGTATATGCATATAATACAATATCATTTGACATAAAAAAAAAATGCTACAACATGGATAAATCTGAAAAATATGCTAACTGAAAGAAGTTGGTCACACACACATACACACACACAAAAAAACATATGATTCCATTTTTATGGAATATCCAGAATATTTATAAAGACAGAAAACAGATCAGTGGTTGCCTAAGGTTAAGCAGGGAAAAAAATGAGAGAGGGGAGTAAGAGCTAATGAATACAGAGTTTCTTTGAAGGGTAATGAATATAAAATTTAAGGTGTGCTGATGGTGCACAACTCTGAATATACTAAAAACTATGGAATTGTATAGTTTAAATGGATAAATTTTCTGGTGTGTAAATTATATATAATAAAAATGTAAAAAAAAAATAGATCACAGGAAATGGAGGTCACAGGATTGTTTAAATATTAACTAGAACTTTCCAGAAGAAGATATTGTTTTATAAATTTTTTTATAAATAATCTATTATTTTTCTGTATAAATATTTCCATTCTAATCTGTTTTTTATTTTTATTTTTTTCTCTTTATTCTACCAAAGCCAAGGTTTAGTATTTGGTTCTTAGAAGAAAACAATATGTAAGGACAAAGAATTGATTTTATAAATCTTTCACTGTTGCCTAAAAATCACCTCTTTATAGATCTATAATGAACTTTTTCAATGGACATGATAACTGATGTTTCTCACATTCAGCCCTTAGCATGAAAAGTGTTCTACCACCTCACTCTATTCTTCCTGAAGCAAAAAGATGTAATGGGGAGAGTAAGGGGCTGGAAGTCAGACAAACTTAGGTTCCATGGTGCCTCTACCTCCTATAAGCTACGGGTCTCAGGGCAAACTAGTTAACTTCTCCAAGCATGTTTCTTCATATGCTGTCCAAACGTTAGTGAAATTAGATATGATGTATGTCAAGTGCCTAGTATTTACTAGTTTCTTGATAAGTGCTTTTTACATTTTAACCATGACCCAAGCTTCCAGAAGAGGCCATGGGACTTATAATCAAAAATACATCTCTCTCCTACCCCCAATCTTGTGGCCGATGTCTGAAATTCTACTATTATAGGCTCCTTCCATCAAAATATTTGATCATTGTGTAAATAAAAATGCCAGTTAGTGTAAAAATATTTCAAACCATTATATTTCATGTCTATATCAATGCAAAGAAATTTTTCTTCCTTTCCTTATCAAAACAAAACAAAACAAAATTCTTTAATGGTATGGCAGATAAGACCCAAAAGACACACTGGGTGCCTAAAGAAAGTACACTACTTGCTTGGTGGTAGTCACGATTATGCTCATGGAGCAAGTCCATGGTTTAGGGGGAATTAGTGAAAAAAATTTTAAGCTATCTCCCCTTTCCCCTTTTTTCTTTCTCTCTCCCCCAAAAGTAAATTTGTACTGAAACACTACTTTCCAGCCATGGTACTTTACATGACTACTGTGTTGGCTCTGGCAGATCAGTTTCACAATCTTTCCCTGGCTGGCATTGATTGTGTCACTGGCCAACTCATTCATCTTTTCCCCTCTTTGTGAGTAATCCTGGGTTAAAGGACTGGACAAGAGATACAAAAAAACCTTTTTTCTTCTCTCCTTTCTCCAAGATAATCCAACTCTGATTCCTCAGGAGGAACAGTTTTGGAATACTTTTTTAAACCAAGGTTATTATTGCTCAAGGTTCAACCATTTTACATATCCTAGCAGAGACATGAACTAGGGAAAAAATTGCTAAAAAGTGTTTATCTGAAAAAAATAACAAAATTCTCATCAATCAACAATTCTATAAATCATCTCACTTCCAATTCACAAAATATTCTCTAATTATGCAAATTGTCTTTCCCCTGTAGACAAACAAAGCCCCAAATTAGGAAGTAGAATGTAAGTAGTCTGAATACATGTGAAAATGAGAGGTTCATATGATTCAAGGTCATCTTCACAGCCTCACAATGCTGCTGTGGTGTTACCATTTGTAAGGCCTTGATTTGAATTTTAATTGTTGTTTATTAGAAATGTTTTGAATTAAATCACTTAAAACCAATGTAAACTTTTAAGAGGAAAAAATTTAATTTGCTTAATTTATAAATGTTGGTTAATTTGTATACTTGATAATGATTGGGCTCAAAGGTAAAGTTTAAAGGCACAAATTACAGTATTGAGTTTGATACCATTTCCAATAAGTCTACTGAAAATAACAGAACAAAAGCTGGGCAGATACTTTCAACTGCTTTTGTTATATTGGTCTTTTCTTCCTGGTGCATAGAAATATTTAGACAGGGTTTGAAAAATATATAGCAGCAGAACTCTATTGAGGGTTTACTTCTCTCAGAGGCATCATGCTAATTTCATGGCTTTAAGATTCCTGTTGTCTAGACAATAAGTTTGGTGAGGTTAGTTAGGAAATATTTCTGGGTCATTCTTGACTGAATAGACAGATTATGAGATATATGGATTGGAGGAGGGAGAGGGTAAGAGGAGGATTAAGATGGAGATATATTAGTGACTTTCCTGGGTAATACCTGTAGAGATGGAAGGGGAACAGCTATGACAGTACCAACTTCAGGTTAAGTTTCCTCAATGATTTTCCATTATCTGAAAAATTTCAGAGGAAATTGAAGGTTTTAAAATAATGCTTTGTTTATGATTACTAGTTTCAAAATTCCTTTAAAATGGAACAAAGATTTTAATACTTACAAAGTAATTTGAGTGCCTAATTCTAGATTTTAAAGATTTTTAAAGTATTTTTGCAATTATCTTGCCCCCACAAAATTTAACAGCTATCCATTTTTAGCCACTCAAATTTTACCAGATCTTTTTAAAATATTCTACATAGCTTTTGTGGAAATAACTTTTTCACTCATTTTAACAATATCTATCACTATATATATTAGAAATGTTAGTATAATTGGTAAGCTAATTTATTATCACAGTTGACATGATGAATATATATTCAGCATGGTTTTCTTAGAAATAACTATTTGCAATCATTCCATATATACATACTTACTATTTACATCTATATACCTATGTCTAAACCAATATCAGTAATAAGTACAACTAACAAATTTAGGAACAAATACAATTGACATGATAAACATAATATGGGCATAATAAAGAGTAACTCATTAATGGCAATAATCGAGTTTGCCTTGTACATATAACATACTTTGCAAAGGACTGGAAAGCATGGATTAATTTTTAAGTGGTGCTGAAGTAAGAGCTACTTTAAATAGTAAACAAAACAAGGAGAAGAGATAACATGGGGATACTATTTTATTTACTTTTGGCTTTTTCCTTAAATCGTTTTATTACTTATGAATTTTAATGGGCATAATAAATGAATAACCACATAAGTGTATAAGTTGCAAAACATTTTTGGTATATGAGGACACCATTTTAAACACATCGAGTTGAAACTTGAGTAAAGAGAAGCAACTAGCCAATCAAAGCCTGGGAAAAGAGTTGGGTAAGAGCATGGGAAATTGCTCTGGACAATGCTCAGAGATGACAATGAGTGTATCAATTCAAGAAAATGAAGCTAGGCCTAACATAGCTCTAGCAGGAGGATGTGAGATGTAGGAAAGATATAAATTACTTGGGGCTTTAGAGAACATGTAAGGATATGGAATTTTATACTAAGAGCAATGTACATCATGAGCAGTTTTACACAAAGGAACACCAAGATCTGATTAAAGTTTTTGTTGTTTTTGAATTAGTATGTTTCCTATGTATAAATTACATACTCAATTTTTAAAAATTAGTTATTAAAAAAATATTAAAAACACCATTATATTATGTATATTAAACATGTCCATTCTACAGCTTTTAGCATTTAATATTACTTATATATGACATACATTTCTCATTTTGTAAATTATTGAATTGAAAGATGTTAATATTTTGGCTTAATATTTATTAAAATTACAGAAGATTTGTGGAAGAAATGTACTCATTAGATTAGTGAACCAGGATATTCCTTTGCACAATATAACACATAAATAAAAAACATGCATACCTTTTGCTTTTGTTTTTGTCTGTTCCAGGTTTTTTGGTTGGTTGGTTGAATTTGTAGAAATATACTGCTGAACTAGTTACTTGGCCATTTTTCTAGTTCACATATTTGTCGAAATAGACGCTAAAAATTTTAATTGAACCTAATAGCATTGTTTTCATATAAAGTAAAAGCATTTGTAAACTCAAATTATTACAAGGCCTGGCAAGTAATTGTGTGAATTAATATAAAAGATAGGGAGAGGCTGAGAGTGTGGCCATATTGGAGAATATATGCTGCACATAAATGCAATCAGATTCAAAATTTTTGAAAACCTAGGGCTCCTCATACAAATATCTACAGGCTTATTTGGCCCACAGATTTTGGGTCTGTGGTCCAAAGATATTTAAAGCTTCTACAGGACAAAACGTGACAAAATTGACCTGAGGGGGAGGTGGGGAGATTATGTAATTCTAGAGATTTCTCAATAATGTCATTTCTCGGCTTCTTAAAACAGATGAGGGTCTTTTTCTCTGCTTAGAAAGTGTAAAAAAATTTAATAATTTTGGATTTAGGCTTACTTAAAGATAGGAAATATATTCTATTAATAGGCCGTGGTCATGTTTACATTTTTAGTCCTTATTTATGTTGCTGTTATTTAATATGTGAACAAGAGTGATATTTGGGATATAGAATATTATTTTATGAATATTAATGCACCAAGCAAGTCCAATATATACTCCTTTCCATCATATGATAAACTCAAACATGTAATTTTAATGTGTCTTATGCTGTGAATGTTATTCAAGTGAACCTTTAAGGAATTCAGGCACTGAGTCAGCAGATGTATCTTTTTCTGTGTAATGTCCAGGGAATAAATGCATAGATTCTTAAATAGGTACAGGTTGCTTCATATTCAGGCAGCTCGGTGTGGTAGTGGAATCGAAGGCCGACAGGTACACTGAAACAGCCTACGGATTTTTGCAGTAAATTATTAAAGAAATTAGTAAAGTAGTAAGACAGAATTCTGACTAAAACAACTAATTAAATAATTTTGGGAGAATTGCTGGTTTTATTTCTTGATGCCCAACACATCATGCATTCTACTTTTGTGACAAAAATTAAGTAATCAAGCAGGTATGATTTTTTTTTAATGACCAATCTGTTTAAATGACTACTTTGTGAATATATGATATTGATTTCAAATGTCTAAAGATTTTATACATACTGAATCATATAAAATTAATTATGGCTGAGAATGTGGTGTATTCTAACTCCTTGATAATACTCACCTTCCTTTGGGACCTAAATAACTATTGGTTTTAGAGAGCTGTCATTAATTAGAATATCATTTCTTTCTCAGGTAAATACTTCTGTATTTAAGCACCAAGTTTGTTATTTTTGATACTGCTACTTCAATGTCACTTTTGATACAATACATGCCCTTCACTGACATAAATTATATTCCTTGTTAAAAAATATCAAGAAGAAAACTGCTAGTTAACATCGCATGAGAAAGGTAATTAGTAATATATTTGTGAAGCTAAATTTTTAACCAAAGGAATAACTTGTTTCAGGATGCAAATTAAAATGCTTAGAAATCAAGATCTAAAATAGACATATATATGAACTATATCAGCATATTGTGTAATATACCAATATCATATATTTATACTATTAATACTTAATATTAAAACTATTTTAAATGTTTTTTTAAAATGAATAATTTTTTATCATAGAGCAATCTTGATAAGAAACTGGTGAGAAAAGCAAGCTCAAACAGAAGTCTGTCTCGAGAGTAGCTGACAATATAAAGCAATGAGAGGCTGACATATTCTTTTGTGAGAAGACTGTGAGATGTAACTGATAATTCAGTTTCTCTGCCACAGCAGGCTGTTACACATAATTATCCTTAGACCTCATCAGACCTAAGAAAAAGGCCTGACAAGCCATAGGAAATTAGGTTCCCTGTGCTTAATGTCCCATCACAGCATGAAAAAACAAAAGCTTTGCAAGCTGTGATTAAGGTTTCCCACCCCGCCCCCTGGTTTTTCTACCATCCATCAGATTTCTGAAGTGTTGTTGAAAAGTCATACATGATCTCACTTGAATTAACCTACATTCACCTGAAATTCACATTGGCTATTTTACAGAATACTCCAAAATCAGAAGTCCTGGAATAGGGACAGCAGCAGACATTAAAACACATTTGGTGTTAAATCAGAAACATAAGAGAGGAAGTACTAATGGGTGAGCACTGATTAATGTTGATCATTTCATATTCTCAAAGAACATGTATTGCCCAAGAATAATAAGCACTCAAGGAGTATTTGCAAATCAGTGTTTCACTGCACTGTCTTCAACTATGGTTATTATGAATGAATTTGTGATTTACAGTCTATCATTTGGGAAAATGCAAAATACCAGAGGTTGTAACCAAACATTATGTAGTAAAACACATAAGATTCTGATTGTAGCAGATACCTATTGCTTGCAGTCTTAACTATCAAAATGAAATAAGGCACTATACTTTTTACGTCGATATTGGGACAGTCAGATTGAGAAATGGAAGAACTTAATTTTATTAGGCTCATCAGAGTAAAGATTTGGAACATGTGGACCCTAAATGCTTTTGGGGGAAACTTATGTGCTCTTAATGGAACTTTTGTCCTTCCCCATCAAGAACCTGATAGAATGTGCTGTTCCTTCCTTTTCACCTGTGATTTTTGTTGCAACAAATACAGAAATAAGACAGTCTGTGCTGAGTTCTTGGTCTATTAGAAGTGGGAAGCAGGGGTACAGGGTAAAAGTAAACACGATGCATCGCTATAAAGAAGTGCTGTCAGTGATGAAAACACTTAGAAGCTGATACTTACAGAGGAGAGTTCTTTATGAGGGAAAATAAACAAAAGGAAGCCTAATATCCACCAAGATGTTGCTACTAATACCAACCATAGAATAACACATCTTTATAATTATTTCAATTGTGGAACTATATAAATGACTATAAAGGGATTCCCACCCATTCCTGCTATTTCTTTAGTCTTTTTTATTTTTATTTTTTAAAGTATTCAGGCCTTGTTGATCTCTCAAGAGTAGATCACATGAATAATGCATTCATTAAAAGTAAATATATCAGAAACTAAATTGAGACTTAATTGTACATTCTTTTTATTAAGTCTGCATTAACCAATGCAAAGATTTACTACAACAAAGAGCATGACATTTAACAGTTTTCATTTACAGTCATTCAGTGAAAGCTTTGGGATAAAGCAACTATAATTTCAAAGTAATGAAACCAACTCTGTGAATAAGTATAATCCCAAACTATCATATATGTAAAGAAGTTATAACAGTTATCCCCTCTAACATGGGGGAAGCATATAAAAACATGAGAAAATTAAGTTTGAATAACGATAAAAACAAGAGTAAAATAGGTAGCAAGAAACAGTGTAGAGATGACAACTTTGTAAAAATAGAGTGAATTACCCATTTAAAATATAAAACTTTGGAAGGGGAAAATAATTCAATTTCCAAGTCTCAGCTCTTTCCTTTTATCAAATGATATTTTTTTTCTCTGTAACTAGCCATTAGTTTTCATTCTCCAGAATAAGATCACCTGGTTATTTAGGTGTTTATGTTGTTAATTACTCATAGTCTGACATAAATTTTCACATTTTACATTCTCATGGCTTAAAAACAAGTTAGGTAGTAGTTCTAAAGGAAATGTGATAAGCCTCATCTTTCTACTCATTTTTTACTACGTCTCAGTGGTATGTATATTCAGACTAAATGGCTTTATTACTTATAAAAAGTAATGAGTAAACCAACTGTGCAGAGAACTTAGGCTCAAGGATCTATCTCTCTACCTACCTGGGCCTCAATTAATCTAATAAAATGGTGATAGACAAATAGATTTTGAACTAAGAAAGCTAAAAGACATGTTAAATGTTGCTGAGACTAAAATTTTTAACTCCTGATTCTGGTTGACCAGATGGGTATTATCTGTATATAGACACTAGTTGACAAGAAATGGAGCTCTACTGCATGAAGCTCTTTGCTGATGTTCAGGGCCAGGCCAGAATATTGCTGGTCTCTGAAGGGTGAAATAAATGAAACATCACACCAGATGCATTCCTTGATTTTTCAGGTAGTATAGCCTTAGAAAAAACAATTCCAATACCACAAGTGTACACTTATCCTGCTAGCTCTAACATTTCAAAATAATTCCAAAGCATTTACAATGTAGCATTCTAATGCCCTCAAAACAGGATTTTGTGTTTTAAATGACTTACCAAAAATATATATCTTATAATTTTGAGGTAAACTTCTTTATTTTCTTATACAACCAAAAATTCTTAAACTATCTTGGTACATTACCATTTAACAGGTCATCTTTTAGTCTTTATATGCAGATTTCACATCATTTTATTCAATATTTTCAAAAAATGTAGTTAGCATATTGTGGACACTTTTAATATTGCTGCATATTCTTTGTAATCTTATTTGGTATAACACAATCATTTTCAGAGTTATTTTGCTGTATTTACAGTGAATTAAAGTGAACAGACCCACTCCCTCCTCCCTCTAGTTCCACTCCCCAACTCCCCACATAAAAAAAGGAAAACAGAAAAAAAAAGACAAGAAGAAATGAAATTAGGTTCTGGCAGAAGGAAAACCCTAATTATTCAAGTGTGGGGATGCAGAACTCAGCTTTTTGCACCCATTCTCCATGCTACAAAACACATAAACAACAATAAAAAAACTTTCTTAGATTACTGCCAACTATTTTCTAAAACATTTCAAGAAGCTCCGGTAGACTTCTGGATTTGTTCCTTCAAAATCAGAATACTCTGCCTTTGCTCAGGAGGCAACATGGCAATTTGATCTGCTGTTAGTTGAAGAACCTGCATGATCAAAGCTGCCTTTTCTTGATCCTGTGGAGTTACTTGGCTCTGCCCAGGACTAAAACTGCTAGGCTGGCCTCCACCTTGCTTGCCAGCTCCCTGTATGCCTGCTCCCTGCATGCCCACTCCTTGTATGCCTGCCCCCTGCATGCCTGCCCCCTGCATGCCTGCCCCCTGCATGCCTGCTCCCTGCATGCCTGCTCCCTGCATGCCAGCTCCAGGATTTCCCACACCTGAAATGCTTGGGACCTGCCTGGGTCCCTGAGGACCACCTGCCCCCATATTAATGGCACCAGGACCCTGGATTCCACTGGTCATGGGGCCTCTGGAACTGGGGCCAGGGCCCCGTATTTCCATGCCTCTTGCATCCATGCCTCTTGCTTCCATCCCTCTGGTTTCCATTGCACAGGTCTCCATTCCTCTTCTCTCCATCACTCGTGTCTCTAAGACCTCAGTTTCCATGGCTCGGGTCTCCATTCCTCGAGAATCTCTACCACCTCTAGCATCCATAGGTAGACCTCTTTGATCCATCATGGGTCCTCTGGGCTCTCCAATTAGCAGTCTCGGATCAGCTAATGGCCCTCCCCTCATCTCATGTGATGAAGGGCCACGGCTGTCATGACCAGGGGCATGGTGCATGGGGGGACCCTGATGAGGTGGCCCAAGATAGCCTCTGGGCTCGACTTCTCCGGTGACTGAAAGCAAAGTCCCTCCACGTGGGTCATTTGGAGCATCTCCTAACAGTCCTCGAGGAGGCAGGCCACCAGCAGTCATGGGTCCACGAGGCATAGGAGCTCTAGGATCCGACATCTGCACCTGTCCCCGCTCTAAAGGCACTGGACCAACCCCTGGCATTCCAACTTGGGGCTGCATTGCTCCACCAGGAGTTAAGGAACCAGGAACAGGTCCAGGAACTGCAGCTGGTATTGGCCCCGGGGCTGGAATTCCACCCTGGATAGGGGTCTGCATCAGAGGAGGAATGTCTTTCACAGGCCTTCTAGCCAAATGCTGAGGCTGAGGAGCTGAAGGATTCTGCTGGTTCAGCAAAACATTAGGTCCTTGGCAGAGACCAGGGCCGGAGACGGGGCCAGAGACAGGCTGAGATTTGCCTGGGATCAGTGGTGTGACATGTATCTTGCGATGCAAAATTTTCAGAGCAATCTCTGGATCCATGATTCTCATCACTACTTGTGCCTGCAACAGCGCATAAGCCAGTTGAGGGTTTTGAAGTAACATGTTTCGAGCTTCCTGGTGACTGTTTTGGACACAGAGCTTCATCTGCTTCATCAGCTCAAACATCTGCTCCGGCGGCAGACTAGCGACTGCTCTGGTGATTGACTCAGGGGCATCTTCTGGATCGATGGGGTCCCCATAGGGTGAGTCAATGATAGGCGCTGCAGGCCCTAAGCTCTTTAACTCCTCCTTGTTCTTTTCACTGGCAGCATTGTCCACCCGCAGCGCTCTGCCGCTGAACTCCCGCCCATTCAGGTTCCGCATAGCACTAAGAGCGGTCTCCTGGTCTTGGTACTCGCAGAAGCCATAACCCTTGGGTTTTCCCGTCTCTCTATCGTATACAAGCCGGAAACTGACAACAGAACCAACCTCCGAAAAAATGTCCTTCAACTGCTCCTCAGTTGCTTCATACGGAATGTTCCCCACGAACACGGAACGCAGTGATCGATCCATTGCCGGGTCTCTCACCGCCAAACTCGACATGATTCCGGCTGGGCGCACACCAGCGAGCGGATTCTTCCAAGAGTCGTCCTCCTGCGACCCACACTTCCGCTGAGTAACGGAAGCGGCTTTCAAGTTCCGGGCAGAAACCTCAGAAATCCGCTTGAATCGTTCCGCTTATCCGCGGAATCTGCACTTCTACGTTCCACTAAATTAGCTAATGCTTTCTGCCCCTGGTCCTACGTAGTTCTGCCAGTACTTTATTACTAAAATGTGTAATTCCTTTCTCATTTCTTATTCCGCAGACTCTCTTAGCGCGGCACCACCCCCACCAGGGAAAGCTTGGTGCGCGTTAGCCACAGTAAAGATGGCCGCATAGACTTCACCATGGTAACAAGGAAAGGTCGCCTTTGTTGACGTCAGGGCGGTTTTGCTTCCGTTTGCCGGGCGGGAAACCGCCAACCGAAAACTGATCGCGGTAGCTTGTTCTTCGTTCTGATACAAGTACTTTCACATGACAGTTTCTCATTATTATAGTATATGTAAGCTATATTTAAAATTACATTCCAGACTCTAAGTGAAAAGTGTAGTCGTTTCAAAGCAGACGTCGGACTTGTTCCTTAAAATACAAAAGTAGTAGGTCCGTTTTAGAAAAAAACATTTTTGAAAAATAACTGCTCAGAAACACAAGCCTGACGTGTATACCAGCTTCATCCCCACCCCCATCTTGCTGCTTCGGATAACTGCTGATGATAGGTGGCCGGTCCTTCAAAGTTTTTCTCGTGGACGCAGGCAGCAGTCTAGCTATTAATCCTACTTTGGGTATTTAATCGATGTTAATATTAATGATTAATGATAGCATTTTATGGCTATAGAGTATGAATTAAATTTATGTAACCATTATATTGTAAGCATTTAGATTGGTTCTGATTATTATAAAGGGATGCAATTATTTCACCATCTTTAATATGAAGCGAAAAACTAGTTTCTATTCTGCTGCTAGTTCGGGCGGCAGAAGTTGAGTATTCATAGTGGAGTGTGGTTTTTTTCCTCCATCTAACAAACGATAGAAATGAAACTTGGAGAGGGCTTAGTAATTTGCTCAGCAGCCAGGAAACAGCAAAGTCAGAATTCTTACTCAGATATGGTCTATCATAGCACTAGAGCTATGTTGCTTCACATGATAGCTACTAGCCACCTGTAACTCTTAAGTCTTGAAATGTTGTGTGACCGAGAAATGGAAACTTTAATTATTTTTTATTAATGGAAATTTAAAAACTGATATTCACACTACTGGAAAACTTTTTGGTATGTTTAAAACAGCTTGGGTAGGATTAAACAATATAACAACGTTAATATCACTCATTTTATTTTACTTTTTAAAATGTGATTATTTTACAGTTACGTATATGAGTTGAATCATGTGCATGGATTGTACTATTCAGAGCCTGAGTTTTAACTCCTAAACAGAGAATCATTACGTAGGCTAGAATAACTGCATACGCTTGAGGGTATTATGAAACTGTTTAATCAATAATTGTGTTATATATCTTAGGTATCATAGGCCAAAGAATAGGTCCGAAATGAGTATGAGGGTTTAGCTACACATAAGATAAAGCCTCCATTTACTTTCAAATGTTTTCATTGTTCTTTAAAATAGGCTTTCACTCAAGACACCTGATAACTGATATCTGCAAGTGATAAAGTTTTTTGCTCCATCGAAAGAAACAGAACAGTGTCCACTACTAATTCCCCCCACCCCCAATTCTTTTATCGAAGGCTGGTTACGAATGTAAGGGAGTTGGAAAAGATATCATCTCAGAACACTAAAAACAAGTCCATTTGTCCCCTTTCCATACCATCTCTTCACAGAGAGAAGTCATGACTTTTTTAAACATGTTCTGTCAAGGACAATTTAGACATCAATTATGTGTATAATTGTGTATGTGTTAGATGCAGAACTCATGAGTATGGTAATAGGCTGTTAGGATAAATAGTAGTTCATAAAAAGTTGCCAGCTTATCTGACAGTTTCTTTACTACTGCTGCTGTTAATATCTAAACCAGTGGTCCTCATATTTTAGCATGCATCAGAAACACCTGAATCCAGGGCCTAAGTCTGATTGCTGGGTCTCTTCTTCTCTCCTCCCCAGTTCTGACTCAGTATTTCTGAGGTAGGAGTAGAGAATTTGCATTTCTAACAAGTTCTCAGGTGATTCTGATGCTGCTGTTCACTTTAAGAATCATTGATCTAACCAAAGAGACTTATAGTGTGTGTTCACTTTTTTTTTAAAATTTGTATCAGGCCAAACTAAGTTTAGTACTCTCTGTTGAAAACTGTGAGATCTGAGTGTCTATAAAAATTTTATTAATACTTTAATTCTAAATTAGTACAGCTAGTACATGCTGATCCACACTGAAGATACCCTGGGCTCAAAGGATAGGTGAACAGAATAGCTGAGGAACTCTGGGGATGAACAAGGAGGAAGAAGCCATTGTAACGGTGTGATTTTTATCATAGGTCTTTCATGTTCTCTTTAATCCCTCTATTCCAAACTAAAAGAATTGTTTGATATGACTCCCTTCATAGAGGACCAGTGTGATCCAGCACATAGTTCAATTCTCAGGACACATAAACTAGTATTTATTATTAACTGAGTGGTCCAGAATTACCAAGAGCTTTTAGGAACCTGTATACATTTCCTGGTACCATCATAGGTCTACCCTGGAAGAACTTCCATTTTATACTGCTTTCTTTGTTTCCATAATGTTTAAACTTCAGGTATTTGTAGCATGACATATACTCTGAAGAAAAATGGACATGACATTTTGCACATTCAAGCATCGATTCTTGTAATAAATCATCAACTATACTGAGTGATTTTTGAACAAACACATCAGTGCATAAGGCTAAATGGAGGTTGTCTTTCTAACTAATTACCTTCAGAAACTGTAAATCTAACTCATTTAGGCTTCCACTGTTCAAAATAATTTCTAAACTCCTACCCAGAAATGGTTCTAGGGCTCCATTTATAAGTCATATTAGAAAACTGGTGCCTTAACTCAAAGATATTCATTGTTTTCAACCAAGAACAGAATCATGCAACTAAATCACCTTTTTTTTTTTTTTTAAGTTTATTGGGGTATAAATCACCTTTCTGACCAGACTGGGCAAAAATATATTAGCTATTCCCAAATATTAAGGCTTACATCAGAATATAAAAAGCCTGTAGGCTTTGAGGGTATTAAAAAAGAATCACCATAGATTAATTAGATAAATGCCAAAGAGAGATACTAAAAATATTTTTAGTCATGACAGGCATTTTTAAAATAAGAATATGGATTCTTCAAGGAATAGATCAAAATATACTTCTCCATAAAGTTATTAATCTTCTTCCTTCTTCCTCTAATAGGAAATAACTTTATTTATCTATCTATCTATTTATTTATTTATTTATTTATTTATTTATTTATTGGGTATAAACCATTCCTATTTCTACCTTTCTGATGATAATAACTGTTCTACCTTTTAGTAGAATTGTGGTTTTCCTTCTAAACTATAACATCATTCAGAGAAAAAGCCAGATTTCTCATTGTCAATTAACAAAATGCTTTATATTTATTCTTTATTCCATAAATATTTATTCTAGGTACTGGCAACACAATAGTGAAAAAGACATACATTTCACTAGAGCACAGGTTCTCTAAGTGTTCTTGGACCAGGAATGAACATCACGTGGAAACATCTTAGACATGCAAAATTTGGGGCCTTACTCCAAACTCATTGCATTAGAAGCTCTTGGAAGGTGTGTGTGTGCACATGTGCATACTGAATTTTGTTTTAACAAGCTCCCCAGGTTGATTGTGTTACAGACTACAGTTCAAGAACTACTGAACAAAAGGGAGACAATCATAACAGATAGATAACAAATGATATATAGATGATAGATAGATAGATAGATAGATAGATAGATAGGCAGACAGACAGATAGATAAAGATACTCTGTATTTTTCACCACTGTATCCTTAATACCTAGGATAAAACAGCATAGGTGTGTCCTCATTATATGTTGAATAAATGATGGGAAGTAACTTTAGAGGTAGCTAATTCACAGACACTTTATTTTACATAGGAGGCAGTCTATGGCATGAAATAACGTACCCAAAAAGAGAATGGGGCCTTTTTTTCAGGACCCTTGTCATTTTGTTCCTAGGTCAGTGATAGTTGTTCCATGTTACTATTTGATAAAATAGATACACAATGAGGTATGTAGATATGGAAGAAAGTGATAAAATCTAGACCATCAAGGATAGCTTCCTGATGGAGCTGGGATATAAGAGATGGGTTATAATATGGTATATATAAATGAAAGATGAGAATAAGCTAAGAGCTAGGAATAGCCACGATGTGCAATTTTAACCTGGTGTTTTTGATACCCTCAGTGGAAACTAGTAGAGAGCTGGCAAATAGTGCGATAAAAGATTATCTTTTCGGACAGATTACAAAAAGGTTTTGAAGACCAGATTCATGAATGTAAATTTGATGTGAGAGTAAGTAGGCTTCTTTTCATCTTTCTAAAACATGAAAATAGAATAATGATGTCAGAGGTTTAAGAATACCAATCTTATACAATCCTTCTCCATGATAATTTTTGCACTTGGGCTATTCCTTTTAATCCATTATAATTTTAAATTTAAATTGTGGCAGTTTATCTTTCTGCACTTAACATCTTCTATAATATGGCTTCATTCTTTTTAGTAACCCATCCCTTTCCTATATTCTTCTTTGGCTAATTATGCCACTCATTTTTCATATTTCATACGTGATTTGTACTTTTCTACCTCCTAGCTTTTCTGTGTATTTGGTTAAGGGTGTCTTTTTTTTCCTCTTTATCTCCTCATCACTCCTCCTCGATGTCTAAATCTTTCTTCTCCTTCAATCCTCATCTCAAAGACTTTTCCTTTTAAATTAGAGTATTGATTTGGCACTGATTATCTTCTTTTTTGTATTAGAGGTACCAATATTCTTGCATTACCATTTAAGCTTAGAACACATATCTGATTTATATTTTTTATAGTGCTTAGCCTACTGCCTTTTATATTACAAGCAGTAAAAATTTTTTCAAATTAATACAAGATCATCTTATTACAGATATTAACCAGAGGATAACTTAATGCTTTTGGCTTACAAAATACTTTTCTTTGTGTTCCAACATCTAATCTTGACAACAATCCTATGAAATACAACAATTGTATTCTAATTTTAAAGATGTGCAAACTTAGAAACTGTTTCGTAGAACTTTACTTACCAATGGATTCTATCAAAATACAGATGCTGTTCATAAAACCATCTTGAGTACTTAATAGGAAGAAAGCACTCTGAAAAATGCTATAAAATACAATATTTTGTTTAATATTTTCAACAGCCCTTCTGAGATAGGCAGTCATAATGTCTTAATCTATAGCTAAAGAAATAGAAGAACAGAAATGTTAAATAGTGTGCACCTTTTAACTGGCAGAGGTAGGATTTGAATACATATAATTTGATTCAAAGAACTCAAGCTCTCAAATTATTATTTCTTTAAATGAGTTTCCCAAGGATACATAGCTAGTAAATGGCAGAGCTATAACCTGGAACTAGGTCCTTCAATTTTAAACTTCCCATTTCACAATTAGTACAATAATCACGGGTTATATGATCTGGACACAATCTCCCTTTTTTTTCTGATTGTATCTGAATATAACTAATTGTAATTTTGACATCACAATCAGTGCTGTGGCAACAGATGGACTATAAGATATAAAGTCTGAGGCAATTGAGAAAATGTTTTCTTTTTCAATATGGAGGGATACAGTTAAATAAGAAGAATTTTTTAAAAACATCTGTGAGGTAATGAATGTGTTTTCATAGATAACTCTAGAAAATGAAAGGACCCAAATTTCTCAAACCCCAACATAGGTTTGTTAGTGACATTTTTCACAAATTCTTATGTGTTTAATATGAAACAACATACAGAGGAATAAATAGTAAATTTAATTTACTGATACATGAGATGAATGGCTTTTATTAGCAAGAGGGTGATTACATGAATTTGGGACTGCTAGAAATGTCGTTTCAGGACTAGAGGTTAGATTGAGCCAAACGTTCTTCCTGGGAGGGGAGATGAAAAAAATTAGGCCCAGGGCAGACAAGGGACTCCACTAGCGTAGGTGCCTAGTTTTTGGCAAGCTTGTAATGAGATCTAGATGTTCAGACTGTCCATTCTAAAGTATGCTCCCAGCACTCTTGAGAGGCAGTAGTAGAGTGAAAAGGTTAAGAACACAGACTTTAATTTTAGAAAGATTTAGGTTGGCTGCCTAGTTCAAGTAACTCTATAGCCTTGGACAAATTACTTAACGTCTGTGCTTCATTTTCTGCATAATTTAAATGGGAATAATACCACCTGTATTACATTGTTGTTTGGAATACATGTCATTTATATCATTACTCATTGCAGTAATTATTAATCTATGTTTTTATATAGAATGAATAGTCTTAGATGAAACAACATTTTAAGTGGACAGAGACCCAAAATTTAGTCTAATGATATTTATTTTTTTATCTACCTCTTCATTTTTATCTTTGAAGAGATTAGGCTGTTTTCATAATATATTATTTTAAAAATTGTGCAGAGACAACCTTGGAAACATTACTGTTTTTAACTTGTGGTAGATTTATAGTTGAACATGAATCATTTTTCAAGCTTTATCTCATCAGACACTATAGTTAGAATTTTACTAATCATTTTGGTGCTCATTACGTTCTTATACTAAACAATGAAATACACTCTTCAAGTACTTAGTTAGCTGAATTTCCACTTATTTGTTTTTATTAAATAGGCATGCCTGAACTTTGAATGTGGAAAGTCCAGGCTTATACAAAACTGCAATGGTCTTGCACACAGGTTACCTATGTGAGTGTTTGTTCAGGGTGTCATCAGGACTACTCCTTCAGAGTGTGCACCGGCAGACATGGGCCATTTATTCAAACGTGGAAAAGCATAACTAACTGGACAAGGAGCAGAGCTCCCTTATTCTTGTTTCAGGCTGTCACCTGAAAGAACCCAGAAGAAGTATCCTCATAAACTGTGGCAGAGTCCAAGTCCTGAAACAGATCCTGAATAAAGACATCTTGTTTGAGATAAATAACTCATGAATATATCCAACATCAGAGAAATGTCTGAACTGCTATTCACTTCAGAAGTTAGGCTGATATCTCTCTTCTGAGGCTCGATTGGCCTATGGAATGAGCTTATATTCATACCTAGTTACAGGAAAGAGACTTCCTGAAAAATTTGAGGCCTCGGATTGTTAAAAGCAACAACAGCAACAAGAAAGTGTGGCAGAATGGATTTTGAATTTACTATCATAATTAAATGATTCTTGAAAAAAATCAGATTGCCAGTTCAAATTTGCCATCAGATTCCCAGAATCAAAAATTAAATAAAAATATAAAATCCAGTGTTTATGGGAATGTAGTAGCTAGCTAGTGCTTTTGTGTGCAAGTACAGAAAATAACTACAACCATAATAAGCAAAAGAGATGATGGTGGTGTGTTAATAATATAGTAGTTCCTCCTTATCTGTGGGGAATATGTTCTAAGCCCTCCAGTGGATGCCTCAAACCACAGATAGTACCAAACCCTATATTGACTATGTTTTTTCCTATACCTATGGTAGTTAATTTATAAATTAAGCACAGTAAGAGATTAACAATGATAATAAAATAGAACCATTATAACAATATACTGTAATCAAAGTAATGTAATTGTGGTCTCCCAAAATATCTTGTTCTATACTCATCCCTCTTCCTGTGATGATATGAAATGCTACAATGCCTGTGTGATAAGATGAGGTGAGGTGAATGATGCAGGCATTGTGACATAAAGTTAGGGTTACTTGAAATCAAGCACTGTGATACCAGAACAGTCCATCTGATAACCAAGGTAACTACAAAGTGACTAATGGACGCCAAGTGTATTTAATGTGGATACACTAGAAAGAGGGTGATTTACATTCAAAGAGGGCCAGAGTAAGATAGCATGAGATTTTATCATGCTACTCAGAATGTATACAATTAAAAACTTATGATTATTTATTTTTGGAATTGTCCACTTAATATTTCATGAACACTGTTGACCTTGGGTAACTGATACTGTGGAAAGCTAAACCACAGATTAGGGGAAACCTCTACTTTGTCATCTCTCAAAACCTACAGGCAGAGGATTAGTCAGTTTGGGCTACCAAAATAAATAGTATAGATTGGGTGGCTTAAACAACCAAAATGTATTTTACCACAGTTATGGGGACTAGAAATCTAAGTTTAAGGCACCAGCATGTTTGCTTTCTCCAGAGGCCTCTTTTCTTGGCTTGCTGGTAGAGGCTTCCTCACTGTGTGCTCACATGACTTTTCCTTTGTGCAAATCCCTAGTGTCCCTTTCACTTCTTATAAGATACCAGTCAGATTAGGGCACCTTATGACCTCATTCAACCTTAATTACCTCTTTAAAGGTCCTGTATCCAAATAAGTAACATTGGAGGTTAGGACTTCAACATATGAATTTGGTTAGGGAGTGGAGGGTGCACACAATTCAGTCCACCACACAGAGTAATACAGTCATCTTTAGGCAAATAAAGAATGGACAATTATAACACATTTAGAATGTTCCTATTCTCTCTCTCTCTCATTCCCCCTTCCCGTCCCTCTCTTATAGCTGTCTTTGAATAATCTGATCTCTCTAATTTGTCTCTCTAGTTCAGCGCCATTTAAGAGGTTCTTCTACAGGCTTTTTATTTACTTGCTACAGATTTACCCAGAGAATTATTTCTTTCTCTAGATACTGATTTCAACTTCCTGGGAGAGAGAATCTAAAGGTCCAGCTCTACTCTGATGCCCATCCACGATTCAATCCACCAAGGGAATGGGATCCCAGCTAGGATTTTAGTGACACTATTTAACAACTTCATGCAGGGACTCAGCAGTCAAGATGAGTGTGAGAGACCCTACAGGTCTTTGCAGTGCCTGGAATTAATTAATCTGCTCTATCTGCTGGGCCATAGAGAGGTCTAGGACAGGAACACTTAGGAGCTCAGTGCAGTGGCTATTCATCACCAGGTACAGATTTTTAATTATCTTAACCACTAATGCAGCCATCCTGGTAGCAGCTGACTATCCTGAATGACCATGAATTTCAAAAGTAGGTCTTGATGGCTTATCCTTGTTGGGGAGAAGAACAGTTAAAAGGGTATCTGTGAACAAGGCAGCCGTTCTCAACATGCTACCACCAGAGAGTTTTTCCACCACATTTCTCTAAGTCATTCACTCTGTCTCTGCAAAAATAAAATATTAGTTTAAAACATGGGTATTTTTCATAGAAATTTAAAAATGTTGATTTATAGATTTAAAAAAAAGCCTGGTATAAAGCAGTAATGAAATGTTTAGCCACTCATTAATGATCTTCAGAAAACTCACACTCTATTTAATGTATGATTTTCTTGAAGGTGAATAAAGTATTAAAATACTAAACTCTTCGATCTCTCATCTAAAAAAATATTGATAATTCTTGACAATTTTATTTTAGAATAAATAGTAACAATTCTTCTATTTTTTATCATCTTCATCACTAGCATATGACATTTACTTGAAATAGCTGCATATATATATATATTTTTTGTTACAGAGCAGTACAATGAGAGAATTTCCTCTCACTCACTGCTAGTGTTTGCTAATTCCCTCCTGGCTCCAGGCAACAAAGCAAGTGCCTGCGGGGAAACAGGGAAATGCAAGTGACCTATTCCTCTGCAGCTCAGTCTTTTGTTAGCCTTGAAAATGGAATTGTGTGTGTTAGCCCACGACCCACGAGGGGTCCAGGAAAGAGTAGCTGATGCCTGCAGAGAAAATAAAGAAAGTGCTGAAGTTTTCCTGCCAGTTTAACAATCTGGAGTTTGCTGCCAGAGACCCAGGATTGAGCAATTGATGGAGCCTTTCATCCCCCCGACAGGACTTCACAGGGAGGCCAGGTTCCAAGAAATCCTTGTGAGAGCAGTTGTCTGCAGGAGATGGAGGAAGGCAAGAAGGGAACTTACCTCACATGTTTTAGATCAGCACAGGCCCGGTAACGCTTTATGAGTACTATTATTTATTATTTGACTAAAATGGATTCAGCACCTCTTTTGTAAATACTTATTGAGCCTGTGCTATGTGAATGGTAGGCAGTGAGTTTAGCAATATGCGGCTTTAAACATGAACTGAAATGTGACTCCTGCGTTCATTAAAACGTTTCACCAAAAACTTTCATCAGCTTTTCCCTTGAACTTTTACTGAGGATCGATGGTGTTCAGATTTAAGCGTGTGGCAGGACAGCTGTGCCTCAAGGAGTTTCCTATCAGACAAGATGGAGAATACACGATATGCGCAGACAGTTTCCAAATGCATTTTTGATTTGCTTGATTTCCTGAGAGGTATAGAGAAAATAAAAATATAACTGCTGTTTATCCATTGACTCTCTTGCTAAGGTTGAAAATGAAAATAATGTTTTTTTCTTTACTACTGAGAAAAAGACTGTTATTTCTCTTTACTGTGATAGATTCTATTTACCTATATATACTGAGGACAGGGATTATTACTGAAAACTGATTGCATTTGGCTTGAAGACAGTAAAACTCTGACAGTCCCTCATACTCTTCTTTATCTAGAAGCAAGCCTGTTTCTTGGTGGATAGTAAATTGTTGCAGGCCATTGATTCAATAAGCAGTTTATTATTATTTTCTTGTTGGAGTTCTTAAACTCTAACCTTATAACAAAGCATGGTTTCTTGAGAAGAGCCTAAATAAAATATAACCAAGTTTATTGCTTAGTTAAATTAAGTATTTCAACTTAATTCATATATTATTAGTACTTTGGACAAATGCTACAAATATGAGTTTACCTTTGACCATCAGTCCAATAAGGGACAGTAGTGTCCAATCTCTGTTGATGGCTTGATATTTTGTCCTGTTTTGTGGGGCTCATTAACTAGCTATTTGTGGGCTTTTCTTCCTAAGATGAACTTTCTTATTCATACTTTCTCCTAATTTTTTTTTTTAATTTCTCTCTCCGGTTAATGCATTTGCTGTCTACTATGTCCATTACTTTCCAATCTTTTTCTTTCACTCAGAGTATAAGTATTTATGTTTTGATTGTCTAGGTAGAAGAGTTCTGTGTTCCTAGAAAGAACAGCATTATAGGAAAGAAAATGAAATCCTCTTGCCTTTGATATCCCTCCTGGTGGAGGTTCTAACAGCTTACCTCAATGCTGGAGCATTTTTTTTTTTTTTGTCTACTTCCTTTAGAAGATATAAGCATTTTTTTTTCTTTATATAGGAGGTTATTATGAGTGGTTTTGTAACTGGTTGAGTGAGAAATAGTGAGTGGTTGAGTGAGAAAGCAAATGGAATGTATTGTTGGAAAAGGTAAATTAGGGGTGAGTGTTTGAGTTGGGAGTGAAGATAGAAGTAAACATTTTAATGACTAGATCCAGAATGACAAAGATTGATATAAACCAAGAAAACAATGAGTTTATCGTCCTTTCCTCTTTTCTCTCTCCATACTTTTTTCCCCCATCTCTATTTATATATTATAATTATCATCAAATGTTTATGCTTTTCTTAGTATTATTTGGAAAATTAATGATTTAACATGTAGCAGTATCATTATAAAACTCTAGGTGTCCTTTTATAAATGTGGACTAAAATACTACTTAATATTCATTCCTACAACCTAAAAGAGAATTTTTAAAATTTAAACTATTATTATTACAATTATAATGCCACATACAGTACTATGTGCCTTATACACTATTGTGCACTCAACCCGCACAAAAACCCAATGAAGGTTTTTTAATGTATGAAGAAACTGAGGCAGAGAAAGGCTAGATATTTTGCCTGGAGTTTTACAGCAAGAGACAGATATGATTCTAAGCAGTCTGACTAAGGAAAATAGTTAACTTCTGAAAGTTCTAACTTACTTTTCTAAAGTTAGAATAAATGTTTTATTCACCTAAAGGAAAAATTCTGTTAATTTCACCACAAGTAAAATTTTAAAACTTTTTTTGCCTTGTCAGCTGCCTGTCAGTTTTGTAAGAAAATGCAGCATAAAACTGACAGAAAGAAACTCTGAAATCTATAACTACATGACAGAATATTGAAAAATTCTTGCAAAGGCTTATTTTGTCATTTATAGTATAGCACTAAAACCAGCTGCCAGTGGCACAGGTGATTTAATAGACACCATTTAGCTAATATATTATTTTGCCAAGAAAATTTATTGTGTTGTATTCTTTTCTAATATTTCGCAGCTGCTTATTTATAAAAAAACAGAGTGCCTAGAAGCTTTAAATTATTTCACAGAGAGGAAAAGTAAAACAAGGATGGCTATTAATTTTAAGCTGTTTCACATTGAAACTGTCACTCTGAAGAAAAGCATATATGGGGGGTAAGATATATATGATTCTTTGGTAAATAGAAACACTTAAAGTGGCACATTTCATATTTGGAAGTTCAAAAGGCATTATTTATCAATAGGGCATTAAAATAGATTGAATGTTTTCTAGCTTTAAAACTATGTGATGAATATCAAAGTGTTTTGCAGACTCTAAAACATTATGCACACCTCAGGCATGTACAGTTTTATGTAATGCAAGTGATTTTGTTTAGTATATTAGTATTGAGTCAGACTAATATTTGTGTATTATAGCAATATTATTATGTAGCTTCGAATATCTCTTCAAAAAAAGCATCCAGTCATGATTTAGAATTTCGAATGTTTAGAATCTAAAAAAGAGCCACTTAAATCCCATAGATCAATATACACTATTTTTTTTTTTTACATTATATTAGACATACAGAGAAAAAGAGTGGCCACAAACCCCATGCATACACTATGGGAGAAGCATGAGTTACCCTCCTGAAGTGGCCCTCCGTCAAGTAGAAAATTAAGGCACGTTTAGAACAAAGAAGAGAGTAGGACAAAAAAAAGACGTCAGTCAAAAGGAGTGGATTTGGAAGAGAAGAGGCTACCTCTTATCTATATAGAGGTAGATGGAAGGATAGATGTGCTAGGTGCTGACAGCAAAATTTTTGTGTGCCACCGATTTCAGAAAATGGCAGATACACTAATTATGACCATGACACTTTCTGGAGTCAGTGAAAGACTGAACCTTATCCTTATCCTTGTTATTATTTGAACCAGTAGTTCTGAAATGTTGGGAGGCATTGTTTATTGTTTGTAATCATAAATTCTAGAAAAACATACATTAGCAATAAATTAGGTGAGTTATTTTTATTATAGCTATGTGTTGTAAAATATATTCTCTTTTATAGAGTTATATGCAACTATTCTGAAAATGAGAAAAATCTATATGTGTTGCTATGAAATAATCTTCTACAGATATATTTTAGTGAAAAAGAGCAAAGCACAGAACAATGCTATATGTCTCATTCTTTTTTTCCCCTTCTACCACTGCATTGGATTTGTATACAAATAGAAGCTGTTATACTGCTGTATTCATAAAGTAGTCCTCAAAGGATATCTAAGAAACTAATAACTGCAGTTTTCTGTGAGTAGGAAGACTAGAAAATAGAATAATAGGAAGGCTGATTTTTTAATGATATGTCTCTTTTTACTGTTACACTATTTACCGTGTACTCCTCATTCCTTCCCATGACAAAAACATTTCATTAGGTATAACTTAGAGTTCAGTTTTCTGTTTGTCAAACTTCATAAATAATTGACAATTAAAAAAATTCAATCAAATTATCAAGCATTAGAAATTCCTATAGGAGCTCACTAAAATACAGATGCCTGGGTGCCCTCCAAGCAGATTAAATAAAAAGTACTCTGGACGCAGAGCCCTGGAAACTGCATTTGGAATGAATATTGTAATCAAACCCTGACGGGGTCTATAGACTTCGCCTTGAGAAACATTACTTTTGAACTCATGAAAACATGTACTGATGTGGAGGGCATTTATGTGTCCTAAATATAACTTTTCATGGAGTGAATGATTCTATAACCTTATATAAATTTAAAATGACTACTTTGGAAAAAACATTTGTTAAAAGCAGTAATTATTATTATTATTATTAATTATTATTATTATTTTATATCTTCTATCCTATTGATTTTTGCATTCCTAAAATAAGAGTATTACCATTGTGTTTGTTATCTCACCTTTCCATGTCTCTAAATGGATGATGTAAAAAGCTCTGAAAAGGAAAGTCATGGGTTCAACATATAAGCAAATGTTTGAAACATTTTTTAGAAAACTTATTTATATGCATATTACCTTTAATGATATTAAGTGAAAAAAGAACTGTTTATATATGTTTATGTGACCTTTCTTTTCCTAGGCATTTGAAAACTTGTATTAGACATTTAAGTTTGGGTAGCTCATATCCACTGGTATTATTAGGATGCCAAACCATTTCATCTCCTCTTCCTAAACCTCACTTCCATGAATGCTGAGGCTTTACCATAAGGGTGTTGAGCATGGCTTATCGTAACTGCCCTATATTCCGTTTACAGAGTGATGCACCCTTATTAGCACTTGTGGTGTAATGAGACCCTTCACCTTTTCTCCACTTCTGCCACCTGCTGCTATTACTGCTTGCTTCTCCCTTGTTCCTATCTTACACTGTTATGGAGAGCGGGAGAGGGTTTGCCTTCTGCATGTTTTCATAAGTAATTTACTTACACTATCAAGCAGAAACCTACCTCTTCTAGATGCAGACCATTATCCAAGTTTCTGATAAGTGCCCTGGAGGATATTTCAGTGGCTTCATCTTGGTTTACAATCAAATGTGACATTCCCTATCATTCTGGAACCCATGTTTTACAACCAAGCCCAACATCTGGACAGTCATGTACCCTAAGATGTCTGTGAGGCCTCTGGTTTTCCGGGACCTAAACATCTGCCCCAAAGCTTTTTAAACATTTTATTTAGAATGACTCCTAGAAACAGATTTTCAGGTCACTTACTCCAGTGGCCCAATGGCCAGCATTCCCAGACTGAACATACAGATGAGCTTCCCGTTTTCAGTACCTTACTATAATAGCAAATATTAAAACAAATACAGCATGTGTTTCCATGTAATTGCTATTATTCATTGGGTTGCTAAGGTGACAAGCACTGTGTGAACTGTTAGAATCAGTACGGATATAGCAGTTGAGTTTTTAATAATGAAAATGATGCATTATTCAGCAAGCTGCTCTCTGTGCTTACTAGTTATTCAGGTTTTCTTCTTTAAAAGGACAAGTGATGCTCTCAATTTCATGGGAAGCATATTTAATAAGATAGTCCTCAGTAAATAGAATAAATTTGTTCCAGAAAAGCTGCTTGTATACAAAATTTTGTTTCCCTGTTGATGCCCATTATAAAATGGGAGATACTATTTAGTGATTTTGGTTCCTCAAAAAATACAATTTAAAGTTAATAATACAGCAAGCTTAAAAAATTATGAATAAACGAAAATTTATATTTTATAAGAGCACTAATATTAGGTAAGTGGCAATATGGGAATGTAAGACTTCTCAGATTATTTTTTTTATTTGTCACAATAAGTTAAGCATTCAGAGAAAAGGAAGATAGCAGTCCTTGTAAAAAATTCTTATTGATCAAATTCCTATTTTTTTTTCTAAGTGTTCTACAGTAGAAGAGTTCAAAGTTCTGTTTGGTTGCTCAGATTCTGTTCTTTTTTACATGTTTCATTAGAAATGAATAGTCTGAAAGTAAGACAAATGGATCTAAGACATGGCAAATATGCAAATGAACAATAATAGTCTATTATGGCAATCATTTTTCAATTTATACATACATCAAATCATTATATTGCACACCTTAAACTAATGCAGTGTTATGCCAACTACATCTCAGTATAACTGGAAAAAAAAATTAAAAATAAAGAAATAAAATTATTTTAAAAAACAACAAATAAAAGCTATTTTGGTTATAGCAATTAATCATTAGGAAATCTTGACACAATGGAGACTGAAAGCATTCTGTGAATTTTAAGTTTTTGTACTTGGGGCATAATAACAGCAAATACTTGGAATAGTAACTATGACCATTACATTGAAACATTCATCTTGTAATTGAGTGACTTCCTTTAAGGAGCTTATTTGTTGAAAGTAAAAAATGAAAAATATGTTTTAATCACTTTTTGATTAAATAGTTCAGGATTTAATTAATGCTATCTCATACCATATTCTGAGGTAACAGTTCCATCTGAAAGCTGAGGATAAAGAGATTAAGCTAGTCAGCACCCTCAAGGAGCTATGAATCTAGCAGAAAAGCTAGAAAATAAAAAAGCACTAGGAACAGTGTGGTGACTGCCAGAACAAGAGAACGAATTTAAGGGTACTCTTATTGGTTCTTAAAAGTGTCACCAAAAATAACTTTCTAAGAAACACAATGCTGAGTCTCGAAGTATAAATACGAGTTAACTAGGTAAAGATAAGATCAAAGATATTATAGGTGGATGGAAAGAAATATGCAAAGCCCAGAGGCAAATATAAGTAGGACATTGCAAAAGCAAAGACAGTTTCCAGATAATATTCCAATAGTGATTGGTAGGACTGTTAATTAGCCACTGTACTACTGTTTAGAAGCGGAAAATGCCAGGTCTTCATCCCTTTGTTAGTGTTAAGCATGCTACAACTGCTTTTATATTCCTTAAGGAGATAAGTATTAAATTTGCATTCAGACCACATGGGTTAAAATAAGTGCTTTTCTATCTGATTTCTCCTGTCCTCTCTTTGTCGACCTCTCTTGAAGTAAACATAGGGCAGTTTTCATTATTAATATTGCTTTCTGTAAAGTATGAAAATCCTGTCAGGATTGGGAGCAAAGAGGATGCAGTGGCAGGCAATGTGAACACACTGACGGGCAGTAGCATTAAACTGGTTCTTCCCATAAAAGCACACCCTCAGGACAAGTGCCTTGGTCTGAAAATTGAGCAGATTTAGACCTCAGATTACTGGGTAAGCAGATGGAAGACAAATAACAAACATTCCCTTTTCTTTCAGTCTTCTTCCCCCAGCTCCTTTTGTCTGTTTCTGTTCCTGTGTACAGATGAACTCTGAGTCATGGCTTAGGCGACTGTCAGCAGTGGCAGAAGATTTGAGAGGCCAAAGAAAGGATTTGTCAAATTAGTGAGGTGATAGGGATCCCGGAGGGCAGCTAATTATTTTTGAAAACTAGTCACTGTGCTGATATAAATGTAGCTTTGTAGCTTAACTACAGGCACATTTCTAAATCAAAATATGAGATTTATGATCCGTAAGTAAGAAAGAAAACATCTTTAGAAATAAGAGAATAATGAACCAATGATCAACAGGATGGACAGCAAATTACAAACCTTTGAAATTTAAGTCTTCCTTGCATCCTGACTATTATAGTATTATTATTATAGTATTTTTCTAATTCATCTTCTGGTCTCAAGTCTCTTGGTTCTCCTCTTTATTTGTTTATGTATACATTGATCGAACATTCATCATTTATGCCCTAGATAGTGTTCTGAGTGTTAGGTATGGTGAAATAAAGTTTCTGTTCTCACGAGGTTTATATTCTATAATAATTTTCAATTTAATGAGTGCTGTCAAAAGAATATAAGTTAGTGTAACTGACTAGCTATTTTGGAGCAGGTGGTCAAGAGAGACTTCTCTGAAAAGGTGGCTTTTAAGCTGAGACCTGAATGTAAAGATCAAAGATAAAAGCATTCTTGGCAGAGATAAATTAGTGTAAAGTCTCAAAGTGGAAAAAAGGGAACAGTGTGGCAAAGTCAAACAAAAGCCAGTGTAGCTATGCCACTGTGAGCTGGGGAGGGAGGGAGTAGAGAATAGGGAGTGGTATTAGACTAGTTCTCAAAGTATATTATATAGGCTTTGTCAAAGGAGTAAGGAGTTTGGATTTTATCTTAGAGTAAAAGAAAGCCACTGGGGCATTTTAAGTAGAAAAGTTATAGCATATTACCTATATTTTAAAACACATGTTATAGATTAGATATCCTTGAATCCATAACTAAATGAATGATTGAATGAATACATAAAAGGGGGAAGGGGAAAATATTTCTTACATATAAATTGCAAAAAGTAAACAGATTTTTCCTCCTCTAAGAAGTGGAACTTAATTCCTCGTATGGATAGTGCCTACTGCTGTAAATTGAGTCATTGTGTCCCTCTACAACTTATAAATTGAAACCTAATGGTATCAGGAAGTGGGATCTTTGGGAGGTTATTAGGTCATGAGGGTGGAGCCTTAGTGACTTTATAAGAGACCCCAGAGAGATCAAAAGTGTCATTTTTTTTCAAAACCATGTGAGAATACAATAAGTCTGCAACTCAGAAAAGGACCCTCACCCAATTCCTTGGTACTAGCTAGGTAAGTGACCTGTTTTGGATCTTTTGGCTTGGATAAGTGAACCAGGTTCTGAGCTGCACATTCCTTGTGAATAAAAGTGGTATTGTTAGGACATGGTGAAAGTTTGTTGATATGAGAGTTAGTAAAGCACCTATCAAGGGTGAAAATTCAGTAAACGAGGCTGGGCAGGATTTGTGACTTAAAGTTAATCATCTACTTTGGCCCTTATAAGTATTTAGCACTATATTTTTTGGCCATTAGTGTTAGCTTTTCAATGAATATTGTTGAAATATTTATTGAAAAGCACTCTAGTACTTCAAGATCAAGAATTAATGTCAACATTAAGGTCAATGGGCCAAAGGAGTGATCAGAAGCTACTTTGAATTCAGAAGCAGATTTGGGGTAATGTTCCCCCATTAGCAGAACCCTGCCTTGTCACAGTTGTTTTAGAGCCAGAGCCAAAGCAAGATAAATCTTTGGTAGGGAAGCACTGTGGAAATCCAGATTATTTACCATAATAGACTGAGCCGCCATCCTTGAATCCGTTACTCTAAGTGGAGCACAAGGTTGAAGGAGGCTCTGTTCAGTGCACAAATCTTACCCCCATTACTGTCTGCTGTTAATTAAGTTAATTATATATATATATATATATATATATATATATATATATATATATATTAACCTGTTTTATAACCAAGGCAAAATACAGGCTGTTGTTATCATAACCAGTGGAGTTTTCATATATTATCAAGTTGCTATATGTGAAATCTAAACTCAATATCAACCATAGATGCTTTACTGATTCTTCACTCTTTAACCATGTAATTTGACAAGGCACATTTTATCCAGGGGCTACATTTTGCCATTTCTAATAATATGATTTAGCTGTAAGCATAAATTTTTAGCCTTGCCTTCTTCAGGACAGGATTATACTTTAGAGTTTTCATGTCAATACAAATAATAATATTATTTATAAAATAGTTATGGTTGTTTGCCATCAAAATTCCCTTCTGTAAGTCTTTCATGTGTTTTTTATTCAAATCAAATCCAAACTGCACAATTCACTTTCTAATTGCTAGATAACATACCTGGTGCTTCAGTTGGTATAGAGAATATAAAACACAATCCCTGCCCTCAAGGAACTTACTGCATAATTATATTTATTTTTTATTATATTAGTAGTTATTAAATATCTACTGTTCTATAGCTATCTTTACCTGGAAAGATTTATTTACACCTTGTAACCACCTCATGAGCTAGATGGAGTTGCACCCATTTTATATATTATTGCACCTACATTGTACCTCTGTGGTAAAAAAAATTATTTAAATATAGGCTATCTTTTGACTCCAGGACATATCTTCTTTATGGAAAGCAGAAATTTGTTTTAATGGAGGCAGAACACATGAAAAAAATACATATGCATATATCAATCTTTAGAGTTCTATCTATATTTTCTCAGTGTTGATGGTCTAGGGTTGTAAAAATATTCATAGACATAATAATTATATCTTAATTATCCCTTTACTAATAATTGCTTTAATGTTAAATCTCAATCTTGCACAAAAATATGCAGTTTGTGTTAAGTAAATAAGTAGAATTTTTTTCGCCTATTCTATAATCTCTCCAAGTAAAAGGGTTTACCCAGGCCTTGGTTTAGAATTTGTTCCTTTCATAAAAATATGATAGCTTTGAGGTTTGACTCTTTTACCTTATTTTGTTGTTGACAAAAGTATAACTGTTAACTTGTTTAAATTGAGTGCGAATAAATTGTCGCCATACCTGAACATGCTGTTTTTACCCTTTGTCTGAAAGGCAGGGTTTTTTTGAAGTATTGTAATACTCCTGTTGAATTGATTTGGAAGTTAACTGTAGGCAGAGATCAAGTGTGTGTTGGTCGAATAGGCCTCTAATGAGTTGAGCTGAAAATCTGTTGGCATTAATATTTTACTTTGGCCAAGTACACTCTATTAGGGGCAGCTTCTATTATTTGATGAAACCCAAATCTTAATTTATGGCTCAGGACAGTAGTTCAATGGATTGAAAGCTAGCTGGTCATAAGATTTATGTAATTGGAGTAGGGGTAAATGGCTGTTTAAAACTATATTGTCTTTTGAAATTGAGTTGCAATGAAATTATAGTTTAATATATTGAGACCTAAAAGAATATTCATTAATATGTTATACATTGTTATTGTATCCCAATTTGAAATTTCATTCACATGAAACTCATATGCCCTGAGGGATAAATGCTTCTCTCCAAATTGTAACAAAAATTAAAGCAGAAATGATAGCTATCTCTTCTGAAATTTGAAAATCTTGCTTCAATGAATAGGTGAGTTTTGTTCTGCTTCAAATATGTTACCTTCAGAGTTTAAAATTTAAACCATATAGAAGAAAAAGAGAGATCATGTTCATAGCTGTTTTCCATACTTAATGTAGCACACTCTTCACCTTGGAAACTTTATGTAGAATTTATAGAATGCTATTCATAGTAATTCAGAAGGATATTGAATTTGAGATTTTCTTTTACTCTCTGATGAGAGAAAGGGCTAAATATTTAATTGTGTTTCCCTTTACACATGTACCAACATTACATTGCCTGTAATGCCCCCAAATTATTTAAAAATAAACTTCAAAGGAAATGATTTGGATGACATTATAAGTTAAAAAAAATCTCACAAAAATATTCTTGATATAAAAAAAGAATACACCTTTATTACATCCACTTAGAAACTATGGTGCCTTGTCATGATGCCCTGTCACAAAGGGTGATACATGCTAAATGTTCATCCTAACTTCTCTCTAACATCTAAAATTATTTATAATGGTGCCTCAAATAAGATTGAACAAGAAAAGGAATGATCAGGTGGTATAGCCACTTCCAACGTCAGGGGTAAAATAAGGAATAGAAAGGAAAAAATGACATAATCCCAAATGTTGCATGAAAAGCTCTATTTGCACTAACACATTTCTGGAGTCATTTTTAAGCATAATAACTCAAATTACTAAATAAAGTCAAATCGTAGGATTTTTTTCCCCTCTAGTTGGCCACTACTTAGTAAAATTTAAATACAAGCAATGGCATGGCTTGATATTGGCAGTTTAAGAGAAGAGGAAAGGGAAGGAATTATGACTATAACTACTAGTTTATAAAGCATCTAGTATACATTATATACTTTACACATACCAGTTTATTTTATACTTACTAATACTCTGCAATGTAGACTATATCTTCATTTTGCAAAGAAAGGAGACTAAGAGCAGTTAAGTGTTTTTTCCAAGGTTAAATAATTTTTCATAATTGAAATCAGATTCAAAATAGTTCTGATTGCAAATGTTCATTCTTTCTACTATTTTAGTCTAAATAAAGTGCTTAGATAACCTATAGACTAAATAATTTGACCTGTTAGAATTCAGGGTTTCCTGAATTAATTAATTTCAGTGTTTAATGTTAATAATAGTAAATAAATGTTCTTCACTGGGGTCTCATTTGATTCTTGGACTTGATGACTTTTCACAAAGCCTTGCTGTCTTTGTCAAATACTTTACCTGCTCCCTTATTCCCATCTCATAAACGCCGAGAGAATGCTAGCAGCATACGACTAAAAGTTATTTCCCTTCTACTCCTTTGCTTCATAAGTTGCTGTTTACTTAGGATCATGATACATTATTAGTCCCATTCTCTCTTTTCTTATAGTACACTATCAACAAACAAATGTGAAAATATTTTGTCTTCAGTAAACAAAGTCTTTTTTTAATTATCGTCTCTGGAAATGTGCTATCTACAACAAGAACACAACAGCAAAATTCGATCAGGCATTTTTTTTAGTTCAGAATCAAAAACACAAAATCTCCACCCTCAAGCAATTCATAAGCTCTCAGAGGCAAGGAAGGAATCTATTATGTTACAGAGTCTTCTCTCATAGGGTCGTTATGATGATTAAATGAGTTATTACATGGAATGGATTCGGAACAGTACCTGGCACATACAAAGTGTAATGTAAGCATTAGCTATTATTATTACACAGTGACAAAAAAAAAAAAGAGAGAGAGAGAGAGTGCTAAGGGCATGAAATGGAAGAGTGAGAAAGGCATATACCAGGAGCTTAAGCATACTTTAAGCTCATCCATCAAAAGATGATGCTTCATTATGGCAAGGCAGAAAGAAGTTGTTAATTTGCCAAAAGTCAGCTTATATGCAACAATGGGAAAATTTTCCAATCTAAAATAGCTAAATGTTATACCATGAAATAGTGTGTATACTTTTTTTCCCTTTTAGAATCACAAATCTCTTAGAAAATAAATTTATTTTCTTCTAAAACCAAACTATTTGGCACAGGAATAAAAGAGAGGGAAAGAAATCTATCAAAGCAGGAACAAACCTTGCTCTGCATATGTTTATAAAGACAATCAGCTACATGGAAATATTACTCTACGCTGAGAAATTCACAGTTTAAAAAGAATTGGATTCCACTGATGTGAAACTGTCCATTTGTCCCACACAATGTAACCTCTTCAGCTTTTCGTACTTTTCTGTTTTTCATATACATTTTAGTTCATGCTTATGTTCAAAGCTTGGCTTAAATAGAAAGAAAGTTCCAAAAAACTCAGCACTTGTGCCTTATTCTATAGGGTTTGTTATCCCTAGTACTAGGGTAAAAAAAAAGGGGGGGGGGCTTGCCTTTTATTTATGAAATACTTTACCTGAATAATAAAATAATCTAAAAGCCTCTGGCAAGAATGAGGGAAATTGAGAAGCCAAAGGCCTAGGTAATCCAAACTACATCATCAACTATTGAACTATTGAAAAAAATTGGTAGTGTCTTCAAATACTTCTGAAGTCTCCTTTGAAATATTTATACCTTTTTTTTTTTTTTTTTTTTTTTAGCAGTTGTACGTTCACAGCAAAACTGAGCAGATGGTGTGGAGATTATCTGTACACCCCATACTCACACATGCATGTTCTTTCTTATCAACATCCCCCACTAGAGTGGGTACATGTTATAGTTACAATGGCCAAACGTACATTGACACATCATTATCACCTAAAGTTCAGAGTTTACATTTAGAGTTCATTCTTGCTTGTTTACATTCTGTGGATTTAGACAATTAGGGTCCCTTTTTTAAGAGAGCTTACTACCCATGTGTTGAAAATGCAACCTAAGATGTAGAAAGTCTTGGTTTTTCATGATGAAAATGGAGCTGACGCTCCAGAAGCTGTTGCAAAGTTGTGCCCTCAGACAAGAGCACAGATCTTTAACCTAGAGCAATAATAGTTTAGTCCTATAGCCTCCAGCCTTTATATTCCTTTGTACTGGTTAGTGACTTTTACCATGTTACAAAGGCTCTGGCCTTCAAAAAGAAGGAAGTACAAACATGAATGACAATTGGAAAATTTATTTTTACTGATGATTGAGAAGAAAAAAACAAGTGAAACATTTTATGCTTTGACCTTGTAGAGAGTTATTTTATTCATGTGAAGTGGGAAGAGAAAAAAAACACAGCTCTTCAAATGTTTTTGATTTGCTTCAAGAATCGATATGGTAAGTGTTTGTAGGCCATAGCCCACGATAAATCTCTTTTTAATTCTTGCAGTCTATTAAATACACATATACAAATTGAAGCAAAATTGATCTGATTTATATTATAATCACAATCCATGTAACCCACATTTTGGACAAAAATAATGAGGATTAAACCTTCTTGCACAACTGCCTGATAGACAACATTTTAAAAAAGGAAAATTAAACTTATATTCAAACTTAAAAGAATAAATAGATATATATATATATAGAAGGTCAAGAGAATTGTGTTTTATCTTTCAAAAACTTTTTGAAAAGATTTATACTGAGTTAATAACACCATCAGTTGCTGATTAGTTTGAGAAGAAACATTTTCAATGTAACTAGGTTAGCAGTTTGAAACAGAAAAAAGGCTATTCCAAGTTTGAGACTAAAACTTTAATTTAAAATGTTTTATAAATAGGACTAGAGGCTATCCAATAAAATCTTAAAAACAAACAAACAAACAAGCAAATTAGTAATTGTATCTTTATTATTTTCCTACCCTTGCAATTTCTGATGCAGGTTGTCTTCATAGAACATGTTTTTTAGAGATGTTTCCTTGAACTAGAATAGGGTTGGTAGACCTTAAGAGGAAAGCCTAGGATAGAGAAAATTTAGCAGTTAAGATTTTCAGGACTCCTACCATTCAGGTTTCTAGAGGTAGGTAATCACAAGGAGAATGAAATCTAGATATGAAATTGGATTTAAATATAAACAGGTTTGAATTAAGCTGTCCACATATACAATGGAAGTTTGTAACTAAAAGAAGTCTAGGTTGGAGATATAGATTTGGGAGCCATCAGTAAATAGGGTAGCAGTAAAAAGGCATAGACTAGTTAAAATGACGTGAATGGGTCTAGAAGTTATATTGAATGACATAAGTCAGACAAAGAAAGATGAATACCATATGATTTTACTTATATGCAGAATCTAAGTGATGCAGGACATGCCAAATTTCCCCAAGTGTTGGGCAGACCAAGCTGGTATAGAGAGAAGAGGGTCCTTTTGGCAGAGAGTAAAGAAAATAAGTCAACACATACCCCACAGTTTGAGTCAAAAGGAAAGTTTATTAGAAAAGGGGTAACCCTCCACAGAGTGGTCTCCTCTCACAGTCAGAGAGGAGAGAGGGACAGTGCAAGAGAGAGAGAGAGAAAAGACACAGAGAGATAGTGAGAGAAAGAGTAAAAGTACTGAGAGGGACCCTGAGTGTTCAGTTTATATGTCATTCTCTAGTTCCCATTTACTTTGATATGGACATACAGTAAGGAAGGGGAAGGGCATGCAGCCTGAAACGGTAAGGATATGTAGAGTGAAAGGCCTTTAATTCATAGGGAATGACTCTAGGTTCCTGTTTCCCCTTCACAGGTGTGAGGAAAGGGTTGTTAGTAATCCAGCAGAAATCTTCCTTTGTTCTGAAGGTGTCCTCCTGGCCTGGCTGCAGGGCTCATCAGCACTTTGCAGTCTCTGAATGTGGCTTCATTAACATTTTAATTCTCTTGCCTCCTTCTTACATTATAAGGAACAAAAAGAACAAAAACAGACTCAAATATGGAGGACAATTTAATAAGGGCCAGAGGGAAGGAGGGTTAGGGGGCCGGGAGAAAGGGATGAAGGGTTAAAGAAGTACAAATTAGTAGTTGATAGATGGTCACTAGGATATGGAGCATGGAATAGGGAATGCAGTTAGCATTAATGTAATGGCTAGGTGGAGAGCCAGAGGAGAGAAAGAGCAATCTACATATCCTTACATAAACTATGTAAATATTTAACCAATGTATTGTATGCTTGAAACTAATAAGAAAAATTTTAGAAAGGGCATAGACTAAGAATGGGATCCTTAGATGCCCCAATATCTAAAATGATTGATAAAGGCTAGAACCCGTCATAAATTATGACAGATGAATGGTCAATGAGGGGTACAGAGAACCAAGAAGATGAGATTTCAAGAAAGTAAAGCAAATTTCTTTTTGATATAGAAGGCCTGATCAAATTCAGCAGAGACATCTAATAATAGAAGTACTGAGAAAAAAATTTATTGATTTCAAAATTGGAAATTATTGACACTTAATGAAAGCAGGTTCTGTTATATGATGCTGAAGATTTTACTGGATTGACAGTAAAATTTAAGAAGGCAAGAATAAACAAACTATTCATCAAGCCCATCAAATACTAGAATTTGAAACTTATTAGATCTCACTTTAATAAAACTTATTAGAAAGATTACTAATGGAAGGTGATTAATAGAGGCATAATTTCTAATTTATTATATACTAAACACATAAAAAGCCTAAGACAATTCTTGAATGCCAAAGGCTCAAAATGAGTGTAGAATTTTTAGGAAGTTGTGGAGAAGGCATATACACTCTTCTGCAGTGTTCTCTCTGATGTTGTGACCAGATAGACTATTAATCTGAGATTTATGATGATCTTATATATATATATATATATATATATATATATATATATATATATATATATTTTTTTAATTCTCAATCTAAGATGGAGTTGAAAGCAACTGAATAATGAATGATAACTTTATCTTCTTCAAGAGTCTCCACAAACTGGAGACTAAGTATCAAGTGAGTTTTTGTTATTGTTGTTAAGAGTGATTGGATAAAAAGGATTTCAATAATAGACTTTGTAGAGGGTTTAGTCTTACAGGCACAGAGTACTAACAGTAAATAAATCAATACTAAGCTCAGCCACATGTGGATGGATAGGTTGCTAGTGTAATGGGTGAGCTGTCGAAAGCCATCATGCTATAATTTTGATCCTGCAGTTTTATTAATTTATATTTTTAGTTCCTCAAGATCTTTAGAGGAGAAATAACATATTTTTTCTGTATCCTCTAGTTTTAAATTTCAGCATTAATGATAGTTTCAGCATATCTAAAGTTAGAAAATACTAAATTTTATGTCATTAGTAGAAAAAAAATACATACTCCATCTGTTAAATAGTGTTGTTATTATTATATATTTAATTACACAACACATTCTGACAAGCGAGAAGTTTCTATAACAGATTCCTGTGGTTAGCTTTTTAAAAAAAGTGCTCTAGCAATTATTTTTATTCTTTTATTTTTTACTTTACAAAATCTTACTATTGACATTTTAAACCTGAGATTCTGATCACACATGTGGGGAGATTTTCCCCCACCACCATGAAATCCTCCAATGGCAACTGATGTCCTATAAATTCAACTCATTTCTGATATCAGATTGCACAGGTTAAGGGTTTAGTACCACAAAACTGTCCCAACCCAATTCCTCCCCACTTCAGAGACAAGTTCTAAGCCCAGGCTTCTGACAGACTGGCTATATAAATCAGAAGTTCCCAAGATCCCCTCCTTGGGTTTGATTAATTTGCTAGAGCAGCTCATAGAACTCAGAAACATTTTACTTACTAGATCATTGGTTTGTTATAAAAGAATATTCAGGAACAGCCAAATAGAAGATATGTGAAAGGCTAGATATGTGGAAAGGTCACAGAGCGTCTATGTCCTCGTCAGGCAAACCGTCTACTGGAATCTCCTAGCAATTCACCACCCAGGAAGCTCTCCCAACAGGGTCCTTTTGGGTTTTTATGGAGGCTCAAATTACTTGGGTATGATTGATTATATAATTGGCTATTGGCAGTTGATTTGACCATTTGCTCCTCTCCCCTCCTTGGGGGTCAGAGTGGGGAGCCTAAAAAATCTAAAAGTTTCAACCTTCTATTCACTGGGTAGTTTCCACTGACAGTCAGCCTCCACCCTTAAGTGTGGTCCCAAAGTCACCTCATTAACATAACAAAAATTGCTTGGTCAAGTAGCAGAGTCCAAGGGTTTTAGGATCTCTGTGCCAGTAATCATAATGGGAGAAACCAAACCAGAAAATAACTAGTATGTTCTTTCAGTGAATAACAGTGTATGATAGGTAAATTATAAAGGTTGATCTAGTTTCATTTCTGCCTATATAATTTTAGAGGAGATCAAAAGATATAGTTTAAAAATGTTAAAATGTGCTTGGTGTTAATAGGAACTGTTTAAAATCAGAATTTTAAGCATACTATGAGGGTAATACTTGCCCCACTGTACACTGAAATTATTTACATCTCTACCACCTTTAAACTATGAATGAAATGTCAGGGATACTTTTATTTGTATTTCAGTGATTATACAATATGGCACATGATCACTCAATAAATATTTGTTAAATAAGTAATTGAATTTAGAAGTAACAATTAGATCACTGCAATGCTGAATGAAGTGTAGGTCATGAGAAAGAATGGCCAACACAAAGCAAATAGATATTAAAAATTTGGTTCTTTTTTTAGTTGAAGGATGTAAAGTGAATTATTCTAAGAAAGAAGTCTAATTTTTCACCACGAGAAGGTAGGTCAAGATAAACGTGAACTAAAATAATTCAAGAGATAAGAAAATATTCTCTTATTCCAAAACAGAATAAACTTGCAGCAGCTATGTTTCTCTTCCTTAGCCAAGAATTCAATACTAATTTAAAAGGGAGAAAGAATTTAGTCTTATCTAAAAATGAGCTATTGTTCCATCTGTCTTGTTGGTAAGCAGCAGACATAGAAACATATAGGCCATTCAAAAGAACAAAGCTCCATTGATAGTGTGGTTATGTGCTCAGGGATCAAATAAAGGATTCTCCAGGGAAGTACTGATGGGCATTTCTGATTGTGGAAGGAGTTCTTGAGAGATAATTGAGGCAAGAAAATTGTGGGGCTCCTAAGAAGCAGAGTATGCTCGGAAGTGTTCAGGTAGAAATTATAAAGGCAAACAAACCATCCTGTCCTGAAGATAGCCCTTTAGAAGATGAGAAAGGAAACCAGGAAGAAAAGAATTGCTAATCTCCAGACAGAGTAAGTGTTTTTGTATGTTATTTACTATATTTGTTTCTTTAAAAATACCTTCTCTGGTCAGTGTGAAGTGAAAGATACTTATTCCAGAGTTTCTTCCTAAATTCTTGGGTGGGGATTGAAATCAGGAACTGTCATCTGAGCCTAATGTGTACATTTTATTTATGGATAATCCATTAAGGCTTTATTAATAAGGGGTAAATGGTAATTTTCTACCTCAATCAAGACTGTCTTTTGTGAGAGGAAATTGTTTTTCTGATCTTAATGTGTGAAACTCCAGTGTCCTGTTTTTTATCATTCTCATCAGGGAATAGGCTCACTTGGATATGAACAGTTGAGAAATGAGCTGCTTTTAACAAGCACAAAAGAAATAAACTTTCTTTTTTCACCTCCAACTTTAAACCCTGTTTATTTATAAAGCCAAGTATTTCATTTGCTTCTGATTAGTAAAGTTTGCAGGCTGCAGACACTATGTCATCTTGAACTACTTTTATTAAACACATTTTCCCTCCAATACTTTATTATGAAAATTTTCAAAATTACAGAAAAGTCAAGAGAACTTTAGAGTCAACACCCAGATGCTCACCACCTAGATTTTCCCACTAAGATTTTGCTGTACAATGCTTCTAGAGTTACAAAGGGGTTAAGCCCATTGTAAATTGAAAAAATATTAAGTTGAAAATGCACTTTGTACACCTGACCTACCTAACATCATAGCTTAGCCTTGCCTATTTTAAACATGCCCAGAGCATTTAACATTAGTCTACAGTTGGGCAAGATCATCTAGCAAAAAAACTATTTTATAATGAATTGTTAAATTATGTCATGCAATGTATGTAATTATGGCTTGTAGCCTTCATGCTAGGCAATTATCTTGAGTCTCATCTCAAGAGTAATCAATCGCCTTTCTCTTCTTCTCACCAGAAGCAGGAGACACAGATGGGCATTTTGTAGACATAATGATATGTGAAAACACAGTATTTAAAAAACTGGCAACCCAGTACGCTGTAGAGTATTGGTTGTTTACCCTGGTGACCCCAGGGCCACCTGGGTGCTTCGGCTCACTGCCCTGCCCAGCATAGCAAGAGAGGTATGTTATTATTTTATATACCACTAGCCCAGGAAAAGATTAAAATTCAAACTTTGAAGTATGGTATTTATTGAATGTATATAATTTTCACACCATCATAAAGTCAAAAAATCATAAGTCAAAGTGTCGAAAGTCAGGGACCATCTCTACTTGTTTTTTAGCATATATATTCATCTGTCTGTTACTCTATTAATCTATAAATCCCCTTTACTTTTGATATATTCCAAAATAAATTGCAGATAACAGTGTACTATCTCTAAATACTTTAGTTTACATATTATTATCTAGATTATTAACAACCTTCTAAGATTATTTGCAAATAAGCATTTTTAAAGTTTATCGTCTAGTTTGCTCTCAGCCTATAAATCACTACAAGTTTGACCACTGTGTATTTGATGGAACTAAGGTGGAATTAAGAAGATTGGGTGCTTTCTGATGCCAGAAAGAAATCAGTCTTTCAATATTGCACCATCCTCACATTCTTCCCCCAGAATTTTTTTTTTTATAATCTCCTACTTCACAGGCCCACTGTATACACTTGTAGCCCAAGCCCTTTCTTACCTTTCACCATATCTTTCTTCTACCTCTAAAAGGATATCACTGTCTCCTATTATTTTTTTAACTCATCCTTGAAATTGCCTATTATCTACTCAAAACAGTTTTCAGAGAGTTAAAAGCACTGATTTTGTTTTTGTCTGGTTTATTGATTTTAATCTAATTCACCGATGTTAAATGGTAGGGAGTTATGTTGTAATTTCTGTTGTCACTAAAGGGTTTGATTGGTGTCGAGAGGATGGCTGAGGAGTATGGGACAAGAAGTATCACCCTACTCATTGACTGATACTTACATGGCTGCTCCAAATCACGTATGGAGCTACTATTAGAAAAGCCTCTGGCTCCTGCTCCAGTCCCAAGAAATCTGAATATTTGGTCTGGTAGGGGGCCTAGGGCACTCTGTATTTTTTTAAAAACCTTCCACGATTATTCTGATGCACAGTAAAATAAAGTGCTGGAGTAGATAGCTCTCATTCAGTGTTTCTTTCTGTTTTCTGAACTGTGGGTTTGGTTTAGTCCCATCCTTCAAAAGGATGCTCCTGGGACCTATGTCTAGAACAGAAAGAAATAGGAAATTGTAGAAGGGCTGAGTTCACATTCTAGCAGCTGTATCACATTGGGCAAGTTCTTTCATTGTTCTTTTTTGATTTTTTTTTTCCTGGAAGATGGGGATAGTAATAAGGTGTTTATGAGAATTAGATGCGTGGAACAATGTATGACAGACAAAATTTCAAAAAATTTTGCTGCTTCTAGTTTTTATTTGTCATTGAACACAAGTAAAAGTGAATTGGCAGTGGGAGGTATGAAGAAAGACCCCCTATGCTCTAAGCACTCTGCTGAGAAAGCAGACTGAGCTTTAATTTCACTTTGATCTGTGTACTTCATTGTGCCTCTTGACAAATCACGTAGCATCTCTGGGTCTCCATTTCTTGAACTGAGAAAAGAAAGTGTTTAGATGAAACAACCTCTAATCTCCTTTTTAAAATTAAAATTCTATTCTGATGTAATTCCAATATTTTTTCATGGCAATTCCTGAGTAATGAAGACTATAAATTTTGAAACTGATCATACTTTCCTGTTTGCTTTATCTTCTCAGTTTAAAGCTGGGCTTGAGCCTGAACTTAAACAATTGTGGGGGCCATTGGCAGGGCTGGCTTTGGGATATACATTCTATGTAGTCATATAGGGCTCCGTGCATTTAAGACCCTGATCTTGACTTAATACTTTGTTCTCACCATCCTGAAATAGTTATTTTTATTTTTAACAAGGGACTCTGCACTTTAACTTTCACTAGGTCCCACAAATTATTTAGCTGGACCTGTACCTCAACATTTGTTTTTCTGTTCTAGTTTCATCTTCGGCTTTATTTTCACTATTCTACCCATATGTCTTATGCATCCTAATTTCATTTTCTACTTGCTTATTTGTTTGTTTCTGATTGTTCTGTGTGTATTTTGTGAGCTATCACATTTGTCTTTGGTAAACAGGCAGGCAATGGATAAATAAAGGCATGCTTTGTCTATGAAGATTTGTACCTTAAAACTCTTAGCCACATTGCTAAACTAAAAGCATTCACTATTTGTTAATCACTGAATTATATATAACTATGCATTATTGTCTAACTTTGCCATGTGGACATCTTTACTTTTTAGGTTATTATATCCTCTTTGAGCTTTATATTCCCAAGTTTCCATCTTCATGGGTATTGCTTTTAATTGCTTCTGAGGAAATAACTGTTTAATTAATTTAACTGGAAATCAAATTAATTTAACTGGCTAAATGAAAAAAAGAAGGGGAGATTTTAGCCAGGAGAAGGAAAGCTAGAAAACCTACAGAGAATGGTCTTTAATCATTACTTGAATTCCACTCTTCAAAAAGCAGTTGTGTAGTGGTTCTCAATCTTTATGATACAAACTTTTTTTTAATGTGGATGATAGCTGAAACTGAGAAATTTTTATAATAATTATTTATTATACAATTTTAAAATAGCAAAATAAACCTATTGCTTGTTAACTTAATAACATTTTTTTAATGAAAAAATACTTTTCCTCAAACAAAATTTTATAAGTGGTATCATTTTATGTTTTGCAAATCACTTTGTCATCTAGCTTGATATGAGACAGCTGGACACTCATACCTGCTCATTCATTCTGTTGTGATAGCACATGCCATGTAACTTTTGCAAAACTCCACTGTAAACTCTTGGGAAAATAGGGGTCTGAAGGGCAAATAATGACATGATCATTATGTGAATAGTTTTACTTTATGGACCCCATAAAAAATGTCTGAAGGGTCTATGGCCTTTGTACCCTGAACAAGCCCTATTCCCTCTGATCTCGGGAAACTAAGCAGGATAGGGCTTGGTTAGTACTTGGATGGGAGACCACCTAGGAAGACCAGGCGCTATAAAAACTAAATAAAATAAATTTAAAAAATAAGGTATTGTAAGCTAACAAGATCCTTGCAATCTGTGAGGTCAACTAAGAGTTGCCTCACCTAAAAAAAAAAAAAATGTCTGAAGGAATGTAAGTGGTCCTTGGACTACTATGAGAATTGCTACAGTAGAGTAACAGCTTCTCACCAAGCTCGGTTTCAGAATCAGAATAGTATGTACAATGCCACAATGCTATCTCCCATCTCTTTAGCTGAGAATCTTCACATTTACTAACTGATGGTCCAGTGGTTTTCTCTAAGAATATAAAGGCATCGAGGAAGTGGAATTTAAGAGCTATCTCAAATTCTTGTCTCTAATTTACTAGCGCATAGTAAATTAATGGCAGATGAAGAGAGAACCAAGTAGTGAGACACCCTCACTTATCTAAACTTGAGGCCATAGCCCTTTCTATACAATGGTAAGTTTCTTAGTTTAGGTGATTTATTAGCTCTATTATTTTTAATATGATGTTGGAAAACAATGGATATAGCTCTTAAGGAAAACTTTGACAATAAAAAGGACATTACTAAAATAATTACTGAAATAAATTACTGAGTCATTCCAGGTGTGATGTTTTGTTCATTTTTATGCATACTTCAATTGCTATAATTTGAAAATACGTATCATGCACTCGGTTTCAATTCATTACTATTGGCAGCTCTGCATGAGTAAACTTAGGAGTGGCAGAGTTCAGATTAATTTTGCAGAATAACATTGACAGACTTTTATTATAAGCTATATTTAATTTGAGCCTACAGATGCCGAATAGTAAAATAAAATTATTTTTCTTACCTTTTTTCTCCTAACTTATGAGTTTTCAGTGTTAATTTTATAGTGACTCAAGATAAGGCCTATTTTAAATGGGTATTTGGAACAAAGTGCTATCTCCCAGTGATAGATCAACAACTAGAAACAAGAAGAAACAGAGCTACAGCTGATTTTCAGAGATTGGTGTTCTGTGTTTAATAAACACTCTCTCTGGTTATCTACAGACTTTAGCTACTAATTCTTACCCTCATCCAAAGTGTTTGTGGTATTTGATCTTTTGAAATAACGGCCCTATTCTTTCCCTTAGGAAAAAGCCACATTTACTTTCTAATTGTGACCTCCTCTACTCATTAGAGAAAGAGGCTGTCTGTAGATTGTAAACTTGGACCTAGAGATCCAAGTTTAGATCATGTTAGAGATCAGGAGTTAGTATTAGAAGGTGAGATTAAACTTCTTACTGGTTTCGTGGCCTTAGGCAAATAACTTAATCTCTGAGCATCAGCTTCCGTGAAAATCTTACATTTTAGGAAGATTCTATGTAGCAGCAATATGGAAGGCGAAATGAGGAGAGTCTCGAGATCCAAAAACCAACTGTTAGGTCAGCTAGCTAGTAGTTATGAGTTGAGAACCTGAACTAAACCAATTGCTGTGTAACTAGAAAAGAAACAGACTGGAGAGACTGGTTTTAAGTAGAATCAACAAGTTTTTTACACCAGTTGGATACAGGAGGTAAGGGAGAGACAAGAATCTTAGATACTCTCAAATTGCCAAACTCATTAACTGGTAATTGATATCATTAGAGGAAAAGTTCGGAAGAAGAGGGAGAGTGGAGGTAGGGTGGAAGATGAGTTTTACTTGGTCATGTTGAGTTTGCAGTAAGAATGAGAGACAAAGAGGAAACTAAATTCAGGTGGAAAGATCTGATAAGGATTTATATATCTTGGCCTGCAGCTCTGGAAGCATTTGGGAGACATTAAGTCTTTGCATGGTAGATAAAACCCTGAGCATGGATAAAGGCACCCAGGGAAAAAAGTACAGAATGTCTGAGGTTGGCATAGACCAGGGAAAATTAGCTGTTGTCCTCTGAGGAAAAGACAGGGTACAAGGAGACTGGCAGTTTTCTCCAGGAAAGCCAGACAACACACAGACATTTGTTATGAGCTATAGCTCTGATGCAAATTAGTTTTTAATAGAAGGCCTATTTGGAGAATTTAAGGTTAGTCACAATAGCAGGGCTACTTTGTCTCTTTGGCCCCAGGCCGATATGCCCAGAGTTCCCCCCACCCCAGGATGGAGAGTTTGACACTCAAATAAGCTCCCCAGGGAAGGGTTGCCCATGTGTGTTCAGTGCTGCCCTTTTGTTGCCCTTTCAGTTTCCTTAGGGAAAAAAACCAAGATTTGAGTGTCAGCATTAGTAGAAGGCTGGGCCTCTGCTCAAGGGGATGAAAGTAGCAGCTTGGAAATAATCACATGTGATAATCCCTGAGGGGAAGCCATCCACCAGGCAGCTGGCAGAAATCTGTTGCCTCAGTAACTGTCTTTTCCTGTAGCCCAAGGTGGGTTCTCTTTGGTATTTAGATTGGTGCTAAAAAAAATCTCTCTCTCTCTCTCTTTCCCTCTCTCTCTGCCTTTATTGCCTTCCCCATCTTTCACTTTTTCTCATATATATATATTTTAGTTACCTATTTGACACAATTTAAACACGTCTTGAATTACCCAAGATCATTCTTTAATTCTTAGCAAATTTGAGGGAAAGATTCATAATTTCTGACTTCTAATTGTTCTAAATATTAGGCAGACTACAAATTGGAATATTTAGAAAATGGTTCCTTATTCTTTTTTGGTTAGTTTAAAAGTATCTTTAACAAATATTTCAATTAATTAATCAGCTAATTAATTTAGTGCTTTTATGGTTTCAGCTTGTTCTTCGTACCTTTATTTTTCTTTTTCCTGGATTTCTTCACTTCTATACTTCTTGTACTATATGCCACCAAAGTTTTTCTCAAAATAAAATGATGATCTAGAAATGCTACTTATACTTACAATAATACTAATACTGTTATCGAACAGCATCAGCAGAGCCAAACCTTAAACACAGAAAATTGCTGTAGAGGAAGATTGGCTATTTTATTGATGAATGGTGCCACCCAGGAGAACGGGAAGCTAATGCTCAAAAGCCCAACTCTCCCATGGCATAGAGATTATAAATTATGTAGGGCAAAATCACGAGACACTGTGGGTTAGGGGGGTTCAGGGTTGTGCTTGGAGTTGATTGGTCGGGGGTGAGGTAAGGGTAATCAATTATTTCTTCAAGTCTTGAGGACATTTCTGACATCTGCTCCAGCGTCTCTTTGTCTGGTCTTATGAGAACATAGCTCGGATCATTCCACCTTAGGGCTCAAGAGCTAAAACATAACTTAGGTAAAGATGTTATCTTTAGTGTGCCAGAGGTCAGACTGTGTGGCCATCAGTCAGTTCCCAGCTGCTGTCTTCTCCTGCCTCTGGAGTTGCTGATCATCTAGGGAGAAAAGCTAGGTCTCTGAGGGAATGTATATAGAGAGAAGGATATGATTTCTAGAGCTAGGATTTAAAGCTAAATTAATCAAAGTCATAAAGACCTTCAGCTTCAATACTAATAAACAAGCTAACAGTTATTGCACTTTATTTTTACATCGCAGGCCATGAATTCTCATTTAATCCTCCTGACCACAGTGAAGTCGGTACTACTATTATCCTTGTTTTAACGATAGAGACTGAAGCACTGACTGTTGAGTAACCTGACCAGAGTCGTGAAGCTCCTTAAACTCAAGAATTGGGACTTCAATCCTGGCAGGTTAGATTGCAGCAACTATATAGGTTACTATTTCAGAGTTTCAAAGCTTAGCCCTGCACTCTAGGGACTGGCTTGCAAAGCAATCCTGCTTTGAGCTAAGAGGCTCATCAGGGGAACCACAGCTGTGTCAGCACAGACTAGGGTCAAGGATCCCCTTGTCTCAGCTACAGACTGTTTTACCCAAACTGTCTCTTTAGTCTCATTTTGCCATACCTTTCCATAAAAGTAGTGTTACAGTTTCTTATATTAGTATTTTGCATCTATGTTTCTTGTTTGTATAGGAAAACCATTTGTTATACACAGAGGATGACTAGATGGATGCACTTTTATTTTTTTTTACGGCTAAATGTTTTCAAGCTTTTAAGGCAACTACTTACTGGAAGCTGTTGCATTAACTACTATTGATGACTACAGTAAATGTTAGGAAAAATACCAAGTCACATTCATCATGGATCTCCCAGTTGTCTCAGAAGTTGAACGTATTTGGTGGCTAATACAAGCACATCGACCCTTAGAAAGTTTCATGAAAGATTAATTTGTGAAACAGCAGTCTTCTAAACTGTTTTGTGAAAATCATTTGAACAAGTATCAAACCTCAGTCCAGCTGAAATATTTTGAAATTTTATTTTTAAAACTGCCAGGCTGTTCAGGGAACAGTATACTTATAATAAATCAGACTTTTATTATTTCATATTAATATAACTCTTAATAAGAAAAGTATATGTTTGATGAAAATTAAATACATTTTATCAGACTCTTAGCGAATCTTCTAAAGGTTAAAAAGTTTTAAAAATACAAAATATGGTTTGTTGCCTCACTCCTCTCTTTGCACCACCATTTTATTTCAAATACAAGTCTTTACAAATAAAATAATTTTGAAAACATTTGTCCAGTCATTGAGAAAAGATTTTATATAATTATTTTAAATGTATTAACTAATTAAACTAGCTCATTAGATGTTTAATGTTTTAAAAACTTGTATGTTAAATAGTACCTTAAAGGCACAGAGGGCTGAAAATCACTAGTGCATTTAGAGCATGTAATATGCATTTTTAGAAACTATAATATTTCTGGAACCTTTTTCTCTCTTTTAGTAGCAAATATATACATATATACATATATGTATCTGACTCTTGTGTTTTTAGGTGAATGTTATCATAGTCTAAGCTTATATATAGTATTTTTAATGCTACTGAAATATTTTGAATATATGGGCAGGAGGAAGAAAAACAAGGAGTCTTTTTCCAACTAAAGAAAGTCGAGAGAAGTAATGTTTATTGATTACGTATTATGTTTCAAAAACTCTGTTAGAACTTAATATTATGTATTGTTTATGTCTCTCAATTTTTTACAGAAGTCATATGAGGTAGATGATATTATTCCACTTTATAAAAGGAAAAAAAAGAATTCAGGAGATTAAGTAACTTGCTTTTGATCTCAGTCAGCTAAACAGCAGAGCAGAGTTTTAAACAAATCTGACTAATCCTGAAGTCAGACTCTTTTCCAGATGCTTATTTTGTAACTTTTTATATTAAAACTGATACATTATAAGTCTTGGCTTTCTTTAATGAATATCAGCCTTTGAAAACATCCTCTTTCTATTTGGCCTCATACACACTTTCTATTATTTGGTATTTTGTACAAAGCAAACTAAATAATCAATTTATACAGGCATTGTGAGCAATTTGGGGGTCAAGATTAGTTTACATCAAGAGAATCCCAGCTATCTGCATATCAGCCTCAGGTTCTTTTCACCTTGGAACCATTCTCTCTCCAGCTGGGAGTTCCTCCTTTGACAGAATTGTGCTTCACTGTGAAGCTCTCCCTACCCACCTTCTGCACCTTCTTATTTGAAAGTAGTCACTCCACCATGAAAGGAGCCAACACGTTGATGGTCATCCCTCTTCTCGTCCCCAATAAAGTTCCTTTCTAGGTCTGGTAACAAAATATTATTTGCTTGATACACTCATGGTATGCTCTGTTGTTTAGTGCACTGAATGTTTGTTAGAACTTAAAAAGCAGCTGTTCTGGTTATCACCTTATTTCTAAAGGATTAGTAATCTCCTATCATTGATCTCCAATCTCAGCCAACAGCCTGGAGGAGGTACAAGTCTTTGCATGTTATTATTTTATTTGGTATGACTGAGGGTCTTTGCTTGTCAGAGAAGTCAGCATTTATAAAGGTAGAGAGGAAAGAAAGAATGAATTATTTTGTGTTGCTCAGTAGTCCAGAGTTCTACAGAAAGAATTCAACACTAGCTATGTCACCTGCAGTTCACAGTCATCATTGACTCGGACTGAAAATGTTCAGGTGCTTGACTAGAGTGAGAAAAAGAGTACAGTACCTTTACAAAGGAGCTGCTGTGCTTGTTATTGTTTCCAGATTTGATTCTGGGCACTCTACAGTCGATCTATTGAGGAAAAAAGCCACTCACTGATCAGAGGCAGAATTTCCCATAGTGAACTTCCCACAGAGAGACTTTTGCTCATGTTCTGCCAAAATCATAAGTCACCCTGTTGAGATGCCTGAAGGCACAGATGTAAGGGCAATTCAGGACCTATGAACACAAGGGAAAATGAGATAATTCCCAATAAATCTACAGTTTGATTTTGTAGGTCTATAAACCCTGTTAAATGGCATTTTGCAGGAAACTCAGTAGTTTACTGACACTAAAGGTAAGCAACCTCTTATTTTTTCCAATGTAGAAGTCTTTGAATTTTAAGATATTAGGTCAAAAAATACCTTAGAAATTACATGGTCTAGTCCCATTAAGTGTACAAATGATAAACCTGGAGCCAGGTGAGGCCCTCACTTGCCTAGGTATATATAAAAAAGTAGAGCCAGAATGCCTGACCTTCACAATCATTGTCTTTCTATTATTTCAGGTTCAATGGTGTGATTACCAAGTACATATTTTGTCTCTTCAGAAAGAAGATTGTTCATCTGGTAAAATCTTTGAGCACCCAAAATATTTGCAATGCCCATCCAATCTCATCTGAGAGAGAAGAGAGTCTAGTAAAAATACTTTGAACATTATGGTATTAATAGTGGAAATGACTGAACCTGTTTTGATAGATGCTATTATATTTTTTACACAACTAACCGAGTCTCTTTTTCTTTTTCTGACTCTTTGTTCATTAGATAACAGTCACTTTATCTTTTGACTTGTCATGTAGGTCTTCCTATGGGATAAGATACACTGAGAGTACTACAGGGAATGTCCCAGATTGTGTGATACTTACATTGTTCATGATATTTTTAATACGTTGGTAATTGGCTTTTGTTTTATTTTTCTAAAGAGCATTCTGTAGCAAGGGGCTATTTCATGCAGGAAGTTCTGTCATACTAAAAAGCTTATAGGGTTAAGGCGTTATCTTTTTGAGAAGAAATATAAGTGAGTCTAAATGGTAGCATCTCCATAGTTAAACCAAAGAATGTCCACACCAAATGTTCTTTGAAATGATTATTTTTTAGAAAATGTTTTGTTACCTCCATCTATCAGGTAAATACTATTATTAGAGTTTTCATTATTATTTGTGAAAGTTCTCTTAAGTATATATTTCACTATTTCAAATTACATTTGGCCCAACACCTATTATATTGGTAAGGAGAAGGCATGGAAAATGTAGCTAATATACACTACTCATTTTATGTTGCTTAAACTATACAGTGGCCATCTATTATTCAAATAAGCTTTAATGAACTTGCACAGAAATGGCCTGTCTTTCATTAGTTGGGAAGCGGGAGAAGTTTGAAGTTGAAAAGATGAGATTATGAAACATACATACTCTAGTCATTGACATTTCAGAAGTGAATACTGAACTGAGGAGTGCAGATATAGTATCTGGCATCCATGAGAAAATGTTTAATACTTTTGTTTGAGTTCTGTCTTAGTCTGTTCAGGCTGCTAAAGTACCATAGACTGGGTGGCTTAAACAGCAGAAGTTTATTTTCTCACAGTTTTAGAGGCTGGAAATCCAAGATCATAGTTGGGTCTCAGGAGAGCCCCCTTTCTGGTTTGCAGAAGCAACTTTCTCCCTGTGTTCTCACACGGCCTTTCTTTGGTGCATAAGCAGACAAAGAGAGATCTCCTTTCTCTCCTTATAAACCTCTAGTCCTGTTGAATTGTGATCCTACCCTTACGACCTCATTTAACCTTAGATATCTTCCAAAAGCCCTATCTCGAAATACAGACATATTGGGGGGTAGAGCTTCAGTGAATTTCATGGGAATAGAATTTGGTACATAGCAAGTTGCTTGCTATGTAAGGTTCCAGCTTCAGCTGTTATGCACTATAGATTTAGGGCTGATTAGAATACCAGTTTTGACCTCTCATATCTTTCCCAAGCGTTTTTTCCTAGATTTCCCCTGGAAGTTTTATTTGTAATTCTTGTTTTATTAAACTGTTTTTCAGGGGACAGATGCCAGTCTCTAGCATTTAATCAAGTTTATGTGACTTTCAAAAGCTTTGTCATACTTTATTTGGGGGTTTATGAATTTGAACTTAAAATATATTACAGCTGTGTCTCTGTTTAGTATTTGCTTTTTAATCTTCAAATATTAGCTATAACTCTGCAGGTATGATCCCACACTGACTTGCACCCCAAGAACATATTTATCAAGTTCATCTAAATATTTCGAGCCTGCGAGCATAATGTGAAATCTCTAGTAAATGTAACAAAGATTAAAATAGAATAAATATATCTAATTTATAACAACTTTATATTTATTGACTAGTGTCAACTTTACCATGAAATACAGGTTAAAATTTTATTTATTTAACACATTTATTAGTGCTTTAAAATGTATGTATCTGGCACTGAGCTAGATTTTGGTTATACATAGGGGAGGGTGTGTTTACTACCTTTAGGAGTTTATTATCTTATCAGCAGGACAGTCCAACAATCACAAAGATAGTGTGTCAAGAGCTCTGAGAAGAATCTCTGCAGATTATAGTAAAAATGTAGTGGAATCAAGCTAACCTAGATCATCAAACTGTACATACGATAACACTTTTAATTGAATGTAGGCAATTAGAACAATAACAAAGGGTCTCCTGCAAAAGCATTTTATTCCTCCTATAACACTTATAAAAATCATTTCATAGTCATTTCAAATCATTTCACTTCCTCAGGAATCCTTCCCTGAGCCTTCAGACTAGGTAAAGGGTTGCCAGGAAAAAATATAGAACATCCACTTAAATTTAAACTTCAGATAAACAATGAGTAATTATTTAGCATAAGTATATCTAAAATATTGCAAAAGATACACTTATGTTAATTTATTTTTCAGTTTATTTAAAATTTGAATTCACTGTGCATCCTGTATTTTATTTGCTAAGTCTGGCAACCCTATTCAGGTGTACAATTTTATAAAACCTTATGTTTTTCTTGTTTGCACCTAGCAGAATTTGTGATTAAATATTGCTGCAATTGTTGTAAGCATTGCCTAAGAACTTTCTGCAGTGTTTAATTTTACTGTCTGTGACATGTTATTTTAGAAAAACTCTCCACACATTATTATCACACTCACAATACTTTTGACATCAGCTGTGTGTTCTCTAAACATCAAGCAATTCTATGATACCAGTGGGACGTCCTATAATTCACTTCACTTATGACCCTATCTATTTTGGGTTAGCATCAGATCCCAAAGTTAAATTATTAGTTCCACAAGATTGCACCACACTCTCCCATGTCAGATGCCAATTCCAAGTCCAGGTTGTCAACTGTGCTTCTGACCAACTGGCTAAAAATTAGGATTCTCATGACCTCATCTTTGGATTTGATAATTTGATAGACTTGTACACAGAACTCAAAGAAACAGTTACATTTATTGGTTTATTATAAAGAAGATAATAAAAGATACAAATGAATAACCAGAGGAAGAGATACTTTTGACAAAGTGGTTAAGACTCTGGAGCACAAGTGCTTCTGTCCCTGTGGAGTTGGAGTATGCCACCCTCCTGGAATGTGGATGTGTTCACCAACCCAGAAGCTCCCTAAATTTCATACTTTTGGAATTGTTTTTTCGAGGCTTCATCACATAGGAATGATCAATTATTAACTCTACCTCCAGCCCCTCTCCCCTCTCTAGAGAAGGGGAGGTGGGACAGAAACTTCTAGGCTTCCAATCATGGTTTAGTCTTTCTGGTGACAAGCTCCTCCCACTCCCCCAGCCCTATTCAGGAGCCAATCAGGAACTGTGTTATTAGAACAAAAGGCATTCATATCACCTGGGAAATTCTAAGGTATTTAAGAGCTCTGTGTCAGACACTGCCACTGTTAATGAAATTAGAAAGGTCATAGGAGATCTGTGTCAGGAACTGGGGTGAAAGACTAAATATTAGAACAAAAAAGTTCTCTTAGCATTACTATTTACAAGAGTTTTAGGAGCTCTGTGACAGGTACTGTAGGTAGAGACCAATATATATGTTATTTTATACATGTCTACTACATGTTACTGTAAAACACTCATATTAAGATGTCTCATCTTTTACTTGAGTAAAGAAACAGTGATTCTGAATCTAGCAGCAATCAAATAATTGGGAATTCATAATTTTGGTGCTTAATGAAATTACAAATGAAATATAATCTTCTGGTAAGCTATTGGGAATATGGTAGTTTGCCTAGCTTGTTGCTTATTTCAACTTCACTTTTAACTGGGTATCCTGTATTTTATCCGGCAACTCTACATGGGGTGGGGTGGTAGGGGGGTTGACTCTTTTTTAAGATAGTGCTGCTATATTTAATCAGTGTATGAACACAATATATGTATATAGTTAGGAACTTTTTGGTAAAATACAGAAACAATGACATGGAAGAAAACATTAAAGAAGTAATTATATAACAATCAGAACACATGTATATTGAAATACTGGTCTCTATCCCACCTCTTTTGAATTCCAATTTGTTTGTATTGTAAAATGTCAATTCCCACTGAATTGACTTTTTAAAAAATTTAAGGAAAAACGATTTTTAGATGATCTATTTACATAACTGACAAATCAATTACAGCAGCACTGTCCCCAAAAATATTGAATAAAGATGCTCTGTCTGTATAAATCAGGCACAACTGACATGATCTGTTCAATGATGTTTTATTCTCAGTACAGTTAGTTGTCTTCAAAACAACTGGTTTAGTTATTAAATTGATAGGCATGTGGTCAAAAAGTATAAAAGTTACCTGGGTCTGGATTTCATTTAGAGAGCTTTGTGCCTTGCATATAGTATGACCTTCAATAAATATTTGCAGATAACTTTTAACATTTTTAAGCAATATGTTCCAACTTCACATAGTAAAAACATATGTTCAGAATGTACTAGAATAGGGTAACTGTTTCAATTAACATGATCTTTAAAATATAAATTGTAAATCATGAAATATAGCTTCTTAATATAATATTTTAACTCTAATTTGCTACCTGTATTTGGTAATATGGTAAGGTCTGTTTTTCCTGAAGCTCATGGACATTCTTTCTTTTTTTTTTTTAACACCCTAATTTTGTTGCTTTGTCTTGAGGTTTCTCAGGATTCTTACAAATTGTACGCTCATTGTCACAGGAATTCTTTAACCCTGGATAGGAAGTCCATTTGGACCTGAGCAGTTATTAACTCAGTTCATCCTTTGGGCTGTGTTCTCTGTGGCTGCTCTGATTTTTCTCTGGATTTAGCCTTTTCTCACATGCTGGACTCTTCTCTCACTTTGCTTATGATTTTCCGACTCCCCACCAAAAGTCTTTCTGAGTGAGCCTCCTTCCTGACCCAACTTGGCCCCTCATACTTATTTGGATCTAGTCCTGCAAGCCTTGGGTCTCTAACTTGATCCATCCTGGAATGTCACCTCTGCTCCTATGATAATTCTCTGGCTACATAATCATTTGTCCTTTAGTGGCAAGGAGTCCATTAGCTGTTTTTTCCTTTACTTGCTTCAGTAGTCACTTATCCAAAAAAGCAGCTTAACCTTATTTTACACAGGATGAGACTGAAGTGCGTTGAGGTTAAGTGAGTTAATAATGACGCAAGGCTAGCTTGAGGCAGTTTCTGATTAGAACTCAGGACTTTCTGCCTTCAGACCAAAACGAGGCTTCCTATCTATGGAACTTTGTGTTTATTTCTTTAGTCTATCACCAGCTGAGTTATCAAATCTTGGGCAAAACTCACAGCATCACCAGCTGAGTTATTGAAACTTTAGTGAAACTCCCAGAACTATTGTACTGTCACAAAGAAAGTTCTCATTAGTAAAGTGGTTACCATCACTGCTCTCTGCCATTAAAAAAAGATTCTATCTCCTTTCCAAGAAACTTTTAGGAAAGGGCAGCATGAATTTCAGATAAACTATTTAAATAATGCAAGCATTAGTCTTTAATATGGACTAGGTCAGCCATCCATAAATTTTGTTTCTTTTTGAGGTGTGTTATTGCTAGGAAGTCAGTGCTGAATTGGATGGGAATGTTTTGGCTCTCCATAGCCTTCGTTAACTATGAGGCAACTTAATTTGGAATGTTAGCCCTCTCAGTTACAGTTTGGAATAAAGTCAGAAGTCTATTACAAAAATTACATACACATATGAATTAGCTACTGATACTAATCTCTCTCTCTCTCTCTCTCTCTTTCCTTCTGTTTCTCTCAGAATGAAATAAAAGCTAATTTTAATACTTGTAAATTGAGTTAACTGATTCTGAACTTGTGAATTTGTTTTAAATCATCTTGAGTCTGAGATTTTAAGCCAATACAGGGTCAAAAGCTGCTCAACTGTTAAGCTGTACACACCCCTGGGCCTTTAAGGAGAGGGTGGCCCTATCTGACATGCTGTCAGGGGCAGATCAATGCTAGTCGATATTGACTATCCAGAGGGCTGACTCTGCCTTGTATTGTCTTTCAATCTTAGCAATATAAAAAGGGAAAGATTATTTCGGGCTGGAATGGAATTGGGAGGTAAACCTCAGTGAATTACCTAGTAAACTATCCTCATAGTAATTTACTATCTTCTTAGTAGTTAAGTCATTAGAAGCTAGAAATCTGTAGCTGTGTTGCTGCTAAAACAACCCCCAGCAAGCATCTTGCCTTATAGAAAGCAGTTTCTGCACAGCTGATTAGATTTATACCTGCTTTGTTGTTGTTGTTGTTGTTGTTAGAATTGTAAGCCAGCTTTGCCAAATTTATCTCTATATTTGTGGGTAAACAGAACCTAATCAGGTTTTTAAATAGCTATCCAATTGTTTATTTACTTAACCAGTTTTCTGTTGCAGACTGACAGATCCTAAAATAATAGGTTCATCATAAATTTAGATTTTCCAACATAAGCTTTTTCCTATACAGAATCTTAAATCAGAATGGTAGATAGACATTGTAAAATCTAACCATCGTCTTGGTTTAGAAATCTCTCTGTAATATGCAAACAAGAAGATAATTATACTCTTCTTGAATACTCTCAGTAGTGAAACACTCATGACGAACACTTTTCTTTTTTTAACAGCTCTGCTTATTAGAAATTTTTTTTTTCTTTGTATCTATTTTTTCTTTTTCCTTTTTAAAGCAAGTTTAGGCATTGTGGATCATCACTTTGAGACTGGCGATAAATTGAAATTTATAGAAGAATTATGTAGTATTTCAATTCAATACATTTAAAATACTCTATTAGATAACATCGGAATAGAGATAAGAAAACTATAAAACATCTTTATTCTCAGGAACCTTAGAAGTCTATATATATATATATATATAAAATAATTTAAAAGAATGTAACAATCTACAATTAAACATCAAAAGTAATGATATAGACATTATGTGCTATAGGACATGGAATAATCAGGAACATGTTTAATTGGGCCTGGGAGAACAGAAAAGATTTAAACTGGTTGACAGGAAGGCTTTTTACATAAAACTGAGGAAAATGAGTTGGCTAAACTCAGTGGCCTACTTTGAAGAGAAGTGAGAAATGGCCAGAATATAAACACAAGAACAAATTACATATAAAAGTCTTTAGAGATGTTTGCCATAAAATGACTGAGGATACTTTTTATAAGCAGGGAAGACACTATATAATTTTATATGTTCAAAATGTTGTAGAATTGAGTTGCCCAAGATATTGACCACTAGCCACAGATGGTTATTAAGCACTCAAAACGTGACTAGTCAAAATTGAGATGCGTTATAAATATAAGAATATGCATTGGACTTCAAAAAGATAACATAAAAATAAATGTAAAATATTTCAATAATTTTAATGTTGATTATATATTTAAATAATTTTTGGATATTTTGGGTTAAATAAAATATTAAAATTAATTTTACCTATTTTTTCATATGATTAATATAAAACTTTAAATAAAATTTTTATCTTACACTGCATTTTTGTTGGGCAGCAGTACTGTGAATGCTGAATCTGTTAATATTTCTAGTTATATGTTACTTTTATCTTATCATTTGCAACCTAATAGATAATCAGAGACACTCATTGTAATTTTGACATCTGTTCCTTTATATATATGCTTTATAGATACTACTTTACTCTGCAACTATCTATAAATTCAAAGTGAAATGAAGTGCTAAAAAAATTACACAATTCATCATATTTGAATTTTTTAAAAGCCTAGTACTTAGAAAGCTGTCTAGAAAGTAAACTCTAAAATGATATGCCTGTGATATTCGTATTTGATTCTGAATGTAAGATGCGTGTGTGTATGTTAAGAGCCTATGACTGTAGTTATTTCTCATCAAACTGCTAAGGAGAGGGAAGAGTAAAATTATCAGATCTTTTAGCCTCATTGTAAACTTTTTTAAAACAAGATGTAAACAATACAGGTTCATTATAGAATGTTAGACTGTACAGATACTATTATTTCTTATTAGTAATAAGATAATCTGTTAACATCATTTTGGTAATTATCTCTCTGTGTGTATATAATCAAAATGGGATCAAGCAGTTTAATAATTAGCTTTTGTCACTTAGCACATTAACATTGTTCTAAACTCATAAAGGTACTTCTAGAACAGTGTTTTTTGAGTTTTTGTGTTAATATTATTAGTATAATTTCTCCAAGCAAAAGCTTATTTAGAAGTCCAATATATAAAATCAATAAAAGCAAAGCAGGTCTGGCTGAGAAGGGTTGGAAGCCTGGTGCCCTATCAGTCTGGCTGGCCCATCTCATCTTTCATCCATTATCACCTAAACCACTGCAGAGCACTTCTAAAAATGACTGTTCTACCATGGTTTATTTCCTTGATATGTGTGTATTTTATTCAAGTATTAATTTTTGTCTAATAAACTATAAAATGTTTCTCAAATAATGTTTGCTTTCCATTTTAGAATTTTTGGTAGTTATTGTTTTGGTATGTCAAAATGTTTACATTTTATATAATCTGATTCTATTTTGTTTAGGCCATCATTGACTGGCAGTAAGCATGAGAAGTTGAAGCTCTAGGATTAAAACTATGCTTTAGCTAAAGGGAATACCACTCCATTCACATACAAGTAACTTTTTAAAGAGAGAACAGCTTTCAGTCTAGTAGTTTTGCTTCCTTGTAATAAGTTATTCATTTATTAAATATATTGCTGGGCTTTTCAAAAAGACTATATTAGAGGGGAAGTAGAGAAAGTGTGAATAGAATCAACAGAAACCTATTATTTCAACAATGATCTCTTTGTAACATTAAGCATTTTCTTGAAGCTCCACTGTTGATGATGACTGCTCTACTTTTTCTTAATTCTCTGCCTCTTTAGTTAGTTTTGTTTTTGTTTTTGTTTTGCTTTTAAAATAACCCTACCATCAAGACCTTACTTGCAATCAATTTATCTTAAATGCTAATATAGTCTGTGTCCTCATTTTATTATGGTGGAGATTATGGTTATGCTTATTGTTTTTGTTGTTACTGAATGGAAATATCCTGCTGAGCATTGTATGCATTTGAAAGTGTCTCGCTGTGTAAATAGGATTCCACACTACTTCCTGCTGTCCAATCTACTTGAATGAGCTTTGCAGAAAATGTATATTGGTAGGTGTCCTGTGAACCCAAGGGCAGAGCTGATGGTGTAAAAAGTGTTTATCAGAACAAAGTGAAGGCATTTTGATTCTTTCACAAGAAAGTATTTTTTATTTGGCCATTATTAATGTTTTCATTTTACTTTTCCATATACAGTTATTTCTATTTTTTTTTGTTATAGTGACATTGATTAACAAAATCCAAAAAGTTTCAAGTGTAATATTTAACAATAAGTCATATATATTGTATTGTGTGTTCACCACTCATAGATAGATTTCTTTCTGTCATCACACATTTAACCCCTTTTATTCCATCTACCTCCCCGTTCCTCCCCACCTACCCTCTGGTAACCACTAGACTACTGTCCACGTCCATGAGTCTCTATTTGTCATGTTTGTTGCTTTTAGAGTTATATTCTACATATAAGTAATATCATGTGGCTTTCAACTTTTTCAGTCTGGCTTATTTCGCTTAGCATAAATCTCAGGATCCATCCATGTTGTTGCGAATGGCAGTATTTCATTTCTTCTTATGGCTAAGTAATATTCCATTATATATATGTTCCACATTTTCTTTATCCAGTCATCTATTTTAGCACACTTTGGTTGCTTCCATGTCCTGGCCACTATGAATAATGCTGCTGTAAACATCGATGTGCATGTAACTTTTTGGATAAATGTTTTCATGCTTTTGGGGTAAATCCCCAGTAGAGGGATTGATCATATGATACATCAATTCTTAGTTTTTTTGAATAACCTCCATAATATTTTCCACAGTGGCTGGACCAATTTACATTAACACCAGCAGTATATGAGGGTTCCTTTCCCCCAACAATCTCACCAACATTTGCTATGACTTGTCTTGTTGATGATAGCCATTCTTACAGGTATGAGGTGGTATCTTACTATGGTTTTGATTTGCATTTCCCTAATAGCTAGTGAAGTTGAGCATCTTTTTATATATCTGTTGGCCATTTGTATGTCTTCTTAGGAGAAGTGTCTGTTCAGGTCCTCTGCCTATTTTTTAATTGAATTTTTTTGTTGTTGTTATTGAGTTGTATGCATTCTTTGTACATTTTGGATATTAAGCCCTTAGCAGAAGATTTGCTTGCAAATATATTTTCCCATTCAGATGGTTTTCTCTTTGCCATATTGATGGTTTTATCACCACAACTATCACTAATGATTTCTTTTGCTTTGTGAAAGCTTTTTTCATTTGATATAGCCCCATTTGTTTATTTTTGTTTTTACTTCCCTTGTCTTTGAAGTCAAATTCATAAAATCTTCTTTAAATCCAAGGTTTATAAATTTAGTACCGTTTTCTTCTATGAAATTTATTGTTTCAGGTCTTAGATTCAGGTCTTCAATCCATTTTGAGATAATTTTGGTGTGCTGTGATAGACAACAGTCTAGTTTCATTCTTTTGCAGGTGTCTGTCTGTTTTTCCCAGAACCATTTATTAAAGAGGCTTTCCTTTCTCCAGTGTATGTTTTCTCTTTTGTCGAAAACTATTTGCCCATAAACGGGGGTTTACTTCTGGACTCTCAATTCTGTTCCAGTAGTCTGTGTGTCTGTTTTTCTACCAATACCATGTATTTTGATTATTATTGCTTTGTGATATATAGTCAAGCAGAGTAATACCTCCAGCCTTGTTCTTTTATCTCAGGATGACTTTTTGTTTAAAAAGTTTCAATGGGATTTTGATAGAGATTGGATTTAATCTGTTTAATGCTTTAGGTAATGAGTTCATTTTAACTATATTGATTCTTCCAACCCAAGACTACAAAATATCTTTCCATTTCTTCTTCAGTTTTTTTAAAATAGAATCTTAAAGTTTTCATTATATAGATCTTTTACATGTTTTATTAGGTTTATTCCTAGGTATTTTATTCTTTTTGTTATAATTACAAAAGGAATTCATTTTTTCATTTCTTTTTCTGACAATTCATTATTAGAGTATAGAAATGCTATGGATTTTTGAACATTTATTACATATTCTGAAACTTTACTGTATTTGCTTATTATTTTCAAATAGTGACAGTTTAACTTTTTTATTTCCTATTTGATTGCCTTTTATTTCTCTCTTGCCAGATAGTACTCACCAGGACCTCCAATGTTATATTGAATAATAATGTTGATAATGGTGATAGTGTACAGTCTTATCTTATTCCTGATCTTAGGAATAGGAAAGGCTTTTAGTTTTTCATCATTAAGTATAATGTTGACTGAGGGTTTGTCATATATGGCCCTTATTATGTGGAGGTACTTTCTTTTTATACTTATTTTATTAAGTGTTTTAATCATAAGTGGAGGCTGTATCTTATCAAAGGCTTTTTCTGCATCTACTGATGCTTACTGCTGCTCTACTTGAATGAGCTTTGTAGAAAATATATTTTGATAGCCATTCTGTGAACCCAAGGGCAGAGCTGATGATGCAAAAAATTTATTTCAGAACAAAGAGAAGGCATTATGATTCTTTCAAAAGGAATTATTGTTTATTTATTTACCAGCTTTAGTGTTAAGTTATGGAAAGTGGAATGGCTATTATTGACTTTTTTTAAAAAAAACATTTATTTATTTATTTTTAGTGGAGTTTATTTGTTACTGTGTACATCCCTAACGATTTATTAAAAAAAAAGCTCAATTTTCTTAGCATAGAAAACATTTTCCTTGGGAGACCTAATTATAATGTTCAAATATGTTTAATACTAAGATATTATGTTTCCATCTTTAAAGACGTAAACTAGATATAATATTTGCATAGGACTCAATAATATTTAATTATTAATTGTGTTTTAACAAGGGATTTTTATATAGAAAATTCTCAAGAGAATTTTCCCTGAGTTAATAATTTTGAGCTAATACTCCTGGTTCTCAGGTATTCAAATCCACTCACTGTCCATGTGGTAGATGAGTATATTTCAAAAGATGATAACTAAGGGGGCATTACTTAATGTGAATCCCCTAGCTTCCCATAATATCTTGCAAGGTTGAGTCACAAGGTCGGAGATTATTATGGATCTCTATGAATTCCTGCTAGGTAGCATGTTTCTCATTTGGATAACAGAAATGAGGAAAGTATAATTACCCAGATGTAGGTGTTTGGGCCCAAAATAAAGCTCTTCATGACCATGTATACTTGAGAAGTACAGATGAATTATAAAAAATTTAAACATTGATTTTTTTCAAAAGTATTATATTTAACCCAATAGCATCTTTAATTTAAATTCTGCATCTGAAATATACATCTTAAATAGTACATTTAATTAAATTCTGCATCTCAAATGTGATGAATAAGATGCAAAATGCCCTCATATAGCAGTGAATGGTTACTATTAAACTCAGCTGTTACAATTAAGGTAACATTGACTTTTTTGACCCAGAGGTATTACAGAACACTCCCATTGCTGCCTCTTCTCAGCCTTTTCAGCAGAAGTAAAGTGAACTGCTTCCTGAAAGCTATGTCTTACATACAGTCTTTTTTTCACTTACCCCTTTTAATATCTGCCAGCAAGGACTGCTTTTCTGAGCCCTTCATCCTTTCTTTTTACCAGTGTCATTGGTTGAAGAATCTGAGCACTCATGCTGGTGCATGTAGAGGTTTATTTGTATTTCTGTCAGTTTAAAAAGTCAGTATTATGAGATAGGATGTTAGAACAAGAGTTAAAAAGACTTGTGTTCTAGTCCTAGCTCTGTTATTTGCTATTTTACTTTGGGCAAATTATTTGGAATAATAATTCAGTTAATAGAACAACACCTTAGATTGATGCAAGACAGGGCAAATTTCCCCTAGTGATGGGGAATTCCTGCACTGAGAGAAGAGATTATGTGGTGGAGAATGAAGAAAAAAATTAACACACATGCCAAAGTCAGAGTCAAAAGGAAAGTTTATTAGAAAAGGAGTAACACTTTATAGACCTTGTGGTCTCCTCTCCGAGGCAGAGAGTGAGGGAGACAGTGAGAGAGATAGAGCAAAGGCATTGAGAGGGACCCTGAGTTTTCAGGGAATTATCAATTTATATATCATTCTTTAGTTCCTGTGAATTATTGTTTAAAAGACTTTGTTAACCCAATTCCTTTGATATGGACATACAATGAGGAAGGGGAAGAATAAGTAGCATGAAAAAGTAAGGATATGTAGAGTAAAGAACCTGCTGGGAGTTCCTAGCCTTTAATCTATAGGTTCCCCATGGTTTTAGGCATATTGCAGTCTCTGAATGTGGTTTGATTAATATTTTTAATTCTCTTGCCTCCTCACTGCAATAAAATTATCTCCCCAGGTAATTGGAAAGTATCATTACATTATGTGTTTTTAAATGATCTAAAATTTGGAAAACAGGGAACAAATGCAAAATAAAGTAAGTATTCTCCCCAGCCCTCTTGATTACTGCTCCTTAAGCAAAATATCACCTGAATAATAATATATTTTTGCTTTTTTTTTTCAAGGCGACAGACCTTTTTTTTATCAGTACAAAAAACAGGACAAAGCTGACTCTAATATCATATAAAATACATTAAAGGAAACTTAAAATCCTTTGTCATTACTAGGTTTAACCAAACTTTGAAGAAACTGCTCCTATTATCAATATAAAAAGACTCTGAACTTAGAAGGTGAGATTCTCACACCCTGGCTTTTCTTTAAATCAAATAGACTGCTTGCCTTTGTGGAGAATAGCCCTGAGATTATAATTAAATAGCCGATGCTTCAATTCTTCGAATTTCCATGAAGTAAAAGGTTAACTTTGTTATACAAATGTTTTCTTTCACTGTCAACCTCACCCATGTTGAAGCAAAACTATACGAAAGGTTTGGTATAACATCTATTCTTTTAGTAACATCTGCAGACTTCTGAATCTAAATTTCTGTAGGGACACTAATGTGACCTTACGTGTTTCCCATAGTATTAAAAAAGTCGAGCCCTTGATTTTATTTTTTCAATGCCAGTCTGTCCTCAAATGTGAGAATTGATGTAATAAGTCAGTTCTTACTATTGTGTGTTAGAGTGGGAGGAGGGGTGGGAGAAGGAGGAAAGGGGAGTCAGCTGGGTTCCTGAATTTCTTACTTTCCAAGTGACCTGAATTTTTAAACCTAAGTCTTCTAGAGAATGTACCTTAATCTGATGAATGAATCTTTTCTATATGAAATCCCTGATTCAGAGAATCTCATGGTCAACTAAACCACAGATAGATTCCCCTCCCTCACTCCAATGACACAAAATTCTTACATGTTCAGGTTAGATTATGGTTAGAAATTGGTATAAGTACCTATATGCTTACTGAAATTCAGCACTCTGACTCCCTATTAAGAGGAGCTAGTTGAACTGAATTCCCAGGAAGATTTTTAAAAGTACTTAAAATTTATATATATATATATGTATATATATATATATATATACATATATATATAATTTACATATATAATATACATAATATTAAATATTATTAGTATAATATATATATTAAACATATATAAATATATTTTTTAAATTTACATACACACAGAGGTACATACACACATGCATTGAACCATTATAGTCAGGTAATACATTGTTCAATACTGATTTTAACAGTCAAAAAATATTTTCAACTTTTGACAAAAGAGATTATAGAAAGTGAAATTTAGTTTGATAAGGTTTATAGATAAAGGCTATCTAATCGATGAAAATATAAACATAGATAATAATAGCCTTTTAAGTCTTTTCTTCAATGATTGCCTGGCCACACGTGATATGATAGGAGAAATGTTTCAAATCAGAGACCTGGGTAGCATGACAAATGGCTGCTTACTACCTGTGACCACAGGTTCTTAACTTCTCTAGGTCTCTGTGTTCTTACCTATAAAATCAAACTGTTGGAGAAGTTGATCTCCAAAGCTCATACAAACTTCAGCATATGAAATGTGAATAGGTGAACTTTGAGTCAGTACTTCTAACTTTGTTTTGTTTCTCTCAGCATTTTATTCAAGGTAAAGTTTAATTAAGAAAAAAACTGAGATAACTGTAGTGTCATCTTTTTTTATGGTAGTAGTGGTGGTATTTTTGACTACTCTTTCAAAGATGTTATAAGCCCTCTAGTAAAATTAGCTGTGAGAATGGGAAGATGGGGTGTGGGTGAAGAAGTTCAAGAACAGATAATCAAGTACTTAATAATTAAGAAATGCTTATATGGCATTATAGGCATAAGTCAAGAAATAGATTTGTTTCTAGGTAAATTTATTTTGCTACTCTTTTCTTTACTCTTTTTTAATGGACTAAATTATTGTTCTAACAGAAACACATCCAAAATTGAATTCAGGATTTACATAATTTCACAGTGTATAATATAAAAGGTAGTTGTTGTTCATGAAATGCAGATTTGGGCTGCTTTAGGAGAAAAAAAATCAGATTTCCAACATATATACATGACATTACTACAAAATACTTCTTCAGTTAAAGCTGGGAGCAGAATATTCTACTTATTAATTTAGTTTAAAAACATTTTATATAAGATTTTTCATAAGCTAGAAGTTGTAGTGGCCATATTTATTACTTTTATGTATTTCTGATGTTGGCCATAATTTTAGGGGAAAAAATCTCAGCTTTTTTATACACAGTCCTCTTTGGGTATTTATTTTATTTTAAAGATTGTGCTAGAATATATATCTTTAAAAAAACCACACAATAACAAATAACATCTGGAATGGTAAAGCAAATGTTTTGTGCATAGCACAGTATTTAAATTTTGGAGTCTATACTGATTGTCTATAAATTTAAAACTTTATCTGAGATACTATTTTTTTTTAATTAATAGGTACAAGAATTGAGAGCTAATACAATTTATAAAAGAAATCTTGGAATTTTTTTTTCTCCTGAATGTTTTACATATCCTCATTGGATATTTCAGGAAGGCATAAAATAGTTAAAAGATTAAAAAGAATGGGGAAAGGAAGAGAAAAGATAATATGAGATTTAGCTTTTGAGTACAGAAATAGTTTTGGTTAGGTTAACTAAATCAAATGTTAAAATGTTTTTATGAGCTAAAATTATTCAACAAAGAGAAAAATACTAGAATATCATAAATAAAAAATTTATGTAACCCACACAGACTATTAATGTATTGTACCTTGTATTTAATTAATTGTATAAATTTTTGATGGACATAAGAAAAAAGATTGACCATCTTAGGGATAAAAAAAATAGAACAAAGTACCAGGAGATTTGGAGAATCTTGTCTTTAGTGATCTTTCACAAACAACTGTTCATTCTGAGTGATTTATATGTTCATTAGAATAATGCTTCTCCCTGGAATCTGGAAAGAGGTTTAGGAAATACATATTGTGTGGTTGTGCAAAATGCATTTTTTTTTTTGTCCCACATTAAACACACTGAATCAGAATTCTGTGGAGTGGGAACTTGGAATCTCCCTGAGTGATCCTTATTAACACTCAAATTTTAGAATTACTGCATTTGAAACATAAAACTGAACCAATTATATTTTCGAATCTCAGCTGTTTAGCATACTTTATATATGATGACTTTGATGGCTTTTCTTAGAGACATAAGAGAGAAAATGTAAATCTTGTGTCAGTCTTTCACAAATAAACATGTTTGTACAACCCTTTCATCTTCTTTAAAATGCATCTTCAAATATCATACCCTCAAACTGGATGTTTACAAATGAACTAGTTTCTTGAATCAAAATAATCTGGCACAATCAAGCGATTTTATGTGGCCCCTAAGAAGTCTGAATGGCTAGTCAAAGTACTTCTATAGGGCTAAGCCTCCTAGGCTTTCTGTTTGTGTTAGTTTGTTTTAAGGAGCCTTTCTTCATTTTTCTCCAATAAATCATAGTGTCAGTAATAAAAGTCATGTAGCATAGCAAGAAAATAGAAATACCATTGTGATTTATCACTGTAGAATGGAGATATATGTTAGTGAAAAGGAAATGGCACCAAAAATTACTTGGAAGAGCCTTCAGCAATATGGCACTGAAGGTTTTTAATCGGTCTAGATGTATTGTTTGGGAAACCCAGCTGTAGGTTCTCAACAGTTTGTCTGACTGCCAAGCTAAGCTATACAGGACAAACAGTTACTCAGAAAATGGCTGCTTAGCAGGCAATGACTGCTACCTCAATTACTTCTCCTGCTCTTCCTTTAATCCTTTTTCCTTTTAACAAAATAGGTTGGGCTTGGAAAAATTTTCAGAATTTAGTTCCTATTCTTTGTATTTTAGGGAATAAATATTAGTCAAAAATACCAGGGTGGACAGAGAACTGAGAATTTTCATGTTTTTGTCCCTGACTTATCATTTCTCAGTTTCTCCTCACCTCTTTCTTTCTAATTTGTCATCTGATTCTTGTCATTCCCTTTGGAGTCTTTTTTTAGCTATTATTCTGCAACTGGCTTTGTAATCTCAGTGTTTAAAATGTCTGTGCATAGGCTCTAGTACTGTTTTAGATAACACTATCAAATAAATAAGCTATGCAAGTCTTGATTTCACATCAGAATAAAGTATGGGTGTGTAAGGCAGCAAGAAGAGGAGAAAATTCTCTTACAAATTCACCCCTGGCTTTCTAAGCAGCTTCAGACATGGAATATTGGATCAATGATTCATGGCCTGCTTTTCTACCTGTCCAGCTCACAGAAATGTCTTTAGTCTTCTCTAGTATTCTATATACACATGCAACTATAATAATTACCCCACAGTTAGTTTTAAGTAACTCTTGAGAATGCTTTTCTTTTCTCAAAAACCAAATAAGTTAGAAATTGCAGAATTTATTATGTTGCTATGGATTTTTTAAATCTATTACTACTAAGCTCTCCACAGTAGTGAAAGGCCCAAATACTGGTCTGACATTTAGTTTTTCAAGTTATCCCCAAGAATAAAATATTAAAAAGAATTATAACATCTGATGCTGGAGGGCAGATGAGGAAATGAATACTGTTATAAATCTGTTATTGTCTATTCATATTGATGTAAACTTTCTAAAGGCAATTGGTAAAATGTATTAAAAACCTTAAAAATGTTCTTATCCTTTGATGTGGCAATGCCATTGAGAAATTTTATTTTAAGGAAACAAGTGTGTGATGGTATATATACAGGGAGAATCATTACAGTTTTTGTTTAAAGTAGATCATTGGAAATAAAAATAATTAGAAAATGTATTCTTTATATTTTGGAACAAAGAAACTGAAAATTACTTAGTTCATTTAAAGGAACAAATTAGTTTCATTTTTGTTGAAAAATAAAATTAAACCATATAAATGGCATCATACTTTCATAAATACACTCATATAAACCTGAGGAGGATATATGTGCATAGTAGAAAACTCTAGTAAATTATATAAAACTTTTAGTAGTGGTTATTTCCTGGCGGTGAGAATATATCTTTTTTAAAAAATTTCTTCTAAGTTTTCTGATTGATTAATTGATTTTCACAGAGAATATTTATTACTTTTATTCCTTTAGTTTCAAGGTCATTCCTTAAAAACATAATCATGTGATTATAGTCAACAGTACTGGATTATATATGTCAAAGTTGCTAAGTGACTAGATCTTAAATGTTCTCTTCATGAAAAGAAATGATAATTATGTGATATGATAAAGGTATTAGCTAATGCTACTGTGGTAGTTATATTGTATATATAAATATATCAAATTAATATGTGTATACCTTAGACTTAAACAGTGTTACATGTCACTTATATCTCAATTAAAAAAAAACATGATTATGACTACAGAGATTCAAATAACTGGTGGAAATGTGTCAGTTAAAACTAGAGGCCTGAGAGTTGGCCATTGAATAATAATACTTTTAAAAGCATATTTTGAAATTATATAGGCAAATGCAGATTTGGTGGCTAAAATTTTATTTTCTCAGTCATGTAGAATGATGGATAAAGAAAGTAAAGGTACAAAAGTTATTTAGCTGGTCATTTTTTTTAATTTAGTCTAATGGTCCTCTGCTTTGAGACTTACATGGCATATGATGATGTTAATTTGTAGATATAGAATGAATCATTTAGTAAAAATTATGTTTTCAAAGGAACAGGCTAGATGAAATCAATCTTCATTTAATATACAGCTCAGTGATTTTTACTCAAATGAATATTCAAGTTATAATTTACAATTCAAGGTTGGCATAGAAATAGTTCTCTATGACTTTAGTTTTTTTGGTCAATTATGTATAAACAACAAGTGTCCTATTTCAATATTTTATCTCACTTTTAAAAATCAAAATTTGTCTTATACCAGGTAAACTGGTTCTTTAAAAAGCTCCTTTGCTTAAAAGTCTTATAAAAATCAATATATAATTTATAATTTATAGTTCCATAGATCCATGGAATTTTGCTTAATGAGAATATTGTCTAATCAGGCTACTCAGAAGTTCTGGTTTTTATAACTGCTTGAATATGATTCAGGGATGCTCTGGGAAAGAAAATTTGTGATTAGAATTGTATCATTTTGCTTTTATATGAAAACTTTCTGTGTGCCAACCACATGCGGATGGAATTCCTGAAAATGTGAAGGTAGGGGCTGTAGAGACCAGAAGCAGAACAAACTATACTTTCAAGCTTTTGCATGTGGCGTGTGTGTGTACGTGTGCGTGCATGTGTGTGTGTGTGTGTGTGTGTGTGTGTGTGTGTGTGTGTGTGTGTGTGATTTATCTCTTTTCTATAAAATTGTGCCTCTTAAATCTGTTTCAGGCCATAGTGCTCTTTGGAGATCTGGTAACAGCTATGAATACACACATATTCACATATATATTTACATCCATATAAATCACATAGGCCTGTATATATTGCATATGCAAATACACACATTGATATACAAAATGCTATATTAAATAATAACATATTGGATTCTTCCTGTACATCATTTCTTATGTATATATCATGTGCCAGGAATCATCTCATTTAATTCTTACAATAAACTTATCACCCCTTGTTCTTGTTAGGGTTCTCTAGAGAAATATAACCAATAGGATATAGATAGATATAGATATATAAAGAGATTTATTAGTCAGAATTGGCTCACATGATTATGGCTGAGAATTCCCAGAATCTGCCATGTGTAAGCTGGAGACTCAGTGAAGCTGATGATATAAATTCCAGTCAGTCCAAGGGCAAGAGAAGACAGATATTTCAACTGAGTGGTCAGGCAGAAAGTGAATTTTTTTTTACCTTTCAGAAGCTAGGTTAGTAGGTTGTTCTATCATTAAACCAATCTCAGTCTTGAAGAAATTTGCCATGTTACAAGAATATCAGGCTAGCAAAAGCCTGGCAATGAGGGATCAACTTTGCAAAAACAGAATAATCTTTATCTACATGTGCCACAGTCTAATATGCTAGTTTAGTCCTTTAAGTGTGTCCCTCAAATTTAATGACAGAAATGTCAGGACATCTCATATTTCCAGGTATTTCATATCATTTCTGGAACATTTATAACATAAATTTATACCAGTACAACATAAGAAGTCTCATTGTCATTTCTTATTTGACAATGCTTCCTATGTAATTTTAACATACCAAAATAAGCCTAATTAATATTTCTCTTTGTAAGGAGAGAAAACAAATCTTTTGAGGTGTTCCAAGGGTCCTTCTGGAATACCTCAAAGTTATTCCTAGGTCAAGACTACTTACAATTTAAATTTTGAGAACGTTTCTCAAATATATCAAAAGGTTTGAAAATTTGACTAAAGAGGATCATAAGTCATTATAATGCAACACTTAATCATTCATTTAACCAAAATGATGATAAAATATTTTAAAGAAAACTACAGAAGTTTATGTAATTGTTAGCAAAACAGTTCTTACTATTGAGGAGATTTTTTTAAATTAATCAAGTACCTGATTAAGGCAACATGGCAACATGAAATAGAAAATTATTTTGATGAAACACACAATCTGCTTTCTAGAGAAAATACCTTTTTTACACTATCAGTAGCAGACCAACATTCCTTTTTATCAGAGAGAGAAAAACAAATGCTACTTTTCCATGTTTACTTTTGATATTTGAATTCACTTACTTAAAGTTATTTCAGTCTTTTCAGTTTGACCACACATAAAATTTTTTTTCTCAAGATCCCTTTTCCAGAAACTTTCTATAGTTTTTTCTGTCCCTTTTAGTATACACTCATTCTCTCACTCATTTAAAAATAATTAGGACAAAATTATTTCACTTCCCTTAACAAAAACACGTTTTCATCTCATATCCTTCCCCCTTTTATAGCCAAAACATATCCTATTTTTCTTACATACACAGTTGTTTTCCATATTATTTTTAATTTTTGTAGCTTTAATTATATTTATTAGAATTCTTAGCCTTTAAACCTTAATTTCCAGTGAAAACTAAGAAATAAGCAATTGTGAATAACAGTGTGGGAAAAGAAGATTTATCTTTGTCCTTCGCAAGAGAGCCTTGGAGCCATAGAAGCAGTTTGTGCTTTCAAAAACACCCAGTCTTTCTTTTTTTTTTTCTTAAGTCTTAGGAATTGTGGATGATAAAGATAGTTTGGCTTTGAACTGCTTCTAGAGCTGCATTTATGGTTTCACAAAAAAATTGTAAGATAGAAACAATTGCTTTCAAAATTTGGGCTGTAATTTAAGTGACATCATAAATTGACCTACCTGTCTAACTATATAATCTCTAGCTTGCTTATTTCCTCTAGGTATATAGTTTTATTTTAGCTTAGGAAGAGGGTTCAAAATAATAATAATAAAAAAATCTTACCAGATTCTGACATTAGTTTCTAATTTGGCTCAATTTTTTATCAAAAAGTTATTAAATCCTTTCTAATATCTTGTCAGGTTTCAGCTGGGACAAATAATAAATATTTCTGGCAGTATTAAGCAGTTCCATGGACCCAAAAGGGCAGAAAATTTACTACCTTCTAGAGTCTTTTCCTCTGGTAGCCAAAAAATAAAAAAAGAACTAACAGCCTTCAAGTACCATTTCCCCAGATACACAGTATCCACTTCCATCATACAATCAGGTAAAAGAGATGCAATCAATTAAAATTGACATAACTTTTTTACCATTAAAGCTTGTTTAAACATTCCAGTTTCATAATCTTATCAATCTTTATGTTTCCATATTCTTTTAATCTAATTGTAGCCTTAGTGAGGGCTTTACCAATGCATTTTGGTACCATAGTTTAGGAATTCCTATATGGAGTCCTAGAAATTTCTCTTTTCTATCTCCTATTTTATCCACTCTTGAGTAAAAAGCCTTTGGGTCCCAGGAAGAAGTCAAGCCAAGGGACCCCGGCCCTGCTATCAACCTTTATCTTGATTTAACCTAACTTGCCCTGTGTGATTATGGGTCCGGTTTTTCATTGCAATTGCTTCCTTCTAGTCTTTTAAATTTCTCCACACTGGGATAAATAGAGCAGAATTGTGTGGGGCCTTTAATTCGCGGGAATCAATAGGGATTCAATTTGGCCCATTCAGCCTTTCCTACCTAGTGCTGTACTAAAAACTTTGTTTTAATCCAATCAATGTCTGTTTTATTTACTCCATTTTTTTTCTAATTGGCACATTCTTCGTAATAACCATTGTAATTTTAGATTATAACTTCCTTGAGGGCTGACAGCAGTTTGGTAGGATCAAACTGCTAGTCGTAAATGGAGTTTAGCCCATAATTCTCTCTGTCCATATTTTGGAGATTCTAACCTGACAGTTACCAAGCTGAGTTGTTAAGTCATAAAATTTTAGGTTGTCTTTAGTGAGGTTTTGCCATTCTTTTTTCTTTAATTTTCTTCTTAAGTACAGGGCAATTGTACTTCCAATGTCCTGATTTTTTTTTTTTTTGACAGTATCTGCAAGTGTTGAAAGGAAAATAGAAAGGAGTTTGAGAAGATTTTAATATTTGTCCTAATTTCTGCCCTTTCATTTTATTAAGGGAATCTTAATGACTAGCTATTACAAGAGAACTCTCTCTGAAAAAAAAAATCTTTTTAATTTAGAAGTTTTTCCAATTAATAGGACTTATCCTCTGGTCTTAACGGTAGGATCTATAATGACTAAAATCAACACTACTAACATTAAGAAGCATCCTCAAAAGAGAGTGAAAAAAAAAGAAACCTTACAAGTAAGTTTACTCCCAGAGTTATCCTAAGAAAGATGAGAAACATTGTCTTTAAATAGCTCTTCCAAAACACAGGGAATCACATACTTTCTCCCCCTTTGAATAGAATAAGGCTTAAGATTCCCTAAGCTTGGATCCACAGCCTATTTGGCTGCCCACCAGCTGCATATGCATCGTTCAGCTGGCAGAGATAATAGACCATCTCTAGGAGGAACAGGAAGACACAGAAAACTTCCCTGAGAGCTTGTCATGGCCAGAGCAAGTTGCACCTTGGCAAGTGTACTCTCTGATGGTAGAAGCCAGAGAGAAAATACTCTCACTAATCATAAGGCCAAGCTCTCAGGACATATAGCAAGATGAAAGAAGAGAAAACAGACAGAGACAGAAGAAAACAACCATGAGTACTCATACCAAGCAATCAAGAATCATTAGCATAAGAAACTAGTTTCATCAATATTTTCTTCTGCCAATCTAAATTTGGGAGAGAAAAAGATTCTCAGCACGTTTTCTTCCACTGGCTCCTGTAGACAGAGAGCAGGGCTGTGCTGACATGGTAAGAATTATTATCTTTTGCTGACTTGAGTCAGATGTCCCAGGATCTCCTCACCTGCAGCAGCCTCTTGGGAAGCGTGGGGTTCCAGCCAGTGGGTTCTTCCTGCTCACAGCACCAACAGTAGAGGAGGGACAAATTTTCCTCTACCCTCAAGTTTCTTCTGGATGATCTAATAATCAAATAGACATAAGACAGATTAACAAGAGAAAATAACCAAATTTAATACCTCGTATGTAGGGGAAGCCCCTCATGAGAGAATCCAAGACCCCCATGTGCACAAGCGGTTCAGAGATAGGAAGGGAAATGGGTAAAGAAGACATTCATTGCTAGGAGGTGATAAGTTACCTTGGGGACTTCAAAGAGTCATTGTGAGATAAAAAGAGCAGGTTGCCTTTAGTTCAAAACTATCTGTGCACCATACAGGCACATCTTGAGGTGACTTATTTTGAACCCTGACAGCAAAGAAAAGCAAAGAAAGTATAGCTTTGTTACTGTTAATCAAGTAGATTACTTTTTTAATCAAGTAGAAGAGAAACTAATATTTGTTTCACTGTTAATAAGTGCAAGGTATTCTACTTAGATTATCTCAGTTTCTAAAAACCTCATTTAGAGAAGTGGAATCTCTGATCTTCAGTTGTTAATAGGTGGCTCATTTAGTTTAATTTACTTGTCCAAGGTAACATGACCAATTAGTGGCCAAGCCATGATTTAAACCCAGTCTTCTCTGGCTCCATGATCCATGTTATTTTTTATACTTTTATATCATTTTGCCTAACAAGACATATATTGTCTTCAGTTTTTTTTTCTTGGAGTATCTCTTAGAAATAAGTTAAACATACAAAATTAAGTGGAAAATTTTTTATTTTTTTAAATATTTTTATAGTCTCTTTCAACATTGTAATATAAGTTTCTGTGAGCAATCGAATTTGTAGTCTAACCTTACCATTTTTTCCTAGTAATTTAAATTCAAAGGCCAAAATAACAGATTTTAAAATTCTCAATGAATCCAAGCTGAAGTTTTAGAGGTGTAATGAATTATTTTAAATACGATATGCTTACTCTTCACATGTTCATAATTATTTATTATTTTTGCAAGTAGATGGATGTTTATCATATGAAAGAATTTCAAGTAAGTCAATGATAATTGCTCAATACTTGAATGTTAAAATGTTATTCATTTATATTTTAAAGAGTTTTTAAAAGAAATTTGTTAGTACAAAAAACTACCTTAGCAGTGTAAAACTGTCCCAAGGATTTTCTACAGAAAAATTTTTCATGAAGAAAAAGATCAGTTTAAAATACTATATAAGATGGTGATGATATACATATTTCATGATGTACCTAAGAAGCTCATAAAATGAGCATGCAGATGGGAATATACAAATCTAAGATAAACTCTTTTAAAACATTGATGTTTGGTTGGTTGATTTTGAGAATGGTATTATTAGTGACTAAACTTTAAATTTATTTAATATCTTATTTTGTCAAGGTCTTAAAATATTCATTTTATTCTTTATTCCTTTTCTCCTAAAAGATACTCTAGTATGATAATTAAAAAACATCTCAGAAGACTTTTTTTTTTTTTTTTTTAGTTAAACAACAAGTGTTTAGAACTCTATTACTTTTTTATCAAGAAAAGTTGCCTATTATAGAGCTGCTTTCAGGGGACATTATTAACCCCTATGATCTGTGGCAACACAATTTAAAATCATACCTTTTGTGCAAAATCTATCCTTATAATGACCAACCTATCTTGTAGTAACGTTAGTTTAGTGTACAAATACCACAATGGTCTAAAAGTTCACAGTTCTTTAAAGATTGCTTAACTTCTTTATTGGAAGTAGTTCAAGTCAAAAATAGATACTGGCTCACCTTCATTTATGTGACTTAAGTTGATGTTTCGATTGGTGCTCACCAAATGATAACTTTCTTCCACTGTGAAAAGCCTTATTATACATGGGCATTTTGAAATTACAGGTATAGTAGCTGATGTGTTGTAAAATTGTTGCAAAAGCAAGATGACTGTGGATAAAAGTACCTTCTTTCGTATTACTGAGGTGGCCCACTTTTTATTCATTGTTTTCTTTCTCATTTCATTTTCACCCTCTATATTCTTTATCATTTGCTCACATTCTCTTCTTTGTTATTCTTTCTTTTGTTTTAGTTCAAACCCCAACTGTACCTAATTGTGTTACCTTCACAAGTTATTCTTTTCTCAGTTGGTTTCCACACTGAAACAAAAGGAAGTAAGAAGTATCTATATAAAGAGTATCTATGTAGGCGTGTTGTGAGTAAAAACATAAGGCAATTCTAGGAAATATGTTTTTTTACTTAGAGACTCAATCTTAGTTCATGCTCACAGACAATGATACATATTATTTTCTAAGATATTCCTAAAAAGAAAAAAAGAAAAATGTTGTAGTTTTCTACTTTGTCAGCAAGAACCACAGCATATTTATCTTGTAACGATGCTTAGTTATTGTGACTGTTTAAAATTAGAGAAATTCAGAATGCACACCTTCTTGGCTAAGATGTCTGTATCACAAAATTTAACAGATAACTACAAATACAGTTTCTAGAATCAGAAAGATATTGAGATAGTAATGGGTGTGCCTGAGGACCATTTTCACTACTTTAAAAAGCCCAGAATAAATTAATACATCTTTAATCTTAATTAGAAAAGCAAATTAATGATTACTTAATAAATAGCCTTTGATTAAAATGTGTTTAAAATCACAGTGGTCCATAGAGTAAGGTGAGAGTAAACATGGTCTTAGTTGTTTGGAAACCTATGCCACAGAGGACATCTGATGTTCCCTGGGGGCTCTTCACTTGACAATTTAGCAGAAAGACTACAATTGCTTTAAAAACAAATATTAGAGTCGTAAGTCAATCAATCTTGTAATTAGCTCATTTAATACTTCTAAAGGGAAAATAGAATATTTTAGTTTAAGTTAATTGATACATAATGTATACAACTTTATTCTAGGCTGACAAAATAATAGTCTAATTTGTACTGTTTTAAAATAGTGATGAGGATTTTTTTTTGGTGCCTATAATTTGCTAGGTACTATTAGGTGATTTACATACATAATCTTTCATCCTCACAATGGCACGATATGAATTATTACACCTATTTCAAAGAGGGACACTCGGCATTTGGGTTACATAAAGTAACACACCTAAAAAGTACTGGAAATACTCTTTATCCTCCATTCCAGAAAGCACCCTCTCCTCTTCACAAAACATAATTCTTATCTTCTGTGGTTCTTTCATTAAATTGACCTATTTTTTATATACTATTTTTACCGAAGTTTTAGACTCTCAGCAATATCAAGCAAAAGGAATAGAAATTTCCCATATACCTTCTCTCTATATATGTGCATAGTGTTCTCCACCCTCAAAGTCTCGAATGAGGGTGGTACATTTATTACACTTGGTGAGCTGACACTGACACATCCTTATCACCCCAAAGTCCATAGTGTACATTTGAGTTCACTCTTGGTGTTGTACATTCTATGGGTTATGACAACTGTATAATGATGACGTGTCCATATTAAAATTTCATACAGTGTAGTATCGATGCTCTAAAAGTCCTCTGTACTCCATTTTTTATTTCTCCGGCCAACCTTTATCCTCCTTTCACTGACTTCATAGTTTGCCTTTTCTAGAATATTATATAGTATGTAGCCTTTTCCGGTTGGCTTATTTTAGTTAGTAATATGCACTTATGGCACATCCATGTCTTTTCATGGTTTAATAGCTCATTTTTTTTTAGCACTGAATAATATTTCATTGTCTGCATGTATCACAGTTTATTTATTCATTCACCTGTTGAAAGATATCTTGGTTGCTTCCAATGACTATTGATTTTAACTGGTCACTTATGCCTTTTCCTATAGTATACGATGTGCCAGGCCTGTTTTACCCTCTTGGTATTCCCAGGGCTTGTCATGATAACTTGCTCATGGTAGAGGCTCAATAGATATGAACTAGAATGCCCAAGGGTTTGCCAGGCTGTAAGGAACACCAAGCACAAAACCCCACATTTTGGTGGTGTTTCCCAAGGTAGATCTTTTTAGGAGTCCCTGACGTTTCTGTGTGTGCTGAAGCAGGAGCAGTCATTTTGTGATGTTCTGACCTCCTGCTCAATACTGAGTGCCTCCAAGTCATATGGTACAGTACTCACCGCTCACCACTGCTTCTGATACTACTGACCACCAGCAGAGGCTGGATTTCTGTTCTAGGTGCTATATTTGGGTGCTGCAGAATCCACAAGATGATGTTTTAATGTCTTACTCTGTTTTACTCAGACTATTGTAACTCTCTGTATGGTAAAAGGAAAATTAATTTTTAAAGAAAGAAAAGGAGAAAAAATAAATTGTGCTTAATTTTTAATTCCATTGAAAATGCGTGATTGCTTGATATGAGACTCAATTTCCATTTTTCGGAATCTTCTGTGGCTGGAGTCAGGAGAAACATTAATTTGAACATTGCTAGAAAAGATTTGATGTGATATTTATCTGTGGAAACATTTTTTTTTTTCTTGCTCTGGGAGGTATCAGAATAAGCCAGATATTTATTCCTTATTCTCGTGATGGTGCTGACCCTAATAAAGTTAATCAAATGTAAATACTTTAGAGGAGAATGTCTTTATATTATGTGAAATAATGTCAACATCTGTTCTATTTGGAATAAGCTGGGAGTCTTTCCAGAGTTCCTGCTTTTTGAAATGTACTATGAAGAGATTGTTGGTATTCCCTTTGCATTGTAAAAGAGGTGCTTGGGCTGCCTTAGAATGAAGGTGAACAAAGGTCAAAGGGCTTTAAGCAGAGGCTAAGATTGTCTACTATTCATGTTTTAATCAGACAGGCCAATATCTGCCCTATATTCCCACAAAAGAACTACCTATTAAGTGACATATTTCTGAGTCACTTGCTCATTCATTAGGCATGTACTCTGTACTCTTGATCCTGTTAGCTACTTAGTTACAAGTCCGCCTTACATGGTTTGGCATTTTAGTTGAAACTATATGGCATTCATAATCGGGGAATAGGCACATTTTATCTTCCCCAACTTTTCTGAGTTGTCTATTTAATGAACTCTCCTTCATGGGTCTCCCTTCTACAATGAAAATCAGCTTATGCATTTGCACACCCAGGAGACAGGGGATACAACCAGACTCCAAATCCCAATTTAGACTTTTCCTGGATACCTCACTACTATCAAATGTGATTGAATCAGCATATGAACTTAGGTATATCTGACTCTAAAACTTGTTTTTTTCTATCATAACACAATATGTTTGAGTTAACTTTAAAATTTGTTATTGAGCCCAAATCATATATGTCATTAACTATATCACATGACCTGTGGAATTCTAGAAAGATCTTCTCTCCTATGTGAACAGAAATGACTGAAAAGAACCGCCCGCCCTCTCCTCCTCCCCTACCACCCCCCGCACTTTGGTCAGCCAGAACATTTATCTATAATGTTTCCTGGTAAGGACCACAGCTGTTGCCTGAAGGGTTTGTTGCAGTTTGCACTTGCCACCTGGCTTTGCCTTCTGAATGGTGACTATTCTCCATCAGGGTTTGCCTGCCCCCAGTATTTCCTGGTTATTGTTTTTGAGGTTTTGCTACTTTATATTATGTAGTCCAGTGTCTACAAGCTAAGTTGTCTGGGGGGAAAATCTACTTGGATTCTGCAACTTTTTTTCCATCCAAGATCCTGATTGGCAGAAGAGAGTATTGGGACTGCAGTGAGCCTGGTTTTGTTACCTCTTCTGTTTGAAGACCTAGTTGCCTTAGTCCAAATGGCCCATTTTGAGTTTGGCATGCTCTGCTCTTTCAGGTGAAGAGGTAGAAAAGTGTAATTAGTGATTAGAGTCTATAAATGAGATAGGCTTTTTCTGTTAACATACTCTGCTGTTAAGAGTAAGTTTTACACGAGCAGTGATTTGTACCCTGTTTGACCTTTGGACTAAACAGAGTTTTAACTGAGCCACATACTGCATCAAAGTGGGAGCTGAACTTGAAGTGTACAATTTTCCCCCTTTCTCAGGGCCAGCTTTCTTCATAAACCCCCATGTTGTAATTGCTCATGGCTATAGTTTTATCTCACACTAGAATGAAAAGAACAGTCAACAAACTGAGGTATGATTGGGTGCTGGTTTCAAGAGAGGCTCTGGGCAAGTCACATACTCTTGACCTCAGTTTCTCATTAACAAAGTAGGATGGGGGTTATATGTGTGGCCTACCTTCGGAGAAGTTCTGAGATGACAAGATAAATGTATAAGGAAGGCCTGTGCAAAATGCAAGACATATGCAGTGTCTTCCCTTAGTGAGTGGTTAGGAGAATTTTAATTACCTTGTACCTATATTGTACACAGTAAATTTTCAAATGGTTTTACATTCATTTTGTCACATAATTGAGAAAAATACAGTAGATATTATGATTCCCATTCTACAGAAGAAAGGAAAAAAGCTGTAAGAGTTTAAAAGGTATATCATAGTTAAAGAATCTTTTCAATATGTATATTAGGTATTTCATGGTATACATTTATCATTCCAAAATTATCTTTAAATTTATTTGATTTTATGTATTTGTAATAGGAAAAGCTTATATGCTAACAAGATTGTGCTGATATATTTAAAATATATTATAACTGTCTTTCATTGCAATCCTTTATTTCTGAAAAGTTATTTGTGAGTCAATTTCATGCCTGCATTTTTAATTTATTTACTTAAAAAAAAAATTGCCACATATCCACCCCTGGGATTACCCAGATAATTCTTCTACATTTATAAATTTTGTAGAGGCAATCTGCTTCTAACCAGTTTGTGGAAGGAGGTAGAAAAAGATATGTGAAATATACATATTTGAAATGACCCTTATTATAGGAATATATATTTCTTAATACATATATTTAAAGTATTAAATACATATTTTTATACACACATTATTGAAAACATGTAGCCAATAATCTTAAGACACTAAATAACTTATAAAGTAAGCAGCTTTTAGTTATTTTTGATTTCTTTGGGTCTAGTTCACGTTATGTCACAAGTTTTTCAAATTAATCTGTTATTGGCTTGATTTGGTAGACTGGCTATTACTTTTCTAGATCATTTTGATTATAGAAATTGTGCCAAATAAAGATTGTATAATAAATTAACTGATGAAGAGGGAATTTTTTTCTAATAAATCTGGAGAGATCATTAAGTTTATCTTTGGTTAGTTATTTACAGGAAATATTGTGTTTTATTTATTAAACCAAATTTGGTAGCTTATCTTTTTTCCTTATTCCTGTGAAAAAAGGTACTATAGAATGAAACTTTGACATATAGTAAGAACAAACGTATGGCCTTTGAAAGGATTGTTTACCATCCCTAAAAGTGCAGAATTTATTTTAAGATTTTAGAATTCTCTCTAGAAATTTTATATATCCTGAAGACATTGTAAATGGCTTCTCAGGAAAGGAACGTCTCATTAGATAGAATGGTATTAAGATATTCATAATAATTACTGTGTTCTATCTATAGAACAATTGTTAGTAAAACAAATTCAAAATCTCCCCCTTTTGATTTTCCTCCTTTCAAGGCCAGATACCCTCTCTGCTTTATAAAGAATTTTAAAAACCAGATATCTCAGTCATTTCAGTCATCAAATGTCTCCATGTGTCTCTGTGTGTTTGTATTATTGATTTAAAATATAAATGGTGTAGATGCAAAAAAGCCCTTGGTTACAAAGCTATTCTGTTATGTTGTCATTTTAAAAGAAGCTATTTACCCAAAGCCATGAGCAAAATTATAGCAGGTGCAGTTTCAGGCTTCCACAATTGCCTCAGATTACCCTTTCAATAATATCTTGACAGCCTCGCAAAACAGTCTTACTATGTATGCTGACATTTGGAAGCAGACAGACATTGCAAAGTGTACCGTCATAACAGCAGTGGTTTGGGTTTCTAAAAATTAATAGAAAATTATTATTTTTCTTACTTCACAAATATTCAACCGATATCTTCTAGTTCAACAGAACTCAATATTTCCCATTAGAAAACATAGGCCGGTACAGGGGCTCTTAACTAGTCACAGCTGAAATAGCACAACCCTCCACTGGAGAGGAAGCAAAGAGGAAGGATGTTCCTGCATGTCTGTTAAGGAAATATGTGTGGTGAAGAAGTTGGAAGTCTCTGTAATTTCATTCTAAAAACAAAACAAGAAAGTAGTTATATGTGAACATTCACCACCACTTATGTCTGCAACGTTAGGCAAATTACTTGTATATTTTTCTTATCATCAGAACTGCCTCCACACACACATGATGCAGTTCAATACTGCCCCAGATGAAAGAACAAAAAAACTCAAATTTTCAAGGATAGAATTTTTTATATATATATATAGCCTTAAGAAATATAAACAATGCTATAGCATCCGATAGAGAGATGAAGAATTCTGTCAGAACAAATATTTAATCTTATTAGACCCTTGCTTCCCATCCTAAACAAGAACTGTTAACTTAAAGCACTTGTAAAGACAATAGAAAAAGCAAATATACAAATATTGGCCTTTAATAAATGTTTGCTTTGGGTTTAATAAAAGCAAATCAGTTTCCTTTTTCTGTAATGTTTGTTGAATATTTACCCCTTGCCAAGCACTGTGCTTTACACATATTGACTTGTTTAATCCTCACAAGGCAGGGACTCAATCTAATTTTACAGATGAAACTGAACCACAGAGAAGTTAAGTAATTTGCCCAAATCACACAGCTAGTAAGCAACAGAGCTTGGACTTGTATCCAGGCAGCTAGACTCCTAGTTTTCACTTTGGCCCCTAGGGCTATATTGCTTCTCATTCTGACAGTAAGACTTCACTACTTAAAGTGAGGTCCTTGTACCAGCAACATTAGTATCACCTGGGCACTTGTTAGAAACGTTGAATCTAAGCCCTTACTCCAAGCCTATAGAATCAGAATCTACATTTTAACAAGGTGATTCTTATGTACATTTAAGTTTAGAAAGCCCTAATCTAAGACCCTTACTAATATAAAATAATCTATTTTAGAAAATAATCAGTATTTTATCCCAATTAAATTGCCTCCTGATTTTTTCTAAAGGTTTTGAATATATTGTACCCTCTTTATTCTTGCTCCTTGAGGTCCAGTTATGAGTCTATGTTCTCATTCCTTTTTCTGAGACCAGTGGTTCTTAAAACGTGGTGCCTGGACCAGCAGCATCCATTAGCATCGCCTGAAAATTATTAGGTATGTAAATTATTGGGTCCTAATCAAGATCTGTTAGGATGGGACCAAGCAATCTGTCTCTAAAAGCCCTTTAGGTAGTTTGGTTCCCTCTAAAGTTTGAGAATCACTGCCTTAGTCCTGAGATAGCACACTCCTTAAATTATATCATGAATTATATATACTTCGCTGGATAGCCTTTCATAAAAAGTACAGTCCTTAATTTTGCAAATGAGACAGTTTATCAATGTGTAGAAAAATCTGTGATGTGAACTTTAGTTTTATTGAAAACAAGCAACAGTCCTAAAAACAGAAATGTAGCTTCTTGCAAAAGGACAAGGCAACTGAATCAACAATCTTTGCCAAAGTGGTTAATTCTTTGGAAAGGTTTCATTCTGGTGTTTGCCCCCTTGTCATCTTGGTTAACTCTTTCTCCATCCCTTTTGACATTTTATTATTATTTGGCTGGTACTTTTAACACTCTATAGAAGGCCTGCCTTCGCTCAGTTGTCTGATGTGTTTTTCCCTTAGTCTGGATGAGGTTGCCATGTGACAGGCTTCTGACTTCTTCATTTCCACACCACTCATTCTTTTGGCTGCCCTGCAGAATCTCTTAGTTGAGGTCTCATAAAGATTAAACGGAGGCTATGCATGCAGAATGGCATCCTTCACCTCTTCTTTCTCTCCCTGCCTTATAATGCTATGTGTCTGATATGAAAATGGTAGCTTTCTTAAAAACTACTATCTCCATACAGAATGCCTTTCCCCTCATGGTATTTCAATGGATTCTGTATATGTGTGGCACTCCCATCTGATTTTCAACATCAGATGATGTGTGATCAAGTGTTTTTAAGATGGAAGCATAGGTTGATTATCTTTTGCAAAGTTAAAACTGAAAAAACAAAAAAACAACTTACACCTATCAGGAAGAATAAATAGTATTATCTTAAGCCATTTCTAGAGAAACTAGAATTGTTTATTTTTTTAAATAATACCAGTTCATTTTACATCTAAATAAGTCCTAAAATGATGGTCATTTTGCTAGTTATTGGAGCAGCCTGATTGAACTGTGACTATACCCCAGAGCTTATAATAGATTGTGGGGTGATATCTACTTCATACACTTCTAGTAAGCTACCCTTCTACCATCTGCTTTATTCAGGCATTCACCTGACAATATGATTACAGGATTGAACTTCATTTCCTGATGAAATAAGGAACACTTTCTTAAGTCTAGATTTGACTTAATAGTTTTATTAGTGTCAGACTGACATTAATGTAGCTTTAAAAATGGTGAGAGCTTTTATAATTAAAAATTATGTTCTTTTTGTTTTTGTCTCATATTTTTATTATAAAAAGGGCAGGTATGGTGTTGATGGAAAAAGGTTAACTTGTGACAGGAGAGCAATTAGTGTAAAGACCATGGCTAATTAAAATAAATGCTCTTCACATTTTATAGAATCCAAGTTACCCACTGGCATTGTTAGTCTTTCTTCTTAAGCCATAAAATTGTAATTTGATTATTTTTATATAAAACCATTTGGAACAATATTAAGTCCTCATCAGAAATAGCTTCTTTATTATTTATTGGTATTTTTCATTAATGCCCTAAAAAAAAAAAGACTATTGGCAATAGTTGAGTGGTAAACCAGTACATTAGATGAGATGGAAAGAACTATGGAGTTTTTGAGTACAAGCTCTGCTCTTTAGTTACTAAGTTTGTTCATATTTTTGGCTTCTTACTTAAGTGCAATTAAAAAAATTATTTAAAAATTTTAATTGCAGTTTATATTTGACATATAACATTTTATATTATATTAGTCTTAGGTGTACGGCATAGTGATTAGACATTTTTAAATGAAATTTGTGACAGATCAGTGTCTATTATATTACTGATTTACATTGAAGATTTCAAATTTCTGTCTAGCAGTACTAGGAGGAAACAAGACATAAGAAACATTGAAGATTGAGGCTAGTTCTGCTAATTATCTTCCATCTCAGCAGTCTATATTTTAGAATACACAGTGAACTGAGATATACTCCAGTCGATGGCAACTGCCAACCTGATGCCATGTTCAATACATGTTTGTATTTGAACAGACATAATACACTCATCCCTTAAATACATAGACAAATTGATAAGAATATAACACTTGTTAAGAATGTACACAATGCTCTTTTTGTCATTGACTGGAAGACATCTCATTCAGCCAAAATAGATAAATAGACTTATACTTAGGTGATAAGTATAGGTGATAACTCTGCTTTACTTTTTCAATGTAATGTGTCTGTAGACAGTTGTACCACACAGAATATGGAGCCTAAGCTGTGCTGTCTCTGTTACTCATGGTTTGTTACATCCTTAGAGCAGGGGTATTAGTTATACCTAAGAGAATAGATGTGAAATTTCTAGAAATTCATACCTGATATTGTTAGGATGTGTGGGGTAATTGTTAGAGTATTAGAACAAAGTGAATAATGTCAGCACATTCTAAATTTACATTTTGAGAATTTATATTAAATAAATATTATATTGATCTGAGTATTTTAAAAATTATGTGATATATGAGTTGAGAATACCCTTGATGAACCTTTGGGAGATGAATTCTGTAGCTGTCAGCATCTGGCCGGATAATCTTTATAAAACCACTTAATCTCTCGGCACCTTGTCTCCCCACCACATACACAAACTGATAAACTGAAATTATAACTTGTTTAATCTAAGTTTCATTTCAAAAAAGTTACAACTATATGTGTAAAAGCTCTCAGAATATCAAAAATTCTATTCAAATGGCTTAAAGATTTTAGAGTTTAATAATCTTTCTATATTATTCACATGTTAGTTAAAGCCCAGTGATCATGCACTCAGGACTTTTGGGGCTCCAGACAGAGACCAGACTCACTCTAGCTTAAGCAAAAATGAAACTTGATTGATCACATACTCAGGAAGGAGGATAAGGAATATATAGGGATGAGTCACTGGAACTGAATCCCCTAGAATTGTAGTTTCCCAAGAAAGAGGTGTGGCTAGCAGGCACAATGCACCCATGTAAGCTTCAGCTGTGGCCAGGCTCAAGAATTCAGAATTAATTCTGCTACATAGATTCACAACAATCTTCACCTCCTTTCAGCAAATATACATCCTTAAATGGAATAAACAAACAATAGGCCATGCTTGGTCTGCCATTATTTGCTGAAGGAGTTGGTACAACTATGCTGACTAAGGGCAAGTCACTCAGTGTCTAGATTGTATTTTGAATATCACTTTCAAGCATTTGGTACCATTGTGTGAAAATGATGTTTAGTACAAGAAAAGAAAATATGTTTAATATGTTTAAACAGATTTTTCACCTCCCCCCGAAGAAATCAGTGATACTGTTATAAGATATAGATAATACTGTTCTTTTATCTGTGAAAATATAAGAACTGTTAGTTTTCATAATGCACAATAGCACAACCAACCTCTGCACCCAGGTCTGTTAAAGCTCATTTTCTAATTGATCAGTTTTCTTTGCAATACTATGCATCTTCCAGATGAGAAAAAGTCATAAGAAGAGAACTGGCATTCTCATAGTGTGCCAAAAGTAGACGATTTTGAAAATGTGAAACAGCTGAGCTCACTTGACATTTCTTGATGCTGTCTACTTCATCTGCCAGTGGAGGAGACGGTTAGAGATTTCCCTTTCCTGGTAATTTTTTTCCAGAATTCTGACAAACTTGGAAGATTACGTATAATTTACTAAAGAAGAAAAAGGCCAAAAAGGGACATTTCTATTTTAAAGACTACTAGTGTCTACTAGTGAAGTAGTATTGCATGTGTTTATTTTAACCGTGTTATATACTTTCTTAATGGGACCTAGACAGAAACATTAATTTTCCTATTTGTGTGAGAACTTGAAAGGGATTATATATTATGTCTGTTGAGTCTAGTTTTAAGGTGGCAATGAGCTAAGGTGATACAGAGGTGTATAATGAAAATAGAAACTTCTAAAGCATATCAACAGTGAGCTCAATAGGGGAGATACAGCAGGGAGCTAATAGACACAATTTTAATGCTTCATTTTTTTCCCCCTCAAAGATTAATTAAGAGTACATCAAATATATGGTTTCTGGCATATAGACACACTGTTTGCAAAAAGAAAAACAGTGTGACATAAGAACTGACCAGGAAAAAGGTAAACTTCTCATTTGGGAGATTAAATTTTAATAATGTTTCTGAGTTGAAATCACATAGTTCTACTTGTAAGGAAAAGTTATCAGTATGACTTTTTAAAGATGTTTACTTGAATTTCAGCAAATATTTAAGCATATGTTTTCAACATCTTGGTGTAGTGTTTAGGGATGCAGCCCATCCAACGGACAAAAGGACTTACAGATGTAATACCCTTTTCTTTAATGAGATTTGAGACTTCAAATCTGTTTTCATGCACAGATGTGCAATGACATTTACCAAAATATGTGCTGATATTTTTGAATTAGGCACACTGTTCAAAATGTGCCATCCTGCAGGAAATTGTCACCATAAGAGTGCTGCCAGCAAAACCATTTCAGTAACTTGCCAGCGATTGAAGCTTATGACTGAGGTCCAAAAGTGCTGTGTTTGTAGCCTCAGTGGGGTAATGTGGACTCTCTACATATTGAAGACCCCATTGAAATTAATCTTATTTAAGTGGGATGACCACCCAGCCAGTTTCCTTTACTAAAGAATCTCAAACCATCTGCTTAATTTCAATTCTAGAATTTTTCTGGGCTTTGACTTCAATTTTATGAGGCCTTTGAATAGTAGAATTAAGAACTACTTCAGAAATAAACAGTTGAAAGGCATTTATACCTAAAAGTACCAGGCAGGCTATGTATGTGTTGTCCTTCCAGCAAATGTTTATTGGTTCTTTATTATGTGCCAGTAACTAGAGACATACTACACTGCAGATGAAAAGATGGCACTACACTGACCTCTTGTGCCTTTGCATCTCTTGCCTTCAAAGAGCTTTGCACTGTTGTAGCCAGCTTTGTTTTATCTGTCATCATATTAACACACTCTTAGTCTTTACATAATTTCTATCTTAACTTCAAAGCTTGCCTAAACAGGTATGTATTCCCAAGGCCATATTTCTTATTATTTTGAGGTAGTGAATCAACTTTATGACTGCTTTAAACTTTTGTTCTTTTTTAAACCTCAGAATTCATTTTAAGTACTCTACAAGTTGCTGTGTATTTGTTCTATGTTCTATGTATTTATAAGTTGATAACCTCGTTAAAGGACATATATGAGTGAATAATATTTTAGATACCAGGTATTATGCTGAGTATGTACCATAAGTTATTCATATCTGAGAACAATTTAATGAGACGTATGTTATTATCTCTTAAAGTTGACTAATGAAAACTGAAATTACTTGATCAAGACAACATAGCTCCTGTGTGCCATAGGGAAGATATAGAGTCCAGACTTCAGATTACTGGCTTTCACACTGTTGCATGCCATTTTGTGCCTTTGCATTCCTGAGTCTTTAAATCTGTTCATAAAGCATTGACTAAGACACTTTCCTGGTATAGGATCTATCACTAAACCATCATGGTTTTGAAAATGGCTCATGTAGGGGGTTGTTAACCGCAAAATAACTGTCATTATATACTCAATCCTGTAGATCTAGGATTCACTTCTCTGCACTAAACCTTTAGCTACTTTGAAGTGCTTCAATTCACTTTCCCATCTGATTCTTTTCCTTTCTCTACCATTTCATCAGGTGGTCTACTGGAACACTTCCTGTGTTGGGTAGCTTCTTAGTATAAGATTCAGCCATAGCTATGTTCCCTTTGTCTTTACATTGAGTCTTAATCGCCAGCCCTGTACATTCAAATTACTAGTTCTATCCTCAACAAGTAAAAAGGAATTGCCTCTTAACCCACCAGGAACATTATATGGTAGATTGATTTAAATTTGGCTGGAGATGGAATAATTAAGGCTATTTGCATAATATGAAATAATTTTAAAAAGTGGGAATGTAAATAAAGAGGAAAAGTAAAAGTTTGCTCTCTTGGCAGCAAGAAGGTATTTGAGAACAAGGTCTGTATCTTGTTTTTCTTTGTATTACCAGAAACTAGTATAGTTCTTAGCACATAGTCAGCTCTCAATAAATACTTATACATCGTTTACAATAAATGTCTCTCAAGTTTTGCTTTCAGGCTTGAAATCAAGCCTTAATTCTATTATAAACAGCTTAACTGAATTTATTCAAAGTCTAATAAACCCTTCAAGTCTTTTAGGACAGTTACTGAGTTTTCTCTTCTTATTCAGAAGATATTCTGAAAATCCTCAGTTTCTTATTTTTCATTGAAAACATCACAGAACTCATAGTGAACTATGATAGTAATATAACTTAGATACATGAATAATATGACACAAGTAAAGATTGATGAATGCCATGAAGGAGACACAATTAGAATGTTGTAAAAATTTAAAGAGAAATTCTAACTGGGGTGAACTGGAAAGTCTCCAGAGACAAAGTGGTCTTTGAACTGGGTCTTGAAGGACTACTAGGATTGTTATAAGTAGAGGAAAATAATTGGAGCAAAGACCCAAATGGATTTGGAAAGTGGACATTAGAATCACCAAGTGAAATAAAAGATATTCTGTAAGGGATTGTTAGAGGTGAGGATAGAAATGTACTTTGAAAATAATATGGATTAAATGTGAGAGTGGAGAGATTTGTTTTATTTACCAGCAGTAGGGAGCCATTGAATGTTTTGTAGGTGGAATAACAGGATTAGATAGTGCTTTAGGAAGATCAATTTTGTAAGACCAATTGGAGTTCACTCATCACTTTCGTAACCATGTTTCTTTGTAATTAGGTCACAAAGTGATTGTGTTATCTGTTTTCTTTACTAGATTAAATTCCTAGAATTTTAGTCATTATGACTTTTATTATCTGCAAGTCTTTTGGCTCCTCATTTCACTTTGTCTCTGATTTGTATCTAATGTACACAGAAAGCCACTTATTTCCTAGAAGCTTATTCTCCTTTTCTTCTCTTTTCTGGCCTTTGCTTCAAGCCAAGGTTGTTTCAGGTGACCTGAGAGTAGTCAGTTTGTTTGATCATTTGGTACTCATTTTTCCAACCCTCAGCCTCCACTATCAACTTTTTTTTAAAGCTATGTGTCTATAGGTTTCTAAGTAATTGCATACTTGTTTAACAGATGTAAAACGATTCAGAGTATTGTTGTAAACAAGGACTACAAGGAGAAAGACTGGAATATCTGGGAAATTCTCTGCTTCCACAGCTCATTCTGTATTCCCAGAACAAGTTACTAATCAGCACTTAGTTTTTGGTGAGGATAGGCCTTGGCCAGGAAGTAGGGAAATGGTTAGAGTTCTAAAGGAATCAGATCTGGTCCAGCACATTTGAGCTCTGCTGTCCTTGGTAACTGTTGTCAGCTGCACTCAGGATAGTCCACATGGCTTTAACTTTTAAAGATGATTTCTAGAACAGCACCAAGAGTTACTATGTATAAAAATGGAGAATAATGAAGCACTGTGCTTGCACTTTTTCACTGATGGCCACCTAAAGACAGAAGGTGACCTCTAGAACCTGGAGGTTAGGAAGGGGAGCATGCTGGATGTGATGTAGTATTGAGAGCCAGGAGAAGGTGAGGTAGGATAGGAGGTTGTGGCAAGTAGCCTGGCTTGGCTGAAAATATCTTTGAGGCCTCCCTTTACATTAAAACCATGGGTAAAATTTGCAGCCTACTTATGTTTTAATTTCAAGGAATTCTCCTCACTGTAATTGTTGAAGTCAAATTTATGTTCCCCTTTTTTCCCCTATGGTTTCTGAGTATTTAATGACAATGAATAGGTTAGTAAAATGGGTCAGAAAAATTGCTTGAAGAAAGTACATATTCTTATCCCAGTTTTAGACACACGTATTCATAAAAGAATCTAAGCATTGGACTCAGAATAAAACTGATTCTTCTAATTATTATTTGTGTGACCTGGGCAGTCACTTAGCTCTGAGACTCAGTTTCCATATTAATAGGAAATAAGAATATTTCATAGGATTAATATAGGTTAAATAGATATAACAGCCTTAAAGTTCTTGTCCTATTATATACTAAATAAGTGTTTAATAATGATACCCAAAATAAAGTTAATTATCATTATCATATGTATATTAAAATATATTATCGTCCATTTGGCTCTTCTAGTATCTTAAATATTTGAAAGTAAATTTAAATTTTAAAATTATTATGTTGATGGTAAACTGATTTTTCAATTCAGTTTATAATGATTATTATCTACAATGTCCAGTTTTACAATCAATTCTCTTCATAGAACATATATATAATATACATATATCATTAAAGAGAACTCTTCTAGGCAAGAAAGTTAAAATATACCCTGCCATACAACAGTGAAGCAATTTGCACAATGATGACATCAGTGTGCATTGTAAAAAGCAAACATACCTCTCTAACAATGAAGCATTTGTCTCAAGACATTCCGGCAGTTGGAATTTGGCTTTATGCTAACATATGCCTTCATAATTTGGGAAGCAGTTGTGGGCTCTGTCAACCCCTTCAAGGTCTCTTTGAAGCCTCTGATTGTCACACTGAGTATCTAAGTCATCAAAAATGATTCAGCCATCAAGAAGTGGGATGGGGAGGACATTTAAAATACAGCTCCTGGAAATTCTCTTAGCATGTGGTAAAATAACTTATGGTACATGCTGGCCCTCTTTAACACTGAAGGTGAAGTAGGAGATTAAGCCAATGACACCTTTCCTTGTCCTTCCTGCACTAAGCCTTCCAGAGCTTCTATTCTATTTAGATAATGTATGAATAAACAGAAAGTCTAAATGAGACTCATCTACTATCTGAGAATATTCCCTGGAGAACAGAGGCTGACTTGGGAAAGAATAAGTTATTTTGGAATTCTTGTCAAAAAACTTTACTAATGTTTTACTGCAAGGAAAAGACACTTAGACACGGCTCAAATTGAAAAGCAGTTCTCTCCTAATAGTCTATGGTGATTTTCCAATAAAGTAGAGTAGGAACAGATTTTATTTAGACAAAATGTTTGATAAACACACAAAATTCAATTTCGAAAATACTTGATTAGCTTTTACTTTGTGCCATCCCAGGAAATAAGAGAAGCATGTACAAAAATTATTACATATTATGAGTATTGCTATTCTAGAGTAGCACTGGCAAGTAGAAATGTAATGTGAGTGATATTTGTAATTTCAAAGTTTGGTGATCACATTGAAAAAATTAAAAAAAATAGCTGTAGTTAATTTTAAGCTATGTGTTTATTTAACGATACATTCAAAATATTATTTTAATAAATAAGATATTTTGTGTTCTTTTTTCATACGAAATCTTTCAAATCCTGTGTGTAATTTACACATACAGCACATCACATTAACCTCATTTTAAGTACTCACTAGCCACATATGGCTAGTGGCTATCATATTAAAGAGTGCATATTTAAATTTATCAAAGGCTTGCAAGGTTGAGGGTTATAGGACAGGTAATGTAAAAAGTTATTTTAGGTTGAGAGACCCTCATGAGCAAAGGTATGTATTAAAACAAGCTTTAATCTGAGGTCTCGGGGCAGGTTCGAGACTGAGAAGACCTGGGAAATGTCACCAGAGCTGTGGAATTTAACTTTGCCTTGGAACCCCAGGCATCAATTTCTTTTTAAAATAGTGCTGAAAGTCTTATGGAAAATAAAAATAAAACAAAACATGAAACACCTTTAGTTATTTAACCAAGTAAATACATCTGATCAGTTTTCTGTTTGTTTGTTGTGGTAAAATATACATAGCATAAAATGTATTATTTTGACCATTTTTAAGTGTGCAGTTCAATGTCTACACCATTTCATGTCCTACCAGCAATGCTCAAGAGTTCTAATCTTTTTTACATCCTTTCAGCACTTATTTTGTTTTTTTTTTTAAGAATATTCATCCTAATGGTTGTGAAGTGGTATTTCGTTGTAATTTTGATTTACATTTTCCTAATGTTTAATGGTGTTAAGCATTGATTTATTTCCTTATTGACCATTTAAATAGCTTCTTGATCAACTTTTGTAAGAGGAAAAATTGTCCCCAAAACATAAAATTTACTTGACTGATGTTTGATAAGTTGTGTGACTTTTCATCTTGGCCTTTTTAAAATTTCCAGTTATCTAATTGTCAAGGTGTTAATCAAGGCAACCCAACACATTTATTTCTAGAGTGCAAATATCTGTTTGGCCAAGTGATTTCAGAATGTTAAGATAATTAGACTTCTTTATTATGGCAAGGATAGTTTAAAAAGTATGAGAAAGTAGTTTGAAGTTATAGTGTCATTTATAACATAGAAGTAAAAGAAAATTACTCACTTGCTCACAAGTCACTTAGGTTAGCTTATAATATCCATGATTCTTGCACTTAAAAAAGGTCAGTTGTTTGCAAATACATACACTTGCCACTTAGATTTTTGAATAATATAAATGGAGGAGCATTTATTATTCCACTATTTTATTTTCATTCATATTTCCAGGCTAGAAAGTTTGGTTTTAGGGTCAAATTTTCTCACCCTGACATTTCCTCTCAATTCAAGATCTTTGATACTGTTCAAATCTATTCATTTCTCTAGCTTCATTGCCACTACCAGAATTTACTCACTTGGATAATTATAAGAGCCAGTGGACTTCACAACTCTCTTTTTTTTATCTTTCTGTTTATATATATCTGTGTCTCTCTTGCTCCCCCTAGTCCTGTTCTTCATTGCACCTTTAGGCTACTGTTAGCATATCCTTTTGAAATAAATCATCTACTTTAAACCAGAGTTCCTCACTGATTCAGGATCAAGTCCTAACTCCACAGCAAGGGTAAAAGAATCATGTGTTTTTCCTGTTTCTTCAGTTTCACCACTACTTCCTGCCTCCCAGCACCTCAGCCTCCCTGGACCACTTGCAGTTTCCTCTAAGAATCACCTTTTCTTTTTTACACATGTGGACCAGACCCCTCTTCTTGAAAAGCCTGTGTGCTGGTAATGATGAGAGGGAAAACATTAAAATGATCTAGCAATTCCTTTTGTATACTTAGTTCTGGGGCAAGGTCTGAGAGGCCCCCACTGGACTTAGTGTTAATCCTTTATTTATAGAACTGGGGGCATCTTTGGGAATCCTGTGGGTGGGGGGTAGTAATAGTTAGGAAACTTAGGGAAGTAGTTATTTACTAAATAAATATTATTTACTTATTAACAATTTACATACCCTTATATGTATCATCCCTGTCAGGCCCTCTCATTGCCTCCTTCTCTGAGGTAATTCTTTCTCCAGGATGACATATTAAAAATAAGATCTAGAGGTGGGTCTAACAACTACCATAATTTTAAAGTATCAATGCTTGTAAATTATATTTAAGATATTTGCAACAAATGTTGGATGATATAAAAATTGACATGGTTTCTATTAGTGACAAAATTCTACTGTGGTTTGTTGTCTATACTTACAATAGAAAGAAATGCTGAATTTCAGTAAGTAGTAGTAAAAAATAAAGATCTTGTTTTTCCACTTCACAATCATAAACCACCTGAATTTTACCCTCAGACTCCTTGGGGCTCTATGGATCTCATTTGTCTCAGTTATGGCTGCTATAATAGATACCATAGACTGGGTGGCTAAAACAACAGTTATTTCTCAGTTTGGGAGGCTTAAAGTTAAAGATCAGGGTGCCAGTATAGTCAGGTAATTGGTGAAGGCTCTCTTCCAGGTTATATCCTCATATAGCCTTTTCTTGATATGTGCACAGGCAGAAACCCATTTCATCATGTGGACTCCATCCTGTGACCTCATCTAGACCTAATTACCTTCTGTGATTTGTGATTTATAATAAGAAATATACGTTTGGTTTTTGTTCCCATTCCTGGCACAGAATTTCCTAAGTGATGAGAGCAACAAAGATGTCTCTTGTGATGTTAATAGGTTGACTTTTGGATTCCTCTTAAGAATGGGGCATGTTTTCCAGGAGAGCCAAAGATGTGATTAGAGGGTTGAAAATTTCAATCTCAATCCAAACCCTCTGGAGGTTGAGTTTATCACCGTGGCCAGTGATTTAACCAATCATGCAAGTGCAATGAAGCCTCCATAAAAACCCAAAAGGACAGGGTTCAGAGAGCTTTCAGGTTGGTAAACACATGTAGATTTGGGGATAGTGTTACACCTAAAGAGGCCATGAGATCTCTATGCCCCTTCCCCATGCCATTCTCTATGTACCTCTTCTATCTGGCTATTCCTGAGTTATATTCTTTTATTATAAACCAGTACTTTTGTAAGTAAAATGTTTTTCTTAGATACATGAGCTGCTTTAGCAAATCATTAAAAATCACAGAGGGTGTCTTGAGAACCTCTAATTTATAGCCAATTTCTTAGAAATACAGTTATCTACCTGTGCTTGTGACTGGCAAGTCTGAAGTGGGAGTAGAAGGGAGTTAGTCTTGTAGGACTAAATACTTAACCTTTGAAATCTGATCCTGTTTTTGGGTAGATTGTGTTAAGATTGAGTTAAATTGTAGGATACCTATCTGGTGTCTTGAGAATTGATTGTTGTGAGAACTCCTTACCCCCAAATTGAAATTTTTACCAGATCCTATTTAACCTCCCAAAGGTATCACCTCCAAATACCATCATAATGGGGATTAGGGATTCGACTTTTAAATTTGGGGGAGATGCAAATATTCAGTTCATAATACCAAGGGAGGAACCCTGGCTCAAATGATTCTCTTCTGCAGAAGCCTTTAATCAGCCTTTCTCAGCTTCTCCCAGTGGAGAGTTTCTGATGCCTTCTGTGTGCATTTGCAGTCCCAGGTACTTACGCCGTGCTAGCACTTACTCTTGACTTGTTTATTATACCAGACCAGCCTTGTTTATTATACTAGACCAGGAGTTGACAAGTGTTTTCTTAAAGGGCCAGGTAGTAGTAAATATTTTAGGTTTTGCAGTGTAAATGGTCTCTGTCCAAACCACTCAATTCAGCCAGAGACAATGTGTAAACGAATGAGCATGGCTATATTCCAGTCAGACTTTTATGAACACTAAAATTTGTTTCTTATAATTCTCGTGTCACAAAATATTTTTCTTTTTAAACTTTTCAACTGTTTAAAAACACAAAACCTATTCTTAACCAGTGGGCTGTACAAAACAAATCATGGGCCAGATTTGACAAAGCTCATAATTTGTTGATCTCTGTACCAGATCACGCATTTTTTTAGAGTAGGAACTGTAAATTTTTCTCTCCCTTATATATTTAGCACCAGTGTCAGCTAGATTAGCATAAACTAAATATGAGCTGAATAAATATTCTAATCTGTAATACTTTTTACCCACACAAACTTTCTCAATATTATTCCAAAAATTGAATTGGATAGTAGGTAAATTACCCAGTAGGAGAATTTAAGCCAACCCCAGATTTTTTGGCCTCTTAGTTTAGCACAATTTTGTGGCACCTTCCCCTATGATCTTGGTTTCCCCTAAACGAAGGCCAAGTGTTGCCTGTGCTGAAGGTATTGTTAATGGGCTCCTGCTCTTAGAGATGGAGGAATAGTGGGAACTTACATATTTTCCACTGAGTTTAATGTGGCCTTAACCTGAAAAAAATGATAAATGTTTCAGCCGGAAATTTTAGATACATACTTGAACAAAGAAAATCTCTTCCCTACACTTTCTCTGCTTTATGCCTTTCAAACTTATATGTTCAACAATAGTAATCATTGTGAAAAATCATGAGAATTTGAAGTACTTATTCCCTACAAAGATTAAAATGCCACTTCATATCAAAGGTAAATGATTTTTTTTTTTGAATGGTCTCTTTAAGGTATGGAAGCAACAGATATACACTCCAGCAGGCTGTTTAAGAAGCAAGATGTTAATCACAACTCTAATAAAACCACACTTTTGATATCAATGCAAGGTGATTATTAGTCATGCTTGCCCACCTGTAAAATGCTGACTTGACTAATATGTATATTGGCTGAATATAAAAAAAGGTTTTGGCATCTTGCTCAAGGTCATGGACAAATTTGCAATCTCATCAAGCCATGTTCATTGTTATGAAAAATATCTAAAACAGTTTTACTTAGAGACATTTCAATAGCCCATGTAAATTGAAATCAGAAGATAAAATAAAAATATTGAATTCTGTGAACTTATTTTTAGAGGTCGTATTTTAACACACAGAATATATTATGTGATAAATTCAGTTTAGACTTTTTAATGTGACATTAGAGTCCCCAAGGCTTACATTTAAAAAACTGCATCATGTACATAATATCATATACATAAATTACATTAAATAACAAATATACCCAATGCTTATCAAATGAAAAGCTAATTTCTTGAGGTGAGTGGATGTCATAAGAACTGAAACAGGGACTTAGTTCTCTGAGAGAAGGTGCAAACATATTAGAAGAAGCAAAATATAGGCATAGCAGAGATAATTAATATTGGCAACATGTGCTAAGTGCCAGTGAGTGATACAGATGGAAAGAGCTATAGTAGTTTATAGGTCAGAAAGGTTGATCATCAGGAGGGACCAGGGACAGAGTCAGGCCTTAAAGTACAAACTCAAAATGCTGCAGATAACTAGGTCACAACACAGACATACACACACACACACACACACACACACACACACACACACACACACACACACCCCTCTGTCATGCCCTTACTCTTAATCCCATTGATTCCATGTTTACTAAGACCCTCTTCACTTAGACTCCTGAATTACTGTAACCTCTACTTGGTGCTTATTGCTCATTGTTTAAAACTGTGCACACAATATTACCAGAACATTTTTTCTCACACAGAGCTTTCATTATATTACTACTCTGCCCTACAGTTTTTACAGTTTTTTGGCAGCACCAGTGTTTGTCTGCATTCTGTTTGAATTGAGTGTCTCCGAATCTAAGTTATGTCCTTTTAAGGTTAGTCTTTCTCAGCTCTCACTGTGATCATGTCTTTAGGTTTAAGAGCCTGTAATAGAAATTTTTATGTACATGCTACTGCTAGAAGTATGGGCTGTGAAGTCTTCCTGAAGGGCAAAATCTTAAAATGTGTGTATGTTTTACTTAGACATTTTCTTCTAGTCATCCCTCTGAGGTACATTTAAAATATATATATAATAGCACAACTATTTTTATTGCCACTGTTTTAAAAATAATTGTTGGTGTTTTTGTCCTTTGGAGGGCAGCATTCCTGTACTGAAAATACCTATATTAGGTTGTTAGTCAGACATGAGTGACAGGGGAACAAAGGAATAGAGGCCCAACTCAGAGACAGCCCAAAGAACACCCCATTGGTAGAGAATTCCTCCTGCATCCCAGGAGATAAAAGACAGTAGAGCAATAACCTATAGCTGGTTTAATCCAACCACAGACCCTTGCGTAGAAGGTACTACCCTAACCTGCCCACGACCTCAGCCTCATTATACCATCATTATAATACTATGTTTATGCCAAGAAGTTCATGAATATAATTATAACATACTAAATTCTTGATAAAAGCATGTACACTAAGCAAAGAATAATATAGCATTCAAGTGTCAATCAAAATGATCTCATGTGCCAGTCACTTAGGAATGCCTCTGAACACCCTAATATAATACAGACCTTCCCACTTGTGCATTGTCACAGCTTTTTTGGCTGAAAATCCATCCCTCCCTTAGGGCATACTCTGTCTTTTAATTCTATCTTTTCACCTCCCAAATTCCAAAGGCCACAGCCTTCTTTAGCAGCGTGGTCCCTGTCCTTCTAAAATACTTTTAATCTTTTTCTAAATCTTGCTGACCTATGGTTCTTTGCTGCATCAGTAGGGAAGAAATAAGGAAAAATGTTAATTGCACTCCTGCTTCATGACTCTGCCCCATGCTGCTGGGGCAACTCCAGAGTTCAAATCGCCCCCAAACGATAACACCTAGGGACTATTAAAAATGATGATAAATACAGACAATATTGATTTTTCTTTCTTGTAAGCATTTAAATTTTTTGATGTACCTATGGTGTATCCTTTAAAAATTTGATTCTTAGCTTTATTTTTTTCCTTGTCTTTTTATGATCTTTAATAGCTTTTGTTCATCAAACTATTCCTTGCTTTATATGCCTGTCTTCCAGGACTCTCTATCAACTTACTCTCAAATTATGTAGCAACTCTACAGAAATCTCAGCTATTTTAGTCTATTTTATCCTTGACTGGACTTTCACAGCCCTAGCTCACTTCCAGCTGTGCTCTTGTTTATATACTTTTCTCACTCAATTACCTTTGTCCATCTTTCTTCTAACTCAACTCCTATCATTTTGTAAGGTTCTACTTGTTATGAATCTTCTAATTTTTGCAGTTCTTTGTGGCTATATCCTTCAGTGTCCTCGTTTGTCTTAAGTAACCAGGTGTTCTGGAATGAGCTGAATTCAGCTGAGGAACTAGAATATGACTGGGAAATACCTATAAGATAAGCTTTGTTGATGAAGATTCACTTTTAAAGGGTATTTGAAATGGTGCTATGCACACTAGTCTTTTATTTAACTGAGCACCTTTTTTTTCCCCCTCCAATAATGAGCTGGACAAGGGAGAAGTATTGTTCTAGTTTCTTAACTTTAATCAATTTGCAAGGAAATTAGGTAAAATTCAAAGATAGAAATTTACTCTATAGTACACTATTTCATTTATCATCTCCCTGTTCCTCTGTGTTACTTCTAGCCCTGTCCCACAAGGCATACACTTAGTCTAATTAACATTTCTCCCTCCCCTTCCCTCCAAATCTTGATCTTTTAAATTCACTGAGCTTATTCTAAGAACTATGAATAAGAGAAATTGTGTTCTCTCATCTTTCTGTGTTTGGCTCATCAAACTATATCCTGGCCCCATTCGATGACCTTGTTCAAATTCCTACATACCCCATCTCCCTTGGGTATCATATGTGAATTGGCTTTCTTTATGTGCTAACTTAAAAGATTTTGTTTCAAAAATTTTCAAACATACATAAAAATAGTAAAGTAAGCCTTTTGTATATCCACCAAACATGTTCAATTACTAAGATTTTTAGTGCACTCTTTTAAAACCCAAGTATTTTGAGATATAACATCTGTATTTTTCTAAAATTTGTTTCTTAGTCATGTGCTTAATAGATCAAATGGTTAAATTCTGTGATGTTCAGTTTCAGCACTTATTCATGGTTAAAGACAGTGGTATGTAAAAGTAGAAATTAAAATTCAGCAAACATATCTGATATAACTTTATTTGGTAACTTTGGGCACAGGTTACAATTTGTAAAATGAGCTTTGTATAGAAATTTTTGTGTAATTATGATTTCTATTATACTACATTTACCTCTAAATCTGAAAATTGAATTTTCACCTCTGGTTTTTACAATTAAAATATGGTCATATGAGTCATTAGCATCATTGTGGTAATTATCAGGGAGTGTTATTACTTCTGAACCTCTTTTTCTTTCCATGCAATTTCCTTCATCTATAGTTGTGAGCTTACTAAATACTTTCAATGTGTACTTAGTTATCCTCATCCCTTCAGGACATAGAGCAACAGGAACATTTCTTTTAGACATTAATGCTAGTATGGAAAATTATGAACTATGCAATAGGATAACATTATGATAACAGCTTTAAATGAAGGCTAGTCATTTTCATACCTCTTATGAATAACTCATCTCTTTTTGTAGGATATACTTCCCAGTTAAAATTCTGTAATTAATTCCCACTCAACCTTTTTTTTCCCTCCAGCTCTTGTGAATGTGAAGCTCTGGGCTATCGATCGACAATGTTTTCAAACAATAATGATGAGGACAGGACTCATCAAGCATACCGAGTATATGGAATTTTTAAAAAGGTAGGGTGCTTTCTTTTCTTTCTGAGATTTGTTTATTGCCTTTACAATTCTCTTCTCTCTTCAGGGAAGAATTTTTGCCTTTATCTCAATCTTAATAGCCTATGAATTTATGGAAGTACAAGACTTTGTACTGGCTCCTTCATATTTCTAGTGTCCATTATCATGATATGAGGTTAAGTCAAAACTTCATCATTTCATTCAACATTCTCTCATAGAGGAGTACAGCTCAGAGAAACAGATGAGATTCTTGCTTAAACAAAAAATGGGTATTGAGTCCAACTCTATGTATCAGTTAATATATTTATGGTCTCTCTTCTAAAGCAACCTACATGGTAAGACTGAATCATCTCTTGTGTGAGTTTTCATACTAAAGGTCAGATGACTAAGATGGAAAAGTTTCAGGAAGAAGCTTATTATCCTTTAATCCTGAGTTTAGTTTCTCAAATTAAATTCATTTCAAGTTATAGTTTCAAAATATCAAAAGCTTTTCTTTTCTTGATATTATAGATTATCATAATAACTCAATACAGCATGGGAATTTGAATTAAAAAAACAGCTTGTCATTTCTTAGAAATGACACTGAGACTCACTGAAATGCATTTTTTCTTGCTAAGCTTATTTTAATTTTAGGAAAATATTATTATTAAAAAGAATATTAACAACTGACTTTTTTTCAGAAAGTAGTTAATCACTTTTCATTTGAAAATAGAACCATCATTAAATAGCACTGCAATGATTATGTGAACTAATGGGGTGTATACCATTAATTAAGATTTTATTTTTGATAGCTACAATATAAAAGTGGTTTTTCATTTTATATTATTTTGGGATGAAGAAAAGGTTTAAGTGGAGCTAAAAAATTGAGTTTACATTTTTCTTTCAGTGGTACATCTTAAGAGATATATATTGCATTTTCTTAAGGTGCAATTTTAGTATTCCTTACTTCGGTATTTTGGTATTTATATATTTTTCATTTTCACATAAAATTTATTCATATTTCTGCTAAAAGAACAATAAAATTCTAAGTTGATGTCAAGTATATTGAATTATTACTCAATGGGGTGTTGGGCTTTTTCTTCAATATAATTGGATAAAACATTTAGAAGAAATAGAAATGTAAATTTGGAGTTTAGTATAGATTGCAAGAAAACTCATTTAGAGGCCGTATGTGTGTGCTTGTGTTAGTTGGCATATGTGTATATATGTTAATATGTATATGTGTTGATATATATGTGTGTATATATATGATATAGAGAGAAATTTAGGTGCATGTATGTGTGAATGTCTATAGAAAAAGAGATTAATATGTTTAAGCTTTTAGTTGAAGTACAAGTTACTGATTTCTTCTGATGCAGCTCTAATAGAGAAAGATCTCAATTGGTAATCATTGCATTATTTGTCTCATGTGCCTAAGTCTTGGGCACTCATGATGTTGGTTTCTGCTTCCATAAGTTTATTTTTATAAGGGAATAGAAAGAATGTCAATGTTGTATAATTCTAACAAAAACGTTTTTTAGAGGTGCTATTTCAGGAAAAGGAGATTGGAGATATCTTACTGTGTTTTTTGTTGTTGTTGTTGGTGATGGTGGTGGTAGTTTCTTGTTGTTATTGTTGTTGTTGCTTTTATTTTGAGTCAAAGGCAGAGTTTATTAGAGAAGGGGTAACACTCCAAGAGTGTGATCTCCTTTCAGAGGCAGATAGTAAGAGGGATGTTTTGTTTTATTTTTTAATTGACCTTGGATATTGTTTATTTTTATATTCTCTGAGCTGCCTAAATTTATTATTATTCTGAAAATTCATACTTTAAACAATAAAAGTTGGTTCTTTGGAGTCAATGAATATTTCTTCTTGGTCAGCTTACATAGCAGGTAAAATATAACTGGTTGATTTAAAAAGACATAGGCACTGACTTTTTCACCTCCTATCCAGCTACTAGATAAAACATCAAGTCCATATCATTTGTGAATGTAGTACTAAGTGGGAAATTCAGAGAGGTGACACAAGACCATCATTGCCTGGGGCCAGCTTTAATCTTCCCTAAATTATGACTGTGACCAACTGGTTCTTTCTTTATAACCCTTCAGTGGCTCACAGGTCCTGTTGAATTATGTATAGCTTCATTAGCTGGAATATTCAAGGCTCTCCCACAGCCAACGCTAGCATGATTTTTCAGCCTGGTTTCTTTTTGCCCCAGGCAAACCAAATGATTCCATGTGCCCAGGCAGTCTTTGTGCTTTTGTATAGCACACTGCCTCTCTTGCCTTTTTTCCCCATCGTCAATGTTCAAATCACTCTTTTTAGGTTCAACTAAAAGCTGTCTCTTCTACATAGAGTGCTCTCATTTCCCCAGGAGATAACCTCTCCCTCTTCTGGAGCCTTGTCTTTACCATGTATCTCATTTTCTACGTTGTTTGATTATAATCTGACTACTAAACTTATTTCTACTTCTAGACTATAAACATTTTACTACTAGAGCTATTTCTTAAGCATCTTGGTATTCTTCTTTAACACAAAACTTACTGCTTTGAAACAGGCAGTTTATAGAACAGTGAGTACAGGACCAGTACATAATTTTCAGGACCCAGTGAAAAATGAAAATTCAAGGTTCCTTTTTTTCAAAAATTGTTAAAAATGTCAAGATGTTGGCAGCATAGTATTAGACCAAGCATAGAGATCTTGCAAGCTTGGGCCCTGTGTCATTCATTGCACAAGTTCATACTCACAAGACTGATAGAGTAAATAATATTCAATTCCACCTTTACATTCTCATGTTAACTACTTGCTACTATTTATTTTGCAAGGCTATGAAGTGATGACATAATATCTCCAAAGGAAATTATAGATATTATCAAAAACTAAGACAACAAAGTTTAATTAAATTTTGTTTCATATCTTCAGAATTGGTTTTACTTCTTTATTTGTTACTGGGTTTTAAAAATTTTCTTTACCACACTTTTACCTCGTGTAAAAACTTTAAAGTTTTATATATTCAGGTCAATCAACTTTTTTCCTTTTAAAGCTTCATGTTTAGAAAGGCTCACTTACCTTAACATTATAAAAATATAGGTTTAATAATTTAAAGTTCTCTGTAGTAATCTGTGTAATGGGGGACTGTTTTTTCCCCTTTAATGTGCTTGTCAAATAAAACTTTTATCTGAATTTTTGTACCAGAGATAGCATACACTTTATATTTTGTTAAAGAGTTGAAGCAATTGTGACATTATTGAACAAATGAAAACTCTGCAAATGATATTAAAAATCAGAATTCTTTGCTGTAGGGTTTCTCTTGTACACTGGACCAACTTCCTATTAGAAATTTCAGGGGAAGTGATAGGCTAAAAAATGAATGATGCTGTATCACTGCTCATCTTCCTGCCTCACTCTTCTTTTTTTCTAAATAAGCAATAAGCTTGAGGATGAGGAAAGAGAACACAGCAGGCATATAAATGCACTGCCAAAATGCAAGGATTTTTCTCGATTGTCAGAGTTGGTTTTATTTTCAGTTCAATGTGTTTACCCATTTTGTAACTACCAGTCATGTGGTTTGGCTCCCTCCTTGCTATTAAATGCCACATCAAACTGATTTTGGTCCTTTAATCCTATTTAGTTGTTTCTTTTTTGTTCCTATATTTCACATTTTCTGATGTAAACACAGATGTTTCATTGCAAGCTTAGCAGAAAAAATATTCAAGGGACATTGCTACTAAGTAAGACAAGACTGCTACAGGTTCAGTAATAATTTTGCCAGTTGCCAGCATTTTCCATCTTCTTTGACTACTAAAAAATGCTTTTGATTTTAAGGTGGATTCTGAAAACTGAGCCAAATAACTGTGAGTTAATTTCTGTTGCTTTTTCTTCTGAGCATATTCTCTATGCCGCTGTTGGCACTGGCATCTGTTCCCATAACATTAGAATGCAGCTGTGTGACCACTGGGGTGTGCATGTAGGAACTGGGTTTTCTGCTGGCCCCAGACTATGATGAAGATGGCAAGGACCATAATGATGATGAACCTCTGTTCATATTACTTGTCTCACTGACAAATCGGAGACACAGAAGGAACTCTTTGGAGTTTAAGCTACTTAAGCCACCCTGTTGATTCTCAGAAAAACTTTTCTTTATCCACTAAGGAATCTTTTGGTAAGGCAGTTATGCTCATATTGTCTTGCTGTACAAAACTTCTCCATGACTTCTTAATATTCCTAAGAATAAAAACAAATTCTCTAGTGTTGTCTTTAAATCCCTTTCTCCTCTGGCTCCGGCTGATCTCCCCAGATTCATCTCTCTTCTTTCTCATTCTCACATTGCTCTAGTCACATGGTGGTCCTTCCTTTTCTATATATGTTCCATGTTTCCTCCCAGTGAATATTATCCTAAGAAACTCCTCTCCCCTTGAATGGATGTATTTCCCAGGGTGAGCTATGGTGTAGCACATCAAACATGCCTGCTGTGGCAGAAATAGAATTGAATGTCTCTGAAAACAATGTAAAATTTTTGATTTCCCTTTCCTGAACTGAAAGTCATTAATAATATTACCCATTAAGTTTCTTATTGTAGTCTCTGTAAATAGAATTTTCAAGTTTAGAGATTTTGAAGGTATTTAACTGCATATGGCTGCCCTTGTAATGTTAACTTTGAATGACAGATGAGCAGTGGGGCTTGCCTGAAAATTAATATTTTTAACAAGTTCTCAGCTGATTTTCATGCTGCTGGTCTGGGGAGCATTCTTGAAGAATCACTGATCAAGGACATAAGATAAAGTTACAAATATACCTATATAATTTTTAAGAAATATATTTTATGTATTGTATGCTTTTGTATGACTTACTGATATGAAGAGTGTCTAGATTTAAATTTTGGCTTCACCATTTATAAATATGTAACCTTAGGCAAATTTCTTTAAACTTAAACTCAGTTTCTACAATCAAAAGTAGTGGACACCCTACCATGAAAGATTTTAATTAGGAATAACAACAACAACAAAAAAACCTAGAAATCATTTATTGAGTGTGTGCCAAGCAGTGTTTAAAACATTTTAGATATATTAACTTATTTAGTCCTCGACAAAAATCTATAAAGTACTAACAGTATTTCTATTTTACAGATGAAAAAATGGAGGCAAAGAATTCAAGTTCCTTAGCTAGTTAGGGGTGGACCAGTGGTGCTAGAACTGATACTATGATACTGTACCCTATGCTGCCTCAATAACTAACTGCTGGATACTCAAATGATAGTCCCTATACTTCGCTGCCCTCCTCAACAAATTGGCATGTACTTTGCTTAGAAATTTGGGGAGTTGGTTGACTTTGTCCTTGGTGTATCTGGGTTTCTCATTCATTTTATTTTTTCTCTAATGAGCCTTTTCCCCAAGCTTCAGTAATCTTTTCTTTCTCTTACTCCCTTCTTCCACCTCACTAGGATATGGTCTCAGAAATACATGCTCTGTAATGGCAAAGGAATTGCCATTTGAAATGGTGATGGAATGAAAGTGAAAAATTGCATAAGCTCAATGGAATGGCTTTCAGTTGTTTGTAAATTCACATGACCTGCATGTAATAAGCAGGAACTATTATTTCTATAATGCAGGAGTCCCAATCTTGGAACGCTAACTATTACAGGTTGATGACCTGTTAGGAACTGGGCTGCACAGCAGAAAGTGTGCTCCAGGCAAGTTAGTGAAGCTTCATCTTTATTTGCAGCCACTCCCCAGCACTAGCATCATCATCTCTGCAACCCCTCAGATCATCAAGGATTAAATTCTCATAGAAGCACCAGTCACTGGTACTAAAAAAAGGTTGGGGACCACTGCTATGATGGATATTAAATGACTAAGAGCTCAAGATTAGTGTCTTCTGGCATCATATGGTTGGGCATCTGTCTTTGTGGCTCTGGGCTCCTTTTTATCCTCCTGCCTGGAACTTCTCAAACACAGGTGGTTGTCTTTAAGGAGTACCTGATCTTGCTTAGGCTGTATTCTGTGATCTTTTTTTAAGAAATTGGACTATTTTGACATGTACTAATAGAGTACCTTGGTACATTTTAACTCAAAGAAATCAAGATACTACTTTTGGGGAGCGAAGTACATAACAGACAACAATATAGTCTAACCGAATTGTTGAGATAACATTTGTGGGATATCAAAATCATGATTCTGCTTTCCCCAGATTTTTCTCCTGTAATTTACAAAAAGAGATAGTAAAATGTATATATAAAAATAGTTTTAAGGATTTTAGAAATTATTTTTAGTTTTTAAAATATAAGTGACCCATTATGCTCTTAAGCTTTGAGCTTTAATAGAGCTTTTCTAGAAGATTATAAAACCTGCATTAGAATTAAACTTCACAAAGCTGGCATGGTTCTAATTTGAAGAGAAATAATGTGAAAAATAAACAGTGGCACTTTCTCACTCCATTTGCAAACAAGCCTTCTCACAGTCTATTTTGTAGTATCAGATCCATTCTCATTAAAGATGACATGGGGAACAGATAAGTGGCCATTAATTTATTATTGACACCTAGCATTTTCATAGATGTCTCTAGATCAATTCATTTTAGAAGAAAATGTAATCATTGATATTTGTATAATTATACATTGATTTAAAATATTATACATTTCGTATATAGGTATATTCACCTCTGCCTGTGTAAATTCTTAGTAATCCTTGCAAATAATTTTTAAGGTGCCTGATTCACAGTTTTTGTGGCTAGTATTTTCCATTTGAGTCAAGTAATGAATCTCACACAGCTAAAGTCCTATTTGCTCCCTGGGAAGATGTTCCTGGCTAGAAGCTTAATGCATTGCTCAATTATGCTACCTCTCTCTGCGTCCCTGTGGTGATAGTAGCCTGGCTTTTCTTTGTGGTAACCCTGAGGATACTTTCTCAACACTCCAAAGCAGTATGATGAAACAGTTTGCTATTTGTCCGTTTCATTGTCATAGCTTTGAACCTTATACATCATTCCTGAAGTGGATCTTACTTCATTTCTATATCCTTCATATAGAGTCTACTTAAAATCCTATCTTTATAAAAGATTTTCTATGCAAAAGATTAGTGCATCTGGGAGGGAATTCTTTTTCATAAGAAAAATTACTTTGCAATGAATAAGTTCAGAAGGAATCCATACACTATTGAGGATATTAAAAATCTAGAATTTTTGGATCCTGGCAACCTAAATTTCTCTGCTTGTTGCTGAAGCCTACTTACTCATAGTTGGAGAGAAATTAGAGAATCTCTGGAGTAGGAGTGACAAAATGTTGAGGGACAAAGTCAACAGGGTGATTTAGACAAAGTATGTGTCTTAGCTTATACATTTTATCTGTCTTGAGAGGAGGAGAGTATATCAATCTGTTCATAAAGGAAAAGTATGAAAGAGGTGGAAAGTGCATCAAAGGTGCTGATTTGTGTGTGTGTGTGTGTGTGTGTGTGTGTGTGTGTGTGTGTGGCAAAATAAATTTAGTATAATTTATTTACCAATATGATTTACCAAGGTGGACTTTAAATTAGAATCTGGCAGTTTATCAGCATGGGTGTTTCCAAACTTCTTTTCTGCTTTATCTAGGACTTAAAAAAGTACACGCTGGAAAGGAAAGCCATTAGATGGAGCACCTGGAGTGGTGTTTGGTGACAGAAACATGGGCTTAGTGGTGAAAACTTGCCCACAGGGAGTATTTTCATAGTGGTGAAGGGAATAAGTGAGAAAACAAAAATAAAACAGCCTGCACCTGATACTTTGCACACGTTATCTCAGTTAATTTTGACAAGACGCTTTGAGATGTAGTTGATGCTATCCCCATTTTAGTGACGAGGTAACTGCAGTTGTGAAAATGAGCAACGTTCTCGGCATCACATAGTTAGACCCAATCCCAAAATTCCTGTTCTCTTAATTACTATAGGCCAACAACTTCCAGAAAATAGATAAAGTCGAAAGTTCAATAGATCAGTATTTATTATTTAAAAAAAAATGAAATAAGTATACATTGGGGAACATGTGAAAAACTCATTCCAAAAATTTGTTCTTGAAAATTTATCTCTTGATACATTTCAACTATTATAGAAGGTTACATTAATTAGTATATTTATGTGTGTGTGTGTGTGTGTGTATAATCACCCATCCATATATGAAAGGAATCTTGAGTTTTTAAAAAGTAATTTAAAAATGAGAAAATGATTTTTTCTTTGAAATCTTATAATCATGTCATTTTAAAATTTATATGTATATAATAAGTGATAAAATATTAATGCTAAACCCTAGAAATATTCCAATTAAGCTGTACAACTTCAGTTATCCTATAAATACATATAGAGAATGTAAAATTATACTTTTCAAGAAAATAAATGAATTCTCTTTTCCCAGTTGACTGGATGGGGTCCAATGAGTAAACACTGCATTTCATGATTGGAAAAAACTCTTTAAGTACTCTGTCTTTTGTGCAAACAGAGATAAATCAAAGTTGCCTTAGAGGAAGGATTTGTTAGTTGTATTTATTTATTTATTTTTAAAGGCATTAAATCCACCAGTAAATCTACCACAAATATAGCCAAGATTTAAGGTATTTAAAAAAAAAAAAATCAAGATTCAAGGACTTTGATTTCAGAGAATTCTGAATTCTTACAAATTTCAACTCTTTTGGTTATATGTACCCTGAACTCTGTATACTTAGCAGCAGCACTATTTGTGAGAATTAAGACCTCATGTTGGAGGCAGGGGAATTTGGGGATATTAGAAATTTTGTAGTTATTGTTAATCTATGTTCTAATATTGCCTGGATAAAAAACATACTGTAAGACTATCCAAGTGAATGTGAAAAGTAGTTAAACTCTAACAAGACATTATTTTCTTGTTAATAAATATTATTCTAAATGATATTAAGACAAATTTCTTTCCTACATCCCTTTCTTCTCTTCCTTTTTCTTCCCTTTTTCTTCTTTCTTTGCTCTTTTCCTCTTCTCTTTCTCTCTGAATAAATAAGTACATTCAGGTAGAGAATTGTGGTCAATAGCTTCTTAAAGGTAAAGTTAGATAAAAACAAAGTATGATCAAAATATTTTTTAAAAAACTTAAACCAGTATATTTTGCTGTTTAAAATGTCCAATTCCTTTCAGACACTTGTTCCTCAAGGTGAAAGGTATCTAAGTATGTAGTAGTAGTGATTAAACCGCCTGGCAAAAATCAAGAATTTCATGTTACATATGTAGGATTAGCCTAAATCAGGTTGTGTTAGAAATATAAGCACACCAAAAATATCTTATTGTATTAGATAAGAAGTAAGACAAATCTATGAAAATTGGAGTCTTTTCTAGAAAACATTTTTCATTTATTTAGCCCAGCATAAGCATATATTATCTCCTTAATGATGGTTCACCCAGTCCTCACTCATGCTGACCCAAGCTCTGATTTTCAGAATTCTAACAGCTTGTTAATTGAGCTTTCTAGCAGTAAACATTTTTTACTTCCGTTAAAAGCTCTTTAATATAATTAAACAAGAGATAGCTTGTTTGGTTAAAAAAAAAAAAAAACAAGCTCTTCAGAAAAGATATTTATTTCTTTTATCATTAATATTTGTTCTCCATAGTTCTTGTTAGATTGCTCTGGTGTCTGAAAGTACGATTGACTTCTTTAATTAGTTCTTTTCTATGTATTATTTCACAATAATCTGATTATACCATACTTACTATATTTACTTAAACAAAAAAATAATCCAAATACTAGAAGTTTCAGTACAGAGATTCTTGTGAATTGTCAATAAAGAAATAAAATTGACTTATTTTTAGATTAAGTTTTCACCTTCTCATAGGTTAATTTTCTTCTTTGGACCATATAAGGACTCTTTGGAGAGGACCTAACCCATTCCCCTGCAGTAGTCTTTGACTGCAGAGCACTTTACTCGTTCTTTTCTGAAGAGTATCTGGCCTTTATTCATTCTTAAGATTCTTAAACTCAAGACAGAATTATTCATAGCAGATTTTGGAATTAACAATTATACAGTGATATTACAGAGCATACTTGAAGTACTTTAGGACTCAGTGGTTGACATTGCTTTCTTTTTTTTCTGATTTTTTTTTTTCCTGAGCTACACATTTGACTTATTTTTTTCAAGCCCTGGCTGTTTGCTCTCTGGAAATCCCAGCATCCATAAGTCCTTTCTTCAATATTAGCTTTGTCTCCAAGCTACATTATATCATGTTTCTGTATACCTCACTATTTTGGTTCACCAACCTGCCTATATTCCTATCCTGGTCTCACCTGGCTCATCTGTTGGTGCCACCTATACCTGTTAATTTAATCTCTCCAAAATTAGTTGAAGTTTAATATAATAAAGTAAACAGAGGTAGTGCTTTGGGGTGCCAGAAAAGGACAATATGGTCTGCAGGAGTAAGTGACTCTAACTGGAATGGGATGTCGATGAAAGAGCCAGAATGCAAACCATGGCAATAAGTCATAATAGCCTGCCAGGCACTAAGGAACTGGCATGGAGTTTATGTGAAACTGAAGGTCTATGGTTAAGACAGAAAATCAGTGACTGAACCACAGTGGGATATTTTAACAAAAGATCTTGGGGAGAGCTGAAATCAAGAGTAAATTCATATTCATTGATAATTAAAAGTATCATAATCATGAAAATCAAGGATAGGTGACATCTTTATTTTCAAAAATGTTTTTTAAATATAAGTTTTCTAAATTTTATTTTAACTATTATACATCAACAAAAAGCATATAGTTATAAAAATTCTAAAAAATAGGAAAGAAATTTATTGTGATATCATTTTCCAAATATCTTCTGTCAGCATTTGAGAATTCTGCACATAGTATTTTTTTGTTTCTGTGGAACTTTTACTTAACTGTGCTCATTATGTATATAATTTCAATGTTGTTATCAATATACCATTACATCTTTCTGTGTTATTTTGTATTAAATCTTTCCAAATTTCTCTTTGCTGTCTTATGATGCCACCCACCATTTACTTCTCTACTTGAGTTTTAAGTTTTAAGGGATTAGATCTGCAAGACAAGGGAAATAGGTAGCTGTATTAGGAAAGAGCATTAGAATGAGGGTAATGCAACTTCAACATGCTTATGTGTACTTACTGTGAATTCAGAGTAGATGCTAATCAGATAAAGCTTGGATAGTGGAAAATGATCAGTGTCTCAGAAAGATGCTGAAGAGGCATGAGACTGATTGACAATTTTAAAAAGAAAAGCTTGTGAGTTGGCCTTAAGCATACTTTCTATATTGGGTTTTAGTGTGTACAAAAATACTTGCTACAGATCCTCTGTATTTTTGAAGGAAAAAGAAATTAAATTGGACATTTTTAATTTGGGTGTGACATTTTTTAGAACAAATTTTTATTGCTATATATCAAAGGCATTCAAGTGTATAAATCTTATAGTATAGATCAATACATGCTTATATATCTATATAACCATGTAACCAAAACCCCGATTAAGATATAGGACAATTCTAGTACCTTGAGAGGCTCTCCTGTGCCCCTTCTTAGTTAATCTCATCTGTCAGAGATAACCATTATTCTGAGTTCTACCATCATAGATTAGTTTTGTCTGTTTTTCAACTTCATATTAGTGGAATCACATAGTATGTGCTCTTCTGATTCTGGTTTATTTTGCTCAACCTTGTCTGGAAGAGTCATTGTTGCTGTGTATATCAATAGTTTATTCTTTTTTTATTGCTCTATAGAACTTCGATGTATAAATATGCCACAGTTTGTTTATCCATTTTCATGAGTGTTCATTTGGATTCTTTCCAGTTTTGAGTTTTTATAAATAAAGCTGCTAGAAACATTCTTGACCATGCCTTTTGGTAAATGTCTGCCTTTATTTCTCCTGAATATATACTTTGGAATAAATTTTTGAGCCAAAGAGGAGACATGTATTTAACTTTTATAGATAGTGTCATATAATTTTCCAAAGTCTTCGAACCAGTTTATACTACTACCAAGAATATGAAAGAGGTTTGATCTAGATTCTCACCAACATTTAATATTTTTAAATCTTCTTAATTGTATTTTGCTAAAACATTTTAATAAAATGTCATGTCTCTAAATTATTTTGAATGTATACCCCTTTTACAAAAATTTTTAGTATGCTGTCTACTCTTTCTATATATACATGCCTTTACATATGAAATGCATATGCTTTTGAATGAAAACATACAGAAAATAAGAATTTTTTAAATTAAAGTAAATAAAATTAGTAATATTTTCTTCATCAGCTCCATAGATTCTTATACAATTTATTACACAAGATCTCTATCATAAGAGATCTATATACCCCATAGATCATAATAAAATTAGCGATTGCCAGAGGAATGACTAATACCTCTTGCACAAAAGCCTTTCCTCAGGAGCTCTGTGTACCACCAGTTTTTCCTGCTCCAGTTTTGGACATCATCTAGAGTGAAGTTTGTCTAGTCTAAAATTATAATGTCGAAAAAACTCAGGGGCTGATGACTGTGAGTCATTACAGTATAGTCAGCTCCCTGTGTCTTCCTTTGTTCTGTACATTAAGCTAGTGCTGTTTCCCCAGTGGACGACTTTATAGCATTTGTGCGTGTGTAGAATATAGACCATTTTTTGTTCCATGTTTATTTTGTTTGTGGCTAATTTTTCCTCTGTTATTGGTGATTCTTATAAACTGGTTGTTCTCAGCATATAATATGGGTATCTCGGACATCTCTGATATTTTTTAGGGCTATCCATGAGGTCAAAACTATTTTTATAATGATACTAAGCTGTTATTTGCTCTTTGCATTTTCATTCTTTCACAAGGGTACAGTGGAATTCTCCACAGGCTAAAATGGCTAATGGAATGTATGCTTGTATATTTTTGTGTTTTAAAAATATTTTCAGTTTTAATATCTAATATGGTAAATATAGATTGGTATAACCTATGTCAACAAAAGTTCTTTGGGTTCCTCAATAATTTTGGGGAGTGCAAAGGGTCTTGAGATCAAAAACTATAGGTTTCTTATAGTTTTGCAGTATGTTCCAGATAAATGTGAGCTCTTTAATTTTCACTGCACTTCTAAGTATTGTTATTTTTAATTTGGAAACTTAAACAGATAGTAATTTTTGGGTGCACAGATCCATTTTTATGCTTATAAAAGAAAAATGGGAATTCATTAAGCAAGAAATTCTGTTTTAAAGTTTAAACTATCAGTAGATTTTAACATAAGCCATGAAACTTCCAAATGTTCTCAGTGGGAGGTCACTTCTACTGTCTTCATATCCAGTATAAAAAATTTGAGTGTACCTCTCCACTCAACAGTATTAACTTTTGACACTTCTGACAGATGTCAGAGAATTCATCCATAAATTTATTTTATCTAGAAATTGTTTAAAGTTTCCTAAAATATTTTGATACTTGAGAGACACAGGTTAGGGTTCAGTGATAGTTATCTTTTTTTTTTTTAAGGTTTTTAAAATTCTGTCTTGGAAGTTAGGGCATGAGTAACGTGTCTGGACTATGTTAGCATTTCATAAAAATGTTAAAATACTTTTAAATATTCCTTCTATATTTTTTACAAAAATTGTATTTAGGTAAATTATTGTTATATTTCCCAGAATTTTTACATCCATGTGATAAATTCCCTCTAAGAGTGCTAGGACAGCATTTATCATGTCTCCTAATGAATATTTTAGTGATCAGATATTACGAACTTTATTTCCATTATTACTTTGGTTGAGAAAAATTTAATTCTAAATCTAACACTCACTTGAAGTAACTTTAGTGCTAGGAGTCTTGTTACGTATTTTTTTCTCTGAAAAATTTTATTTGTTTATTTTTTGTTTTGTTTTATTTATGTTTTGGTATTTTAAATTGTCTCTTATCTTTTGGATATAGGCATGGCATAAATCAAATACATACATAAATGTTTATATCAGTGAATTAGTGACTAACATAATTGTAAAAATCAAGGTGTTCAACATTTGGAATTATCATTTAAGTAGCAGTTATAATTTACAAATAAGAGTTCTCTTCAAATACTTGAAGCTTTAATTTGTATGATCAACATAACTTTTCCTCATGTAAATGGTTTTCAGTCTTTTCTTTCCACTCCAACCCACAAAAGATTGCAGAATTACTCTGATTTTTAAGGATAGATTGCTATATCCATTATCTGAGTTATCAGTGTTGTAAGTAGTTAAAGCTAGTTGTGAGTGTAACCTATATTCACATTGTATAGAGTAAAATTTAGGCAAATTAAATGCAGACCAACTAAGCAGTTTTAGATTTTGAATATCTCTGAGTCACACATGCATAATTTTTATCATATTCAGATTCTGCCAAGCTCTTCCTGCCTTTCTGCTGTTTTATCTTTGAGGAGTAATGAGGCAAGACCAAAAATATTATTTTATAAGAATGAAACAAATGTTTTGAGAAGAAAACAAAGTGCAGTAGGTGTTCTAACCATACAAGAAAACCAACAGAAGTTAACATTGGATTTTCATAGGTAGAAACTGAGATAAGAGCATTGTAGGCAAAGAGACAGCTTAAGCAAAAGAACAAAAGTGGAAAATTCAGTCAGTTAATGGTGTCTCTAGAGAACATCACCCATGGTCTGTTCTGCCATTCTTTCCTGTCTGTAATGGCGGCCTGATATATCTCTCTCCATCTCCAGCCTACAAATTTCTACTTCAACGTTTCCCCTGGAAATTCCAAAGTGAGTAATCTGATCTTAATTTGATAGATGGTGGAAAAATTTGAAAGTTTTTGAGGGGGTGTCAGAATTTTAGCTATGCATTTCTAAAATTAATCTAGCAGGATTATGCAGCAAGAATTGGCACGTGGAGAAAACAGGAGACAAAGGTGTCAAGGTCACTTTTCAAGGCTCAAAACCATCTCATCTCTGAAATATCAAGATTGAAGGCCCTAAATTTGATATTTTTGGGATGGTATCTCAGCAATTGGATAAAAGACAAGAAATAGGAGAAGAGGAAGCAGATAGTTTCCATAAACACAAGATGGTAAACTTGATGTTCTTTCAGGGGTACAGTGCTAGAACACTGTAATATAGCATGAATAACCAGGGGCAGTGTTGTTTTAGAAGCCATCATAAATTCTCTATCTCATCATCTCTTTCTTGGTTGCATTTACCTGGCTAGTAGATGGAGAAAATGCAATAGACACCATAGATTAGATTGCAGTGGTGCATTTAATAAAATGCCTGTGCTGTTGTGGATAAGATAGTACAATTTAGGTCGAATATGAAGATAGTCCCATAGTACACTACTCTAAATGCAGCTTTTAAAAACTCTAACAAAAGAGACTAACTTGCTATAATAAACCAATATAACTTTCCCTGGACTTTACCCCTTGTGTAAATTCTTAAGATTTTGTTTTAATAAAATATGTCAAAAGAAAGAAAATCAATTAATTTCTGCCTTTGGGAACTGAGAACCTTTCAATTAAATGTAGCTAGTCCTGCAGGCATTTGTGGAAGTGCTGATGGAGGTAAGCTGACAGCAAAGACTCTGTTTTAGTAGTTTTCTTAAGTACTTAGGCCTACAGTAGTGGCCGAAGTGGAGACCCATTAAATGTTCACAAGAGCTGGATGAACTCCTAGCCCTTTCTCATTTGGAAAAATGGGGTTGCCACTTAAGATAAATGAGTCCTGTCTATGGGTGGCTTCTGTGTCACTGGAAAAGGCGTTTCTTCCAGAAAGATGGAACCGAGAGAGCCAAACTGTTTGCTTCCCAGGAAGAGAACAAAAGAAGAAAGGAAAATTTCTCTTTGTATTCTATACTCATTAATCATCAAAAAGAAAGAAATTGGATTATTTGAGAATTCACTTTCATCATTAAAATATAGCAAAAGGGGCAGGAGGAGAAAGAATTTCACTTTCTATTGCCTGCAAGAAAAGATTAATTGAACAAACTTGCAATACCAAATTTAGTTGTTTAGTTTCCCCTGAGGAAGAAATAAACAACAGTGGCGCTGAGAAGCAGACTCTATATTGTACAGTCCATTAACACTAAGGGAAATAATTAGTTTTTTTAGTGATGACTGATGGATTATTTTAACTTGTTTATAAGTATTAAGGCTATATCAACAAAGCAGTTTTCCAAATATTCAGGGCAAAGCAAAATACCAAAATCCTTTTTTAAAATTTGTTTTAGCTTTAGGAAGTTTGTCCCAATTTAATTTCCTTGATCCTATAGTCATTTTTATATACACTCACTAAATGACAGAATTATCATACAAATAAAAATTATGAAGAAGACTTGCAAAATTAAACATTATTTTCTCTGTAGTATTTTAGCTAACTTTCATTAATAAAGATTAAACCGAATGTAACATCTAACTTTTCTGAACGTCAATCATAGCTAAACATCAGTAATAACTTACTTAAGGAAGGACTTGGTACACTGAAATGGTTCTATGAAACATATGATCATCTTATTTGAGGATCTTTCAATGGAGAAAAGATAATACTTTGTTTTTTACTTTACATGCTGGAGGTAATGATTCACCAAATTCCACAACTTGGACTTATTAACATATGGCTCTGTATGCATTTCATCATTGAACTACAGTGATTACTATTTCTAGAGGACTGAAATTAAAGAACCCACTTTTACACATAAAGAAATCGTGGGTGATTCAAGAAAGAGTAGAGTAAGTCTAAAATAAAATCCATAGTCTTTTTATAACCTAATCTCAAAAACGATATCCTTTCACTATATTCTTGTCTTTAGAAACATTTCAGTAGGTCCAGCTTACATGAGAGTACTAATGTGGAAGAATTATATAAGAACATGAAGAGCAGGAGACTGACACCATTGAGGGCTATCTTAGAGGCTACTGACCACAACTGCATAAAGCCTAGTCTATTTCAGTTACATAAAAAATATATAGATAAAAGTTATTTTATCTATATATAAATAAAATAGTCAGGAAAATTTGAATATGATATTGATACTAAGTGATATTAAATAATAATTATTAATATTCTTAGGCATTGATGTGGTTATGTAAAATCTACATATTTTTAGAAGATACAGGTTTGATTTAGGTGTATTGTATATCTGTAATTTTCTAATTATATATAGACATACACGTGGAACGTATACTTAGACATGTAGATAGAAAAATAAAATAATAACAATGATTGAATCTAGCTTGTAGGTGTGTAGATGCTCATTATCTCAATTCAGCTTTTTAGTCTGTTTTGAACTACTTTGTATCAAAACATTGGGTAAAATGATGTGTTAGTCAGCTTTACTTTTGTCTTGCTCCAGCAAGTCCAGGAAAGCAGGTTGCACAGAGCCACAAAAACTTCTCAAACTTGTAATCACTGTTCAAGATATTATAGTAAAAAACTCATAATGTTGATAAATACGGCTTTCCCGGGGCCACTTTCATTGTGGTAATATCTATCATATTCTTTAATATCTATGATAACATGGTGACCGCTTTGGCAAAGTGTGAAAAGATTTCCAGGGAGAGTAGGGATCTGGGGATGTTCACCACAGTGAATCTGATGACTTTTATTATGCCCAGTCTAGCTATGATTTTCTGCTCCTTTTATAGTTCCTTGAGGTTTTTTTTTTTAAAAAAATCAACTTTTCTTTTTTAAATTTTCATGCTCCTAAAAAATAATTTCTCTTCCACCTAAATCTATTTCTTTACTCCTTCGATCCTTCACATTATGTTCACTCTTCAATAGTATTTAGTGTGATCTGCATCTACTGATCGGCTATGTTTTCACTAGAGCTACATGTAGAGTCATCTGACACTTAATTAGTTGTTAAAAATACTATACTTTCTTTTTTTCTAATTCCATTGCAATATAATTGTGATCTCAACAGTGTAATCATTTATTAAATTTTTTAAAGTGATTTTAAAAAGCTTTTGGAATAACATTCAACACTTTCAACCATGAGATAATAATATCCCAAGGAATAATTACTAAATCTGTGTTAAATTTTTCTGCCTTTTTTTCCTACTAATTTCATTAACTACCTTGTATAGCATCCAAAACTATTTCTATATGAGGGGTTTTTTTTCCCCCATGCTGCTGTATCTTCTCCCAACAGTATATTGATTGTCAAAAGGGACATCATTGGTAGAACTTAGTTCAGGTTGATATGTGCCAATTTCTTCTATACTTAGGGATATTTAAGAAGAACAAGAGCTGATTTTTAGGTATTATGTATTCTGTGAAATCCAGGGTATTTTTATATTTTAACCCTAAGACCAGGAAATTTTAATGTGATACTTAAAAAAAATGTTTTTTTTTTCCTGATAGCAAACTCACTATATATGCAAGGCAGAAAATATAGAAATTCAAAGTAGGCATAAATGATAAAGTAAAATATACTTTAATCCTACCACCCAGGAAGACTCACGGGTAACATTTTGGTTTATTTTAAACCATTTTTACTCTATCCACCAAGAGAGTATATATATGAGGGAAGGTGAGAATGTCTGCAAATAAGAGGAGGACAAACAAACAAGCAAAAAGATTAAAGAAGCATGAGGGTAGAAAGGCCATCTAGAGCTGGTATGGGGTCTCCATAAATTTTTTTTTTTTTTTTTTTTTTTTAGACAAGGCAAACCTTGATTGACCTCACAGATTGTAAGGACTTTGTCAGCTTACAATCCCTTACTTTTTTATTTTTTATGGCTACAGCACCTGGTCTTTCTAGGTGGTCTCCCATTCAAGTACTAACCAGGCCCAACCCTGCTTAGCTTCTGAGATCAGATGGGACCGGGCTTGTTCAGGGTGGTATGGCCGTAGACTCCATAAAATATTCAAAGTCCCAAGTTACTCCTAACCACTGCTATATCATTTCTAGAGTTCTCTGCATTTCTAGGGTGCCTTATTCTCATTAATACAAAATGGCTAGTCTAGTTTACCTCTCATCTTTGTGTTGATGGAAGAGGAAAATTGAATGGAGGCCCACTCTCTGCTCTCAAAAGACTTCCTCAAATTTCCATATGGAAAAATATAAATACTTAGCATTGGCTGGAATTTAGTTTGCCTAGTTGCAAGTATAGCTGAGTACAAAGTAGAAATTTTAGAGAAAATATAAGAATAAATGAAAGGCAATATTAGAATTTATATCAGCAGGAATTCTCTTTAGATGGTAGGATAATGGGTGACTTAATTTTTCATGTGTGTATGTGTATGAAAAGCTTATATATATATATATATATTTCCTATAGTAAATTTATAGTTACTTTCTGTAAAATAGCTGAATATATCAGGCATTTTTCATTTGTTTTTAAATAATTAACTCCAGTTCACCCTTGACCCATGCAGGGGTCAGGGGCACCGAACTTTTGCATGGATCAAAATTCGTGTATAACTTTTGACTCTCTCAAAACTTAACTACTGATAGCCTACTGTTGACTGAGAGTTTTACTAGTAACATAATCTATTAACACATATTTTGTGTGGGTAATATATACTGTATTCTTACAATTAAGTAAGCTAGAGGAAAAAAAACACATTCAAGGAAATCACAAAAAATAAAATGTATATTTATTGGGGAAAAAAAAAAAAACCACCCATATCTGAGGGGACCTGTGCAGTTCAAACCTGTGTCATTTAAAGGTCAAATTTTCTTTTTTAAAGAAAAATCTGCATAAAAATAAGTACTGATATTGTCATTTTGAAGAGAAGTAAACTGATCCTTCAGACACTGAGAAATCTTTCAAGACCACAAATTTTATGGAAACTGTTAAGATGGAAAGTTGATTGAAACTGTTAAGCATTTAAAAGTTGTTGTTTTAAATTAGTGCTTAGTGCACAAAGTTGCTCCCTCAGAGGAGAACTGATGTTTATTAAGCACCTCGATGTGTCAAGTGCATAAAATATATACGTAAGATTCCCAACTTAATCATTAAAACCAAAGATCAGCAAACATTTTCTATTAAGAGCCAGACCATTAATATTTTAGGCTTTTTGGGCCAAGTAACAAAATCAGAAATACTATTTAGGTACTTATATAACCCAAAATAAAACAAACTTTTTTTTCCCAACCATTTAAAAATGTACAAACTATTCTTAACTCATGGAGGTAAAAATCAGGTGGTAGGCCTTTGCTTGCTGACCTCTATTCTACAAAGCCCAGAGCAATATACAGATAGTGATTTGCTCTTTTTGCCCATGAGCAAATAGTGACTTAGAGTGCTCATCTATGTTCACAAAACTAGTAAATAGCAGGGCTGGGATTGAACTCATATTTATGTGACTTCAAACCCTATGCCCTTTCTACTTGGCTATGCTGTAGAACATGTAAACTTTTTTTTACTGAAATATAGGTTTTCTAGTGGAAGAAAATGTCATCTTAAAAGGGAAGAGTATTTCCAGACCCTGCTAGGATCATGAGGTTTGAAGTTAGGCATTTCCATCTCACCCGATGCCACTTCAAGCAAGTTGACAATCCATTTAATAAAACATGAATAAGCTCTTGAAAGAGCGAGGCTGTGTCTAGTTACAGCATTTATTTCATTTGAAATGAAATTGGTTTTGCTCTTTGGCATTAGTGTAGGTTAGATTCTTTGTGTTCAAAGGGGGGAAAAAAGGAAAGATAATCAATATTTTAACTTTATTTGAAAATAGAGATTTTGAGAGGTTATAAGCAATGTTTTTCTTCCCCATTCTATTTAAATTACATTGTGATTATCTTTTTAAGGATGAGCACTCAGAGGCCTGGATTGTCACCTGAAGGATAAACATGAAATGCAAAGTATTAGTTATGACTGGAAACAAATCTGCCCTGGCCAGGGGGACCTGACTTGCTGAGCCATGCACTCAAAAACAGAAATGACAGATGACAATCGGAGCTGACAAGGAGGGGCCTTTTAGAAAGGTGTCTTGTGAACTGAACATGAAGAGTGAAGTTACTGAGTGACCTAAAATTTCATGGGTTCTTAATAGCTAGAGGTTTGAAGAACGTCGGCAGAAATAGTCACTGAGTATCTATTCATCATAGCTACCCTTTGTTGAGTTCCCATGGTTTGCCAAACTTATCACATAGCTAGTTGTGAAATTCTAATCTTTATAGGAACCCTGATAGGTATTTATTATTCTCACTTTATAGATGAAGAAATTGAGTCTCAGGGAGATTAAGTTGTTTCCAAGGTCACACAGTTGTAGGTGGCAGAGCTGTATCTGAATACAGTCGTTAACTCAGTTTATGTCTTTTCCCCCTACCATACTGTTGTTTATACTAGTTAATGCACACCAGAGGAGAGTGCTGGAAGTGTGCACAGAGCATTTCTTTACTTCTTTTAGTATAATTTTGTTTGTGAGTTGCATACAGCATTTCCAGTTGAACTGAAACCACAATTATAGGTAATTTGTGCTTTCTGTATTTATTGAATATATTTGGGAAATGATATAATTTTTTATATGAAAATCATATATAGTAAGCTACTGAAAAACTGAGAAAATGAGATTTTGTTTTACTTTTCTGCTGCTGAGATTTTATGCCTAACCATACTGAAAGAGAAGAAGTAGGTTATTTTTTTTTCTTCAGTTAACATGATTGTGCTGCACAATTCAAATATAAAGATTGTTAAAGTGAAGTCTACAGAAATGTTTTGCTGTGAGGGTAGAGCTTGCTTTGAGATGAAAGTTAATAGGGTTTACAAAGTCCTTCTAAATAAAACATTTAGAACAAACTTCTCAAGTCTTTTGAATATGGTAAAGTGATTAAATAACATGCTTTGTTAGGCATTGAGGAATATGAGTGGAAATATGAAGAGCATTTTATTGGTTTGAGGCCTTTTATGTTCTAAAGCTATTTACCTTTCTAGCATCATCTCTTGCTGTTTGTTACCACAGATTTTTTTTTTTTTATTCCTGCTGTAAATTTTATTTCTCCAAACGCACATACTTCTTACTTTTCCTCTGGAGCTTTGCCCTCATCCTGCTGTAGAGCTTTGCTCCCTCTCTATTGAGCCAATGCTCGCTGGTTCTTCATCTACCTAGGGAAGTACCCTCTGCCCCCCAACCCTACAGCTCTGAGACTAGAGTCCTGTCCTCCACGAGCTCAGAACCCATATGAATTTCTCTAATATCATTTGCTGCAATGTCCTGGCATTTGTGTATTGATTTTCCCACTAGGCTGTGAATTCCTTGAGGGCAGAATTTATTATGTTGTCTCCATAATACAATGCCTGGTCTCTAGCACAGACTCTGCTAATGCTTAGTTGATTTAATGTATTAAGGTTTGTTTAATCTCCCTAATAATGTATTTCACTTTTAACTCACCTAACTTTCTGCTTTTATGAAAACTTTTAAATGTCAGACTACTGTAGTGAAAGAAAATTCACGGCATCAGTTGTTCACATTTGCTTACTTCATTACTATGGACTTCTCTCAGAAAATCTGAAAACTGGTTTATTTGCAACCCTTTTTGGCCAACATCAATATAAATTATTTTAAAAACTTAGTAATAAAGACATTTATTAGTAAAAAATGGATTGAAAAGTGATGGAATATATAGCTAATGATTAGGACTTTTTAAAAAATATTTGAAATGTAACATTCAAGGTTATAGCCAAATTACAATAGTATATGTGCTCAGGTACCTTAATTTAAATAATTTTCTTTTTTGTGGCCCCCAATTTTTTTTGTTCTTTTTGTTTTTTATTGTTTTTTGTTTGGTTTGGTTCTCCAGAGTATTAAAACGTAACTATATGTGTGTGTGTGTGTGTGTGTGTGTGTGTGTGTACATATATATATGTGTGTATATATATATATCTATCTATATATATATATATATATACATATATATACATATATCCCTATTATCCTCTCATATCTGTGTAAAAAAAGTGGAAAGATAGTTAAAAGCCATATAAGAAGAGACAGAAAATATAAAAATGAGTAATAAAGTCCTACATAGCCTTTGGGCAGTTCTAGCAGTTTCTACGAGGATATGTTGCTAAAACCCAATCAAGTCTCCACTATATAATTCTAAAGGGAGCCTTCTTTTTTAAACCAAAGATAGAAATAGTCTTATATTGAAGGTGTTCTGAAGCTGTCAATCATCAGCCTTACTCCTTGGGTTCCTAATACCTTGCTTCTTTGTCCTCTTTGTTTCTAAGTACCAAACCAAACCTTTTTCTTTTTCCTAATTCTAGGAAAGCCCAAATCACAAACTGGTAGTAACAGGGATTTTCCAAGTTGAAGAAGAAATTTTGATGTCCCTAGGTTGTTTAGCGACTGATTGGAGTAATAGGAAAAGAAAACAACAACAAGTTGTTCTGAACCAAACATACTTTTTAAGTGCTGAAATAGCCTGTTTTTTCCAGCCCAAGCAGCAGTTCCTTATTGGCTGCATTAATGACACATGAATTTTGAGGCTGATATTTTTGAAGGGAGATTCAAGAATCTGACTATAGTAAGAGCTCTAATCACATTGAGATCATCTGCCACAGTAAATGGGCTCTGCAGCAGTAATATGTCAGAAACATAGAAATTGATATGTTAGAATTGCCCTGCTTCTTACCATCACCATAAAGAAGGGCTGTTCTTTTTTTTTTAACATTTGTTCGAACATAGGTTTTCAGAATTCGAATGATGTTTGAAATACATAAAGATAAAATACACATGATTATTTAATGAAATGCACATTTATTACTGACCTTCCCAGCTCATTTTTACTACCTTCACTTAATAAGTTGCTGTACTTTTCTGAGTTTCATTTTTAAAGTAATGGTGGGAACATTTAGTCAAAAAATTGATCTTTTCATTTCCCCCATGCCCAACTCATCCTCCCACCATGTTTAGTGGAAACATTTAATGCAGTGATACAGGGAACAGTTTCAATGTTTGCATTTAGAATAAGAAAATAAATGAAATGAAAATAGGGTCAGTAGAAATATATGTCTCATAGATTTTACATAAAGGTAATATTTTTGAAAGTTTATCTTTATTTGGGGATGTGTGTAAAACTGACAGGAATTATACTGAAAACCAGCCAAATAGCTGTGATAAACAGAAAGCTGACTGTTTTGGATACCCATGGTTCTTAATAATAATAGTAATTTACTAACCAATACTCTGAAAGGAAGAACTTTTCTCTACATTACTGTAATTACTGTAATAATGTGGAGCCTTGCCTTTCTATGAAGGTTAAATTGCCAAATTCTTTCAATGAAACAGAATCTTCTCCTACAGCTTCTCAGTGACCTAGTCCCATGAGGAGAACCCAGAACCCCAATGTAGGTAGGGAATTGCTCTCTAATATTAGTTAGCCAATATTATCTACTATTAAATGGATAGAATTTGCATCAACCAATAGCAATACCCCCCTTTTTCTTTTACGAAAGCATTTTATTCGATTTATAGTTAAGAAATGTAGTATCTAAGTAAGTTTTATCTATAATTCTTGAGGAGGCCATTTTGACTAACAGAATTCACTAAGTGACAGCCTTGTCTTTCTCCCAGGCATTTCAAATCTAGTTTTAATTTAGATCAGCCGTTTAGGAACAATATATTTGCCAAATGCGCGTGGCAGACCATCTCTTTTCTCCCTAATGTCTATCTGTGGAGCACTTTGAGACTTTGCTAAAATGATGAATTGATATGTCTGGCGGGAAACAGCTTGTTACCCAGAACCTGGTGTACATAAATTGGGAGCCTGCACTCTGCAACAAAGACCACAGGTGGTAGCTTGTAATGAGGTATCTGTGGATGTTAAGGATTTTTGAAGCTGTTTGATTTTTCTCGTTTTTCTCCATTCAACCTAGAGTTTTCTTATTAAGCTAACATCTCATTTGCTTAAAGATTTGTTGTGTTATTAGAGGCAATGCCTTTACATTTTAAATATACCCTTCTATTTTTATTCTGATACTTTTTTACAATTATGAATTGGCTGACAACTCATATGGATCATGGAGTTCCTCAGGAGGCCCAGAACACAGCTTTTTTTTGGTAATGTTACCTATGTCCTTATTGAGCCTGCTGTTTTTTTAAAAAAATAAGCACAATGCAGCATCTGTGACACAAGAAAACAAATATTAAATTTTAGCCAATAGTAGCATAATTAAAATATAGGACTTTATTTTTATGGAATATAGATTATGAATTCCAAAACTTCAGAGTTGGAGATGTCAGAGTTCATCTAGTCCAGATTACCAGTTGATGAGTATGAGTGATTTAATTACATTATCAAATATCATTTTTACACCCACTTAAATCTTTCCAGTGATAGAAAACTTACCTCCTCTCAGAGAAGCTCATTGCATTTTCAGAATGCCTCCTGGCCTCTCTATAACTTATCTCCACTGAGCCAATCTTAACCTCTGTCACTTAAAAGTAATTACTGTTTAACTTGGTTTTGTTCACCAAATATATATTGAACATTGATTCTGCCAAGCATGAGTCAGATTTCAGGGCTACGTGGTTGAAGAAGAGACAGCTCTTTTTTTCCAAAGACAAGGAAAAACAAGAGATTACGATATGATATATGCCATGTTAGAAATAAGCACAGAGTGATTAGGTACTAAGAAAATACGTAAGTGGACTTAGTAGAGGCTTTCAGAAGGAGGTAATGTTTAAGTCAGTTCTGAAGGATGCACAATGAATTAAAAATATTAAAACAGTATAAGTTTTTAATAAATAAAAAAAACTTCCTTGTGCAGTTACATTTTTCCAATTTTTTAGCAGCATCAAAAATTTATTTTGTGATTGAATTTGTTCAAACAAAAACAAGTGAAATATGGTAGATTCTTGGGTTTTGTAATGGATACTTCTGAAGAACTTTTTGGCTAACACATATTCAGCACTGGTCAGCTGGACTCCTTTCAATAACTCAATGACTCCAACCTCACTCTCTGATTCACACTTGTGTTCTGAGCTTTACATACAGTGTTTCATTTGATCTTCATAACAATGCTCTCAGATAGATACTGCAATCAACATTATAGGTCATGATTCTCCTGGGTCTTCCAGCTACAAACTGTGCAAACTGAATCTGGTATTATTAAGGAGGAACTGTATTTTTTGAATTATATGAAGGCAATGCCCCCAGCTAATGACTAGATGATATGAGAACACATTCTCTGGGACACTGTCCAACTGGCATATAGCTTTAACCAATGGAAGCTGGCCTTTTATTGCTCTAGAAAACATCTGAATACTAAAAGAAGGCACCATCTCATATAGGCTTCCAGCTGCTTTCCCTCTCTGACCTTTATGTGTGGTTCTTATAGTCTTGGTCAGTACTGGCAAACATGCTTTATGGCACTGAGTTTTTCATTTTTCTATATTCTAAGAAACAAAAGTTCATGCTTTGTATTTGAGTGGCATTTAGCAATCATTTTGAGATTGCTACTAGAATTTTACATTGATTACAAAGTTATATATTTATGTGTATATTATGTATACATATATAATATACACATATATATCACTTTAAAGTGTTAATTTTCTTTGCTCCTTATATATGTGTATTTGTGGTAATTATGTGTATACATATGTGTATACATTAGTATATTATGTGTATTATGTGTATAAATATGTGACATTGTATATATTACATAATTTTAAGAAAATACAAACATTCATTGAGCTCCTATTCTTCGTTACCAAATTAGAATATTATCTTGCCTGCCATTTCTGACATGGAGTTACACTGAATGCTTATTATAAGAAATAGGGATCAATTTAATATTTTACAAAATTTAGGATATTAATAGAACTACATTTAAGGCTTTGGGGTATTTTGAGAGCAATGACAATTATGATTACAATTCTAATACCAATTATCACTAAAAATCTCTAGATGTAAAATTTTTAAAACATTATTTTTTACTTAGATTTTATGAAATTAGTTTTAATTTAAATACTGATTTATAAGAATTGTTATTTATTTATAAAGTTTTAGAAGTGTTTTTGTTTCTCAGAGAAAATAAAGCAAGTTCACATGATCAGCACAAAAATAATAGGATGGTCATCGTATTTGGGTGGGTGCATGCCAGGTCGGGTAGTAGCAGTTATGTTGCCATGGTGACCATTTAGAATCTTGTTTAATAAGCTATGTAGGCAGTTTCATATAAAAGATCTCACACAAGATCTTTTAGTGACTATTTGAAATAAATTTTTGAAGGAAAGAAGCAGGTCAAATCTTGAAAAACAACAGCCACATCTCTAATACAATGTTCATCTTGACTCTTGCCCATCTCCTGTCTGTGGAGCTTAATTAACAGCTATTCCCACCATTGAGAAGGTGAAATGGATCATGGAACTGCCTGACTTTGAATAGAAATTACCAAAATAATTTTTTATGCCGCTACCATTTCTTGATTTGTGATCCAACTTGCATTTGGAATGCACACAACATTCTTTGCTTTTACATAGAAATATTAAATTTGAATTAAATTATAAATGGGATACTTGTTAAAAAATATCCATGGAAACTCCCTGGTTTAGTTTTTACCTCTCCTATTGTTCCACTAAGAACTGAGTCTCTTTTTCCATTTGTAAGAAAAGTAAATCAAGTTAAGGAAGAATAAAGAGAAGAAAAGAGTGTCTTCATGTTTAGTTATTATAGAGTTATGCATATTACTATGTTCACAGAATTTACTTGTGGTTAATAAAATTTAAGTTTTTTAAAATGTATATTTAGAAATAGTTTTTGTTATTCAGTGCTTTTTGTCCATAACTCCATTTGACAAAAAGAAAAAAAATTAAAAGAATGACATTTTCAAGATTATGTGACAACACCAATAATATGATGAGCTGTCATTCTCATGACAGATTTTGAGGAGTAAAGAAGAAACCATTAAATACATGCAATGATTGTAAGGCAAGGTCTAATTACAGAAATGTCAAAATGTGAATGAAGCATTCATCTCAGAAGGAAAAAAATTAAAATTAGGAATAAAAGGATATTAGTGAATAAGAGGATTAAAAGATTAGAATTGAAAAAGTAATATAGGTCATGCAATGGTTGCTATTATTAGAATTTTGTTCTGATGATGAAATGTTTTTTTTTAAATATCTTGAGAGATTTTTTATGCCTATTACTTTGATATGATATATTTATACCTATAACTAAGTTTATTAATTTTAAGTCACATTTAGTTATTGCTCCTAAAATAAAATGTGTGCTTTCACTTTTATTATTATAAAATAATTTGGCACACAATTCTACTTTGCTTTTGGCAGGAAGGATAGATATGGTTTACCAACAGGAGGATGACAGAGCATTGGATTTGACACAAATTCTGAAGGAATATCAGGTGCTAACAACTAGGCAGGTCAATAAATAATGAAAAAGTTTAATTCAAGGTCAAGATTATGTTGGAAGCCAGAGGGACGAAGTGTCATATAAAAGACAAGAACAGGAATTCACATGTGGTCCAACCAAAAGTCTGCTAAGCAATTTGCCTTGCCAGTGTTTATAGATCTACAATGAAATATCTGATAATGCTTCTTGAGAATGCCAAACAAACTCTTCTGTTGATGAGATTAGGTTAAGTTTTCATTAGACCATCATATATTTGTTGATTACCCTGTATTATTCTGATGCATCTGTATTAAAGTATATGTGAAGAAAAGTAATTCTAAATTGGTCCCACTTTTTTATCTGTTACCCATTGTCTTCCTCTGTACACTGACTCCAAAATACCTTCATGGGCTCTTACCATACTCATTTTTGCAGATGCTTTCCTCATGAAAGTTTGACAAAAAAACTGCTTCACTGAAGATAATGTGCGCTTTTCAATTTCCATGCTTTTTCTATGCTGTTCTCCATGTCTGAGTTGCTTTTCCTCTTCTGGCTATTTTTTTTAGACATTATCTTTCCAGGTATTATTCCTCCTTCAAGGCGTTCCTCAAGTACCAGCTGCCATATAATGGCTTTCTTAATTGTTCCATCCTAAAGTCTCTAAGGATTTGATTATTAGTATTATATTGTGCTTAAGAATGTTATCTTATTTAGTTAAAAGCAACATCATAAATAACCATTGATTTGGATCCTGACTCTATCTCTACCCAGTTTCTGTAAGTTTTAGAAAGTTCTTATGTGTAAAGTAGGGAAATTAAATTAATGGCTTTGTTACAAAGTTGGTGTGAAGATGAAATGAACTTAGTATATAAATAAGTACTGAACTGGTGATAGTTTTTATGATTACCAACATGACAATACTGACAGTCTTTCTTATCTATTACCTCTCTAACACTAGAATGTCAGTTCTTGAGTAAATGAAATGTGCTTTCCAATATAATCTCACTTTTTATAATAAGATCGATTCCCAACCCACATGTGTAAATCAGTTTTATCTTGGAATGGATGATCACACTTGATAGTTCTATACTACCTTTAATGAACCTAATACTTTATAGTTGACAAAATAATTTTCATTTTTACTTGTTTGGGTGATATATTACCCACAGTATCCTTTATAGAAAGTACTTAACATATATTAATTAAATGATATAGTTCTTCTGTCTGATGAAACTTTGTTGAAAAGCTTTTAAAAGTAAGTGTGGATTTACTATTTGCTATTTACTTTGGTTTCTGATTATCTGCAATTGCAAAGTTATAAAACAATGTATATATACCCTTAATTCTGAAATTAATCCAAGAACCAGCTCTCTAGAAATGAACAACCAAACACCCCCACATGTAACCAAGCAGATATTTAGATTTTAAAGATAGTTAGGGATGAATGCATCAATGTTTATTGTTAAAATAAGTCATGGAGAGAGCTACCTCCCCAGATGGGCTGAGGTGCTCATTCCTTCCTAGACTAAAACCTTTACCTGATGAGCAAATTGGAAGAACTGTTATTTTGCTTCCATTCCTGTTCCTCTGATGAAGCATTAACAAACAATAGAACAGCCAAAGAAGGAAAAACTGATATTTTGTATTAATTCTTGAATATGTGACTCAATTTTATTGGGGTTTCATGATTAAAATTTAGGTTGACAAAACTAAACTGGTCTATTGTCCATGACCTTCACCATGATCAAATAAATGAAGACTGATAATAAACCAATGACAGGATTCTATTATATCTATAATGCAGAAGTTTCTTTAGCTAAATCTCTAATCAAAGGAATCAAAGGCTTCTGATTAATTTTTTTCTGTAATACTAACATATATAGAGCTATGTAGATTTTATTATGTATTCACTAATAGTCACAGAACATGATGGCTTGTTTTTAATATCTGTGAGTGTTAGAAAATATCTATGCCAGTGCCCACTCTCAGCAAAGATATCAGTTCCCTTTTGCAAAGATTTAACTTTTAGTTGGTATCTTATTTATTCCATGAAGAAAATAAAATTAAAGCTGAACAAGATAAAAATGTCATATCAGTAGGGTTTAAAAGCATAACTTGGATGTTGTTCCATAGTGTGGTGGTTAGCACATCTGCTTTACATGCAGAAGATCCTGGGTTCACACCCCAGTGGAGCCATGGTCCATGGTCTATAGCCATGCCACCCTGAACAAGCCTGATGTCTGATCTCAGAAGCTAAGCAGGGTTGGACATGGTTAGTACTTGTATGGAAGACCACCTAGGAAGACCAGGTGCTGTAGGCATAAATAATAATAAATAATAAAAAAATAAAAAAAGTATAACTTATTCTGGTTAGTAGTAATAATATGAAAAAACATGATTGTTCTGTAAAAATATTATCTTTGTATCACAATATGGAAGTACTCTCAGAATATTTCTTTTAGAGACACAGAATTATGGTGTGTTTAACATGAGTTCTGGAGATAGCCTGGAGTTCAAATTCCTTTTCTTCAAAATGAGCTAATGTTAGAACTCGCTTCATAAAATGTTTTTTTGGGGGGAATTAATAATAATGCTCATGAAGCACTTAGCACACAATTTGGTACATAGAATATGATAAATAAATAGTTGTTACCAATCAATTAAATCTTTGAGAAATGTGTCAGATCTCTAAAATAAATCCTAGCGAAGTGCTGCTTTCTGATTTTTTCTTTTTAGTCTACTTAAATCTTTTTTTAAATAAAATATCAGAATAAGTTCTTTGCAGTTGAAGGATTAATATCAATAGCTTTGACAAGAGTCTAAGTCTTGATTCTTGCTAATATGAATTATTATAACTGGCAGCTAGTTTTCAACACTCCATGGCATAATCTCTAAATTGCCTGAAGATGTTTTGATGATTCAGATTCAGAATAAAGTATTCTTTAAGTAGGATTGTTAGACAACAGCAGTCACTTTGGAATGGTTTTTATCCTCAGATGGAAATACCTGTTTTGAAGTTGGGTCATGAATTATTTTGCAATAATGTTACCTCAGGTGGCATAAAAGTATATACAGTGCTACTAAAAATCATGATCCACATTTTGATTTCAGGGAGCATTTTATTATTGTTGTTTTTAAGAAAGCATAAAATAAGTCAGGAGTAGGCTGGTGGAAGGCAGGTGAGACAATCACTGGGGCCTTACTTATCCTAATAGCGGCTCCACTGCTCTTTAATGAGATCTAATGGCATCATGTACCCTGGCCTCCCTGTGTCTCAGATTTTTATATTTAAAAGAGGGTAGATGATGATGATCTGTGATGTCTTTCCTGTCTCTGTAGTTCTGATTTCTAAAATACTTAACTTAGAACTACTTTGTCAAAATTTGCCTGCTGTTGTAAACTAAACAATGTCATAGCCACTCAAAACCACAAATTCAAAAGAGTGATGGTTGAAACTGGAAGCAAATATGCATGTGATCTAAAAAAACAAACAAAACAAAATTTTATTAAAGAATGAGAGAATTATTGCCAGAGAGGTTGAATATTATAAGCTTGTTTCATGATTTGTGAAGTAGAAAATAATAACTTTTTCTTTAAATGTAATGACATTTAAAAAGAAAATATATGCAATTACAAATAACTCAATGAGTCAAATAAAATTTTATATATAAACATTATTGTATAAATTACTGAAAACATTTTGCTTAAATGCGTTTTTTTCTCTAGATAGGCTAAATTTGGTAATTAAATTTATGACTTAAAATAATAATGATGGTTGTTTTCTTCTTCCCTACAACACAAATAGAAGCAGTAAGTTATTTATCTAAACTCTTTTCTTGTCTAAAAAAAGATAGACCTTTTGCTGGTCTTTTTTTTTTTTTTTAAGTTACACATATACATTAAATCACATATTCTTTGTGCATAATGTTTTACAATTTAAATAAATATTTACAATTTACCTCCACCCTCCACCCTCTACATTTCTCTAGGCATTCAACAGAGTCTTCTGCTGGCAATTAATAACCAGAAGATCAATTCTAGGAAATTCTTCAACATAGTAGTAGGAAGCCCAGTGAATGAATGCACATGCCTCCTGTTAGATTTTAAGATTATATGCATTTATTCCAAAATTCGCTATTTTAATTCACTTTTTAGATTCATTAATTGGTGTGCCTCAAATTTATGGTTTTTATAAATTTGGAATATCTATCTATATATAATTTATATTCTCCTATATCATGAAGAAAAAAAAATAGATTAAAAACAATCTTCTCTTCCAAACTTTAGTTCTAAGAGCAGACGTTTTTTGTTGTCACAGCTTTGGAAGCCAGTGAGGATGGTAGATATCCTTCAATGCACAGTTCAGCCCTGTTCCACCTCACTCCCCAACAAAGAATCACCCAGCCCAAACTGTCAGTAGTGTTGAGGCTGAGAACCCATTCGTAGTGGAAAGTGGGGGAATGGGGTGGATGAGGCAGTGGGGTAGAGTCAACTCCTTTCTATGTATATTAAGTAATCTTTCACATATGATATATAATTTTCAAATATATATTAAGAAAGACCACTTGGTTATTTAAGTATATTTAAGTATATTTAAGTATTATTATAACTATAAAATAATTCAGAGAATTTTACTCGATATAAATATCAATATTTGAAAAATCCACAACAATCAGACAGTAGGTGGGCTAACAGTTTCCATTGTGCCAACTAAGCAAATTTAGCAATGGACTTCAACATCTGAGTTACTTTTTAAAAAACATTTTACACACATACACAACCACCCCTTATATTTACCTCTACCCCAAATCATAGTATAAGGTAAAAGTGACAAGTACATTGATTTCTGACTCAAATTTTGAGGCTATTCATGTTTCATTACACAGACATTTTAGAGAATAAGAAGTGGCCGAGAGGGAGGGGGAAGGCTTTGGTCCTTTGACTGGGTTTATTGAGGTAGTGTTGTGGTATATACAGCTTCTTCTGAAGCTGCCTCATACATATGTTCCAATGTAAGTGCCAGAGCAAGCTCTGGAGGAGCCTGAGGTAGATGATGGTGGATACCAGGGGTTCCCGCTGTGTGGCCTGCATGCATGGGCAGAGTGAGAGCTGCTGTGGCACAGATTGTTCTCTCTGTTGGTGAAGGAAAAAAATGTTTATTAATAGAAAAAATGTTTATATACTTGCTAGGGTGCAGTTTTGAAAACAGCCTAGATGCTTATTAAGAAAGACTTTCTGATTATTGCAGTTCCTTTAGTGAAAACATTTTCATCAACAGTGTGGCTTAGTTTATAGCATCAGGGCTGTTAAATAATTTAACATTAAAAACATAAGAACTTTTAACTTGTGACAGAACCCAACTAAATTTTATCCAACTTTCCCATCATAATAATGGTTGTTTCATATAAAAAATGGCTATCTATTCCTAATAGATTGTAAGTTCTGTGAAGGTGGGAACTTTGGTCTACACTTAACCACTACTGTATTCCCATTTCTTAGAACAATGCCTAGTAGATGAATTAATAAAAAAGGAAGACATCAGAAAAGCCTTTTTTAACTGAAAATAAAACTAAGGCTTATAATATGTGAATAAGTACCTAAAGCAATTCTTTTCAATAAGAATAAATATTATGAGCAAACTGAATCCTCAGTCTTATGTAAAATGAGAATTATGTACAATTTCCAATATGTGATCACCTGTGTGTTCATGCCAACTTAAATATGAAGAAGACTAGCAGAAACCTTTTCTTTTTTTCTTTTTAAAACATAAATATTTTCTTGAACTATATAAGGAAGGTCAGGTTGGGGAAGCTGTTCGAATGGTATTTTCTGAAGTGTCTTTCTTGTATCTCAGTTTTGCAGTGCACTTCTGGATATTTAGGAACCGAATTGCAATGCTAATAATACTCTGGACACCCACATTCAATTTGTTACACTGATGTTAAGGTTGGCAAATAAATTTCATGGTAAGAACTAACCCAGTAAAGTTAGAGGCTGCCAGGAGCACTATTTTGAGAAGGATCATTAGGCATTTTGTGGTCTCAGCATTAATGACTGCCATGATCAATTAGTGATATCTGCCATGATCAAAGGTTTGGAAGGCACGAGTGTATGTTCCAGGTACTTGCAATACCTGATTTATGAAACCATATTGATAATTTTTACACAACATTTAAAAATAATAACCTATCTTAGGGCAAATCTCAGTTTGCACACACATACTCTCATACGTGTGTATATATCTATTATATATAAGAAAACTTTAAAATTATATATTAACACATCTAAGATGTATATATACATACACACACACACGTGTGTGCATGTGTGTGTGTGTGTATACACATATAGTCTATATATATATATATATATATATGTATATATAGACTGAGGAGACAGATATGGTTTTTAAAACTGTATAACAAAATATCAGGGATTCAGATACTGTATTGCTAACATGTAACCAGGCAGTTGATCTTTAATTCACAAGAACTCCATGTGGCAGCTGGTGATATCTACCTTCTAGACATGAAAGGAACTGAGTGAGGCTCATTCAAGTAACCTGTTAGAGCTCCCATAGACAGTGAGTGCCTGAAACAAAGGTGAAATTCAGGTTTGTCTAACTGAAAAATAGTCATTATTATTCTTTGTGGTTTATTTTACACACATGAGAACACAAGAATACTGCATTTATACATAACAAATAAAAAAGTCAATGAATACATAAAGAAATTATGATATATATATATATATATATATATATATCCACACACACACACACACATGCACACATATATATAATAGAATATTACTCAGCCATTAAAAAGATGAAATCTTGCCATTTATGACATCATGGATGGACTTCAAGGACATTATAATAAATATGTCAGAGAGAGACAAGTTCCATATGATCTCTTATGTGTAGAATCTAAAAACCAAACAAACAAACAAACAAAAAAACCCAAGTTCATAGTGGTTGTCAGAGGTGGGGGTGGGAGATGAGATAAATGGGTAAAAGGGGTATAAATGTATTTTTTTAATCTTTAATAAAGGAGAATAACTTACAGATATATGGCATAACTTTATTGAAGCAATTGAGGTAAATTTTAAGTAACTTAGGGAATACGTAGAGACTATAAGACAAATAACAAAAAAACTCCAGTGGATACTCACAGTAATAATTTAAAGTTTACACATGACTTTAAGGTGTGGTCATCAGAGATTATATTTCTGAACAGAAAATTTAAAGGCTTGTTAAAAAAATAAAAATAAAGTGGATATATAAATTTAAAAAGTAGAAATGAAAAGTAGTAATTTAGTTGAATGAAATGGCTTTTGAAGAAAGATTGTTAAAAATAGTCAATCATCTAGATTTTGAGAGAATTGAGAACAAATTCTTTGATCCATGAGTGTAATCAGTGAGCTAGTAGTTTGGCAAACGAATATATATTTTAAATGTTTATAAATTTTAGTAATTTCAATTTTATGTGTTCTTAGATATTTTAATTGCATTGTGAGTATAAAAAAGTAGTTTTTTCCTAGATGAATTGTCAAAAATCATTTACATTGTATCAGTTTCTCCAACAGTTGTATATTAACTTTTAAACTCAAATATTTTGGAGCCTAAAGGAAATGTAGAGATGGTCTAGACTACCCTCTCCACACCTAACTCTCTCAAACTGTACACATGTACCAAAAAAAAACATATTGTGATTAAAGATAGTGATATTTAATATTTTGTTTCAAATAATACTGCTGATTCAGGACAGAGAAAACTAGTCAAGTGTTCTTTTTGCTACATCATCTTTGTATCTCACCATGGCACAGACATCAATGTTTGAGGAATTCCTTGAGCATCTGCTATGTACTGAGGACTATTCTAAATCGTGTATAATGGATAGTAAATTAATACTCTGTGGATGCCTAAACCTCAAAAAAGAAACAAAATTACAAAAAGTTATCCAAGTCCCAAATGGAAAACTAGTGTTGACATCTGCTACGTGTAATTAGGCTTCAGAAGCTTGTTTGCATAAACGAAAACACCTGCAGACAACCAAATGGCAAAGAAAAAGAAAACACTTATCCCATGCATAGCACCAGTGAAGTGTATTGCAAACCATTTGCAATTATACATTATCAACCTGTGTGCTTTAATGTTATTGGGAGATTTTTTCCTCAGACTGATAAAACTTTAGCAGACAGTTGTGACTTCACAAATTTTAGCAGTCATAGCTTAACCATATTTGTCAGGAAAACAACTTTTCAAAATATTAAATAACTATCCACTATTCATTTCATGGAATTTGGCATTTTATATCTGTACTCTGCAGGCAGCCATCAGATACATTTATTGCCAAATGTGTGATGTGGGCATTGTAAAAGCCTCAAGGAAAAGGCCAATTCGAAAGAGAAGCAGCCTCTATTCTACTGAACCCTCTTCCACAGCTGGTTATCTAATCACACACTTGTCTTTTATGGTCATTTTGGGGGTGTTTGTAAGTTTGCCGTCTTAAGCATTTGTTCCTTTATTTAAGTTTATTTTTTATTGTTCAAACAGCAAGTGGTGAAGTGCAGACTTGCAAAATTGTTTTCATATCAGCAACTGCAGTTGTTTTTACTAAATTCTCCCATATAGAATTTTTTGGAAGAGAGATCTCAATACCCCATGACTTTTATATAAAAAACAGGGGCTATGTTAATGTACTGGGGTTAGGGGAGCAAAATGGAGAGTAAATTTAGCTTTAAATTTTGATATATCAACCATAGTCATTGTCAGTCAGTCAACAGGCATTATTAACGTTCTTCTATGTACTAGACACCTTTGCTAGGGTACTTTAATATTCCTGTTTTGATTTGACCTACTGGTATTTCCTAAAAACCAAAACCAAAAGAACTAGCCCACTGAGAAGCCAGATCTGTTAAGAACATCTGATTACATCAATATCTCTGATAGTAGTAAAAGGGAAAATATTTGTCCACCTATCTGAGATTGAGGAAGGCGTAATTCACCATGAGGAATGCAATTACGTGAATTTCCAGCCTATGCATTCTCTCAGTCCAAGCAAGTCATTTTGCAAGCATGGAATTAAATTTGCTTCTAAATCTCAAGTGGTGAATCACTTTCTCCTACTTCAAGGACCTCTGTCCTTTCCATTTATGATATTTTCCCTTAGAAATAAGGTTTTGCTTGAGATGCAGGAATTTCAGTGCTCCTATTTATGAAATTCTGACACATAGACTATCATCAAGTAGTATTCCCATTTGTTTTCATGGAAAATAAAAACACTTATTGGATTGCTAGAGGAAATGATCAGGCATATAGTTTCTTATTGCTGTTGTAATGAATTATCACACATTTGGTGGCTTAAAGCAACACATATTTATTGAGTTCTAGAGGTGTGAAATCCAAAGTTAATCTTACAGGTTTAAAACAAAGGTTTCAGCAGGGCTGGTTCCCTCTGGAGGCTCAGGGGAAGAATCTGTTCCTTGCCTCTTAGAGCTTCTAGAGGCTGCTGACATAACTTTGCTTCTGGCCACATCTCTGCTATGTCTTATTCCATTGTCACATCATTGCCCTCTCCTGCATTGACTCTCCTACCTCTCTCTTATGAACATCCTGTGATTAAATTTAGGGCCCACTCGAATAATCTAGGATTATCTCCCCATCTCCAACACCTTAATCATATCTATAAAGTTTATTTATTATTATTATTATTATTTTGTATAATGTAACATTTACAGATTCTGGGAATTAGGACATGTACGTCTCTGGGAGGTCATTATTCAGCTTACCACAGCAGGTTAGAGGTCATTATTCAGCCTACCACAGCAGGTTAGAATCCTACTTTTTCATTTACTAGCTAGACAAAGATGTATATATCTTTGAAGTCACATAGTAAATATTTTTTAGTATTCACTGCAAAACTTATTTGCTGATTTTACTTGGGAGGCATAAAGTTCATAGTTAGGCTGCCAGGATTCAAATCCTGGCTCCACCAGTCAATAGGTGTGAGAACTTTGCTTATACTAATTTAAAACTTCTTTTGTTGGTCACAGTTTCCTCTTCTGTAAGGTGGCCATTATACTAGAACCTATTTCGTGAGGTTATTTGAGGATTTAATGACATAATATAAGTGAAAGGCTTAGAACAATACCTGAAAAATGGAAAGGCTCAGCCAAGCTTGGCTGCTGCAATTGATGTTCCTTCTAATATTCGTGCTCACAACTGTGACATAGCCTAGCCTTTTTAGATGTTATAATTCCTTAATTTTTACATTTTATTCAATTATTTTGTAGGAAAGATGAAAGCAGTTTCTTTGGAGGTTTCTCTCTTCATTATTACAGTGAAACAGAAGAGCTACAGAAGTATAAAAATGACTAATCCAGAGTTCCCTTTGTTTGGTGGATAGCCCTGTTGTATAATCATATTAGTAATACTTCACTTATGAACAACTGATAATAATGCTCACTTGTGTACTGCATTACTGCATTACTGCATTTCAAAGCCTTTTTATATCTATTGTCTCATTAGATGTCAGTGTAGACACCACATTATAAATCACTTTTGGGGACTTCAGAATTGCCCCTGTCTGATTTGAGCAAACAGTGTTGGAGGGGAACTGTGCAATAAATAGACTGCCCACCAGAAAAGGCCACACATTTCAATGAATGAAATTCTGAGCCATATACTGTGATTTTTCTTCTTTTCTACCACATGAACAGCAGTTGGGGATGGGAGGAGAAGAGCTCATCAATTCTGGTTTTGTTTGTGTGTTCCTTGATTTTATTTTATTCAAGGGCAATCAGCTGAAGGGAAATAAACTGCTTGTTAGAATGCTGAAAGCTGTACTTAAACCCTTTCTTTTAGGAGCCAGGTTTTCAAAGCTTTTTCTTCTCAGTGTTACTCACTTCTCTTCAAAAATAGCAGAATATAAATGCATTCAAGTGTACACAGCAGTTAGGGTGCTTATAAAGCCAATGGAGAGGAATTCCACATAAATACTGTCCCCCACCAGCAAGGACAATGTGAACATGCTAAGAAAGTGAGACTCTTTGAGCCAAAGAAGAAGAAAAACTTACAGAATAATTTGTGACCTCTATCCTCTATATTGTTTTGAACACTGGTCAGAACTGATGAGAAACCCATGTGCGTTTAAAATTGGCAACATCCAGAATGAAAAATACCCAGATTTAATAACATAAAAGAAAAATACACATATACAGCAAAACAAAATATGTATAGAAATGTCTTTTTCCTAGTTGTTGTCTCCTAAATAACTAAAGTTCAGAGTTCTCTTAAAATTTTAGCACAAATATGTGATTTGATTTGAGCATCCTTAAATCTCTACCTATTCATGCACAAACTTTCTCAAGGCTGTAAAAAATATATATATATATATAAAAACCTCTTTATAGCACTTTGTATCTCCAGTGCCATATTTTCAGCTGTAAACAGTGTCCATTCACACACTTTTATGTTACAGTGTCTGTTTACTAGCAAACATTTATTGTATGCCTGCCATATTTCAGGTGTGTTCTCAGGAATGGTGAAGGAGGCAAGACATTATCCTTGGCCTCAGAGAGTTTATCCTTTTAATCTAGTAAAAGCACATACAAACCTGTTCTGTGCTAACAGGCCTTTCCCATCATGCTTTAAATAGATTTTCATTGAATAGCTGATCTAATGGATTAGCCAGTCTTTATCTCAATAGGCACACTGTTTTTTCTGGCTTTCTCATTCTGTTTTTAATATTCTCTTGGTTTTTCTCTTTGCTTCCTTCCTGTGGAGCTGTTATCAACAGGTATCCTTAACACTGTTTTTTTTTTTTATTTTTTCTGTGTGCTCCATTTGCTAGAACAAAAGCTTCTGCTTATTTGACAAAATAAGGAGAACCCTATGAAAGGAATATTTCTGATGCTAGGTATTGAATTAGAGATTTACATAATAATCTGGATTGGTTTAAATCTACAAATTTGATTCTCTCCAAATTGGTGTTCAAACATGTATTTACACAGATGTTCAGAGCCCCTAAAATAAACTCCCTTTAAAAACCCAGATTCTACATAGAATATATATATACCCACACTTGTGGAAACAGGGCTAAGTGATAAGGTATTCAACTCAGGGAGCTAAAAGATCAAATGGCTCTTTTAGACTTTAATAAGAGACCCTACTTGTTTTTTCCCCCCTCATGTTAAGAGAATAAGATCTTTATGTTTGTAGTCTCCAACAGAGGATATATTGTGTTTATTTATATGTTTCACAATATTAAGAAATGCTATACTTAAAAAAAAAAAAATAGATGCAGCCCTTGACCCAGTCTTGTCTCCATCAGAAAAGGAACCCTGACAACATAGACAGAGCATTGAAGATTACATAGCCAAATAGACACTCCAGACAAGTGCATATGGTAGTTGTAGCATGCTACCTTCATCTTCAAAAATGGCATTACCTCCTCTAGTCTCCTATCCTTTTTTTATCTTTTAAATATCCTTCATTTTTCAAGGTCCAATGAAAATCCTATACTATTTACCATGTATTCTCTGTTTCTTATACAAAGAATGATTTTCTTTCTCTAAAATTCCTATTTTGCTTGATCCTCCCTTTCTGTTTTTATGAGTTATGGTTATTTTTGATATATGCTTTATTTCTCCTAACTCATCTTAAGCTCCTTATAATCAGGAATATTTTTTCTGGCTTTATTGGGCTCCAATATCTCACATGCTATGTACTAGTCATAATTCTATTTATGTCATAGCTATAAGATAAATTGTTCTAGAGACTTAATGTACAGCTTAATAATTATGGTTAAAACTGTACTATATACTTGAAAGTTGCTAAAAGTAGATCTCAAATATTCTCACCACAAAAAAGAAATGGTAATTATGTCATATGATGCAGGTGTTAGCTAACACTATGCAATGTATATAGGTATAGAAAATCAACACATACACCTTAAACTTACACAATGTTATATGTCAATTATATAAATAAAGATTAGGGAGAGTCATTAGCATTTACCATTCCTGAAAGAAATAAAATAAACATTGCTAAACATAATTGTTTTGAAGATTAACATAATTATAACTATCAGACAAGAATGATGAATATTTTTTAAAGTATTGCTATTACCTTAAAGCAATCTTTGAATGAAAACTTAAAAGAAATAAATCCAGTGCCACAGATAATTTCTGGGTTCACTAATTACTGGTGAGATTTCTACTTTTTAACAGTGAAATTCACTGGTAAATCAATGTGTTTTTTCTGCCTATGAGGTATGTTAATTTAAAATATATTAATTTTTGTAATGATGTGAAGGTTAATTTTTTTCTTAGACATATGAAAGATCATAAAGTTATCTATCTTTTCCAAAGAACTTGGTGTAAATTCAACCAACAAATCTTTAGTTAATTTATTCATTCATTCAGTCATTGATGAAAACTTTTTTTGTGTGTGTGCTAGGAAGTGTGTTTTGAAGATAGAATACAACATAGTCTAGTTGGGGAGATAAACAATTGCTTTAGAGTTTATTGATGTATGTTTATAAAAAGGTACTATAAAAACATACATAATCCATTCTAGAGATTGAACTAAAGGGTAGGAATAGATTGAGTTCAAAGACTTCTCAGAAGAATGTACACTTGAGCCCAGTCTTTAACTTATTAAACCACCTAAAAAGTATAGAAGAGAGGACAGATTCTTTCTAGGCAGAGGCATGAAATACACAAATAGAGGTGAGAAAATATATTTAGAGTTTCAAGAACTTCAGCAGTCCTGAAGATTGAGGCCATAAAGATAGTTGCAGGTAATCTGCCGAGGAATAACACAGAATGAACATTATGTCTCATGCTGAGTAAATGAGTTTTATTTAAAAGGGCTTGGATGTTTGGTTGAAGGTTATACTGCCTGAGAATTAGAAGATAAGAGAAGCATCAGAATGGTGGTGGGAAGACAGAAGGAAGAGGCAATTTTAGATGAGTACTATTTTCTAAAATGTTAAGAAATTCTGTGTAGAATGAATACATCATAGATCTGTTTGAATTGGGAAGACATGCAAAAGTCATTGACATCTAAGATCGCTGTTATCTAAGAATTTGAAAAAGTAAGACAATTAACAAATATAAAAAATAGTTAATTTTTTAATAAATAAAATTTAAAGTGCAGCTTTCTTTGTGTCTTACTCTTGACTACACATCTGAATTTCCTTGAGTTTCTTCATTTTAAATTTTATTTTATTAGTTTCAAGTATACAGTAGACATTTATATGGTTTATAAAACAATCCCCCTAATTGTTCTTTCTGTCCTCTGGCTCTCTGCCTAGCCATTACATTAATGCTAACTGCATTCCCTATGTTGTGCTCCCCATCCCTATGACCATCTATCAACTACTAATGTGTACTTTTTTAACTCTTCATCCCATTCTCCCAGTCCCCCAAACCCTCTTTCCTCTGTTCACCCCAGATTGTCCTCTATATTTGTGAATCTGTTTTTGATTGGTTCTTTTTGTTCCTTAGATTCTGCATTAAATGAAATCATATGATATTTATCTTTCTCTGTCTGACTTATGCCACTCAGCATAATAACCTCTAGATTCATCCATGTCATTTCAAATGGTAGGATTTCATTTTTTTAAATGGCTAAGTAATGTTCCATTGTATATATAAACCATAATTTCTTCATCCAATAGTGTGTTGATGGGCATTTAGGTTGCTTCCATATCCTGGCTATTGTAAATTGTGCTGCCATGAACATAGAAGTGCAGAAATCTTTACAAATTATTGTTTTGGGTTTTTTTTTTGATAAATACTGAAAAGTGCAATTGCTGGGTCAAAAGGTATATCCATATTTAATTTTTTGAGAAACCTTCAGACTATTTTCCATAGTGGCTGTACCAATTTGCGATCCTACCAACAGTGTATGAGGATTTCCTTTTTCTACATCCTCGCCAACACTTGTTCTTTGATTTATTGGTGATTGCCATTCTAGTGTGAGATGATATTTTATTGTGGTTTTAATTTGTATTTCTCTGATGATTAGTGACTTTGAGCATCTTTTTATATGTCTCTTGGCTATCTGTATTTTCTCTTTGGAGAAGTATCTATTCAGGTCTTCTGCCCATTTTTAAACTGGATTTTTGTTGTTGTTGTTGAGTTGTATGAGTTCTTTATTTTAGATGTTGACTTCTTATCAGATGTATCATAAGTGAATATCTTCTCTCATTCAGTCGGTTGTCTTTTTGTTTTGTTGATGGTTTCCTGTGCTGTACAAAAATTTTTAGTTTGATGTAGTCTCACTTATTTATTTTTTCTTTTGTTTCCCTTGTCTAAGAAGATATATCTGAAAAGAAAGTACTATTAGCAGTATCAGAGAGTTTGCTGCCTATGTTTCTGGATCTTACATTTAAATCTTTAATCTATTTTGAGTCTATTCTTGTATATGATGTAAGAGGGTGGTGCAGTTTCTTTGTTTCTTTGTTTTTTCTTTGTTTCTCTCTCTCTCTCTCTCTCTCTCTCTCTCTCTTTCTCTCTTTCTCTTCCTTCCTTCCTTCCTTCCTTTCCTTTTCTTTCCCTTCCTATTTTTTTTTTTTTTGCATCTATCTGCCCAGTTTTCTCAGAACCATACATTGAAGAGACTGTCTTTACTCCATGGGTATTCTTGCCTCCTGTGTCATATATTAAGTGAGCATATAGTTGTGGATTTATTTTTTGGTTCTCTATTATGTTTCATTGATCAATGTACCAGCTTTTATGCCAGTACATGCTGTTTTGATTACTATAGCCCTGTAAGTATAATTTGATATCAGGTAGCTGTGATACCTCAACCTTTGTTCTTTTTTCTCAAAATTGCCATGGATATTCAGGGTTTTTTATGGTTCCATATAAATTTTAGGATTATTTGTTCTAGCTCTCTGAAAAATGCTGTTGGTATTTTGATAAGAATTGCATTGAATCTTTAGATTGCGTTGGGTGGTATAGCTATTTTAATGATGTTGATTCTTTCTACCCAAGAGCATGGTATATGCTTCCATTTATTTGTATCTTCTTCAATTTATTTTTTTAATGACATAATTTTCTTAGAACAAGACTTTTACCTCCTTGGTTAAAATGATGCTCGGGTATTTTATTGTTTTCCATGCAATTATAAATGGAATTATTTTCTCTTTCTGAAAGTTGATCATTGGAATAAAAAATGCTACTGACTTCAGAATATTAATTTTGTATCCTGCCACTTTACTGAATTCATTGATCAGTTCTAATAGCTTTTGGGTGGAATCTTTATGGTTCTCTATATATAGTATCATAACATCTGCAAATAACAAGAGTTTTACTTCTTCCTTTCTAATTCTTATCTTATTGCTGTGGCTAAGACTTCTAATAAAATGTTGAAGAGGAGTGGTGAAAGTGGGCATCCTTGTCTTGTTCCTGATCTTAAGGAAAATGCTTTTTCTCTTCCCCATCAAGTAAGATGTTAGCTGTCATATATGGCCTTTATTATGTTGAGGTATATTCCTTCTATTCCCACTTTGCTGAGAGATTTTATCACAAATGTATGCTGAGTTTTGTCAAATGCTTTTCTGCATTTATTAATATGATCATATGGTTTTTAATCTTTTGATTTGTTAAAGTGGTGTGTTACATTAATTGATTTGTGGATTTTGTACCAACCTTGCATCCCAGGAATAAATCCAACTTAATCATAGTATATGATATTTTTGATGTATTACTGAATTTTATTTGCTAATATTTTGTGGAGGATTTTTGTATCAATGTTCATAAGAAATATCGGCCTATAGTTTTGCTTTTTTGTAATATCTTTGTCTGGTTTTGGAATCAAGGTGATGGTGGCCTCATAAAAGGGGTTAGGAGAGCCTTTCCTCTTCTTGAATTTTTTGGAATAGTTTGAGAAGAATAGGTGTTACTTCTTCTTTGACTGTTTGGTAAAATTTGCCTATGAAGCCATCTGGTTCACGAGTTTGCTTTTTGGTAGGTTTTTGATTACTGATTCTATTTCATTGGTGGTAATAGGTCAGTTCGGATTTTCTGTTTCTTCTTCAATCAGTCTTGGGAGATTGTATGTTTCTAAGAATGTGTCCATTTCTTCTAGATTGTCCTATGTATTAGCATATAATTGCTCATAGTATTTTCTTATGATCCTTTGTATTTCTGTGGAGTCCATAGTTATTTCTTCTCTGTAATTTCTGATTTTATTTATTTGAGTTCTCTCTCTTTTTACCTCAATGAGTCTGGCTAAAGGTCTATCAGTTTTGTTTATCCTTTCAAAGAACCAGCTCTTGGTTTCATTAACCTTTCCTATTGTTTTTCTAGACTCTATTTTGCTTATTTCTGCTCTGATCTTTATTATTTCCTTCCTTGTATTCGCTCTGGACTTTACTGTTCTTTAAGTATAAGGTCAGATTGTTTATTTGGGATTTTTCTTGTTTCTTGAGGTAGGCTTATATTACTATGAATTACCCTCTTAGGATGGCTTTCTCTGTGTCCCATAAATTTTGAAACTTGTGTTTTCGTTTTCATTTGTCTGTAGGTATTTTTTGATTTATTTTTTGATCTTACTGATAATCTATTCATTCTTCAGTAGCATGTTTTAGCCTCCATGTGTTTATGTGTTTTCCAGTTTTTTTCTCATAGTTGATTTATAGTTTCATACCATTGTGATTGGAGAAGAGAGTTGATATGATCCCAGTCTTCTTAAATTTATTGAGACTTGTTTTGTGTCCTAGCATGTGATCTATTCTGGAAAATGTTCCATGTGCACTTGAGAAGAACACATATTTTGCTGCTTTGGGGTAAAATGCTCTGAAAATATCTATTATATCCATCTGTGTGTCTTTTAGGCCCATTGTTCCCTTTTTATGTATTTTTTTTTTTGTCTGGAAAATCTGTCCACTGGTGTCAACAGGTGAATTTTCTTAAGGTTTAAGGTTTTATTCATTATTGCATACCCAAGGCCTATTTACACCCCAAATAATGCTTAAGTAACATAGAAGGAAATCAGAACAGATAATATTATGTATTAATATAGGAGGTCAGAATTTTGAAGAACTCAGTAACTCTGAAAAAGGTAAAGATGACATATACACGGAAAGGTTTTGATTAGTAAGTAGAGGGAAGCCAGCTTTCCACAAAAGAACAAATGTGAAGGCATCAACAGCCATGGTTGCCCATGGGACAGGGATGTAGTTGACTAGTGGAGGACATGATGGAACACAGAGGTCAGCTAGTAGGAGGAGGTATAGCCTCATTACAGAGTGCCTTGAAAGTCAGAGAAATTAAGCTTTGGTATAAAATTAGTAAGAAAAATTGTTTGTGACAAGCTGTTGAGATCGATAGATAACAAATATTACTGTTTCTTTGAAATCTATCTAAATGCCTTTCTTTTTTGTCTATAGAATACCAAAAATATCCATCATTGGCATTTAGAAAGGCATTTCTTTCTCTGCTTCATTTATTATTTACCCCCCAAAGAGGCAGGTCTTCATATTGTAGAGAAACATTTTCCTCAACCATCTTAGGGTCTGAAAAAGTAAGTTGACAAGGACATTAACAGAAAAAAAACATACAGGTTAGTATGATATGTTTTACATGACATGGGAGACTTCATAAGGAAATGAAGAAGGAAGAAGCAGTTAAACCTGAGTCTTTCTATGCTGGAGTTGATGAAGAGTAGGCAGTCATGTAGAACTATAAATGGTCAGAGAGTATGAATGAAGTAAGTGTGGTAAATTGGGGGAACTTAGCAAAACCTAGTATTCCTTTTGCTAGGATTCTTCTCAGAGTTCCTTTTTCTTTGGAAATAAGGATGCTCTTTTCCTCCAGATACATAGAGCGACATTCCTGCTTCTAATATTTTCTCAGATTCCTCATCTTAAAATATTCACTAAGCCAGGGTATTATATTTTGGAGTAGCCTGTCCTGAACCCCATCAATAGCTTTACAGTGTCCTGCCCAGCCCCATGTTTCCCTTGGAGAACTCCCTTCTTTAGGAAACTATCTCTGTATATATTTCCCTCAGTCCAGACTTCTCAAAAGTGTACCAGCTCCCGGCATAAATAACATAAACTTCCTCAAAGATTTTGAAAACCCAAAGACCTGTTTTAATATTTATGAAGTTCTTAAAGTCAAAAACCTGAAGGTGATAATTCTGCTGAGATGTAAAAGATAAACTAGACTCTTTTCTATGCTATAATGAGTGTGTATTAGGAGCGACTTTGTTGAGTAAGTGAAGTTAGAATGCTGGATAAATTTTTTTTTTTCTAATTTAAATCTGCTTAGGGCATTTTCCCAGGTTTGTTTTTCCAATGAATAATTTTATTGCTCTATTCGTATTTATAATGTTTTGGGGCCTTTTTCTTTTATGGATGGATTGTTTTCAAATGCTTTCAAACTAACTCTTGCAATACAACTTTCAGTCTATGAATATTCAGCTCCAGTGTAAGCATTTCATTTTGCTATTGAGACGTTGTGATTGCACCTTTCTTAATATACTTCTTTCTTTGCTTATGAAAATTGACACCATAAATGCTGATTATTCTAAGTGACTAAAAAGATTGCTTCTCTCCTGGAATGTATTTGTAGGAAATGCTCTTTGCATTCCAGGTGTTTTGTGCCACCTGTGTTTACATCTTTGCCTCTCCCACTTCTCCTTATATGCCTGTGTTCCTTCAGAGCCACCTTTTCACCCATTATCAGTCTCCCTGTGGCTGCAGTTTCTAGCTGTAACTAGAAATCCTGCCTTGCATCATTGCATTATGTACATTTAGGTATGTGTTTGATGTGTTCTGCGTTGACATAATTTAAAATACATTGCTTAAACCAGATCTGTGGTCTTTAATTTTTGGTCATCAATATTAATGAACATTCTGTATAACTCTTTTAAAAATAGAAGTCATATTACTTTGTGACTGCTTTGTAGCCAGAAAACAATCAGAATTCTAAAAAAAACTTCTATAGAGAAAATAGAAAGTACCAAAACCAGACAAAGCTATGCACAGGTGATAAAAGCTAAAATACAGCCCTTGAACTCACAGATTTTATTATTTAGCTCATCTGGTTTTCCATAATTTGCACTTTGAACTTTGTTCTAAGGAATGGGAGAAGATGGAATGAGCAAATTCTACATGAAAATGAAGAGCAAAATAATGTGCCTATATATATATTCATTTTATGTATATATCTATATATCTCTATCTCTATGTATCTATCTATCTAGCTAGCTAGCTAGCTAGCTATCTTCTGACCTATATACAATAGTGATGAAAGAAAGGAAGAAAATATTTTATATATTTAATAAAGATATGTGTTGTATATAAATTCTATATAAACTTCATTACAATTAAATTTACAAACTGTTAACCAGAATGCTAGAGAATAGGGCTGTGTTTTGAGTTATAATAAAGCTACTAATTACTCTAGAAACAACCTAGATGTGTTAAAAACCATTTCAAGACTAAGGAATTAAAGAAAAAACGTTATTTTTCAGTTACCATATAAAAAAAATCAAAGCAACATGAAAAACTTATTACCTGAACAACCCTAAATAATTGGTTTTACTGTGTTCTTTCTCATACTCCCCCAACAAATCAGCTGCCAAATTGGAAAAAAAAAAAAAAAAGGAAAGACTCCTTGAACAAATATTTGCAATGACCTTTGTCCTAAGGCAATTTAGTTCTGACAGTAAATGCTTTAACTCTGTTTTTTAAGGAAGTTTTGTAAATATCAATGTTTGCATTGTTAGGAAATAAGGTGTTAAACTTCCTTGAATCAAGTGACTTGATGTGAGTGGATTGCTACTTTTTTTTTCCCCCAGTGTTTCCCTAAGTCTTCTTGACATTAGATATTCAGTGATAGGAGTAAAAGTTCCTTGTTAAAAAAGTCTTACTCCTCCTGTATTGACAGATAAATCATTATTTAATAATTTGATGAATACCCTTTGACTTTTTCTCTGATTCCTCCCCTTTCCCTCACCTTCCATGTACTTGTTTTCTCCAGGGATTTCTCCTTCATCTCTGCTGTTTTTCTTTCTTCTCACACTTTACCCAGTTCAATTCCTTAAACTGTTATTCTTCATGGAGGATTCCTAGGTGAACTATTGTCTTACTATTTTCTCTGTGTTCTTACTCCTAAACCTCCAAATTCCCATTTAGCTCCTACCTAGGGACTTGCCCTGGTACCTAAAATACACATTTAAAACCAAACTTATCATTTTGTCAATTCTTTTGCTCCATCTGCTCTTTTTCTATTTATGTTAGTTGTGACATTGTCTTACCATCTCCCCAATCAATCAGGATTTAAAACCTGGGAGATATATATTTTTTTATCTCCTCCATCCCCATCCCTAAACCCAATTTATCAAATCAGTTTTCAAATTGGTTGAATATTCTTTGGGAACGCCTTATATCTTTCTTGTCTTATTATTTCTCTTTGTCTGCTGCAGTGACCTACTGGTTTCTTCTATCAGCTTCCCCTCCGACACAATCCTCTGTTGTTCTGTCAGGTTAATTTTAATGAAGAACCATATGGATCAGATTAATGGTTCTCTATTGCCTACAAAATAAAATACTCTTGACTTTCAGGTTCCTCCATGCTCTGTCCCCACACACTTTTACAGTCTTGACTATATTGATTTCTGTGATTTAAATACCTCTACCACACCTGATTTTAAGCAATCAGTGGTTTAATGTCTAACATACCAAAATCCTGATGTTAACAGTTGCTCACAAGCCTGCTGTGGTCTCTAGCACAGACATCAGCTTAAGTCACTCCACTGCTCTCTACTCATCTCGTTCCTCTCTACCAGCCAAACCCCATCACCTATTTTCAGTGAACATGTCTTCTGATCATTTTTCCTTTCTCTGAACCACTGGTCTTTTGATCCTTAACTTTCTCTGAAGCATCTTCTCAACTAATACTAATTAGTTGAAGCTTCTAATTTCTGTCATGTCATTTCACTTAGTTTGACTATAGACTGGCCTCAAATTTCTTCAGTCTTTTTGCACTTGTAATGAATAAACATGCCTACGGTATCCTTTTAAAACATAGGTGTGATGGTATGGTAGTAAACAAGTTAAGCCATGTGTTTACTCTTAGCACTATTCTGAATCATAGCCACTCTCATGGCTGGCTTTTATGGCTGTAGGACCAGTGTAATCACACAGGGCTCAGTGCTCAGATGAGCCCCATGCTTGGACCTTAATATTCTCTGGCTACTGTACCAAAATTATTAATAGTTTTATTTTGGATTCGTGTAAACCTCCCCTTGACCCCCTGCACCCCCAGAATGAGTTCTGGATTATCCATACGCCTGGTCCCTGCCTTTATCCCTCCCAGTTTCCACTTATTGATTACTTCTGCTTTCCACTGCCCACAACAAGAGCCTAGGCATGGGCTCACAAACCCTGTGTCTCAAGCCAGGGCATGGTAGCCACCACTCCCATCAGCCCAGAGCTTGCAGTTTTATGGCATATTTTTGGCATCATTAATTTATCATTGTTGTTTCCTCCATATTACTATGATGCTTACTGGTAAATCTTTATGTACTATATATTTTTTATTAAAAAGTAACACTTTTATTTGCATCAATAGTCTTTTTATTTTCCATAGCAACTATTAAATAACAGATGTTCAATATATGTACAGAGAATGAATTGCCTTTTTTGTACTAGGTTGAACCATATGAAAGTATTGGGCTATGGGTCAAAATGGCTGCATATTGGCAGAGTCTATTTCTATTATTCAAAAAATTAAAATTATAGTACCACTATGTAATTATGTATAGTGCCAGGTGGGTACTGGTCTGATCAGAAATTCACTCTGTAGATAATGTAGATGTCTGATCACTGTGCTATATACCTAAAACTAATATAAAAGAATGTTCTATATAAATTTAAAAAAAAGAAAAAAGAAAATTAAAAAAATAACGAGTGTGGTTGTGTTCAATACAGCTTGATGTATGGACACTAAAATTCAAATTTTATATAATTTTCAATGTCATAAAATATTATTCTTTTGATTTTTTCCCACGATTTAAAAAATGTAAAAACCGTTCTTAGCTTGTGAGCTATACAGAACAGACTGGGGGTTGGATTTACCCTCAGACTCCTGCTCTAAAAGATAAGAGCCCTTAAAATAATAATACTCACTATGTAAGCCCTAAAAAAGTCAGTGTTCACATTTCCTTGATTGTATTATAACTTTCTGTTAGCAAATTAAATTATGATTGCAACAAAGTTAATACTTTGCACATGGCAAAAATTAAAATTAATTTAAAAATAAAATTTTATATGATTTTAAAAATAATATTCTTTGAATGACATACTTCTCAAAGAGGCAATATAGTTATTTCTGTAGGAAGATGCAGTAAAACATTGGTTAACTAGAATTCACATGCAATAATCTCAAATATCTGATTAAAATTTTAAAAATTTATCTGACTAAATTTTTTAGTAATGAGGATTATGACTTTAAAAGAATTCAATCTCTTTCTGCCTTATTAAACATGATGAATATTTAACCTTAATTTGATAATATGCAATATTACAGAATTTTATAATAATAATTATTGTTTTTATTGTATAATAGCATAGTTATAGGTTGAGAAAAATTTATTAGATTATTTTTAATCTTTACTTACCAAAGACTATATTTTGTGAGTTGCTTTTTAGGTTATTATTTAAAACAGAATGAACTTTTATCCTTAAAAGTGTGATGCAGTCAATATTTGATTAAGACAGAATTCTAACTGGTTATTTTTTTAATTAGTTAAAGTTTACCTTGTATCTATTATCTATCATTTACATGCTTACCTACCTGTCACCTGTGTATCTATATTCATATCCCAAATCATTTCTAAAATAATACAAGTAACGGCATTTTTATAACAACATGATTTAAATTTGAATAATTCATGATTTTCATGCCCTCTTATTTTTTTGCGTAATAATTTTTTTTGAAGCAAGTTCTCTTTCTTTACATTTTATTGTGCTATTTTTCACTGCCTTGAAGTAAAAGTTTCATACTTTCTTCAGGCCTTCATTCATCTGTTCTCGCTACTTGATAGAAAAATGAAGGTTCGTAGCTAGTGTGTCTGTGAAAAGATTTGAGCCAAGTGTAAGTAACAGAAAACCCAAATGCCAGGCAGACATATTCACTAAATCTTGGTTATTAGGCAAACCTTCTAGTTTGAGTCTACAGAGATTATTCTTATTCTTGCTTAGCTGTCTGGAGAATTTTTCTGAATACGAATCTATTTCCTTTTGCCACCAATCTGTGTACTTACAAAAAAAGATAAAACTGTTGCCTTTTGCATTCTTCAGCAGACTGTTCTGGTTCGTTAAAAATACATGGATATTCAGCTTTTAAAACAATGCCTTCATAGCGAAGGTAGAAGTCAGATAATTTATACAAGAGAGCAGTAGCACAGAAGTAGCAGGACAGATAGCATCAAAATATCATACAACTGTGAAGTGATTTTAATATTTTTGCCATCTTTGTATAAATTTATTATCTGCAAACCTACCATGTTGTTGAAGTAAATTGTGTGTTCACTTGAAATTAGAATGTTAAGGCTTCAAAAAAGCACTAAAACTTCAAAGCCTGCCAACATCTAAACAGGGCTCTGCCAGTCCTTTAACCTACTTCTTAACAAAAAGGCATCTGATTTAAGACATCATAAACTATAGCAAGTTATGGTAAAATATATTATAGAAAACATACATAGTGAACTGGAGTAGTTATTTCTTCCTAGAAAATGTTATAAGCACAGGCCACTAGCACTTACCAGCTGTTTGTCATTGGGGATAATTATGCAATTTGTTTGATTCAATATTGCCACTGTAAAATGAGGTTAATAATATTTATTTACTGCACATTCTATTGGAGAGATTGTGTGAAATTATTTAATTAAATAAGCAAATAACGTTTGAGCCCTAACATGTGCCAGACATTTGCTAGATTCTGGGTATAGGGCAGGCCCAGAGTCTCTACCCTCATAAGTACTGAGTTTTACAAATGAAATCTTTCAAAAATGGTAATTATCATAATAGTCATCCTTTTCCTCCTGCTTACACCTTCTGCTCTGTGGGAGCCTGGTTGATTAGAAAAAAAAAGACAAAATAATAGTACCCTTTTTCATCAAATTGAACTCTATCTTCCAACTATGTACAGGCACTCGGGAAAATTATTGTAACTTTTACTTCATTCAGAATAGCCAGTTACCTTGTGTAGCAATTGATGTCAGTGCCTTATACATATCTCTCTCCTTCACCACTCAGACTCCCAGCTGCCAGCACCTGCATTTGTTTGCTTGTGGGCCTCTTTCTCTTGCCACCAGAGCATGCTTTGTCCTCCCATGTGGCAAGCTGCCTCTGGAAGCAGCCCTGACTCAGAGACCAGCAGGAGCTGGTGCATGAATACTCTGCAACCAGGGGTTGGAACCACTCTAAGGTGTAACTCAGTGTTGTACATGGTCTCCCAGAATTTCCCGGCAGAATCAAGCTCTAGTTAACCACAATGAAATCTCAATAAGAAAAATTCCATGGACTTTTCTTTCTAGTCCATCAGTGTTTTTGAGTTCACCGCACAAATAAATTACTCACACTCAAATCCTGGAGTCTGCTTCTAGGGGAGCTCCACATAAAATTAAACACTCTGGGAAAATGTGTCTTTATTACATATTTAGGTTTATTCTACATATTATCTTTCTTTTCAGGGTTATCAGTCTGCCAAAGGTACTAAAATAATCTAATTAACAGTTTTGTGAGACAACGTAGATCCTTGCCTGAACAACTTTAAACAACCCAAAAAAGTTTTTTTTTTTTTTTTCGGATTTTGAGGGTATAATCTCCAAATTTCCCACTAAATAAATATGTCTCTAACACTTACTGCCTTCCTTATCACTACAAACAAGTACCATTTGTTGAGCAGCAATTTAACCAGAATCGATGTTTGATTATACATTGTATATTTTAACCCAGTTTGGTTTTCAAATGCTCATACTTCCGAGTAAAACATGCATTTTTAGAAATTACAAAATTTGCTTCTTTATTAATCTAGCACCCAATCTCTGTAACCATTGGCTCATGACCATCAAATATCTTTTCATTATAGTATTTACTACAGGAATATAAAGAATATTAAACAAATTGCAAATTGCAAAAATATTGGACCGAGAAGATTTTTCTTCTAAAGAATTTTTGTCATATTTCTCAAGAGCTGTTGATCCCTTATGTTATATTTTAAGCTGTAACTTTTCATAAAGATAATTTGATGAAAAATTTTTTTTACCCCAACGTCCCTCTGCATGATAACGCATCTAGATTAGAATCACCTTGTTACATGACTATTTCTCATGATTAGGCCAACAAGAAGATAATAGGATGACTTTTCAAAAGGGTGCTACCTTTCCAATTATTGAGGGACTAGTTAAAACTTTGGAATTAAACTCATTGTCTTCATGCTTTGCTAAATTGTTCTACAGAACTTGTATTGTTTTACTTCTCAGGGAAGTGTATTACTAAACATAATTTAGCTATTTAATCTTTTTTTTTAAAGTATATTTCCAGATATGTATTGTAGGTATTTAACCAGTGCAGAGAGATATAAAGAAAATTCACCATTGTAGCAAAGAGTATTCTATTTTAAATAATGTATCTGTGTATAAACATAAAATGTATACATATGTATTTTGTCTTAGTCCCTTTGGGCTGCTATAACAGAATACCACAGAATGAATAGTTTCTAAACAAATTTATTTCTTATACTTCCAAGATCAGAGTGCTGGGCTGGTTAGGTGAGGGCTGTCTTCCAGGTCACAGACAGCTCAGTGTGTTCTCATATGGTGGAAGAGGTGAGAGAGCTCTCTAGGTTCTCTTTTATAAGGCATCGATCCTATCCAGGATAGCTTCATGCTCATCACCTAATCTCTTCCCAAAGACCTCACCTCCTAATATTACTATCACATTGAGCTTTAGGATTTCAACATACAAATTTTAGGGGGACACAAACATTCAGACCATAGCCCATGTATCCAGCTCTACTTCCCTCTAATTTATATGTGAACACATTAGATTTTGGAACCATTCTAATTGGCTCCAAATGCTGTGCTGAACAGTGAGAAGTTTGCTTTATGAATTAGTGAGAAACCCTTTCTCAGAATTCTGGAATAATGTTGAGATCTCAGAGAAGAATAAACTGGTAATTAGGTTACATTATTGTAAACATACAGTACATAATACATATAACATAAAATGTGTTAATTGACTTTTTATGTTATCAGTAAAGCTGCTGGTCATCAGTGAGCAATTAGTAGTTGGAAAATCTCCATCAAATGAATAACAGGCCTAGAAAGTATACAAGTGAAAATATTTAGAGTAAATTAACTGTCTTTATACCAGATAGCTTTCATATAACTAAGTTATTTTTCTTGTTCCAAAAAAAATACTTTATCCTATACCATTGAGCTATATAGTCACCTTTTTTAAACCTGTCTAATTCTTCAGGTCCTCCTTTGAAGCTACCTACCATCTAATTTTGTTACTCCCCAGAGCATTACCGGAAAGGAAATATCCAGTTTCCTGTCACAAGTCATTTTTCTTTTTCCTAAACTAACTGACTAGAGCTGCCTGCTTGGTGAATTGTAAATGAGCTTCAGTCCAAGTGGCTGTCTTTCATAATGAATTTTTGTCAAAGAAAAACAACATGTAGAAAGAACAGGCACACACATTGACTGCAATGCAGTGATAAAACAAAGTGCTTGAGTCACTTATTTAAAAAACAGACCTCTGCAAACAGAATTGGGGTGTCTAATCCAATTATCACAGACTTGCCCATGCAGAAACAGTATTACTGACCTCTAACTGCTCAAGTCCAGGGCCTCTGGTTTTCTTTTTGTCACCCTCTAAATATTTCAATTGATATCAAAATAGCATAGGCATTGGCTAGAATGAAACTAGCATTAAGATCTGTTTGTTTGTAAATAAAAATTTGATTTGGGCTTTATCAACTTACATGGGATTTTGACATTTGGACTTTTAAAAAATAACAAAAACCTGGGATACACACACACACACACACACACACACACACACACACACATATATATACATATATATGTATATATATTTAACTTTATTTAGTCTTCTCTGTTGTGTGTGAGACTGGTCTCAAGCAGGAAGGGTGAATGCAGGGTCAACTCAGTTACATGTGAATCACCCTGAGATGAATAAAATAAGTTGCTGATCTTGGGTATCTTACTCTCTCTTAGGGAATAGACATGTACACAATGATGATGTATAGCCATATGTACAAAGTTGTAGAAGAGGTATGAGGTAGAGAGGAGGAAATTGTCTGCAGACAGAAAAAGTACCACAAACCACTTTCTCTGAGGTTTCTTTCTTTACTTGAATTCCATGAGTCTAAATCTCTCAATGTAACCAATCCAACTGAGCTGTTCAAACTATGTGTGCATGACTTTAAATGTACCTTCCTTGATAGGAAACAAAAGTCCTCTATATAGAATAGATATTGGTATGCTGCTGTGACTATCTGGAGCTTATCTTTCTTCATGTTGGCTTGAGACTAGGTCTCTGAAGTTAGGAAAGGCAACTTCAGTCCCTCCTGGAAAACAGTGGAGTAGAATGCCACATGTTAGCACCTGGGTTCTGAAATTTGATTCAGGTTACTGAGCAGGAGGGATTTTAAAAATGTGCTACTCGAATCCCACAAAAGGGCACCAGGGTGAGCAAGGAAATTGTTGGCACTGCGTAAGAATTCCCAGGCTGTGCCCTATGCAATTTCAATGAGCATCATTTACATGGACTAAAATGTAAGCGACTCTTCTACAGTTGCCCAGTAGCAGCTTGCACACTCATGGGAAATTTACTTCTAGAAATACTTCTCAGTCTCCATTTTTTACATCAAAAAGGGATACATCTTTTGTGCAGCAACAAAAAATTATTGCATCTTATTTTTTAAAAAAAACATTTGTGTAATTATATTCATCTATGTAAATTATGATTTACATTCTACAATATACTTTAATCCTCATACTTCTTTTAGAAAGTAGATAGGGGGTTATTAGTCCATTTTCCATAAGTGAAGATGAGCTGCAAAAAAATTAGTTTGACTTAATTGAGACTTCCATTAAGTAATTAAATTAGAGCTCAGTTATTTCTTAGTTTTGTCAGCAAGGTCAGGTGGAAAATCAGCCCTTGTAGCTGGGACCAAGTGTACTGGATCAGCTCTGTTCTACCTCCTAGAATTTTCACTGAGTAATGGTTTTCTCTAGTGGAATTGCTAGGTCCCCATTTTTCCACTAAGTGTTTCTCACTTCCTGGTTTTCTATAGGGAATAAAGATTTTTAAATAAGAATTCTGGAATAATGTTGAGATCTCAGAGAATAAATTGGTAACTAGGTTACTTTATTGTAAAAATACAGTACATAATATGTAAAACATAAAATGTATTAATTGACTTTATGTTATCAGTAAAGTTGCTGGTCATCAGTGGACAATTAGTAAAGTGTTTGGGTAGTTAAAGTTTATATGCAAATTTTTTACTGTATAGGAGTTGGCACCCCAACTCCCATGTGGTTCGAGAGCCAACTGTATAATTATGATAAATTGTATAAAGCAAAATTAAAGGATTTTATAAAAGTAAATGGCAAGTAGCCGAATTAGTCTAGGGACTAATAAGACTAGGAAGATTCATCTAAGTCTGTAACTGAGACCACCAGGATAATTAGAAATTATTTGAATGGAAAGGAGACAGCTCATGTATGGGGATGAGCTATTGGAGGGGTTTGCTGGTAGCAAGTTCCAGGCAGAAGGGGCAGCATGTTTGAAGACCCTGTGCCCTATGGTATATTTCAGAACTTGAAAGGTCTGAGTAGCTGTTGCAACACAAGGCGGGGGAGAGGGCTAAAAGTTAATATTGGTGACATTAGCAGGGGTAGATCATACATGGTCTTGTAGATTATTTCACTAATCTATTGTAGCATAACAAACCACCCCAAATATTAGATGCTTAAAACAACAGCTTATTGTTTCTAATAATTATGCATGTTGGCTGGGTTCAGCTGGGTCATGTGGCTGCTGTGAGCTCAGCTGGGGATCCACTCATGTCTGTGGTTCCATCTGGGTGGCTGGAATATATGGGGACTGACTCTCTGCATATGGTCTCTAATAATTCACTAATCTAGCTTCAGCTTCTTAAAGATTGGCTGGATTCCACAAAGATGAGAACAAAAGATCCCAAACCATTTTTGGCCTAGCTCCAGAACTGGTGCAAGATGAGTTACAAGGCCATGCTAGGTTCAAGGGGGAAATAACTCCCACCTCTTTTTAGGAGTTGTGATAAGTCTGTGGAGAGAGGGAAGAGAAGTTTTGTTATGAAGAGACTTTAGAAACAGTAAACCACATAGAAAATTTTAAGCATTTTGGAGTTGAGATTTTTATAATTTATTGTATGCCTAGCATATTGAAATAACTTATTTTCTATAATCCTCATAGCAGTGTAATGAAGTGTGCAATATTATCATTATCTTCTCCTTATGTCAGACTGGTCCCAAAACTATTAAGTGACAGAACCAGGCATCGACTGATGCCTAACTGGAACTAGTCTGTGTTCTTAACTGCTGTGTCTGTGTGAACATTTTGCTCGTTTTCAGTCTTACTTCCATTATCTTTTCAATCATGACATGAAGTCCTATGAGGATGAGTAAAAGAGTTAAAACATAATAGTTAAAGCCATTATACATAACTTGAAAGCACAAGAGTGTCTACCTTTAGGAAAATCTCATTGTTCCACTTTCTGATGCATTTCAGAAAATAAATTAATCATTCATGAATGAAGAAATCCATTATCTCTAACTTGCTAACCTCATCCTCTGTTATTATGAACTGAGATTCCTGAAGTTCCACTGACCTAATGAAGTCACATTGCAGTGATGGTGGAGGCTCTCTCTCCATCTAGTTACCCTTACCAATTGCTCATTTGTTTCTGGGAATCCCAAAGATATGTCCCATGTGGCATCATAAATAAATTTTTCTACCACCACCTGATCCTCACCATTTTTCTCTCCTATACCAGCATTTTTAGTGAGATTTTCTTCTAAAACTTCCATGTATCTAAAACTTCATTGTGTGTTTGGTGCTGAAATGGTGAAATTGCTTCTATTTTCTTTTGTGTTTCATTCTATTAGAGATACTGCCTCATGTTCTGCCTCACATCCTGATAGCTTATAAGGTTTAGAGCAGAAGTTCTTAAGTTATGCAGCAAGGCATTTAGAAATTTTTACGTCATATAGCAAGACATTTATATGCTTCCCCGAGGAGGATCTAGGAACAAATCCAAATGGCTAATACCATGTAGTACTCAGGTTTTTGTCTTTCCCTTTGCTGACCAAGATTTTGATTTGGATTTGAGCTTTTATAACTTCATCTTTACTTAGGATTTTTTTTTCCCCCAGAAGGGTCATTAGTCCCTCAAATAATAGACTTATGAGAGCTGTCCTACCAGTCATCAGACACGGTTGTGCATGTATGAGTTACTGGGGTCTACAACAATTTAAGCTTGAGCTGGTATCCTTAATGTACTGTCACATCAGTAATATTTTCTGTAAATTCAAACAAATTTTATATTTTAACCTTATATAACTTTACTGCAGTATTGAGGTAATCATGACACTCATGGGTTAAGAAAGACATTTTTACTTATGAAAAGAAAGAAATTTCTAGGGTTACAGCTATGCTATTAAACTATCATATTAACTAAACAACTATTTGATGAATGAACATTTTTATTTATAGCTGAGTTGTTTTTGAGATTTAAAGGACAAAGGTGTTTTCTCTGAAAGAAAATTGTCAGCACATTCCAAATGACAGATCTGTGTGTCAAAGTGTAATTGGTTGAGATAATTTTGAAAAGAACCTGTTATGTTTATATAAGCTTTTCAAGTAATACATGGCTGTTCCAACTTCATAGTCTTTCTGTTATTAGCCCATTTGACCTTCCAGATGGTAGAATGCCTTCAGACTGTTAGAGGAAATAAAGGTAAAGAATTATGTGCTTTAATTATTAAGAAACTTCTTAGAAGAAAGACCATTTTAAAACAGAGGTTTTCTTTGAAAAATCAATTATCTGAAACTCAAATATTTTTTTTTTAATTTGGAAAAAAGAAAGCAGCTTTTGTCACTTCCAAATACCATTCAAGTTAGTAATAAGAATTAAGATGTTATGTAGAAAACAGATCAATGACAGTGACAGTTTTATAAAAATGAGATATAGATTAATTATAACAAAAGTTTATTTTTAGAAGAGACAAGTGCATATACTATCAATAGGATAAAATCTGTGTCTTAAACCATCCCAACATGTAGTTGTTTAAAAGAACAGTGATGTATTATTATTCATGATTCTCTATATTGACTGGACTCAGTGAGCTAACTTTGTATAGCTGAGGTCACATATACTGTGGGACTATCCAAGATAACCTCATGTCCTCCAGATCTCACTAAATTTTATGTCATTATACAGTAGCTTAGGCTTATTTGCAGTTTTGTTGCTGAATTTCAAGAGCCAAAAACTAAAGCAACCAGTCTATTTAAGGCTTAGGCTGAGAACTGGCCTTTCGATTTTTATTTATTTATTTATTTATTTATTTATTTACTTACTTACTTATTTACTTATTTATTTATTTTGATCAAAGGAAGTCACCAAGTTATCCCAAATTCAAGAAGAGGAATATTAGCTTCCCCTCTTAATGGGAGAAGTGGCAAAGAGTTTGAAGCTATCCTTAATTCATCATAGAAGCAATAATTTATTAATTCATTTAAGATTTCAATGTCTACTATATCTGATACTATTCCCAGGGATATGAGGAGTTATATCTTGAAGCTATAGCTTGTTTAACTATTTCACTTTCTTTCAGCTTTATTAATGACAAGCTATTCAATCTTGAACACATTTCTTTCCATCTCCATGACTTACTCTTCTAATCTGTAAAATGAAGATAATAATAATAATAGTTGTTGCTTTACATATAATTCAGTAATTTTCACAATTATTATATATATAAAGCACTTAGAAAGAGTTAATACATGTAAAGAATAGAGAACAATGCCAGGAACATAACAGTTCATAAGAGAGTTATTATTACTAATGAGAAAAGTAAAATCAAGGGGATTGTGACTTGCCTACTCAGCTATTTAATGGCAGATTGTTTAAGCAGCACAAAATAAAATTGACTTATATGTATTTTCTAATAAAACTGGGCAAAGTTTTCTGCAAAATATAGTGGACTTGCTTTGTAATAAATTCTGGAAATATTTCATAAGCAAGTTACATAGATTTAAAGGATATATTTTTTATTTTGAGTTCTGGCTCCAGTCCAATTACTGTCATGACCCTTCAAGACTGGACATTTTACCTCCTTGAGTCTACTTTAATTTATTCCCTGTCAAACATGACACTTCAGCCATATAAGATCACTTGTAGTTCTCACATTTAATGTGCTGTTTCACTCTCCCATGCCTTTACATACACTGTTCCCAGTTCCTGAAATGCTCACATCCTATTATTTTAAACCCTGGCTATTATCTATTTCTTTTTCTCATGTATCTTAAATATTTTCAATTACCTTTCTGACATCCAGAATCTGTTGCCTAAAGATGATGAAATATAATGGTAGTTTAATCGGGTATATATTTTTTTTCTTGTTCTCAAACCACACAATTACTTCTTTTTATGAGACTTAATCATACTTTTAGTTGTCTCTTACTTATCCATCTCCATAACCTCTCTAAATTGAAGGACATAAAATGATTCTTCTGAATTTCCAAAATCTAACATGGTACCATCAAGGATATGTCATCACATGTATAGTTAATTCCCTCGGTAATATTTCTTAATGTGTATTTTCTAACTACAATTCTTCACAAAGGAAGACAAAACCAAAAACTTATTCTTTGGCAGTATGTGTTATCCATTTGTCAAGATTGCCATTATAAGCTGCAGTCTTTTTAAAACATTAATTTTTGACAATCGAAATCATTTAAGAATCCAACAATAGAATTATTAGATTTCATACATGTACATTTTCTTTTTTCTAGCATTTTTTTAAAGTAGATTTTTAGGGTCAGTGAATTCACACTATTTTTTTCTGAGATAGCTTGGGAGTTTATGTCAACATCCTAATGTTGAATTATACTTTAGTCATTAGAGGTACTAGTTGAAGTTCATCACAGTCTCAAGTCAGGGGAGAGAAGGCGACAAATGGCATGCCATTTGCCAAGGCACTGCTTAATTGGGCCATAAAAATCAGTTTATTGGCAAACACTGGTTAGACGAGTCTAAAGTACTGGCAATACATACTACACTTAAGAAAAAGTACAATGTCCTGTCTTCCAGCAAGTTGTACTCTAACATGTTAACCAAAAGTGTTACTGCTACTTCTTCCCAGGCTTTCATAACTTTCATCATTTTGTGGACTTACACCTCAAACCACTAGGTCTTTTATAGGCTCGCCATAGAAATAGCATTACTTTTTGAAAGGGCCACTGGATTTTTCCATAGTGACCTGACCTTAGTGCAGGGGAAATATTTAATGCAAGTGGAGTTATCATCAAACTTATAGTTAAAATAACATAGTTAAATTTTAATGATTACAAAAATATGTAAAGGCTGAGCTAAAATTCTTAAAAGTTTAAAGATGATTAAATATGGTACTTAAATTGCCATTATAAAGGGAATGAGAGTGAACTGATTTTTTTTGGCATGTCATTTTCTTTTTATACTTAATGCTTGTTTATTCCGGTTCTGATGGAGATTCATAGAGCCCTCCACTCGACACTTATTCTCACCTTAATTCCTACATTTCCTATCCCAGTCACTTCTTTGGATTATGACTTTTGTCCTTGCATTTTGAAATCAAAATGTAAATCTGAAAAAACTAATTAATTATCATGAGCATAACAGGATACATTAATTTGTTAAATTATATAGTCCATTTTCTAACAGCAAAAATTTCCTATGTGGTATTTATTTAATTAGCTCTATAATAAATTGAGGAAGTGTGCATCAATTGAGGACTAAGGTGTATTATTAAGATTGCCTGAAAATTAAAATGTATGGTAATTGAAGGATCACACATCATTGTATACATCAAATCCTTTTTGGGAGAATGTGGATTCCATTGATGAAATGAATAAGGTTTATGAAGCAGTTAGCAGAATGCCTGGATCATAGTATATGCTGAGTAGATGTTAGTGATAGTTATCATTACTGTTATAATTAACTAAGAAAAGCAATTGACATACAAATGCTTGGTAGGTAGAATTATTTTTATTATCACCAATAAAATTACTATTTTTAAAAAAAAGTTTATTGGGGTAATGTTGGTTAATACAATTATATAATTTTCAGAGGTACATTATAATTTGACATCTGTATATTCTATTGTGTGTTTACCATATAAAGTCCAGTTTACTTCAGCTACCATATATTCGATCCCCTTTACCCACTTCACTCTCCCCATACCCCCCAATTAAAATTACTATTTCTCAAAGAGTTGCCTAAAATTTCACAAGACTTAGAATCCTTAGCTAAGTTAAACTTAGAAAAGTAAAGCACTATCATTTGATAAAGTTATCTCTTCTTCTTATAGACCACAATTGCCAGACATTTTTCTCTTTTGTATGTGCTATGATTATGGGAAATTCGTGTTACTGTTTCTTATGTTTGATTTCTTTGTATAATGAGTAATTTACAATTGAATATGTCTAAGCCAGTGCTTAGACATTGCTAGACCTGGATGTCCAAGGCTGGATGAGAACCAGGTGGCAGAGATTTCTTCAAATCATGGGCCACTGGCTACATACTCCACTCTTAACCATGATATATTTGAAGTCACTTAAAATATGATTGATGATAATTACTAATAGTAAGCAGTTACTGTGTATATTCTCTGCTAAATCATATGTTAAAAGGAATTTAACATAAGTTCTATCATTTATTTCTAGTCTACCATCTAATTCTAGGTAAACTTTATAATTAAAGCAAATCCCTTAAAAGTCAGGGATTTTAATTCTTTAGCTGACTCTTTTGAGGCTTCATATCAAAACCACTTATCAGGATCTCCAATAAATTGCTATAATACTTTTGAAGATAAAAATGTATTTCTGCATTCTTATGTTTTCTAAAATTTTACTGTAAAATTGAAAAAAGAAAATCTGTTGGTAAAAAATAAACTTGGAGTAATAAGATGAAATATAATAACAATTTTGCTTGCATTCCAGAAAAAGGTACTTTTTAAACGATTGTCTTCAGAAATTATTTCCCATGGAAAAAGTAGTAGCTTCATATTAGATTCAAAATGATATTGAAGAAGAATTCATGCCAATAATTAGTATATAAAAATGTTCTACCATGGATGATCTTTGAAATATATTCTATCTTTAGATTACCAACTTCTATACAAGTTTTTAATTATTAAGAGTTAACTTTATTTGAATCTGTATTTCTAAGTTGACATAGAAAAAAAAAAACAGAAAAGAAAAAAACAATTTAAACATTTAATAAGTTCTTTGACTGTGTGACCTGAACTTTTTCATTCCTCACATTTTATTAAAACAATTACCTCAAGGTCAGATATTCTTGAATTGATTCTAAAAAGTAAAATATTTTTGAGACAAATTTTGTCGTCTGTCATTTTCCAGACATTAAGCTGAAGGAGTTGGACCTTGTACCTAATTTAGGACAGGGATTGGCAAACTTGCCCTTAAAGAGCCAAGTAGTAAATACTAGAGGCTCGCAGGCCATACAGTGTCTGTTGCAACTATTGTATTGTAGCCATAGACAATTCTAAACCAGTAAGCATGGCTAACTTCCATTAAAATTTGATTTACAAAAATATGAGCCAATGGGTCATTGTTTGCCAATTCTAGGGTGAGGTAGATAAATAAACTGACAATAAAAATCCAATAACAGTTATGCTAGAGGTAGATACAGATTGCTGTAGAAACACAGAGGAAAGGCATCTAGACTCTCCACCTTTTTTGATATGTCTGTACAGTGAGTGGAGAGAAGGAGAAGAAATATGGGAGATTATCAATCAAGGCTGCTCAGGAAAGATTATGGCTCTATTTTCTTTTACAATATGGAGTAATTCACCAAGAGACCATGCTAATGTATATTCCATGTTAAGCACAGAGAAAATTGTGAATTTTGTCACTTTAATACAAGCCAGTGATTCCAAACTAAGTAGCTTAAAACTCTTATTTCTCAATAAGTTAATAGATAAAACTGAATTAATAGGTTATCTAGTTGAATAAGTTTGAAAAATACTATCTCTTTTTCCTTTTCAGTTGGCTTTTGAATTTTTTTCAAAATAAAAACTCTGATAATTTCTGTAGTAAAGATTTTAAAATTTCTATAATTTAGAATTTTTCAACTTGTTTATAAAACCCTTCTTTTGATGTGGAATGCCTGTTAATGTATTTAATAAAATATTTTGAATAGCATGGCTTTAGAAACAGCTGTGAACCAAGAATGAAGAGTCTTAGATACCATTTGTCTGTTTATGTGTAGACAGAAACACTTGAAACACACAACTGTTCAGTGTTCAAGTTATAGGGCAACAGATATCCAGCCAGTGGGAGATGGAAGTTTGAGCAATTTATCAAGGGATTTGACATTTCAGGCAGAAAAATTAGCAAACTCATTGGATGAATTGGGAAAATTATGAAATTATGAAGTGATGGTTCTAAATCTTGGGCAGTATCACCACTGGAGGATGTTTGCTTCTCTTAGTGACCATGAGTACTGCTGACATTTCATGGGTAGGAATTAGAGATGCTAAGTGTTCTGCAGTACGTAGGATATTTATGCACAGGGAAGATATGCCCAGATGTCAGTGGCACCTTGTGGAGAAACACTGCTGTAGAAAGGCTTGACTATGGGGCTAAAGGATTGTATCTCCCAGATTTCAAAATATTGGGTAGAAAATTTGGGCAGAATCTTTTAGGCTGATTATCAGTAATGCAACATTAAATATTTAAAAGTCCATATACTGGGGAGAAATGGATAAAATAAACGGTACTTAGCTGTGATGAGACAATGTGAATTAGCATCATATCCATTTGCATGATATGGTTCTTTTGATGAATGATGTTCTGTAGCAGAAGTGAAACTACAGAGGACAAGAGAGCAGGCAGAAGAGGGGGTGGTAGATAAATGAGTGTGGAAAAGTGGGAGAGCTAACAAAAAAGGAATGGAGTGTGGTCTTGAAAGGAAAGCCCTAAATTGGAAACTGAAAGTAGTACATTGCTGAATGAAGATGGAGCCCAGGATGTGGCTCTGCTGGGGGTGGCTGCCCATTGTAGTGCAGTTCAGGAAAGATCAGGGGCTGTCAATATATGTTGTTAGGGAAGGTGAAAAAAAAAAAAGAGGTCTTGAGGAGAAGCAGCTGGATGCTTTTTTTTTCCCTCCTTACCTCATACATACTTGTCATTCAGGAAAGGATCCTGAGACCTCATTGTACCAGATCTTCTTAAACCTAGGTTCCCCTTAATCCTAATCAACTTTAGTTTATATAGTTGTAATTTGTTTAAATTATAAATTTCTTTTAAAGGAAGTTGTAAAATTGAAAAAATAAAATGGCATATACTTCTTTTTTTAGTTTTAGCAATCAGACTCAATTTGTTTAATTTCATTAAAACCCATCAGGTTTTATTTTTGCTCAGGCATAGGCTATTGTAAGATTTATAAAGCAAGGATCAGGTACAGTACAATCTTCTGAATAAGGCACACATTAGATGCTATTAAGCAATTCAGAGGTAATTTAATAAAGTGTCATTAGTGCCTTATATCCTCGTGGTCATTTTGACAGAAGCCCCAGAGTAACCTCAGTTCTGATTTTGAAAGTAACCCTTCAGTAGGTTTTTTTAAAAAAGCTACTCTAACAAATTTTTAAAAAGACTCTGTCAGGCACCAGTTTTCTCTTCTGAATTTTTCTTAAGTACATAGCCTCAAGGAAGCATTCATGTGGTTCATGAAAAATAATAAGCAGAAGAGCTTTGCACAGACCAGAATTGTTGTAAATAAAATACCTGTTTTTGAAATATTAGAAGCACCTCTTCCTCTGGACTGGTATAGCCCTTGCCAGGGTGAAATGGGTTGAATATATTCCTTTAATTTGCATACTTTCAAATGCCTACTACATGACACACTCTATGTGAAGTATAGTATTATACAAGCTAAATTACACATCCTTTTATTAAGTGCCCATACGATGGCAGCTTCTTTGCTAAGTGCTTCATACTTACTACTTACTACTGCCCTATGAGTTAGATTTTGTTGTTTTCATTTCCTGACTAAGGAAGCTGAAGCTTATTGGCTTGAAATAACCTGCCCATAGTTACATAGCTAAGAAACAGAGGCACTAGGATTCCATACTATCTTTTTTTTTCCTGATTCTAAAGTCCCCTGCTATTTGTTACTACATAGTAGGGAATTCAGTGGATTTATATATTAGTGTAAACACATGGTTACAGTACAAGTGTACGTGTTATTCAGGTGGGGTGCCTACTTAGCTATAGAGAGAAAGTTGTTAAGGATAATTTCCCAGAAGAGGTTGTTCTTGAGATGCATCTTAGTAAAATACACAGAAATATGTGGGAATTTAAAGACATAAATAAAACCGCAATGAGGTGTCTTCTCACACCTATCAGGTACAATGGCTATTATTTTAAAAAGTTGGAACTCTTGCATGCCGTTGGAGAAGATGCAAAATGATGCAGCTGCTGTGGCAAACAGTATGACAAGTCCTCAAAAAATTAAAAATAGAACTACCATAGATTCAACAATCCTATTTCTGGGTATTTATTCAAAAGAATTGAAATCAAGATCTTAAAGAGATATTACCACCCCTCATGATTACAATAGCTAAGATGCGAAAACAACCCAAATATTCATTGATGTATAATTGGTTAAAGAAAACTATGGTATGTATGTGTGTGTGTATACACACACACACACACACACACACACACACACACACACACAATGGAATACTATTCAGCCTTAAAAAATATTCTTCAATATGCAAAACATGGATAAGCCTTGAGGACATCATGCTAAGCAAAATGAGCCAGTTATAGAAAGGTAAATGTTGCATGATTTTATCTATATGAGGTATCTAAAATAGAATCTTACAATCAAAGAGTATAATGGTGGTTGCCTGGGGCTAGAGGGAGGAAGAAATAGAGTCACTAATCAACAGGCATAAAATTTCAGTAAAGCAAGATGAATAAGCTCTACAGATTTTCTGTACAATATTGTATCTGTGTCAACAACAATGTATTTTGCACCAAAAATTTATTAAGAGAATAAATCTCATCTTAAATGTTCTTACCACAATAAAAATAAAGTACAAAATAAAAAAAAATCTGATAAGACATAGGTTGAAAAGCTTGCCTCTACTTTGGGAAATAAGCTGGAATACATTTGAGAGTTTTAGTGATTATTTTAAATTAATATATACCAACTGAAATCATTTGGGAATATTTTTAAACAAATTGTACAACATGAAAGAAGTTTTTAGATGGTATGGTAAGTGAATTAACACTGTCACAGAAAGATAGATATTATATAATTCCATTTTTATGAGGTAACTAACATGGCAAAATTCATAGATACAGAAAGTAGAATGATGGTTACCAATGACTGGGGTGGAGGGAAGAGAGGAGAATGGAGTGTTACTGTTTAGTTGGTACAGAATTTGTTTGGAAGGATGAAAAAGTTCTAGAGATGGATATTAGTGATGGCAATATAAATGCATTAATGCCATGAACTCTGTACTTAAAGATGATTAAAGTGATAAATTTATGTTACATATATTTTGTTAAAGTTATAAAAATGCTTTGATTTCTGGGAACTCACTCAATGACTTCTTAAATCTTAAATCTGAACTTCTATGACTTTAAGGTTTGAAAACAAGTGTCCTAGGGGCATTTCTTTACCAAGAATCTGATGTACTTGCTTTGGAAAACCTGGTGAATCTGCAGAATTGAATAATATTAAAATCAAACTTGACAATTGGTAGTTGAATAGTATAGTAGAATTTTGGTAGGTGGTTTTTAAGATAATATTTTAAGAACTTTTGTTGTGTTTACAGATAACTCAATCACTGATATTTGGTGATTTAACTTGAAATTAAAGCAATTTCAAATACTTTCACTCATATTATTTCATGACTTTTTTTGAAATTGCTCAGGCTAGACTTACTATTTCTATATTAGAGATGAAAACACTGTAATTTACTGTGCTTAAGTGATTTTTTTCATCTCTTACTCATACTACCTGGAGTTAGGATGGTAGGAAAAATACCTAATTGATGAGAATATGACTCTTGTTTAAATGAGAGTTGCAGAGGTGATAGTTTTATTAATTTTTTTATTTTAGTCATTGAAAAATTGTTAAATCATCTTTCATTATTAAATTAATCATTTTAATTGAGACATAGCAAGTATATAAAAAGGTGTGGGAGAATGTTCATAAAGAATTTACATGAGAAAAAGCATGCAACTTAAGGCTTATGTAGAGAAAGGAGGTGTTTGTAGCACTCAATAAGGGCAGGAGAGGCATGGGTAATTAGGGGTACTGGACACTAGTACTATTCTTAGAGCCACCTGTCTCTAGATTCTTTATGTTCTACGGGCTCCCTTGTTGGCAAGAAAGTTTCTGCTGGGTGTGCCCCTCCTTTTGGTGAGAAACCAAGAGGATGTACCCTGACCTCTACTATACCACGTGCCAAGATTAAGACCCTGGATTTCCTGCCTGGATGGCCCTGATTTTATTTATAAGGTCTGCATTGTTTCCTCTTAGCTCCTTTCTTCCTGCCTGGCCATTTTTTTTCCCCACATCTGTTAGTGTCTGTAGAAATGCAGCTATGTTTGTAGGTGGAGACAAGGTGATTGTAGTTGTATAGGAAATCAGGGCCTTGCAAATGTTAGGGATGGACCTAGAGGACAGTTACTAAAATGTAAACTATTGAAATATTTTTCTGTGTACTAGCCCATTTTTCCTTTTCCAGACAGGTTTGTAGACTCTGCATTTCTCTATGAGTTTAGGAGCTTCTAGAAGATAAGACACTTACTATCTATTTTTAAAGTTCAATTAATTTAAAGAGATCACAAAAAGTATCTGGAGTCAAAAATAGAAAGAAAAGAACCTTAGAAATATTTCTTCAAGAGTACGTTTCTCTACTTGGACTTCCTAGGGAGACTGACTAGAAGGGTTCCCAGCTTGATCAAAGGTTTACATCTTCCTCTGGGCACAGAAGCAGAGAGCCATTGGACTTCAAGAGTCTTTTGTGACCTTGATAACAGGGAGATTAGAGACTTAACTCCCCACCTTCTGGGCATGACAGCTTCCTGAGTTCAGGCATGATCTTGGGGAAGAGCTAAACAATGAATATGATGAATCAATATCTCACTGCAAAAGAAGGATTGATACTCCAAGTCAAATAGAATTTGATTTAAGAAAATTAGGAAATGGATATTTCCAGCAGTCTCGAGTCTACACAGAGATTTATATCTGATATATTAGAAAGTTGATTTTGACTATTGAAGGTCTTAAACAGTAACATTTAGAACAAAAATATGCCTGTCATTGATGTGGCTGCTAATGTTTATTGAAAGTTTACTATAGGTCAGTCACCTCTATAATGCTTTACATCTACTATTTTTCTTCTTTTCACTAAAACCCTATGCAGCAAGACATATTATCTCACCCCTTTTTAAACTAAGGAGGCTGAGACCTAGAGAGTTTAGATTGCTTGCAAAGGCATAGCTAATAATTGCTAGCAGAGCCTCATTTTAAAGCCCATGCGCTTAATTACTATACATCTTCCAGGATAAGGAGTTTAAATTTTATTCAAGATGATAAAATTATACTTTATGTGTCTCTAATGGTTTGCTTTATCTAAATATTCTTAAATGAAAAATAAATTCTTATTCTTAAAATCTGGTGAGATGATAGGCAGCTAATGAGGGATTGAAGTCATTACGTGATAATGGCTGAAGGTTGCTGATAGAAAATCTGACAGTGAGGTGTACAGTAAATTGGGGTGTGAGTGAGAAAACGGGGGCAAAGGAAGACCACTTATAAGACTATTACATAACAGACTGAACCAGAATCAATGTCAAATGACCCAATTAAGGGAAAAAAGTATGTTGAGGGCACTAATGGGAAAGATCAGATAGCTGTAAGGTTAAGAAGGACCCTTACTTTAATCCTTCATCAATTAAAATTGATTTGTTTGGTAAACCAGAGATTTCTTCTTTTATTTAATTGGTATGAACTGTAGGAAGCTACTAACACAGTAATAAACAATGCCTGTCAATATTTTTGGCATTAAACTTGATATAGGTCTGATTTCTTATGACAGAATAAAAAGGCTACTGTCCCTCAAAAGTTACTGAAAGATAATTAATATAACTCTGTATGCTCTGCTCTAGATAGAGGGCATTATTGAATTATTTCAGTTTGTTCAAGAGATTGCTTGTCTTATAAAAATGGGGTTATATCTGATGCTCTTTGGTTATATTTAAAATAGGGTTATATCTGATGCTCTTTGGTTATATTTAATAACTGTGGATACTAGACTAATTGGGAAATTACTTTGTAAATTATATAAATGTCTAATCATTATGCCATACACCTGAAACTAATATAAAATAATATTGAATGTCAACTCTCATTGAAAAATAAAAATTAAAAAAAACACCTGATAATATCAAACCCTTTGCTACTAAGTAGATTTAAAAAAATTGCTTGTTCAGTATGAAAACAATTTAAACTGGTTTTTTTTTTGTTTTTTGTTTTGTTTGTTTGTTTGTTTGTTTTTTAGTTTTCTTAACTGCAAAGAATCTTCCTTGTCTCCCCTAATTCATTTCATATCAAATCTACCAGGAAATCATGCTACATACACTTTCAAAATATAACAGAGCTTAACTGCTCCTCACCAAATCCATCGCTTCTATCCTTTCTGAACCTCTGCTGCGGTAGGCTCTGCCTGGTGTACCAGCTTCTACTCTTGTCTCTTGCAGTTTATTCTCTATAGAGCTGACAGAGAGATCTCTGAAATATATAAGATCATGTCACACCTAGCATCCACATTTCACTCAGATTAAACCAAGTCCTTAGAATGGTCTCTCAGCCCCTTTGTTTTCTGACCCCTCCTCCTTAGCTCTTCCACTCTCTTCCAACTCACTGACTTTAGATATCCTGACCACTTTGCTATTTCTGGAATGCATTCAACACTTAAAACCCTTTGCAGTTTGCCTGGATGCTCTTTGTTAGAACTTCAATTAAGTATCTTCCTCACCTCTCTCAGATTTCTGCTAAAATCTCACATTCTCAATGAGGAAATTCTGGTCCTGTTTAATATTTTAGCCTACTCTTCCCACTGTAATCTCTGTTACCCTGTTTGACTTTTTTATAGTGTAAAATTTTATCGTCCTTATCTAACATATGGTATGGTGTATATTAGTATGTATGTTTACTATGTTTGTTCTTTTTTTCTATTTCCTTAATCAATAGACAGAAATTTTTGCTTTGGTTTGTTGATGAATTCCAGACACCTGAAAGTTATGGTACATAGTAGGCAGTCAATACATTTTAATGAATAAATAAGTAAATTAGTTAAAACATAATATTTTATTAATGAGAAGGAAATTTTTTCTTTTAAGTGAATCTAACTAGAATATATTTTATCCAGTCATAATCATAATTGTGCCTTTTATATTCTTTGGTATTATGAGATACATTTACAAAATAGAAAATACTGAAAATAGAAAGTTGGGGTGGGGGAGACTAGTAGTCACTGCACCTAACAAAATTCCTGTTAATCTTCTGACATTTTTCTGCAGAGTTTCTCTATTCATAATTGTAAATCCTTAATAAAAACATAATTCTTTTATAGAATACATAATTTGTATTATCTTTTTCTTCTAGTAGTGTATTTCATGTTTTATATCCTTTTCATCAAGATACTTGTTAGTCACTGTATGTCAGTGTTTTTCCAATTATGTGAGTTATATCTATTGATATTAACTTTATCAGGAGTTAAAAAATTATATCTTAAAATATTTACTAATTTATTTAAAAACATAAATATATTGCATGTTAACCTAAAGAGCCTATTTTTATTGAAAATAACTGTTTTCCTAAAAAAGAAGTTAGTAAAAAGATAAGCTTGAGTTTACATTTTTACAAATCTGCTAATATCCAGTTTAGTAGAAAACAGCAGATCTCATATCTGATCTGGCCTTTCACCTTTTGAATTTCTGCTGTTTTGGTTGAACTACATGAAAAAAAAAATCAGCTCCACAAAGATATATAATAGGAAAAGAGAAGAGTGAGCTAATGACCTTTTTAGATAATTATTGACAATATTCGACACTACTCCAAAACCCAACAAATGGTAATTAATTAAAGGTTAATTGCAGTGTGGAATCAGAAACCACATCAGCAAACTTTTCACATTTCATTACATTAAAATCCATTAATCCATCTTGTACTCTGAATAGATCTTTCCCCATGCATGACTTTGTAACAAAGTGCATTGGTCATCTGGAAAATACTGGTTCACTGAGTTAGACAGAATTTCCAATATCAAAAAACTCTCATTTGTTAATATCAATATATCAACAATGATCTCATCAGAAAGTCATCAAGTACTGAAAATCTGTTAAACTCACAGTAGCAGATAAAAGTTTCCTAAAGTTTTAGTTTTTATTTGAAAGTTCGAAATATGTTATTCACAACAAATACTGTCTGTCATTTTCCTCAAAATGGCAGGCTCACTTTGTTCTTAAAAAAAAAAAAAATTGTCTACCAGATACTCAAGCCTGATTAACCAGTTTGTTGGTCATCGCTAAGTAAAAATGGTGTTTCATGAAAAAAAGTGACTAATGCAGCTTGAAACTCCAGCAATTATATGTCATTTTTCTTGAGACAACCATTATAATTTAGTGTGCAGCAGAAGTGCTTTATGTATACCTATCATGTGTCACACAATATTAAAATGATCTATACACAAGGGTTGTAACTTAATAAAATTAATAACTTTTACCATTTCATTCAAAACATTTTAAATTACAACCAGCATTTTATTTTGTTACTTTTTTTTGCTGTATGTGGTAATTAAGAATCTGACAACTAATGCAATTTTGTCTTAATGTGTGCTGAGGGGTAACCATTGTTTCTTGCACCATTATTTTGTAAATATCAACATAGTTATTCCAGGATAAACCATGAGATTTTGAAAGTTATTCCATACTTAATATCTCAATACTAATGTTTGTTGCCAAGCATTCATATAAAATATTACCTTCTTTGATGATTAATTAGTTCTGATCAGATGAATAAAACCAAAACAGCAAGTCTAGCCATGACTGTAGATTAATTCATGTGTTAGTCAAAAGTATAATTCTACAGCAAGATCTTAACTTGTCTTTGTGTTTAATTCAGTAAGATGCTATATCATTAATTCAGTAAGGTGCTATATCATTAGAAAGAGGTAGTACAATGATTTCTTTTACTGACTTCATTCAGCAGGCATTCAGTAAAGTCAACTTTGCAAGGTTTTATTGGTCACTCAGCTATCTTGTGGGCTTCTCCAGTCACTAAGATATAGAAATTCACCCTGTAAGATGCTTCACTTTTTCATTTCTAATTTGAAAAGCTGTACCAAAAATTTTTTGACTCTTAAACATTTTATCATGTCTATATTTAAAATATACTTTTAAAAAATTTTGCTGGGCTAAAAATATCATAACAACTGGCATATTTTTAAATGGTTCTGTTGTACAAGACAATAAGGTAAATTGTCATCTATAATTATGAGGAAGATAGATTTTATTACATTTTTATTTATTTCCAGTGTCTCCAAATTTCTTTGGACTAGATTTATTCTATTCATAATTCAGAAATATCTCTGGTGTGTTCTTGATATATTTTTTAGTGTCTTTAGACTTAGAAATTGGCATCTGTGGCTTGTAAATATAACTCTTCCAATCTTCCCTTTCAAAGTGAATTATCCATCCTTAAAAATAAGAACAATCTAATAAATAGACTTTATTAAATTTTCAATGTTAATAATTATAAACTCTCAAAATAATAAATATGAGATAAAATTTTAAAATTAAATACATTTTAAAATATAACACTATTATCATAATGCACGATATCCACATATATTTACTTCTTATTGTTTTTCCACTTAAGAAAGAAATTCAAAGTTCAAAAGAACGATTTATTAGATGATAATAAAAGCACAGTAGAAGTAGTGAAATGATACTAAGTTAATATCTGTAAATTGCACACATATCATAAACCTACTACCAAAAAAAATTCTAGAAAACACAGGAACATGCGAGCATACCTCCTTTTGCCATCAAAATAATGATGTCATCATATGTTGTGTAACCTCTGAAGGATTCTGTACACATGTGAAAGAAGTGAAAACAGGTTGCAATTTAGACTTTTTTTTTTTATTCTGAGGACCCCCTTAAAAGGGTCTTGGGGGATCTTGGGCTCCAAGACCACATTTTGAGCACTGCTATTGTATGTAATTTTATGAGACCCAATTATTTTTTCACAGACAAAACTCTAATGAATTTTTTTGTGTTTTTTTCTTCCTCTGTTAGTTATTTTCATTCAGGAGACTAGCAAAAATAAAATCACTAAGACAAATTCAGAATGTGGGGCTACAAAAGTGTTTTCAGAATCATTTATAAAAGCAAAACCACTTATTTTTCTGGTAATTGATTTCCATTTTGATAAATCTAGAAATGCTTCAACTATTACTAATAATTTTTTAGTGTTCCTTCTTAAAAATCATGCTTCATTTTTATTAGTAATAAATGCTGCTGAATGTCTTGGCATTTAAAATTATGAAAGATTGTGATATGTATACAATGAAACATGAGCCAGGCATGAGAAATAAGGAAAGCCACTGCTTGCTGCAACATGGATGGATCTTGAGGGAATTACACTTGGTGAAATAAGCCAGACAGATAAAGACAATACTTTATGATATCACTGAAGATGGAATCTAAATAAAATGTTAAACTCCTAACAATGTAGGGTATTAAGTTGGTTTCCAAGGGTTGAAGAGTAGGAGAAAAAGGGAGAGGCTGGTAAAAGTGTACAAACTTTGAGCTATAACACGGTGGCTATAGTTGATAACTCTGTATTGTATAATGAAAATTTGCTAAGAGAAAATGTGAATGTCCTAAGTAAAAGATAAATATGTGAGGTGATAGATGTGTTAATTAACTAGAATAACTAAATGGGGGAATCTTTTCACCACATATATGCATATCAAATCATCATGGTGTATACTTTAAATATGTTAGTTTTGTCAATTATACCTCAATAGAGCTGAAAAAATAATTAAGTAAAATTGTAAAGGACAATTTATTTAAAATGCCCTCCTAAAACAAGTTTTTTTTTTTTTTTTTTAGTGTGTTATGTGGTCAAGCAAATATAAAATTTATTTCCTGGACAAGAATGCTCATGAAAATGAAAGTATTGTAGTAGGGGTTGATATAAACATAACATAATAGGCCTGTCTAAAGAGGAGAGACAATTATAATGAAATGAGAAAAATTCAGTTGTAGTTTGTGTTTCCACAAATACCCATTGGAATAGAAACATTCTAATCATTCTTCCATTTTCTGAAGAAACTGAAATATAGCTCATTAAAAGAGCAAGATTTTTTAACCTGCATACATCCTGGAAACAGCTTCTTCTACTTTCCTGTCTCTTCCTACATTATGTTCCATTCAGCTGCTTAGATAGACTGACTGCCTTCTGGAAATTAGAACCCACATGGCTCAGACCACAGCAGTAAATCTGGTGGAACAGACGGTTCTGGGTGCATTATTTTACTTCTGTGTAAAACCTTGGGATTTTATCAACTAGCTTTACATTAAATAATGGGAATCAGAGGTGACAGTTAAATTAGTAAAAATTTCATATTTATACCCAAACAGTATGTTATGGCTTCTTTCATTGTATCATTTTAATCAAGCCAGAACTATTCTGTAACTCAAATACCATACATACAAATGTATTTGCACTGATTTATAGTCTTTTCCCTATTCAAACATTGAGGTATGATTAAATGAGAATTTAGTTCCACATTCCAGTTAAATTTTTCAGTGGAGTTTCAAGAATTATATACTGATGAATGTTTTATTTTTTAAGTCATTACTATTTCACATGTAAACGTTTTGTTGGTTTATGTATTTAACATCATTCAATATTTTTTTCATTTGCTGATCAATGAGGGAAAATAGAGAAGATGATGATAAGAACAGAATTAACATTTTTCAATGTCTACTATGAGTCTGGCTCTCTTCTCCACCCTGTCTGATTTGATTCTTATAACTGTCCTAGGAAGCAGTCCCACATCCATGCTTTTGTAACTTTATCCAAAACATGCAATAGAGTTATTTGTAAATCACTGGAAATACAGAGATTGAACGAGACAGATACTGTTCCTACTTTTGAGAAATTTTAATTCTAGCAAGAAAGATACAATTAACATATATGATCATCTAATTATGGTTACAGTCATAAAAAGTTTATCATAGAAGGACCTGTTCCAGCTGGGATGGGGTTGAGAGCAGGACAAGTACAGCATTTTTGAATGAATGTTTGCAGGTCTGAATGAAAGAAGAAGTCAAGCTGTGTCCTAAAGAGTAGTGGAAATTGGGCCATATAAAAGTGTGTGTGTGTGTGTGTGTGTGTGTGTGTGTGTGTGTGTGTGTGTTGTGTGTGTGTGTGTGTTGGAGGTGGGGTGGCGAGAGAGGGTGATGGGACTGAAAGGAATTTGGTTTCTGCAGATAGCTGAGGTATTCAACATCACACATTTAAATATAAGTGGGCTTTGAAATCAATTCTGTGCAACCTCTGAGTTCTTTCTAGTACAATATGCTTTTTTTCTTGTTTGTCATCGAGTCACGCTTACATTATTGCTTTGATTTTCATCTATAGATTCTTTGTTATCAAATGCTTTTGCATTTTCATTCAGACATATGCTGTTTTATTTATAAAAGTAAGTTGCTGTTCATGCCTCAGCATTATCTCTGTTTTATTTTTCAGCGTTCCAACATTCCAGAGCCTTCCTGAGGAGATCCTCAGTAAGCTTGCGGATGTCCTTGAAGAGGTAATTGTTTTTAGCCCTTGAACTTTTTAAGATGGGACCCAGCCCATCAGAGCTGTGTAATGATGAGTTAGAAACTACAGGGAGAGCTTTTAAATATTTTTAAGCTCTGGGATTCTTTTCATTTGGCTTCAATAAAAAGCAGCTTAGCACATCTGACATTTACACACAGTCAGAAATGTGAAAATCAACTGTAGAGAAAGGAAATCTTCATTGTGGCAAATATAATGTTGCTCTGACTTCCGAGAATGGGAGATAGCATATTTTCCTTATTTTAGTCACCATAAGCAAGATTGTAGCAATTGTCACTCCAAAGAAGCTTTAGATGAGCAAATTTACAACAGGAATTAGCAGTTGGGTACATAGTTTATTAGCATATAAATATATTTTACACACATAATTTTATGTCTGAATGTGAAAGTATCACCGTTACTTCTTTTTCTCTGAACCTTCGAACCTTTTTGACAAAATATGTCAAAGCAGGAGATAAGAAGTTTATACAAGCAGTGTCTTGTGTACGTACAAGAGGATCGGGTCTTTGGTGCCTCTACAGACAAGGAAGTCAGAGTATCTGGGCACACATGCAGTAGGTGGTTGGAAGGCCTGTTTTGGTATCTTATATTTTCTCAGTGATCTATGAAACAGGATAATTGACTGAGAATGAGAATTAGGTAGAGATATGAGAAGTTTAAGAACAGAGAAGGTATGAGAAAAATGGAAGAGTGAATAAACTAGGAAAACTAATAAACTAATAAAGAGTGAATAAACTAGAAAAATAATTGCCAGGCACCATTCAGCCTTCACTTGATGTTAGCAATCCCAAATCTAAGTTAGGCAAGTGTTTTAAGACTTGCAATAGGGGAGAGAAATCAAACTTAACTCTGCTGTAACAAAAGATGGGAGAATTTTTAAGTGCTCAGGTGAGCTAGTGGAAACCTCCTTATGTTGGGAGGATTGTCTGTGTGATTTGGTCATCTGAGTTTGCTAATTATCTCTTATGTAAGTTAGGCTCCTACCCTCCTAGAGACTGGGAGATAGAGCTCCTGTATCCTTCAATGATTACATTTCTAAGGAATGACTTCTTGGTCCTTGTGAAAGACATTTCTGATATGTACAACTGACAAAGGCTAGGAGAAGCTTTGCATCTCAAAGAGGCAGATTAAGAGTTAACAATTACAAATTTTCTAAAGTAAATGCTCTAAGAATAGAAAGATCAAGAACCTAAGAGTCCAGAAGAAGCCTGTCTAAAGTTTGGTCAAGCTGAACGGGTGTGTGTGTGTGTGTGTGTGTGTGTGTGTGTGTGTGTGTGTGTATTTCAACCTCATTTGTTTGCCTGGATTCAGGTTCCAAGTAGGCAGTGAACTAGATTTAACCAAGATTGTATTTTGCCAGGAAAAAAATGAGTGGTTGAGGAAGGGGATAGTGAATGGAGGGTGCATGAGAAGGAAAGATTATAATGATTGACCTTGGAATTTAAACTGGGCAAGGGAGAGAGGAGCCCTAGAAGGAGGAGCAAGGGCCATTGAGAGATTGTAGAATCAACAAATTTTAGTCTCAGGAGGTTGAAGAGCTTTTGGAGTTGGGCTATTATAAGAGTAAACTGGAACGGTACTGAATATATTTTTGTCTGTAGGTACTAACTATACCAGTAATTCTATAATCTGTAGAACTTCAAAGTTTCATATACACAAATACCTAGTTTGAGGCATACTGAAGTGAGCTTCTTTATGATTTATTGGTCTCCCTGAACTTATATCTGAACACAAAGTGAGGCAGAAATCACATTTGATTCCTACATTCAAGTGTAAAAAATTCATGAGAAAAAATACTGGCTGTATTTTTCTCAAAATGTGCTGACCACTGTATCTGAAATCTCTGTAAGTGTAAAACTGCTCTTCCCACTTCTTTTGCAACTTTTGCTTTTCTTCAATACACTGAAGACTTCTCTGAAGGCCTTTATTTGTTCTTTAAAAAATGAACTAAATTAGAAATTTACTAGCCACAATTAAGCCCCTCAAAAGAAAAAAATTTTAATCATTTTCTTTCTTTTCCACAGCTGTGAAATCATTTGCTGTTTTGCAAAAACAATAACAATAGCTCTATAAATAATTCTGACCAAAGAAATATTTTAGTATTTTATGTCAGATTTTCTAATCAGAAGATGCCTTAATTTATGTTTGTATTCTGCAACCCACAGTACAGTCTATACCAATGCCACATGAAAATGAAAACAGATGATTAAGTGCCCACACATTTGTTCTAAGGACATAAAAATGGAGTAAATAAACAAAATGTGAAGTAGACAGATAAATATACTACCCAATGCATGAAAGTGTTTAACTCAAGTTGAATAAGCAAGCACAATGAGAAATTAGATTAAATTATATATCAGATATCGTGAAGCAAATTTAGAAGAACAAAAGCAATTCCAATGTCACATAACATTAAAAGAAAATGGGCTTGCATAATAATTGGGCTGTCTTTCTCTCTACAAATATCCACAAGAAGATGAAAGAATTCTATATTATTTTGAAAGGCAAGCAGTATTATTATAGCATTCAACGAAGAAGTTTGCAGCTTGGTTTGACAGATATTTATGGAGCACCTGCCAAGTGCCAACAATTGTTCCAAGCTCTGAGGATTCAAAGTCTTATTTTCCCATATCACATGTTCCAGTGGAGAGGACAGATGAGAAGTTCCTAAGAAAAACAGTGTGGTGATAAATCTGTATTACTAATGGAAGACCTGTCTGCAGAGGTGATACTTAAACCAAAATCTAGGTGCAGATATGGGATACCATGTGTACCAAGCAGAAGGAATAACAAGTAAAAGGTCCTAAAGAAGGAAAGAGTTTGCTGTTCTTAAGAAATAGAATGAAGGTTTACAGTGGGTTAAGATGAGGCTAGAGAAATTAATCAAGGCCTGATGGCCCCGGGCTTTGCCAGTCATGGTAAGGAATTTAGTTTTTATTCTAAGCACAATGGTTAGATTTGGAGGGTTGTAGGTAGTAAAGTGATATAATTAAAGTTATGTTTTAATAGTATCTCTCTGGCTAGTGTGAGAGAAGAATGGATTGTAGAGGGACAGATCAATTAGAAGGCTGCAACAAAATAACCCAGGTGAAGTTAGATGATTTCCATGTGGATTTACTTTTTTATTGATTCATTTCTTATATTTATTATAAAACAATATTTCTAGCATAAGAGAAAGAAAAAATAAAGAATAGAGACAAGGGAGATAGAGACTGAGAGAAATAAAGTGACCAGATAAAAAGAGGAAAAACATAATGTTATTGATAAAACAATTTTAGAAGGGGATATATGACTAGAGAAAAAATGTATAATACCTGGGCCACACTATTTTGGAGCTGAAAAAGGTATTTTTAGATGAGTCATTTCTGCCATTACCCACCCCAACCCCTACCTACTGCTCTCTGTAATACCTTGTGTATATGTACCCATTTGCGCGTTCCTCTTTATAAAATTATAAAACAGAATATAATATCCTTATTTTTAGTGTAGCAATTTAGTGCTGTACCCCTGACCCACCATCTATTTTTAAATATCTCATAGTAGAAATATTTTCTTGGTATTTTGTATCTCTGATGTTTTCTTAAGGAACATGTAGAAATTTTCTTTAATCTCTTCGAGAAGTGTGTATATGTGTAGATATTAATAGATTCTTGCTGAAAGGCCTATCCAGATCAAATACAGTATTCAAACATTTTCCTAGATTGTGTTTTGCAAGACAAGTTGAAATAATTACTTGATTCTCTAAATAATCACTTTTACTGTCAGCATAGTATGTTCTTCTCCTCCCATATGTGACCCAAATCTAAACAAATATCAGAGATCATTTTAGGAGTAATAGATTTGGTTTGCTAGAGAAGCCATTTTACAGTTTGTAAAATAAAATAAATTATAAAAAATTTGAGGTACATGGAGGGAATAGCAAGCTCTCACTTTATAAAATGGTTTCGTTAATCCCTATACATTCTATATATTACAGTAAAATATGTATTGAGTTTAATTAGTCAGTTAGTATTAGAACCTATTTTGAGGGCTTAGAAAGTACCCATGGGTAAATGAAAAGAATTGTGAAATTATAGAATCTAATCTCTTCTTTCTTACTATCACAACCTCACACACTTTTCTTCTTCCTTCATGTGCACATGATTAGTCACTACAGTTGAATTACATTTTTCAAATAGGTAGAATAACTCCTAGCTAATCTTCAGCTGAGAATAGCTACTTTTAATGATTACGTATCCGAATACAATAAAGAAGTTTCACTGTGAATAAACCCAGTTTCTAATACATATCCAAGTATCAGGACTATGTTAACATCTTTAAAAAAAAATGGCAAATAAAAACAGGTTTTTTTTAAATAGAGAAGAGCAGAAATTAATCTAATATTATGTCTCAAGAATGCTTGAAAATTAATTTGGATATGGTTATGCTTTCACCAATGAGGGTGAAAAGGTTTAGATAACTCAAGGAATATTGTACTTTATTGAAAATGCAAAATTGAAAAACCAAGGTAAACCAAAAACTTTACTTCTCAGCACTTGGTATAGCTCATTATTTATGTGAACAGAAGTGGGGCATGGGTGACATATTTAAATATCCTGATTTTTAAATTGAAAATTAAGCATATCAGAACCACTATTTTGCTTATATGAAATATGTTTCATGTCCAATTTTCACATTAAAATATTGGATTTGTTCATTTTAAAATTAAAAATCTTTGTTTCACCAGCTTTTTTACGAGTCTCTCTCTATCTTTGGATCCAAAACTCTGTATGATTGAATCTTAAACACATTTGAGCCTAAATAATGGGTTGTTCTGGCTAGTGTTCCTAGGTGGTGGATTTATTTATGTTTTTCTTTATTGAATATTTATGGCCCTGACAAGGTCTCAGACAAATAATATTCCTTAGACTTTTTGAATTATTAAGAAGTAAAAATAGAAAAAGGGCAAGGAGATAAAACATTTTCAACTTATCATTTCTTGGTAATATGGTAGGAAGCAAATATCAGATTATACAGTCTAGGGACCATCACTGTAGAAGGAGGTTAATATATCAGAGGGACTTCTTGCTTCAAGGTCCCACAGGCTGATTAAATATTTCATTGTTTTAGCCGTGTAACCATTTCTGGTTGTTACCATATCATCTTGACATCTTCTTAGATTCCTTTGCATTCTCTCCAGTTGTAAATAATACAAGTGCTGCATTTAATTGAGTTATCAAAGTGCCGTGAAACTCTCTTTATCACTCCAAACAGGCCTAGAGTCTTCAAGAAAGAAACTGGTGGAGTAGACAGGAACAGTATTAATTTTCTTTGGAATTTGTTATGACTAAACTTTTTCTTCCCTTCCTTTAGGTTTGGCACTTGCTATTTAAAGCCAAGCTGGAAAGAATTCAAAGAACCTGGTTTTTTTTTTCTCAATTGTTTTTGGCCTAAAAGACTTTGAATTTGAAATTTCTCTGTTTAGATTTCCCTGGGTCTGTCTCTTTCTTTCTTTCTTTCTTTCTTTCTTTCTTTCTTTCTTTCTTTCTTTCTTTCTTTCTTTCTTTCTTTCTTTCTTTCTTTCTTTCTTTCTTTCTTTCTTTCCTTCCTTCCTTCCTTCCTTCCTTCCTTCCTTCCTTCCTTCCTTCCTTCCTTCCTTCCTTCCTTCCTCTCTCTCTCTCTCTCTCTCTCTCTCTCTCTCTCTTTCTCTCTCTCTCTCTTTCTTTCTCTCTCTCTCTTTCTCTCTCTCTCCCTTTCTCTCTCTCTCTCTCTCTCTTTCTCTCTCTCTCTTTCTTTCTTTCTTTCTTTCTTTCTTTCTTTTTTTGTGGGGGAGTCTTTTCTTCTATGGGGCAAATGGCTGCTTTTGTAAGGGAAAGAAGTACTCATGCATGCACAGGTATATCTGTGCTATGGCATGGTGGAGAGATTAAAAATTAAAGATAAAACTGTTTAATATTAATAACTATATCATGCTATTATAGAAGTAAATATGGAATGGGAGAACATATTTGCAAATGTGTGTACAATAAGAGACTTGTATTAGTTAGTGTTCTCCATAGAAATAGAAGCAATAGATTGTGTGTGCATGTGTGTGTGAGTGTGTGTGTGCATGTAGTGGAGGGTGGGGAGGGAAAGAGAAAGGAGGAAGAGAGAGAGATTTACTTTAAGGAATTGGCTCATGTGATTACGGAAGCTGGCAAAGTTCAAGTGGACTAGCAGTCTGGAGACCACAGAAGGGCTGATATTGTATTTCAAGTCTGATGGCTGTCTGCTGGCAGAATTCCTTCTTGCTTGGGAGAGGTCAGTCTTTGTTTTATTAAGACCTTTAATAGATTGGAAGAGTTTCACCTACACTAAGGAGCTTAATCGACTTTACTCAAAGTCCACTGATTTAAATGTAAATCTTATTTGCAAAAACACTTTTACAGAAAAATCTAAACTAATATTTAACTAATGATCTAGGCACCATGGTTCAACTAAATTGACACATATAATTAACCATTATAGGACTCATATCCAGAATATATAAAGAACACTTACTACTCAATAATAAAAATGAGCAAATGACTTGAATAGATATTTCTCCAAAGGTGACATACAAAAGCCAATAAGTTATATAACAATATATTCAATATTTATACTTGTTAAGGAAATAAAAATCAAAACCATGTTGACATGTCACTTTGTACTCTAGCTCCTAAGGTGGCTAGAATAAAAAAGACAGGCAAAATAAATGTTGGCAAGGATGTAGAGTAATTACAACTCTCATATATTGCTGGTGGGATTGTAAAATGATTCAACTTCTTTGTAAAAAAGTTTGGCAACTCATCAAAATGTTCACCATAGGGTTACAATGTAACCCAGAAATTCTACTCTTGGGTGTTTACCCAAGAGAATTGAAAACATATGTCTACATAAAATCTTGTACTTGAATGTTCATAGCAGCATCGTTCATGATAGCCAAAAACTAGAATAAGCCGAATTCCCATCAACTGATGAATAGATGAATAAAATGTGGTATATTCATACAATGGAATACTATTTGACTATAAAAAGGAGGGAAGTACCAATACATATAACAGCATGGGTGATCTTTAAATGTTATGCTAAGTAAAAGTAAAATGCCACATAGTATATAATTCTACTTATATGAAATGTCCAGAATGAGAAAATCTATAGAGGTAGAAAGTGGAATAGTGGTTTCTAGGGTTGAGAGGATGAGGGTAAATGAGGAGTGTCTATTAATGAGTATGGATTACTTCTTAGAGTGATGAAAATATTTTGAAATTAGATATTAGACATCGTTGCAAAAATCTTTGAGTACACTAAAAACTACTGAATTGTATACTTTAACTGGGTGAATTTTATAATATGTGAATTATATCTTAACAAAACTGTTAAAAGAGAAGTTGGAATTTGATTCTAGTTTTAATCACTTCTCTGAAGGGAACATTTGGAGTTTATAAGAAGAATGTGCCTGAGGGCCTTATCAGGTGGGATTATAACAGGGTAGGGAAAGATGTTGTCTGAGGGCTTCTCTGACATGATGCTATTTAGCTGAAAATTGAATATTAATAGAGATTTTTAGGGGAGGGATGTGAATGAATAAGAGAGAAGAATGGAAGCACCTTTTGGGAAAAGGAAAGCATTACATGAAGGCCTGAAGGTTAGAAGAAGAAATTAATGTTTTTCTCTATTTGTACCCAATTAAAATAGATATATCTAGATCTAGAACTTGATCTATAAGCCTTTGGACAATTGTTCTCACCTTGAACTTTCTACCTCTTTAGATATTTTATTTTATTGATTGATTGAGGTAACATTAGTTGATGGCATTATGTAAGTTACAGGCATACAACATGATTTGATATCTGTATATGCAATAGCATGCTAACCACCAAAAGTGTAGTTTCTGTCCTCTTTAAATTGTTTTACTTGCTTGTATGACCTATTCCACATTGTACAAAATATTTAATGTTTTGTTTTTCTTCAATTTATCTCACCTGAGTTGAACCAGTGGCCCTCTACCTGACGAGGACTCAAAATATTTCAACAGGTTGGAATAATTGTTGGACTCCACAAAGATGAAGTAACGAGAAAAGCATAGAGTTTACACACAGTAAAAAAATCCTGTAGTATAAGATGGAGAAGATATGGTGGATTATAGGCTATATTGCTGGAAACGATGGAAGAAAACAATTTTAGTAATAAAAATTTGCCTGGAGAAGACTTTGGAGGAGGGTATTAGAGTCCTCTTTGACTTAGTAGACACTATTTTGTGTTAGAAAATGGGGAGCTCCATTTCTATAAACATTGAGACTTTGAACATATTCTTTAACTCATCAGATATGAGTGTCACTTATTCTTTAACTCATCAGATATGAGTCTCATTTGTGAATGAGAATAATAGCAGTTTCTGCCTTTTGTAGTATTGCTGTGGTTTGTAAATGGTGTAACTAATATCAGATCATTAAACACACAAACATAGTTTCAGATGTTGATCAGCAGTGTTTACCAAGCCCTTTCACATATTGACACACATAGAAAATATTTATTCTATGTACATACTGATGTTAACAAATGAGACTTCTTATGGCTGGAGGTGATGGATCAGGAGTTTTTGCTGTCCGGAGTCCTACTAGACTCTCCACTTAGAGGGCTAAGAAGGCATTTGGTAATGTCTGGAGACATATACTGTTGTTACAAGATTGGCTGAAAGTATCTAGAAGCCAAGATGATGCTGAACATTCTGTAATGCATAGGACAGCCCACAATAATCACCCAGCCCCAAATGTCATAGTACAGAGACTGAGAAAGTCTGCTGTATGTAGTCCATAGATGTGATACCTTCTAGGAAACACAGATAAAAATATGAAGAAAAATAGGGTAATACAACAGAGAGTGTCTGCGATAGGTGGAATACTTTAGACAGGATGGTTAGGAAAGTTAACTCTGAAGAGGTGACTTTGAGTCAACAAGCATGAAAATATCATGGATAGCAAAATATAATGTAAAATATTAAGTATTTACAGAAATAAGACAGATTTGAAAAGCTACAATGTAGAAAAGATTTAGTTAGGATGTTGTGGATATTTACATGATGATTTGGTGCTTGAACAATATTGACTTTTCAGCTTCTCCCTAACTCTGAGATTCTGTGTAATTACCTTCTAAACTAAGAACTTTCTAGTTCTAAGTTTCAATCATTTTCCCTCTCTCTCAAAAAAAATTCCTTTTCCTAGATCAATTTGATTATCATTATGTGGAAGAAGTAAGTGCTTGTTCATTGATTTAAATTGGTCTCTAGTTTAGTGAAGATTTACCTACTTAGATTGTAAGTTCCTTAAAGGCAAGAACTACATTGTTATTTCTTTCCACTGGATATCTTGTAAGCAGTTGATAATAACAACAGTAATATCTTCCACTTATTTTGCTAACTCTGTGCCAGGCTACGGGTACCTGTTTAATACCAACAAAGGTAAATACTATTACTTTTCTCAATTTACAGCTGGGGAAACTGGAATTCAGGCAATACAAATAAGTAAATGGAGGTATTTTATCCCACACAGTCTGACACTGGAACTGGCACCTTTCATTACTGTACTGTATTGCATCTTGAAAACTTGTGGAATAAATGAAAAATAAAACAATTATTCTCCCTGCAAGTCTTTCTTACAAATAGATACTTACTTCTAAAAATATTTTGTTGTCTTTGTTTTCTGAGAGTTTTAAAATTTGTTATGAGAGGTATCCATTTTATGCTGTCCACAAGCTCCAAAACAAGACATTTCGAGACATTTTATCACAGAATGTGTATGCTTTGCTCTATTCTGCCTGTAATTCATTAAAATGTATGCACTCTGCAAATAGGAAGCCAATCTGTAATACATCAGCTTTCTAGAAACCATTCATAGAAAGTATTTGAAATGTTTCCTATATAAGAATTTATAAACCTGCTCGGTACTTGTGATTTGCTGTCATTTAAGGGGTTCAGAAACAAACAGTGAATTCAAGTGAAACTGTAAATTAGTGGCCTGCCTTCAGCATATGTGAGAGATCTAATTTATAAAATGCATTTGATGGTATTAGAGCTGATCATGATGAGCGCTGAATTCCTTTTACAGAGTCTTGTGATTAACATCTGGTCTGAACTAAACAAACTACTCTGGTTAAAAAAAAAAGCACAAATGAAGACTTTCAACTTTTTTTTTTTCATCTGAGGCATCTTGTAGCTGCCAAAAACCTAGTTCAGAGGCTTGTACATAGTATGCATCTCAGACATAAATCAATGAAGTATAGAAGCCTACTTATGTTTACAGCACACCAATAAGAAGCTCAAGATAAGAAAACCAATTGGGCTTTCAGTCACAAAATACAAAGCTTGTCTCTGATAGAGTTATTGAACAGCAGGGAGTAATGCAGGCATTCGGCTTCAAGTCTTTCATGACCCCATGACCTATGGCTACGGGTCTCCCTGGAAACCCCCAGTAAGGTGACCTCCCACCTCCTTGCAGAGAAGGACTCGTGCAGTTTCTTAGGGTAGTGTCTACAGGACTGTTTCCTGGTAGATAAAGCTCTGAACCAGGGCAGGCAATATTTCAGGCATAAATGTTCACCAAATGTCAGTCATTATTAATGAGGAGGGAACTGTGACTGGCCAAGGCTTTAGTGATTTTGCATCTGTGTGAGAGAGGATTCTTCTTCATGTGTCATGTTCTATGTGTTTTCTTAATTATTATGAGAGGCTATAAGTGAGCTCCTCTTAGCTCTCTGGAAAGAGTCACTGTTCTCTTTTACTGCTTAAACCTAAAAATTATTATTTTAATGAAGTTAAAATGATTTGTCTTGTGAATAGATCTTCAGCATAACATCATTCTGCCAGTACTTTTCACTTTGTATGACATTGTACAATTCAGTTCACATTTTCAGGAATCATTAATTATTGTAGAACTGAGACCTGTCTCTTCTCTCCTCTTCCAACAATGTTTTTAAGACCAAGCCTTTTTTTTTTTTAAGTTTACTCTAACTCTGCTTTATCCTCTTCTTGTTCATTGTTCCTTTAATTCCTTTGTACAGTCTGTACTTTAAAACCATATTCCTGCTTCTGTATTGCCTAGAATGTGCCTGTTCCTCAATTTTCTGTAAGTACCTTAAGGGTAGGATGTGTCTCAGCTTCTTTGTTTCCAGCAGAACAATGATTTGCATAAGAATTATGCCTAACACTTACTATATAACCAATAAATACTTGTTGAATGAATAGTCTGAATAGATTTTCAACAGACATATGCTGTGAATGACTCAGTGAGTGAAACACAACTATTTGATTTCATATTTGGAGGCTATCACCACAGCTGAAATGCATATGTGTCAAGGAGAGGGGTCATGCATTCTGAAATACAAGAGTCTGTGGCTACTCCCTGATGACATATTTTAGAGGTTGCTGGTAGACCATCTCTAAGAACTCAGAATCAAGGTGGAAGACAGAGAAGGTGTGGAAGCCAAGGGAAAGGAATAAGGCTTATGTTTCTTCTATTATCTTTCTCCTCTCCCTTATCCATCCCAGGAGGTTGTAACAAAGGCTAAAGCTTTGGACAAATATTCTGAAGAGGAGAACTATTATAAATAAAAGATTTTGACTTTTTAATATAACTTCCCTGGGCAGATAGCTGAATCATTATTACTACTCTCCTAACAAGGAGATAAATGCCTGCAGTAGCCATCTTCCCAGTTTTCTACACTTGCAGTTTGGCAGTCCCTGGTCATCAGCTTTATGATACAGATGTCTTCTCTCTCTTAGTTTCTCATCTACAGAGTAGAGATAATAATCCTATGTGTGTGTGTGTGTGTATGTACGTACGTATGTATGTATGTACGTATGTATGTACGTATGTATGTATTTATCTATCTATCTATCTATTATCTATCCATCATCCATCTACTACTGTAATTTGGCCTAGTTGCTGGATGTGAGCAGCAGCTACAGTACACAGAAGACTATGGAGAAAATGAAGAGAATGTGGGCCCTATTCAAGGTCTGGCAGTCAGTGATAGAGTCAGGCACCCACGACCAAGTGCCCCTGGAGCATATGCCTGCTTTCTTGGAATGCCCCAAACATTCAATGCTATGAACAGGTTGCTAGACTGGCACTTCATATTTGAGCAGGAGTGTGTACAGCAGGAAGGAAATAGATGAAGAAGCTGGAACAGATGAAGGGAGAACAAGAGAGAAATAAGGAAAATAAGAGAGAAGAGAGAATGTAACTAGCAGTGACCAAGGAATGGATCCTACAGTTGCAGGAGAAGCTTTTGTTCCTACAGGAAGAGAAGACATAGTTTTTCCTACATCTCACAGAAGTTTTACATGAAGAAGAAAAATGGACATGAAAGGAGCAGAGTGACCAGCCTGACATCTACTGCGCACCAGCAGAGCCTGACTGCTCACACAGGACCTCACCTCCTCAGGATACAGGGAGCCCTGGAGGGAACAATCGCTCAGGCATCCTCATGGTACTGCAGAGCCAAACAAATGTTCAGACTTCAAGTGCTTACGACCTGGCACTACGTGGACCCAGCAGCAGCTTTGCAGGGACCCCAGCGAATGGGCAATTCTGAGGAAGCTCAGGTGGTGCCTATGGGACTGCTAGGCCCCTACCTCACTGTAGTCCCACACAGCCAGGCTGAAGTCCTTGTCAGCAGCTCAGAGGCCTGCAGTGTTTCTTACAATTCAGCACCTGTTTCAGTCACAGTCACAGCCCTGTGCAGTGTACCACCACTTTTAGTCCATGCGGACAGGGTTCCTCCAGCCAGAGGTGGCGTGTCCTTACAAAGAAGACGGAACATGGTAACCAGACATTTAACTTCTGTGACCCATTCTTCCTTGTTCCATGCACCCCCAAGTTCTGCATCTAGTCCACTCTTGCTTTTCCCAAGCTCCCTGTGCAGATGCAAACCATCCAGAAAGTCAGACTTTACAGCTGCAAACCAACCTGGCCCTGGACTTCCCTTCATCCAGCACAGCCAGAACCAGTGATCCTACTATAAGTAATCATCGGATTCTATTTTTAACCTCACCTCACCCCCTGCTATAAGTAAGGGTTCTCAGTGTGTCAAAGTCCAAGGACACTATTAAAAAAATCATACGTACACACACTTTTATATATTTATTTCTATAGCTCTATATTATTATAACTCTTGGTTTTGAGTCTTTGTAACACTGTTTAATCTTGCTTCCACAATGTACTAGCTATGTGACCTTGAAAGAGTTACTTAACTTTCTTAAGTCCAGTTTTCTCTTCTAAAAAATATAACTATCTATATCTTGTACTCTTAATTTTTTACACAATTTTTCCTTATTAATGTACCTTGTTTAAAAGTAATTTTAGATTCACAGGAAAATTGAATAAGAAATACAGAGAGTTTCCATATAATTCCTTCTTCCTACCCCTATTTTCCCCTATTATTAATCATACATTGGTATCGTACATTTTTATAATCAGTGAACCAATATTGAAACATTATTAACCAAAATCTATGATTTACATGTTCTCTTTTTGTGTTGTACACATCTATGGATTTCACAAAATGCATCATATTATGTAGTCACCATTATAATGTCATACGGAATAATTTCACTGCCCTAAAAATCCCATGTCCCCATCATCCCTTTTACTGTCTTTGCAGTTTTGCTAATGTAATTGATATTGTGTTTTTAATTTCAAATTCTGATTGTTCATGCCAGTATATAAGAAATCAGTTGACTTATATATTAATCCTTCAACCTTGCTATAGTCACTTATTAGTTCTGGAAGGTTTTTGATTGACTTTTGAATTTTCTACATAAACAATCATGTAGTCTGTAACCAAAGTTTTATTTTTTTCTTCCCCATCTGTATACTTTTTTTTTTCATTGTCTTAATGTGTTATCTAGGACTTCCAGTACAATGTTGAACAGGAGTGGTAAGAGAGGATATTTTTATTTTGTTCCCTCTCTTAGTGGAAAGCATGTAGTTTTTCACCAATAAGCAGGCTTTTAACTGTAGGTTTTTCTCTGCCTCTATTACTGAGAATTTTTATCAAGAATAAGTGTTGCATTTTGTGAAATGCTTTTTCTGCATCTGTTGATACTATCATATTATTTTTCTTCTTTAGGCTGTTGAACTGGTAGATTATAGTAATTGATTTCTGAAGTTGAACAGACCTTACAACTGAGATATATTTTACTTTGTCATGGTATATAATTTTATTTAATTTTATTTCATTTTATTTTATGTTATTTTATGTTATTTTGTTTTATTTTATTTATTTATTTTTACAATAAACACCTTTATTACAGGAGCTAAAACAGGAGGAGGAGGATTTATTTGCCTTTCTGGGCTTTGATTTTCCTCAGAACTCCAGCTCCTTGCCTTTTAGCACATAGCCATCTGCTCTGCCCCCCTGGCCTGGTCTTGAAGCGATGCAAGCAAGAAGCTTGCCCTGCTGGAACTGCTCCTCTGGAAGACTGCTGATTTTGATGTTCTTTTTCTTTCATCATATTTCTTCTAAATTTTCTTTGATTGTTTTTGTTTAAAATCTCTTTCTCCTCAGAAGTCAACTTGGCCCTCTTCTTGTGCCCTAGGGCAGTGAGGTTGGTACCACTGTCGGTATGGTATGCTGTCCGTGAATATAATGCTGTTCTTTACTAGATCTCGGTGCAGGGTAGCATATTGGTGGATGCAGTCATTATAGAAAATATAATCCTTGTTTTGTGTATTTAGCACTTGGAGCCCCAGAAGTTCCCCACGTCCAGCCTCAAGGCGTGAAACTTCTTGCTGCTTCCACGGACCTAGACTGTGCTGGCAGTGGGAGCCAATCTTTGTGTTGGCAGTAGGGCATCCCAGCTCATATTATTCCTTCTTATGGCAGGTCTTTCTCTTTCCCCTGGTCTTGTGGTGCTTGGGCCAATTGTCCTGAGAGATGCCCATGGCTTGGCACCTCTGGAAAGAGCAGTTATGGTATATAATTTTAAATACATATTGTTCAATTCAATTTGCTAATATTTTGTTGAAGATTTTTGCATGAGAGATATTGGTTGGTAGTTTCCCTTTGCCATAAAGTCTGTCTAGTTTTGATGTTAGGGTAATGCTGGCCTCATAGAATGAGTTGGGAAGTGTACCATCTGCTTCTATTTTATGAATCAGATTGTATAGAATTAGTATTATTTCTTCACTGACTGTTTGGTAGAGTTCACAACAAAACCCATCTGGGCCTGATGCTTTTTGCTTTGGAAGGTTATCAATTGGGTCTTTTTTAAAAATTTACTCCAACATTTTCTGTTTTTTTTTTTTAATTGGTGTAGTTAGACCATTCACATTTAAAGTGATTATTGGTACATTTAAATTACTATCATATGTGTAACTGTTTTCAAATCATTGACTTTTTTTCTCCTTCTTTTTCATCTTTCCTTTCTTTTTTCTTCCCTCCTTCCCTCCTTTCTTCTTTTTTCCCTTCTTTTCTTCTTTCTTCTCTTCCTTCCATTTTTTTGTGGCCACTCCAGTTTTAATCGTATATTTTATATGATTTCATTTTCTCTCCTTTCTTAACATATCAATTACATATATTTTAAATGTTTTTTTTTTAGTGGTTGCCTTTGAATATGCAATATACATTTGCAACTAATCCAAGTCCTCTTTCAAGTAACACTGTATCACTTCACAGGTAGTACAAGTACCTTCTAACATAGTATTATTTCCTCCTTATTATGCTATCATTCATTTCACTTATTCATAAGGTATAATAATCTATGCATTGTAACTGTTATTATTTTAAACCAAATATCTCTGGATCAGTTAAGAATAAGAGTGTTATTTCCTCTCTAGCACTCTTCCTTTATGGGGCTATGAGTTCTGGTCTATATTGTTTTTTTTTTTCTTTGAAGAAATTTTTAACAGTTCTAGCAAGGCAGGTCTGCTGGTGTCATTATTATTATTATTATTATTATTATTATTATTATTTTGCAGAGGAAATCTATTTCTCCTTCATTTTGAAGAATACTTTCACTATATACAAAATTTTAGAATGATTTTTTTTCCTTTCAACATTTGAAATATTTCACTCTATTTTCTTACTTATGTGATTTCTGAGAAGTTTAATGTAATACTTATCCTGTTGCTCTGTAGAAAAACTATTTTTATTCCTCTGCTTTCTTTCAAGTTTTTGTCTTTGTTTTCTAGCAGTTTAAATATGATATGCCTAATTTGGTATTTATCCTACTTGATATTCTTTGAGCTTCCTGGATCTATGGTTGTGTCTGTCATTAATTTTTTTAAAATTCTCAGACATTTTCACTTTAAATATTACTTGTATTTCTTTCATCTCTGGTAGTCCCATTGCACATGTTATAACATTTGTAATTTTCTTTCAGTTTTTAGATATTCTGCCCTACTTTTTTATTCTTTTTTCTCTTTACATTTCATTTTTGGAAGTTTCTCGTCAGGTCTTTTCAAATGTTGCCTTTTAAATTTTTCTTCACATTTTCATCTCGCTGCTTACATTATCTATTCATTCTAACATGTTGTCCTCTTTTACCATTAGGACCCTTAGCATATTATTTATAGTTATATTAAATTCCCTGTCTGGTGATTCCAAAGTTTCTACCATATCTGAGTTTGGTTTGTAGGCTTGCTTTATCTCTTCAAATTGTGGAGTTTTTTTTTTTTTTTTGTCTTTTTGCATGCCTTGTGATTTTTTTTGTTGTTGAAAGCTTGTGATGTATTAAAAGGAACCAAGATGTATTAAAGTTGTGATGTATTAAAAGGAATCGAGATAGAAGGCTTTTAGTGGGAGGTTTTGTTTTTTCTGGATACGAGTTAGACTGTGCTTACTATAGAACTGGTGTCAAAGATTCAAATTCCCTCCAGTGTCCTTGTTTTCTTCTATTCCATTGTCTTTGGGTTGATCTGGAAACTCCTTACATAGATTCTGAGACTTATAGTCTTTTAGCTGTAATTCTTTATTATTATGCAGGAGCACTACATATCCACATGAAATTGGCTTATAAAATTTTGGAAGATGAGACATCCCATAATCTGCTGTTTGTAAGATGGAGATACAGGAAAGCCAGTGGTGTAATTCAGGCCAAATATGAAGATCTGAGCATCAGAGGAGCCAATGGTATAGATTTCAGTCTGGGTCTCAAAGCCTGAGAACCAAGATTTCTTATAGCAGGAGAATATTGATGTCTCGGCTTAAGCAGTAAGGCAAGAAGGGCCAAATTTTTCTTTCCTCTGCCTTTTTGTCTTATTTGGGCCCTGTTCAGCAGATGGATAATACCCACCCACATTGGGGAGGACAAATTGCTTTACTGAATCCACTGATTCAAAAGCTAATTTCATCCAGAAATACTGTCACAGTCATACCCAGACATAATGTTTAGCCAAATATCTGGGAACTCTGTGATCTAGTTAGGCTAACTAGCCATCACAGGTGGCTAAGGGGTGAAGGGGAGAGGATTTATTCTATAGACCTATGATTAGATCTCGATCTTTTAATGAACCCAAGCTAGGTATGTCCCTTTTCCTATATCAAAGGCTAGAGAGAACTGGAGTTGAGTATTTTTTTTAACCCAGGTTGGTTAATTTTTGATTAAAAAAAAAAACCCACACCTTTAGGCTCTAGTAAAATAGTTTTCTTCAAGGGCAGGTCTTGTTAAAGAGAACAGAAAGCTCTGAGTATAGTTTTAAACGATTATTTTTTTCTCTTTCCTTGAGAAAAGCATAGATAATTTTTCTGTGTAAACCCCATTTTTCAAAAACCCATGAAAATGTGGAGAGTCCCTATAAAACTGAACTCCTAAGAGTTTTTACCTCTCAAGCTAGTCCATCTTGAGCCTCTAGCACTGCCCAATGATAGTTTAAAGTGTTCCCAACCATATTGGCTCTAGCTGGGGGCTTTGGCTGCCTGTAGATAACCTATGAATCTCTGAATCCCCCTGTCTATGTCTCCAGTTTTTAGGGCAGCAGTTTGCCCTGTGGCCTCATTTTTTTGATAGATCTAAGAAAAGATACTGATTTTTAGTTCAGCTTTTTACTTGTGGGGATAAGAGTGATGATTTCTAAGCTCTTTACATCTTAGACTCAAAACAGCTGTTTTTTAACATTAAGTGTAATACCCATATAAACCACTTAGTACAATGAATGGCACAAAGTGAAAATATATTATTAGCTATTGCTATTATTCATTTCATCACAAATTATCTTATAATAATTTAACATTATATAATGAGCATCACAAAAGTCAGTACATCTCTCTGAGCATATTAAAAGTATTTCTCTGCAAAACAAAAGGTTTAGGAAAGGAATTATTATGGGTCAGAGATCTGCAGCAATCAGAATTACAGAATGACACTGGCATGAAGTACGATTGAAAAGCTGGTCCAAAGAACTTGTGACAAGAGGGTACAGTGAGGAACCTAAAGGAAAATAGCAAAAATTAAGCTCAAAGAGTGTAAGTTTGGTAATGGGAAATCTAATAAAGGGGATGATAGCCTCTTTGGATGTTTGACCCATAGCAGAATTGATACAGCCAGTTTTGTCTTTTGTATTCAAAGATGGTGCTTATGATGAGAATTGCAATTTGTACCAAGAGATGCTATTGAAGAGTTTATTCCAAGAAAGGCTGCCCTTTGATTCACAGCTGTCACCACTGTTTAGAACAAAGCTGTCACAGATGTATGGCCTGCCCAACCTCTTTGCTCAGACAGAGCCTCTTCATCCCTGATTACTATGGGTTTACTTTGTATGCTACTGAGTTTCTCTGAGGTTCAGAATTGCCGCAATGTTTGCAAAGCACTGACCACCGACCACAGGGAAAACTATTCTTCTGTCCTGCCTGCTTGTGGTCTTATCAGTTCACCATATACTGATTGCTTAGGGCCTGTTTTCTCTGAACATTTCTTGCCTAGCAGAGTTGGTGTTTTATTTATTTGATTTCCCCGGAGCATAACTTCTAGAAGCTTCGCTTTCTTCCAGGGTCTCATGGTCAACAATCTTGCCTCACCTTTTATTAAGATCAGTATGTAGTTTTACCTGATGTTATCACTACAGAAAATTCATTTTATCTGCATAAAATGAAAAGGTCATCCTTGCAAACCTAAAGAAAGTTAGACCCTAACTGCACCATGAACTTTCGATCTGTGATAGACCTTGATTCTAGCATTAGTTTTCTAAGTAGACTAAATCATAGAACTCACTTGGGGTGGTTGCTTAAAATATATATTTCTAGACATCACCTCAGAACTACTGAAATATATCTAGGGGAGAAGCCTGGAAACTTAGATTTTAAGTAGCAAATGTATCATTGCAGGTCAGATTACAGACTGGCAGCAGAGACAATATACATGCACACATACACATTTGCACACACACGTGCCTACATGCACACACATACATGCTCATTCACATGCTCTAGATTCCTAATTTATTTAGTTAAGGAAACACAACTTTATGGAAATGAGGTGACTAAACCAAGCAAGAGCAGACAGTCTGTCTCTATAGCTTATCCCATGCCCTCTCCTCCAATGGATACATGCTGCTGGTGACACTTGAGACAGATGGGAACCTGCTAGGATTGAAAAAATAACACTTGGTTCCCTTCCTGTTGTTTACTATCTGGCTTCTATTATCATATGAGACGATGTTCCCTTAAAATTTTGACATTTTCATTTAAGGCAGAGGTCAGCAAACTTTCTGCTACCTATATGTGTATGGCCTGTGAACTAAGATTAGTTTTTGTATTTTTAATTGTTGAAAAAAATCAGAAGAGGAAAAACACTCTATGCCATGTAAAAAATTATATAAAATTCAAATTACGTATAAAATTCTACTAAGGTTTACTGGAAGCCAGCCACACTCATTTCTTTACTTATTGTCTAAGACTGCTGCAATAAGAGCTAAGTAGTCACAACAGAGACCACGTGGCCTAAAAGCCTGGAATATTCACTATGTGGGCTTTTAGAGAAAAAGTTTTACAAACCCTGATTTAAGGGAATGATGACAGATATTGTGCTTTTCTGGTTTCTGAACCAAATAAAGTGTCAGCAAAGCCCCATGGCAGGAAACGGAGTCAGTGCCCAGGTGGTCTTGAACATTTTCCTACCTCCTGCTGTCCAGGGTCCTGGAAACAGTTTCTCATATTTTAACTCTGATCTCTTTGTATATCCTTGAACTGGAGGTCCCAATTCTGTGTTTGGAAACCATAGCCACAGTCCATTTCTCCCACAACATCCTGGGTCATTTACAAGATCTGGAGAATTTAGGAAGCATGGACCAATTCCAACTTCTTCATTTCATAAATGAAACAATGACTTACTTGCCAAAAAGTTGTCGTTTGCTAAAGGTGTTTGCAGCTGATTTTGATGCAGTGGACCAGGCCTCAATTTTCTGAAAGCCACTCTGTTCCTTAAGACAACTACTATTAGACAGTGGCTTTCTAAGCACACGAGTACCTGAAACAGGTCTCATTCATCAAGTGCAAACAGATGAGAAATTTCCCTTATTTAACTGAAAAGGTTTGTTTTAAGTGGAAAGCAGGAGGCCTCCTGGGGCTTTTGTCATCACTTTCGATGTCAGCTTTTTAAAAAGTGTAAGGGCCAGAAAGCTTAAGGTGGGGGAGAAAAAAGTTAATAAAAAAACAATTATGGTGCACTGACTGATATTTGAATATGTAATCTTCCTTCCTAATTGTCATTAAAGCTTTCCCTATTTGCCAAAAAAGATATGTGACTGAACTCTCACTTCTAAAGAGATGTTTTAACAGCTGCTCACTATCCTAAGATGAATATCAGTAATTAGAACTATTATCGTTTTCTGTCATCATTATGGCTACTGCTATTAATCGTCAGCATAGAAAGCCGTGATGCTAATACTGGCTGTACCAAACTATGAAATCCTAATTAGCATTCCCTGATCTAGAAAAGAAGCTATTTGTAAGAACAAAGTAGCTATTAAAAAAAGGAGGACACTGTGGCTGTTTAATGGGTTGATGCTTTGGAATCACCAGCTAAAAATAATTCTGGAGAGGGCCCCCTGCTTTTATTCTGTTTTTTAACAGATTTAAAGGGTCCTTGGATTTGTGCTAATGCATTTTAGGTTATGCATTGTGTATCTTACACCCTCAAACATGACTCCGCCACCGAATTTGCAAACAGCTAATACCACCATTTGACAACACCAAAAGATAATTCCAGCATCATTACCATTTGACCCAAAATAAGATTATCAGTGGAAAACTGGTTTTAACATTTTTTAAATAGTAAGTCTTTCTTAAAAGTAGCCTGCACAGTTATGAGCAGCAATCTGAAATGTATACTTCACTATTAACTTACTCGATCCATTATTTTAAAATTATAGAGAATGAGTAGTGCCCTTGATAATTCATCTTTTAATTGCTCTAATTTGATAGTCAAGGAGAGTAATTAAACTGTGTATGCCTAACTCAGTGATAAATATACACAAAACCAGATAAAAATAATAATAGCATAGTTGTAATTGTAATTTATAAATCAAAAGGGCCACAGAGAGAAGACTGAAACTAATTAATTTTCCATTTTACTTATTTAAATATTGATTAATCAGATGTGGCTCACTTACCAATTGGTAAACATTTGTCAATGGATTAGGAATGGTCCTTATCAAGAACCATAAGGCAAAGCCCTCAGACATAACATTATATTAATTTGTTTCTAACTAGAAATATATTGAAAAAAAAAAAGGATCTCTTTCTACCCCACCTATATATAGTATTTCTCAGCATTACCTGCATGAGATCCGAATTCTGATATAAGTGTAGAAACAGAACAAATTAGAGTCTCTAAAACTATTTCCCAAATAAAATATGCATATGATAATGAGAAATAAATAACCATTATATGACCTGCTCTTAGGGGATGCTACAATATTGAAACCTAACAAGAATTGTTTTATCATTTCTCAAACTTGACCTATGGATGTTTTTAAGGCATGTAATTTTCACTTTTTATCTATCAACATTCCACCGAACACCATGACACAGACTGTGGGAACTGCTGGTCTAGGCATCGGGCTTCTTATAATAAAGTTGGCCTGAGTGGAAAGGAGTTGTGGGAAATTTTGATTACTGCAGCACAGCAGCAGGAGTACTGGAAGAAAAGGAAATGAAGTGATCCTAGGTGCCAGCATCTCGAAAGTCCCAGAGTTCATGCTCATTGTGTGGAGTGGGTGCACTCGGGGGCTCAGGAGAGGTGCCATATGAACACCAGCTGGGTGTTCTACCTCCTTGCTTCAGCAACTGTTCTCTAAGAGTAAGGACTTTTATGTCTGGTTATCTTTTAGATGACATCTTTGTACACTTTCTAAATTTATTTTTAGATTACCCAAATCCTCTACAATGAAATTGGAATTCAACATTTTTGGTATGGAAGTGATGATGCATTTCTGCATCTTAATATTGGTTATATGTGCTTGTAAATATGTCATAAACAAAGTGGCTTCACTGTTGGCTCATGATGAATGTGTGACATCATAAAAAATATATAGTTTTTTATATCAAAATTTATTTAATTAAAAAGAATGTCTTCTAGTATGAGATTGATTGACGTTTAAAAGAGTTTTATTTAAAAATGGGCAAATACTATTCAAATTTAGTTTTGTTTTTAGATATTCTTACTTTGGACAATGCTGTCTCTTAGTTGTTTTTATATAGTTATAGAAATATTACTGAGTTGCTAGCCCTAGCAAACGTTAACAGTATCTTGGAGTTTTTTCCCACAATTCTCGCATTCCCTATCCTAGCAAGAAGGAATGGTGAGCCTTAGAGAGCTAACTACTCCTCTTATTGTAGATGTCTTTCTCTATTCCTTTTCTAACATTAGTGTATATTTGTGTGCTAAAAGAGTCTTGTGACTTTGAAGTAGGTTTCCATTCTGTGACGTTCACTGGCCTATTATGAATCTGAATATTCATTCTTGGTGTCTCTAGCGCATCTGTCTGACATAGAACTAATTGTCCTGGACTGAACCTATTATATAATTCTAGTACCTGAAAACTGATGAACCAGGGATCCAATCAATGTCTCAAAATTACAATAACCTCTATAATAGGAAAGACATAGGATAAGAATGAGTAAGTTGTTAAAAATGGAAGCGGCCCTGGAAGTGACCTAGGTCAACCTTTCAAGTTATAAATAATGAAGCCAGATTTGATGCGATAAACATATAGTTTCCTTGATATCAGCTAATGAAACTCTATTCAATTAAGAGTGTTTGCGTTATTTTCTATAAGAAAGAAATGACTTTCAGTTGTATTAGGATAGGTTAATTAAATAGAAAATAATATTCATCATTGTAGAGTTTTGGAAAGAATCAAGAAATATATTTTGCATATTTCATTCTGTTATGTGATCAACCACAGTAAATAAATGCTTAAAGAATGGTGGTAATGAAATAGCAAAATTCACATACATAAAATGTACCATTAGAATTTTTCTTATTTAAGTACTTATGAGATTATCTCATTCAAATTTTCAGTTCAAATGATCTATAGCTTCTCTCTTCAAACTTTGTATTAATAAAAAAAGAAATATTACTACCACACATAGTTGATTTGTTTGAAAATACTAGTATTATTTTTAATTTTTCTCTGTAGAAAGCAATTTTCTCTGCTGAGTAATATAGAATTTAACCTGAGTGCTTCTCATTAGAGAGGATAATTTTTGTTAATGTATCATTATAATTTACTTACACTCTGTTACATTTCTCACCTCAAAATTTTTTTTATTTAAAATATTAAATACCATTTTCTCTTTCCTGAGTTGGTTTGGTGTTAATTTTTTTTAATTGAGGATAATGTTCTTTAACTCACTTGAATGAAATTGTTTTTATAATCCTAAAAATACCCAGAATATACTATACTATCTGAGAAAGCAATAAAAGAGCAATATTTGAAGAAATAGGTCACTATCAACCCAAATTATTGTCCTTTAATAATAACTATAAAACCTTTTATTAAATATTCATTATGCCTTAGACATCAAGGGCTTTATTTAGGTTCATTCATTGAATCCTTAGACAACTTTATGAAGTGAGTGGTATTATGACTGTTTTATAAAGATGCTAGGCCAAGAACAGCTACCTGAGAAAGTGACACGTGGAAGATTTGGGTCTAGGTCTGTTGTAGACCTAAGGCCAGACTTTTTATTTTAATGCTAAAATGCCTTGACCTCTTAGTGGACAGACAGATGAGATACTTTACTGGAGACCAGTTTTTAGCTTATGTATACCTCTTTCACAAGGTCCAGCCCAAGTGGGGACTATAACAGGGCATGTGGCCAGGGCAGTTCTAAAGGTGGTGAGATCAGTTGCTTATGAAAAATTGAATTGCAGAAATCTTTCTATAGCTTAAAAAATATTTTTTTTCAATGAGAAGCTTTTAAGTACCTATATCGATTACAGCTGATAAATTTAACAAGGATATTTCTTTTGTACTAGGAAAGGTGATCAGGTGAGAGTTTTCTCAGAAGCAAAGAGAAAAAAATCATATTGTTTTCACAGTCAGCACCTGAAGTGTTTTTCTGAAACAGTTGACATTCTTGTCAGTTGTGTTGGGCCAACATGCCTATTTTCTTTCTTCCTTTTCTCTTTCTTTTATTTCTTTCTTTTCTTTTTTTTTTTTTTAAGCTCTAGTCTAGACTAACAGATATTATCTAAAGGGTTTGAATTGTAGTGCTAGTATAATGATGGTCATATTTACAAAGCACAGATGTAAATTGACGTGCCTGGACCAGGATGGTGCCTCCTAACACAATTCTATCTTTTGTTGGTCCAGTGATCATACTTTATTGAAAAGAGAAGCAAAGACAGATACTTCTGAGTATAAGTGGTTGAAGTTAGCAGAGCTGTGGCAGAATGCCAAGCACATGTCTAGTCTCAGATAGGCAGCTGCTTTTCTGCTCAGGCCAGTTCTTATTGTGCAGGAATGAAGGGCTAGCATTGCATCTATTCTGATGTTTTAAGAGCTGAAAAATCAAGACGTTTATAGAAAAACACCTAACTCTTGTTCTTAAATTTAATCAAAGATTTGGGTGTTTGAAAACATTAGTGCTGTGCAGTTTGAAGACAATAAATCTTCAGTATGTATTTCAATATGAATACCCACTAATTTTTTAAACACGTTGATCATTATTCTGTTATTAAGCCATTCAGAAAAGCTGTGATATAGGTAAGGCACAAATTATTCCTTTTTTGGGTAAAAAAAGTGAAGCACACAAGGTCACAATGTGTAACTCTCTAAGCTAAAACTAAAACCCTCCAGAACAAGCTTGCCTGAGTTTAAATTCTATTTCTACTATTTACATTTAGTGTGACATTGAACAAGTTACATAACCTTTGAGCACCTTAGGTTTTCTGTAATAGATAGTGATAATTCTGATTTTAAAGAGTTATTATGAGAAATAAGAATATATCTAGCATAAAAGTTTAGCTGCTTAATAATAATAATAATAATAATAATAATAATAATTTCACATTGCTGTCAGTACAGCTGTAGATTTCCCAGAATCACAATTTCTAAACAGTAGCTTTGGAATGACATGACACAAACATAGCTAATACTGAGTTGTTGTGTCATCTTTAAAATGTTCAAGAACATTATTTAGATTTCTGTTTTAAAGAGTTACAAACTTTTTATTTTGAGTAAGCAAGATACTTATGTGTCTACATATGCCCACACAAGTGTTAAACAAAACAAAACAAAACAAAACAAAACAAGGGACTAATGAAAAATGTACCTTCCTGAGATATAGGAATAGAATCACATAAAAATTGAAATAGAAAAGCTTTGCTGATATGATTCAGAAAGTAATCACTCAGGTCCCAAGATCAGAACAACAAATCAGGTAAGAAAGAGTAAGAAAAGAGCAAATGCACATACACACTCACTTACACACTCACACTCATACTCACACAAACTTTCCTTCAGTCACCAGGCTATTTCAGAGTGTATTTTGGGTTGTGTCAACCAAAGCACAATGTGCATTAAGAAACAACTTTATAAACACCCATCGTGTGTTGTGTTTTGAAAATTTTTTTTGGTAAATTCCTTTTTGACATTTTAGCTTCACACTTTTGAAATCTACCAGTTACCTTATATTAGTCAACTAACTCTAATCACCCTGTATTGGTAAAGAGAGACTAAGTTCTGCTATAGTAATGACCCCAAAATATCAACAGCTTAAGTTTGTTCCACAATCATGTTATATGTTCTGTATAGGTCAGTATGGGGGTTCTGCTCATTGTGTCTCAAGGACCAAGGGCTTCCATTTTGGCATTTGTTTCCATAGCAGAGACATAAATTTATCTCTATTTCTCCATCTCTTTCTCTCTCTCTCTCTCTCTCTCTCTCTCTCTCTCTCTCTCTCTCTCAATTTCTGGAATACTGAAAAATTAACTTTGCCAATTGCTAATGAGGAAGACAAACTACAAGGATCATTCTTGATTGCTTCAGCATTATTAGAATGCATTCTCAAAGGTTAAAAGTTCACAGTTACTTATATCTGAGCAATGTATTTTCTCATAGAGAAATTGAAGAGTTCAGAAGTTCTGTAGTACATGGATTTTAATCAGGTCTCAAGTGACAAGATAATCAATCAGCCAAGATAGAGGAAGAACCAATTGATAGAGTTTAAAACAAAACTTCAGAGTTTAGAAGCATCTTTTTTTTTTTTTCTGCCACCCGTCTAAGGGAATGAATGACCCTGGACATGGGAATTGGGTAATGCTGCTCCAAATAGGAAACTTCTTCACTCACTACTTCAAAACTGCCTCTTCTTGCTCATTGTGTAGGTTGGCTGAGGTAGAGTGAGTTCGGTCCTAGTTGATTGTCTTACTTTGAAAGTTGACTGGAAAAAGCCTCTCTACTTCCAAAAGCAGGAGATTCCATTTACTATACCCTAGAGAATGACTAAAACTTTGAATTATTTGAACTGAAGTATCATTTAACTTAATTTATCCATGGTTATTTAGGCACTCGTGTACCTTGTTAAAGTATAGAAGAGAAACTCAGAATTACCTGTAGTTCTGTTAACCCACAAACAGAAGTATTTGAAGTTGGGTGTTTCTTATGGTTTAAACAAACACGGGAGAAATTCTGGGGGAGGGAGGAAGCAGTACTCAATTTAGTAAACATTTACCAAACTTAAAATTGGAGTTCAGTAACTGGAGAGCTTGAGTTAGGGCAGATTCAAAGATAGCAATGATTTAGTCTTGGACCATTGATAAACAGGAGGTTGACTTCCCCTTTTTGTTTTACACATTCTGGCCTTTGTTTCTACTAATCTAAGCTCACATTTCACTGGGTCATAAAATCCCTCTTAGATACTAAATCCAATTGTTCCTTCTTATTCTTTATCATGTGTTGTCTCTTGGGAATTCGATACTACAAATCACTCCTACCTTAAAATTTTTCCCTTGTCTTTTGTTACCTCACACTTCCATATGTTACGTCCAGTCTGACTAACTGTTATTTCTTTCTTTTTCATAAGCTCCAAGTCCTCCAGGATTCTTTTCCACATAGGTATTCACCACAGCTAAGTATTTAGTAAACTTTTCTAAAGTAATTTCATTACCATTAATATATATATGTGAATGTGTCTAAAATTTGTCAGTTGTCCATTGATTTTTCCTGAAAATAGAGCTCTGTGTTTGATTGCCTACTTGACATTCCAATAATCTCTAACTCAATCTATTCAAGACTGAACTCATCATCTTTCTTAAACCTCCTCCTCCATTTTCAGTTTCAGTGAATGGCAAAATTTGGCCCAGCCTGAAACTGATTTTTCTTTGGTTCTTACCTTTTTCAGTCTCTACACTTAATTCCTGTTTATCTGACTTTTATATTATATTATAAATTCTTAACTTTTTTAAACTTAGGCATCATCTAAGGAATGTAGAAAAAGCATCATAATTCTTAAAAGATCTAATTAAATGTAAAGTATTTTCCTAATATAGAAGCTTAAGACATTCATATTAGAAAGAACTCATTTTGCTTGAATCCTTTCATACTTTTCAGATGAGAGCTCTCATTTTGTTTTTTTGGGTTTTCTCTGGGGAGTTAATAGAGTCAGAAGAGGAAGTTTAAGAGAATTGTGGGAGGATTTTTCTAATGATTCACAGAAATTCAGACAGAAAGAATTATTGCTGTTCAGTTAGCAAGAATGCCTTCCCTTAAAATTTAACTTCTTAGCCCACAGTTGGAAAATACTTTACTTTTAAGAAAATTACAGAAAAAAAGATGTAGTATTGTTAGCATTCCCTAAGTGATGGATATAATGTTCATAATGTCATTTCTAGATTTTCCAAGCCTCTTGATTAGACTTCATTTACAAGTATAACATAGTCCTTCAAATGTAAGCTGAGAGAGCTGTATATTTCACATGAATTTATTGTGGCCATATTCTGGGCACCATGAGCTCTTAAGAGGAAAGGCTTTAAATAAACTCATGAAATAAAAAATAAATTAATATGGATCTGACTCTCCTTTACTGTTGGTCTGTTTTGAATGGTTAACCTGATTTAATGATTCCAGGGGGTTTTAGCTATTATGTGCTCTCACAGAGAAAGCATATTGAAACAGGCTGTGGTTTGTAAATCTTGGCAGCAGCCTTAAGTATTATCCTTGATTAGCCCGAATTCCTTTTGTTCCAGCCTGACTTTAGAAATTAAGTTCAAGTGTTCTAAGTGCCTCCTGCAATCAAACACTCTATGAACTGCCTGTTTACTATTTAATTTCATTGTAGTTTATTTGATTTCTTAAGAAGGATGCTGTTTTCTTTTTTATATTAACGAAAAAAAGAGGCTTCCGGTCAACATGCTAATGTCCTCAACCCAGGAATATTTAATTGCCTAATTTCTACTCTCTGTTTTTGCCAAGGTCCAAGAATTTATCTTAGTGAGCTCTTCTTGAATCTACCCTGAAATGCGGTTTAGAGCAAGGTGGAAGGACACCTGCATTCTTCTTTAGGAGCACATTGATACTTTCCCCTTCTTTAAAAGGGGTTGGAAACTACATCCTCAAACATTCCTTTTTGCTCAAACATTTTATGATTCTAAGACATAATGACATTTTCACTTCTTTTTCTTCTTTATTGTTTACCTTTTCTCCCATTTAGGAGCCACATGAGCACATGATGTCCTCCAAGGATTTTGTGGCTTTGCAGACACTTTCTTTTCACATTTATAGTGCAGTAATACGAACACTTCTTGGGAATCAGAGTATTCATGTTCAAGTTCCAGTTCTGCTGCTACTTCCCTTCCAGATGTGTGACTTTGAGCAAAGTGTTAACCTTCTAAAGCTCAGTGTTTCATCAAGTGTAATGGAAGTAATATAATTTTATATACTCCAGTGGGTTTTTGTGAAGTTTGGGGAGAATTAAGTAAAATATATTATTAATATTATTTTATTGGCACTATTTCTGAAGTAGGATGCAGATAGAGATAGAGTATGTCGGTAAACTCATCAGATAGAATGAATTTTGTTGTATATGAGCATATGTTGTATATGTACAACCATGCAAAAAATGTCAAATTCTTCTGAATATGTGCTAGTGCTTGGTGTAATTTTTTATGAGTTCATCCAATGAATTAGGTAAACCTTGCTTATTTAAACCACTCTAGATGTTATGCTTTATCTCTTGCCATTCTTCTATTGTCATCAAACATTAATTACAAGATTCGAATATTATTTTGTGGTGTGTCCTTTTTAAAATTTAAACCCATTTAGCATAATTTTGTTACAATAACAATAGCACATCTCTTAAAAATGAAACAGCATTTTAACTTATCAGTGGGAGTAAGACAAGCATAATAGATACATACAAAAGTACTATACCACTAAAAAACAGTCTTAAATTTTCTTTCAAATCTATTAAAATGTGGTTTGCTATGAGAATTTATGCTGATTAATGAGCTAATTTATTTAGTTAGGATACTTGTTTGTGTGTTTATATTATCATGGGTATTCCTAGGCATGACTTAGAAAAATTGAGACTACTTGTTGCATTCCTAAAAAAGTTGAAACCTATAGTGAATGGGAGTCTATGACATACTGATTGATTTGCTCTGTACTTCCCTTTGAATTAAAATTAGAATTGGTGGAAAATTTCTAGGGTTCTATACTTCTTCTTTTTAAAGAGATTGGTAATTAGTTATTCACAGTTGCTTTTAGCTCAACTCTGTTTCCCATGACTTCTGTTCATTCCTAGCAAGATGGATATAACTAATACTCTGTATATTTTCTGATTAAAGAATAAACCCTTCTCTCTCTCTCTCTCTCTCTCTCTCTCTCTCTCTCTCTCTGTCTAAATAGCTTGAGCTCTAACTAATTTATTTCGAGAAATCCCTTCTCTTCTTTGAGGGATCAGCCCTCCAATGACAGTCATAGGATGTCCCCAGGACATGTACTTTTTTTGAAGATCAGTCCTTGTTGCTCCTGAACAACCATGAGCAGGAGAGAATCGTGTTGACGTGATATGAGGAAATGGGATTGAGATTACACCTCTGTTTATAATTGTTGCTGTTCTACTTGAGATACCTACCAAGGCTGTACTAGTTTTTCAAAGTTCAAAGAAGAATGGGCCCCACTTCTTATTTACTGTCAGCCAGGGTTATCTTTACCAAAGCTGACTTGGGTTCCAGACAGCATGGCTTTTTAGAGTCATTCAAACATGCATGTCCTGCCATGTCATTCTGTTCTTGGGGCACGGTGGGAAGGACTTTATTGGCACCTCAAAGAGCCATTTTCCTTCAGCTTTAGTATTGCTGTTACTTCTCTCAAGATTCTTGTCTCTCCCTTTTTTCTCCCATCAAAGCACTCAAACCCATAATCATTTACTGTCTTAAAATGAGTAATATGTTATTTAAAGAAGAAATTCCCATTAGGTGACTGTGGAAATTATTATCATGGTTTTCCATAAAATAAAATAGCAAGACAGGAAGATTTTAATTCTCAGCCTTCAAGCCTGGGAAAACTAATCCAAACTAGATAGTGTTCACTTATCATAATAGTGATTATATCTATTCTGCTTATAATGTACCAAGAAAGCACTCTTTCATTAGGCACTCTCAATTGTAAGATACATCCTAATTTAGAGACAATAAATGATAAAAGGAACATCTTTGAATCAATAAAATTTGGTAGAGGCCCACAAAGACAAGTTACAGTATATTATAGCTAAAATAGTTTTTGGCTTGATCAAATATTCACAACATCCCTTGTTTAACCCGAATTCACTAGGTTCTATTTCCTGCAGAAATAAATGACATCATATTTACATTTTACATAAATATCAAGAATCTTCTGAGGAACCTTCTCAGATTTCCTAGTAAATGTCTTCTGCCTACAAACTACTAGTAAGAGGTAGCTGGTCACCATCTGTAAGAGTATGGCCTAGCTGCTGGATTAGTATCTGCTGGGGTCCCCAGGGACCATGGTGCTCCATTTAGACTTCACTGCATTAGAACAATATTATAATGATGAAAAAATGGGAAGACCCACACCCATCCCTAACTATGTCACAGTTTGTTATCTGGTGTCTGAAATAATGTAATTTGTGCTCCAGGTCTCAGAAACAATTTTTTTTTTTTTTAAATAGCTACTTGGGCCTTCATTCGTAGCACTCACTGCTGAGTTTTAAGATTTAATTGATCTCACTGGCATAGGTTCAATAACAGCTATTAGCACTTCTATTTTCAATTGCTAACTAAGGTTTCAATACTAGATTTTGCTGTTTGTGCCTCTTCCCTTAAACTGAGTTTTGTATTGTGGCATTTCTTAGCCTGCAACCAAGTAAACTTTTGCTAAGGCTGCCTGTTCAGTCTGCAAAACCACCAGCAAGCACTCTGAATACCATGTAGGCTCTTTTGGGGACCCCATGGCACTCATATAGTCCCCTGTGTTCTCTACTATGCAAGTGGCAAGCAACTTATTTCCTCATTTAAACTTAAGACTTTGGTTTAACCACTTAAGGAATTCTGCAAAGTGAGTCAAGCCCTGTTATTAACAAATTTAGCCATATCTCAAGCCAGATCTCATTTTTAAATTTAGCAGTGAGGTGCATGGAAAGAACCAGATGTAACCATCAGGATATTGGAGTCTCATTCCCAAAGACCACTGTGTTTACATGCTTTTGCATACATTTTCGTAGTCTGACTGAACTTCATTTGGCAGTCTCTGGGTAGGATCAATTTTGGATACATTTATAAAATGCTCTCTGTTTAACTGTCCAAGATAAAAATTAAATTAAAATTTTTATGCAAATTACTGAAGAAATAGTCCTGGAGATTCGTTAATTGAAAAAGATTACTTTTGCAAGATCATAACAGCATGTCAATTTCTAAACTCACTCACTAATTCTTACTGTCCTATTTTCAATTTGTGATGTGAGGCTTTTAATTTAGGTAGTACAAGGGTGATTTTAACAGCTATTTACCTGATTCATTCAGTAGTCCTCCCTTATCCAAGACCCCAAGTGGATAGGACCAAACCCTATATATACTATTTTTTTCCTATACACACAAACCTATCATAAAGTTTAACTTATAAATTAGACATAGTACGAGATAAACAACAATAACTAAGAGTAAAATATAATAATAAATTTATAGTAATGTACTATCATAAAAGTGACATAGCTGCCGTCCCTCACTTCCTCTCTCTCTCTCTCTCATTCTCATTGATAACTGATCTGATGATCAAGGCAGCTACTAAGTGACTAACAGGAAGATAGATTATACAGTATGTATGCACTAGACAAAGGGATGATTCACATCTCAGGCAGGATGGAGTTGGACTGTGTGATTTCATCACTCTTTTCAAAATGGCATGCAATTTAAAACTTATGAATTGTTTATTTCTGGAAGCTTTCATTCATTGTTTTCAGACCAAAGTTGACCACAAGTAATTGTAACCATGAAAAGTGAAATCTCAGGTAAGGGGGGAGTACTATATTATATTCTCAGTGATTAAAGCAAATCTTTTAGATTTTATATTTCACTAGATTTATTATGAAATCTCAAACTCTCTATTAGAACTTTGGTATATTAAAGTATTCACAAAAAATAAATTATTTAATGAGCAAGTTACCAACCAAATGAAATATTAGAAAGCAACTTATTTAGCTTATTCTGTCCATAAACATTATTAAAGACCCAAACTATGTTTCAGGCTCTATGAAGGTTACTAAGGACACAATAATTAAACCAGTAACTAATACAAAGCTTCATGTCTTGAAGAGCTTACACTTTGCAACAAATACTAAAATCTACAATTGCATTGAGTTTGGTAAATATTAGGGAAGAGCTATACTATATTGGTTCTAAATACCATTAGTTTACATTGCTTACTCCCAAATACTGTACTATATGCACTTTGCTCATATTAACTCATTAACCTTCACAGCAACCCTGTATAATAGGTGCTATTGGTGCCATTTTGCATATAAGAAAACTGAGGAATGGGATACAGCTCCAGGGTTCACATCTTATTGTATGGCTTACACAGTAGTGTTTGACCACTACAGGTTCTATATTAGCATACACATTTTCTAGATCATTGTCCTATTAGCTGGAGTCCAGATTATTTTTGTGGCCAAGCAAGAATAAAGATCTGAATCAAGGCAATCTTGGAGTATCATAAAATATCCTCATCTCAGCTGTTTCACCTACTCAACCTAAATTCCTAAGGAAATTTTCAAGGAATTTTTTCAGGACACTTCATTTCCATCTAATTGTATCCAGTTGGGTAAAGGTGAACTTGCTCAGTCTCTAGCCTTTCCTTGCCTCTCCTGTTTCCATCTTTTGCATGAAATTTCAAGTTTAGTTTCTAGCTTGAGTTTAATGTTTAGGAAAATCCCACATAACTGGGACGAAGTGTCAGATATTGGAGTTATAAACCACACAGGAACAAATATGGCTTCTTCATCAAGTGACTTTTTCCTGAGCTCACTTCAACCCAAACCAGATCTCTCCTTCCCTCACTCAATCTGTGACTTCTAATTTAGGCAGTTCTAAAACAAAGAATTTAAGTTGGGCAGAGCAGGGCATCACCATTGGCCTTTTTTCCCCTTGAATCATTTATTTGACCAAAAGACCTTATGTTTGCCATAGACTATATAGTCATACATATATACATACATCATAAGCATTTCTGAATACATTATTAGGTATTATCATTAACTTGAATAAGGATTTTTGTGCCAAAAGAAAAATTGGGTAAAAGTTACAAGGAAGAAATTTCAGATTAAGAAAAAAAGAACTAACAGGATTGGTTAAAGATAGCGACAGCTGCTATAATTATTAGTGATCTCTGTCACTGAAGGAATTTAAGGAATTGCTGGGGATCTATGGAGGAGGAATTTGAATCAAGCACAAAATGGAGAAAAAATTTAACTAAACAATTTCTTGGTCCCTGCCACCTGTGAAAGACCATGAGAGTCCCAAGTTTTTCAAATGTCACATTCTCTTTTTTACTCAAAATCATAGCATGGTCTTGGAATACACTCATGTGTTCCAAATATACATGTGCCTTTTTAATGTTTAATTAAATAGCGCAAAATATTTTTTAGTAAATAAAAGGTGTGACTCTTAGAAAGTAATTGTAATAAACTAGAAAAAGAAAAACAAGTGGTTAACTAAAAAGAGCCAAGTACATGGTCAATGAAGCATTTTTTGAACTGTTTAAAATTACAGTTAGTAATGTCATTAACAGGTACTGAGACTTTAAGTGAAAAGAGATATATAATAATAAAACCAGTTTAACCACAGGCTAAGTGATATAAACAAGAGTTAAGTTCCTATGAAATCTCATTAACGTTATAATGAAACAATGTCGAATGAAAGGATATTATTCAGGGACCTACTGTATTTGTTTTCAATTACAGAGAACCATAGGAGAGGCTTTTTGGAAGACAAAAAGTTGTAGAAATGTCTCATTAGACAAGAATTTAGTGAAGTGACAAGCCAAAAGGATGTGATTACACATAGATTAAAGCTATGAGACATAGGGTTCCTGACGTCAAGAGATGCACAGCCAATCTGAATATTGTGAACATAGTTGGTTGCCTGCCAAAATGATTCTCTCTCATGATTCTTAAGCTCAGTGCTTGGTAATGATCCACAGAAATGATAAAATCCACTTGTCATCCTGTGCATATGGCCTAAATAGTTTGCAAGAACTCCTTATTCCCTATAATACATTTATTTATAGTAAATATGTTTGGTTTATTAGTTTATTTTCCCAAAGACCTCATAGCACTGCTTACAGAATTGTTAAAAGGATATTCTTTTGTATCTTAGAATTTAAAATGAGACAGTATCCAGACATCAGGGTAGGCAGGCAGGAGACAGGAAGGAAAAAAAAATCATGGGATATTACTGGAAATGTCAGTAGGAATAAGTCTTGTAAAGAATTTTCTGTCAACTACTGCCTAGCTGGAATTAAGTTCCAAGAAAAAGAGGGCTAGAGCAGGTTCTGGCAAAAACAAAACAAAGCAGCCTATGCATCAAATCCAGCTCACCTGTTTTTGTATGGCCTGTGACCTATGAATGGTTTTTACAGTTTTAAATAATTGAAAATTTAAAAGAATAATATTTCATGATACATGAATATTACATTAAATTCAAATCTAAGTATCCTTAAATAATGTTTTATTAGAACACAGCCACACTGTTTGTTAACATGTTGTCTATGGATACTTTCTAACTGCAACAACAGAAATGAGTATTTGCAACAGAAGCTGTATGGCCCACAAAGCCTAAAATATTACGATCTGGCCCTTTGCAGAAAAAGCTTGCCAACCTCTTAGCTAGAGGATAAATGAGAGAAGTTGTAATTTAAAAATGTCAACATACAGCATGTGTTTCCTCTACTTGCCTGATATTTGTCCAGTGCCTGTTTAAAATTTATATCTTAGGCTTCAAGCCAAACTTGTGAAATCAAAATCTGAAATACAGATTTGTAGAAATTTGTATTTTTTGTAAGTATCCAGGTGTGTGTTCTTAGCAGGCACATACTGAGAATCACTGGTGCTGGCCATGAACACAGACTGTAGAGACAGACTGTTAGGATTTGAGTCTGAGCTCAATCATCTGTTGGCTGGGGGACTTGGGCTCTCTTGTACAACATAAGATACTTTATCATGCTCAGTAAATTCACATGTATGATGACAGAAATGATATGCATCAGGTTGTTTTGATGATTTAATTAGGTAATATATTTTGATTATAGTATTAATACAGTACCTATTATATAAAAATGCTTAATAAAAATTAGCCGTCATTGTTTTTAGTATAAGTATTAGCAGTAGTTTTATTAAAGGTAGAGATTAAAAGAGGCATCATGGTAGGAAAAAACAGTGTACTTAGCATCAGAAGACATGACTATAAAATCCACTCTCACTTATTAACTTTGTAACATTGAACCATTTTGTCTTATTGGGACTTGCTTCATTATGAAATAAACATACAAAAAATGATGTATCTCACAGTTGTTTCTAAAACTGGAAAAACTGTGGTATAACCATTAGCTACTCTGTTCCAGTGTGTCCTACAGAGATTGCACAGTATGATTAATACATGTTTATGGCATCCAAAGGAATCTAACTGACTCATGCCTGATGCAGAGGACTATTCCTACTTTAATTCTTATATTTTTTTTTTTTCAGAATGCCCTGTGCTCAAATGCATGCATTCTGTAAATGTCTAGCTTTTTCTGTCTATGTTTAAGCAAAAATATGTTTTTAATTAAGAGTTCATTTTCTCCTGCTGTTTGTTTTCCCACTAGAGTCAAAATTCTGGTGACAAGATCAGAAATTATTATTGCAGGAAAGGCAAGAATGTAACCAATAGAAGGTTATAAGTATGCATGTTGTGTTTAGCATGCTGTAGGAAGTTTAAAAAGAGAAAAATATATAGAGGTGATTTTTCTTACCCTCTACAAATATGCCCAAACTGTTTTATAGGTATAAATTTAATTTTAGGGTATAAGTGACATGTCTAGGTTTTAATATGTGAGAAACAAAGTCAATTTCTTCCAGCTTACACTCAGTTTTTGAGTAACTGCCAATTTGTAGTGGTGGACCAGTGTCATCAAAGCTTCCTTTTGAACAGATTTCTTTGCCCCGTTTTGTGTTAATCCCTATTTCCCTCCAATGCTTTTCACCATAAGGCTATTAATTAAATGATGACTATTGAATAATAAAGAGAAATTATTTGTGATGAATTAATTTTGGAGGAACAGGTAATGGCCTTTTTACACTGATATACCATTAGTATTGAGCATGGGGTGCCTGGCACAGAGAAAATGCTTAAAAGCATTTGATGAATGAATGCTAAATGAACATTCTCTATAAAAATACCAAACTTTTATTTACAATAGTAAGTCTATGACTTCGTAATGAGGAAAGTGCCCCTGTTTTTACTTCTGATATGGATTCCCAATGAACAAAACCTGTGCTTATAATCCCATTGCCTAAGATTGGGAAGAAAGGGTTTGTTTTCTTCCCTATTGTTAATGATCTATTAATGGATCATTATTACTGCCAGATCATATTTTTATCAGAGAGTCTGTGCATTTGATTCCAGTGAGAATCGTGTGCATATAAAAGGATGCCAAATTTGCTTGGAAAATCCATGAAAATTGAGGCACTCTCCAAGTGTTTAGTAATATTTTTTTAAATGACGATTTTATAATAACCCACTGAAAATGATGGGCTCAATTTACTGAATTGATGGTACAGAATGACTAGGTGTCTTGCCTACATATGAAATGAATCAGAAGTAGAGTTGAGAATGAGAATGGTCTTTGCTTTTTTGACTTTGCGTAGTAGCTAAGAATTAAGTTAATGGTATCCATTTTTAGACCAGTATTGCTCAAATAAAGCTTTACTAAATTTACTAAAATTAAAAAAGTTCAAGTACTTCAAAAGATAAATGTTTATAATAAAGAGTTTTAGACTTTCTTATGGTACCTACAATTCACACACAGTGGTTGTTAGATTCATTTTGTTAACCATACTCAAAAGACACTGTATTTTCATGTATTCGAGAAACAGATAACATATAACACTTTAGCTTAATGAAATTCTCTGAACATAGACCCATATTATCTCAGAACTTTTGGGAGGAGTCATATCGTGTGCATCCTGATGATAAATTTGTAAACCACAGAAATTTAGTAAACTCAGTTAATGACCAGTGAATTTTATTTTTATTTTTGTTAACTGTAATATTCACTCTGCATAACAGAGTAGACTTGATATTGCTTATCAATATGTTATCATAATTTTTTCCATTCAGAGACAGAAAATTTTAAATGCACAAAAATAGAATAATTGCACCCTCCCTCCCATGTACCTATCACTCAATTCAATAATCATCAACATTTTTATCAACATTTTACTAGTCTTTTGCCATTTCTTCTTTCACCTTTTAACATTTCTTTTTGCTAAAGTATTTTAAAACAAGCCAAGATAACGTCATTTCAACTAATACTTCATAATGTACTTCTCACATTTAAGACCTTTTTTTTGTTTGGAATAACATAATCTTGTGGTTAGTTTTTAGGATTACTTCTTCAGCCTGTGTGACAGAACTTGTTGGGGAATCCTTGAAAAGTGATATTCAGGTTTCTACTGGGGACTCAACCATGAATTGGTCTCTATAGAGATATAAGCTTACTAGTGGGAAGTTGTATCTGTTGGGGTTCCCTTTTCTAAGGTAGCAGAAACAGTAACCTGTCCCATCCACCAGTACACAGCTACCTTTTTAGGCCATGGTCTAGTAGCTGCAGGCACTCAAGACCTTGGTTTTCTTTTGATAGGGATTGGTCTATTTTTTCGAAGATTACTGTAGCATATTGAAATCTCAAAATAAATTGAACATTTTTTCACAAGTAACATACCTCAAAAAAAAGCGTGGTTATTTTTAAACTATTTGAAAGATCAATAATTCTAAAAATCCATTTTATACCTTATGTATCTATTAACTATTTTATAAGTGTCAGCATACTAAACAGCAGTCAGATAAAGATCTTGTATGCAAGATGTCATTTGACTTTGCTGTTGTGATAAATAGTTTTTCAAAGTTGTTTAATTCATTTTAGATTTTAAAATTTCTTGTGTCTGGAAATTTAGTCCACTACAATAATTTCTTTATTATATATGTTCTCTTAATGATACCTAGTTCATCCATGGTTGGTAAAATGGGGAATGACCAATATAACATGAAATTGTTATGTTTTATACATAATTTTTCTTGCATGTTAATGTTTTAAAGGAACAGGAAGCAAGCTTTTTTTAAAAAAATAAATTATTAGGGAAAGTGCCTTATTTTTATACAGGAAGAGCTGGTTTTATGGCTTTAACAGTGGTCATTCTTCTCTTTTCACTATGCCAAGCTTTTGGGGAAGCTGCAGGTATAGATAAAGTAGATAAAAAGTCAGTTTTGTGTTTAAAGAGAAAAAGATTGATAAATAGGCTATCTTTGAAATATGTATACATATATAATTTCTGGGCTCTCTATTCTGTTCTATTGATCAATGTGTCTGTTTTTAATGCCAGTATCATGTTGTTTAGATTACTGTAGCCTTGTAGAAAAGTTTTATATTAGGTAGTGTGATACCTCCAACTTTTTTCTTTTTTCTTAACACTGACAAGGCTATTTGAGGTCTTTTATGGTTCCATATAAATTTTGGGATTATTTGTTGTAGCTCTCTGAAAAATGCTGTTGGTATTTTGATAGGGATTGCATTAAACCTATAGATTGCTTTGGATAGTATGGCCATTTAAATGATGATGATTCTTTCTACCCATGAGCACAGTGCATGCTTCCATTTATTTGTATCATTTTTAATTTATTTTTTTAAAGACATAATTTGCTGAGAACAGGAATTTTGCCTCCTTGGTTAATTTGATTCCTAGGTATTTTATTGTTTTCCATGTAATTATAAATGGGATTGTTTTCTTCTCTTTCTGGAAGTTGATCATCGAAATAAAAATTCCACTGCCTTCTGAATATTAATATTGTATCTTGCAAATTTACTAAATTCATTGATCAATTTTAACAGCTTTTGGATGAAATCTTTATGGTTTTCTCTATATAGTATCATATCATCTGCAAATAACAAAAGTTTTACTTTTTTGTTTGCAATTTGGATATCTTTTATTTCTCTTTCTGGTCTTACTGCTGTGTCTAAGACTTCCAATATGACGTTGAAGAGAAGTGGTGAAAGTGGGCATCCGTGTCTTATTCCTGATGTTAAGAAAAATGCTTTTAGCCTCTCCCCATTGAGTGTATTAGCTGTAGGTTTGTCATATATGGTCTTTTTTTCTGTGGAGGTATGTTTCCTCTCTTCCCACTTTGCTGAGAGTTTTTATCATAAATGGATGCTGGATTTTGTTGAACGCTTTTTCTGCATTTATTGGTATGATCATGTGGTTTTCATCTTTTGTTTTGTTAATGTGGTGTATCACATTAATTGATTTTCAGATATTGTACCAACCTTGCATCCCAGGAATAAATCCAACTTGGTCATGGTGTATGATATTTTTAATGTTTTGCTGAATTCAGTTTGCTAACATTTTGTTGAGATATTTAGCATCAATGTTCATAAGAAATATCGGCTTATAATTTTCTTCTTCTTGAATTTTTTGGAATAGTTTGAGAAGGATAGGTGTTAATTCTTCTTTGAATGTTTGGTAAAATTCGCCTATGAAGTCATCTAGTCTATGACTTGTTTTTTGAAGGTTTTTGATTACTGATTCAATTTAATTGGTGGTAATAAGTCAGTTCATATTTTCTGTTTCTTCTTGACTCAGTCTTGGGAAATTGTATCTTTCTATGAATGTATCCATTTCTTCCAGATTGTCCAATTTATTGGCATATAATTGCTCATAGTATTTTCTTATGATCCTTTGCCTTTCTGTGGAGTCCACAGTTATTTCTTCTCTGTAATTTTCTAGTTTACTTATTTGAGCCCTTTCTCTTTTTTCCTTGATGCATATGGTTAAGGGTTTGTTAACTTTGTTTGTCCTTTCAACGAATCAGCTCTTGGTTTCATTACTCTTTTTTTATTGTTTTTTCTAGACTCTATCTTGTTTATTTCTGCTCAGATCTTTAGTATTTCTTTCCTTCTACTCACTTTGGGCTTTGCTTGCTGATTTTTTAAAATTCTTTCAAGTATAAGGTTAGATTGTTTATTTGAGCTTTTTCTTATTTTTTGAGATAGGCCTATAGTGCTATGAAATTTCCTTTTAGAATTACTTTTGCTGTGTCCCATAGATTTTGAGTCATGTTTTAATTTTCATTTTTCTTTAGGTATCTTTTGATTTCTTCCTTGATCTCATTGACAACCCATTCATTGTTTAGTAGCATGTTATTTATTCTCCGTGTGTTTGTATTTTTTTAGTTTTTTCTTCTAGTTGATTTCTAGTTTCATACCATGATGATCAGAGAAGACGGTTGATATGATTTCAGTCATCTTAAATGTATTGAGACCTGTTTTGCATCCTAACATGTGGTCTATCCTGGAAAATGTTCCATGTGCACTTGAGAAGAATGTGTATTTTGCTGCTTTGGAGTGAAATGCTCTGAAAATATCAAATCCATCTGGTCTAGAGTGGTTTTTAGGCCCATCGTTTCCTTTTTTTGTATGGAAGATCTGTGCATTGGTGTCAATGGGGTGTTAAAATTTCCTAGTATGCGTATATTATTTCTGATTTCTCCTTTTATGTCAGTCAATAATTGTTTTATGTATGTAGGTGCTTCTGTGCTGGGTGCGTATATGTTTACTAGGGTTCTCTTGATTTATTGATCCCTTTATCATTATGAAATTCCCTTCTTCGTCTCTTATCATAGCCTTTGTTATAAAGTCTGTTGTGTCCAATATAAGGATTGCTACTCTGGCTCTTTTTTCATTTCCATTTGCATGAACTATCTTTTTTCCATCCCTTTACTTTCAGTCTGTGGATGTCATTTGATCTGAAGTGGGTCTCTTGTAGACAGCATATGCATGGGTCTTATTTTCTTATTCATTTAACTACCTTATATCTTGATTGGAGCATTTAATTTATTTACATTTAAAATAATTATTGATAGGTACATCGTTACTGCCATTTTATTATTTGTATTTATTTTTTTCTTTTTTTAACTCCTTCTTTTACAGAAGTCCCTTTAACATTTCTTGTAATATTGGCTCGTTGGTGATGAATTCCTTGAGGTTTTCCCTGTCTGGGAAACTTTTTATCTTACCTTCCATTTTAATTGAAAGCCTTGCTAGGTAGAGTATTTATAGTTATAGATTCTTGTTTTTCATAACTTTGAATATTTCTTGCCAGTCCCTTCTGGTCTGCAAAGTTTCTATTGATAAATCAGCAGACACTCATATAGGGATACCCTTGTAAGTAACTGACTGCTTTTCTCTTGCTGCTTTTAAGATTCTCTGTCTTTGAAATTTGATATTTTAATTATGATGTGTCTTGGTGTGGGTCTGTTTGAATTCCTCTTGTTTGGGACTCTTTGTGCTTCCTGAACTTGTATATCTAATTCCTTTGCCAGGTTAGGGAAGTTTTCTGTCATTATTTCTTCAAATAAATTCTCAATCCCTTGCTCTCTCTCATCTTCTTTGGGTACTCCTATGATCTGGGTATTGTTAAGCTTCATGTTGTTCCAGAGGTCTCTTAAACTATCCCCCCTTTTTTTTTAATTCTTTTTACTTTTTGTTGTTCTGTTTGGGTGTTTTCTTCTACCTTGTTTTCTGCTTCATCCAATCTACTGTTAAATCCTTCTAGTGTATTCTTCATTTCAGTTATTGTATTCTTCATTTCAGTTATTGTATTCTTCATTTCTGTCTGGTTCTTTTTTATGGGTTCTGTTTTCTTTTTTATGCTTACTTTCTTTCTCTTGAGGTTCTCATTGAGCTCATCCATTCTCCCCCTAAGTTCATTGAGTAGCCCCTAATCATATTTTGATCTCCATCTCTGGTAGGTTGCTACCTTTCATTTCATTTAGCTTATTTTCTGAAGTTTTCGCCTGTTGTTTTATTTGTGTCACGTTTCTTTGTTTTCTCTATTTATTACCTTTTCTGTTTTTATTTCTATATGTTAGAAAGATTTGTTTTGTCTCAGCCTTGGCCACATGACCTTATGGGAAAGGGGTCTTGTGTGCTCCGATGGCACACTCTTTCTGATCACCCATGCCAGGGGCTTTGGACATGATCTTTGTATAGGTTTTGTATAATCTTCTATTGTAGCTAAGACTTTATTGGTGGTGTTAGTACATTAGTGGATGAGATTAACACTCAGGCTGACTAATTGCAGGAATTGTCTGCACCCACAGGGTATGAGTTGCTATGTGAGGGCTGACCCCACTGAGTGGGATTTGCCCTAGTAGGCTCATGCACTTGTTGCAACCACCCTTTGAGTCTATTGTTTATGGGACTAGTCAGGAGTTACTCTGTGGTGGTCTAGTGCCAGCCTCCAGGTTCATTGGTTTTGTGGCCCCTTGGTGGGGGCTGGATCATATTTTTAATTTTGATGAAAATAGCCTCTAATTAGAAGTAAATTTTCTCAAGGAACTACATCCTAAAGAAAGCAGTATGATTCCCATGATCTAGGAGTGCAGAGGATGAACTGACAGTGTATTCTTGGTGCATAAACCAGTAAAAATTTAATTGTGCTAGTATTTTTATTAGGATTGTAATTTTTGTTGATATTTTATTTATATTGTTCTATACACTTTGAATGATCTAGTTTACCCTTAAACTCTTTTATTTTTAATGTGTAATTTTATTAGACAGTCACTTCTCAGAAATGGACATGTAGCTTTATAACAGTAATTTCTGTATTATAATTTTTGAAAGCTAACACTAAACAAGATTTTTGAAATAAGAGCCAAAATATGAATCTGCTCATATTTATATTTATACTTAAAAAATTAAGATAGTTGCCTAATATTTTACCATTAATCTTTTGAGTGCTGTTTAATCTAAATGTAAAAGAAAAGAGGATATTTTAATTATAGCCCATGGCTTTAAAGTGTTCAGCATCAAAGTAATACAGATTTACAACTTAACAGATTTGGCACTTTTTTCCTTGAAATGATATATCTAATATAATCAATATGCAAATCAATGAGTGTTTCACATTCTAAAAATAACTCTTCTCTTTCGTTTTATTATCCACAATAAAATTGTAATTTTTTCATTTATGTTCACTGTATACCAGTTAATTATGTACATAACATTACTAGTCCTGAAATGTGATTATGCAGAAACACTGAGTCTTGAGGGTTAATTGGAGGGAAGAATATTTCAAAACTATAAGTTATGATCGGTCATATTAATATGAATTTCTTCACTTTGAATATTGCCTTGTAATAGTGTAGATCATATCATTGTTTACACATCATCTATATTTCTAATAGTCTGTAAGCTACCTGAAGTCTGGGACCAGGTCTTATTAATTTGTCTTGGCATTTCAAGATAGTGTCAGGCATTTAGTTGAATGGTGTGTTTTGAATGAGTAAAAATGTAAAAGGTAAAATGCTCAAGGTAGTGTTTGTGGTTTTTACCTTAATTGTTTCACATAACAAGCACTCTTAAATTTGAATAAAATGGTAGCATTTTACCAACTTTATTTATCTGTACAAAGAACTTTAACCAGAACACATGTTCCCATGAATGAAAATTTATACTTATGAGCACAAGAGAAATAATTTTTACCAAATCTAGCATTTGCTGTTATATATACCTCCTACCTGGTTTATTTCCTCCCCATCACTCACAGGAGTTTTTATAAAAACTAAATCAAAAAGAGCTTAGAACTTCTAGAGAATTTAGGCTTGTACAAACAGCAAAAAGGGGAGAAATATTGAAATCTTTAATATCTGAAGGAAGATGATGGGTGTGTGTGTGTGTGTGTGTGTGGCGTGTGTGTGCGCATGTGCTGAGAGGTGGGGCAGGGATTGTGGAGCTTTTAAACTTTGTCAGTTTTCTGGGATGACTTAGTCCTCTGGGCCCATAATGATCTTCTAGTATTTTAAGTAATTTTTGTCACTTGGTTGTCTCCAGGATAAATCTTTCTGGAAATGAATATGTGTATATGTGAATGTTGAAAGGGAAATTGAGGAAGAAAGTCTATGTCAGAAGAGACATAAATTAGCATGATACGTATATGTGTTATTGTTTTAACTGACCTATTTCAATTAAATTTAATTAACATTTTAATTTCAATAGAACAATCTAATTTAGAATCAGGGCTATGACATATTGTGACTGACTGCTACTCTCATGTGTGCACAGAGCTGTTTGTTTAACACTGTCAATATGTCCACTCTAATCAGGACATAAGATCAAATAATTTTAGACCTAGAAAGGATCATATGAGTCTTCAAGAACAAGCCTAATACGCTATGGATGAGGATGTTAAAATCTAAGTAGTGAAGTGGGTCACGTGTGGCACACACTGTGGTAAGAGTTTGTATGCATTTTTCATTTGGTCCTCACAACAGTCCTATAACATCTGCTATTAGTAAGAAATGACTGGGGTTTGAAAAAATGTTAACATGCTCAAAATGTTATGGTTACTTAGTTGGTACAGCTAAGATTCAAACTTAGGCAGACTGATTTTGGAGACATTTATTCCAGTCGCAGTTCAGTAATTAGTGAAAAGTGAGTAAGTAGTTGTAGTCTCTTGTAGAACATATACTCGTCATGATGACGGTATTCTGTGAAAAATGAGTAAAAATGTATGTAATCGTGGAGTAAGTAATCATTATTTTTATCTGAAAGCATTGGGGATGACTTTGTGGAGAATAAAATAGTTGAGCTGCAACTTGAAAGACATCTAGGAATTAGCTTGACAGCCAAAAGAATTATAGACTGTGGAACCTGTCAAAGTGTATCACGTGATTTGTTCTAATAATAGTAGTTCTGTGCAACTGAAGATAGAAATGTAGAGTATGTTTGAGGTAATATGCAAGAGATAAGACTCTAAAGGTAAATAAAGGCCAAATTCTTGTATCTGAGTTTGTCTTAATGCCTCTGTTACACTTTTTCACTGCCCCATGGTCACTGCTCTAATCAGTTCATTCAGCTTGTTGAGTGAGGTCTAGATAACGAGTGTCTGAATTAGAGCACCACTCTCAGGGAGTAAATATTAAGAATGGTGGAGAGAGAGTTTGGAGGTAAAATTAGCTAGACTCGGTGACTGATGATATGCCAAAGGTAAGAGAGATTGAAGCATAGCACATGGTTTTAAGATTTCTAACTATAGAGATTTAAGTTGATGGTGATAGTGTGGGAAAAGTTGGAAGTTAAGGGAATCTTATGGTCTCTAAGTTTATTTCATATTATCTTCTATTTTGATGAAAGGGAAATAATATCTTTTTACTTTGTTTCATATTAGGCTTAAACAGAGTCATCAGAGTTAGAAGATACTAGAATTAATGAACATAAATGATTAGAGATACAGGTGTGGTTTTATATAGATATTCTTCTAGTAGAGTTTAGAACCCATTACAGTGTTTTATAGTTAAAGATGCTTTCAGACATCATTCAAGAAGCCAAAAATTTATTCCCAATGACTCTCTGTTCCCCATATATATATATATATATATATATATATATATATATATATATATATATTTATTTATTTATTTATTTATTTATAAAGACAAAACTAATCAGAAAACACAAAAACTATGAAATTGTATTATTTTGCTCAGTCTCTGGTTGGTTAGTCTCCTTATCCTCTTGCACCAGACCCTCTGAACTCATATAAGTAAGCTGCCTGGCTCTCACAAGCATTTGAATTTTCTTCCTCCGAGGTAAATCAACCTTCTCATTTAATAAATGTTAAACTGGGTTAAATGAGTTGCCTAATAGTCTCTGGTGAAGCAAGTTCAGAGCAGGAAAAAAATAGTAATTAAGGTAGAAACATCTATAAAACTTTTTTAAAAATTGTGAGATTAAGACACTTATAAATAAGTTTGGATATTTTTTCTTATTCACTGCCCCCCTACCCGCTAAAGCTTTTTCTTTTTCTTTCTTTTTGTTTTATTAATGTAATTTCTCATTCATTCCATATCATTGGACATAGTGCCATCTATTGGTAAAATGGAGCACTGGTGAAGCAGCCAGTTTTTCTATAACCTGAAATTGATTCTGTGAATTTCTCTTGAGAATTCTGCCCTGTATTTTCACAGACAGATGCTGTTAGAAAGCAGATTCTGTCTAAGATCCGACTAAACTGGGAAAGAAATTACATGTTCCACACAGTGATGCTCAACTTTGTCCTTTAGTGGGGTCTAAATAGGAGAAGGAAAGCAGAATATCTGACTCCTCCAGTTCATGGCTCTGCCAAAAAGGAGGAAGGTGTGAAACCACATTTGGGATTTAAAGAATTTGTCTGTTCTTACAAACTGGGGCACCAATTGCATATGTGTCTTGCTGCTCCAGTGTGATCATTGCCTTTTAGAAACAACAAGCTGAAGTATTGAGCTCATGTGAGAAACACTCTGTCAGAGTCTTCCTGTGATTACATAAGCCATTAAGTGTTAACAAAGGCATTAGTTTCTCTGAATATATTTAATTTGAAAAAAAGTTTTATAAGAGTAGTCAATTGAATTACAAGCTTCTCTAGGGAAGGATGTTTGCTCTATAGAATGATGCTAAGTACAAAATGATGCTAAGGTGTGATATATGTGATTGAAAGAAGGAGTAATTGGATCTTTGAAACATTAGTGGACAGAACTAACTGAAAAATATGAAAGCAAGCTGAGTTGATTTCGATTGAAGGTCTGTAGGACATAAAAATCCATTAACCAAGGAGAGCAAGTCAAAGGCTTGAAAGCAGAGAACAGACCACAGCCTGGAGGACACAGAGAGATAAGGCCTAGGAAAGGGTCCAAGAAGTGGGTTTCCTAAGAGCTTGAGACTGACGGTGGATTAGAGCACTAGCCCTAGAGCTGGATGGCCTGAAATTCAATCCTGCTTCTGCCTGTTACAGCGGTTACCCACAGATGGTTAGGCCCAACTTAGTATGGTCATTCAGTGAATTCAGCAAGATAATAAATACAAATAGGAATGATTTTAAGTCTCAAATGTCCAGTTTTTTTCTTTTTTCTTATAAGTGAGATATATAAGCCATAATGGATTAGGTAGACTGCTTTGAACTTGCAGCTTCAGTCATGGTCTGTCTGTCTCTCTCTCTCTCTCTCTCTCTCTCTCTCTCTCTCTCTCTCTCTCTCTCTCTCTCTCTTTTATTTTATTTTATTTTATTTTATTTTTATTTCTATTTATTTACTTATTTTAATTGAAGAAATGATTTAAAATGTTTTCCTCCCACCTCCTTCCTACTCTCTGGTAACCACTAAGTCATGGTCTCTTTTGATGTTAACTGTAGTTAACTTTGAAAATGATCAGAGGTGATTTAGGTCCCTTTTTCTGACCATTTCCAGAAACAACTAATTTCTACTTTTCAAGGACAGCATATAAGGCTTTACAAATAAAACAAAGTGTACACAGTCCTATGGGCTAGGGACAGCAAGCTCCTTCTGATCTTATTGTCACTGAGAGAAATATCCAACACTGATGCCCCTGACACAATGTTTCTAGGCCTATGTTTTCACCTTCAAAATACTTAAGGCCACCATAAATCCATTAAATGAAATCATTGACAAAATGCGGATTATTATGAAAATAGGGACTGAGAAGCTTATTAGTGTGAGTATATTAAGAGGTGAATACTCTTGATGTAGTTTTGTCATTGTGGGGTAAATATTTTATTTTTTTGGCATAACACTTTCTTTTTGTGAAATAAACTCTTTCTGTAGAAATAATCTAAAATAAAGTGTTAGACATCTGTTTCTCCCAAAATTTAATGGTGAACATGTAAATTTGCATAAAGTGTTTGTTAATATCTACCACTAACCATGAGTGTATTAAATTCACTAACTATAATGATAAACAGAGACCCAAGTCTGCTGAAGAAGTAGCAGCATCTATTTAAAAAATTAATAATTATTTTAAGAAAACTGTTCCTAAAGATATTTATAGCATATATAGCTATAGAAGGTACATTTTCATACAACTGTGAAACATGACTTTTCATTTAGATCAAGTATCTATTGTTTTAAATTATTCTCCTCATTTTTTAGTCTATTTTCTTGTACACATAAAAAACGTGAAAGCTGAGCTTTCCCAGCATCCAAATGATTTCAGTTTTACATCAGTAGCATTAGATATTGTATTTGTTTTCTATTGCTGTATAACAAATTATTGCAAACTCAGTGGCTTAACAACATATTAGTTTTGTTGGTCAAAACTAATAATAAACAAATATAATAAACAAATATATTAGTTTTGAAGATCAGGAGTTCTAAATGAGTCTTAGAGATTACTATCAAGGTGTCAGCAGGTCAGGCTGTGTTCCCCTAGAAGCTCTAATAAAGAATCTCTTTCTTGCCCTTTGCAGTTTCTAGAGGTTGTCTGCATTCCTTGGGTTGTGACCCTTTCAAAGTAGTCATTTTAACCTCAGCTTCTGTTATCATATATTTTTTTTCTGTCTTTGACCTCCTTGTCTTCCTCTTTTAATAACTCTTGTGATTGGGCCCAACCAGATAATACAGGATAATCTTCCTGCCTCAAGATGCTTAACTTCATCACATCTGTACAGACCCTTTATCATGTAAAGTAATTAGTTGGGGGCCTATTATTCTGTTTATCACAGATGCTTCAAGTACATAATCAGTTATGTTAATTTCAGTAGTAGTTTGATCACTACATAGAATTACATCAAGCTCTTGGAAGGTTTATTACATAAAATAAATTTGACTTTTTTGTAAATTCTATTGTAGATTCAGTTAAAAAATTCAATATTAAAGATAAAGCTTTTTGTTTCTGAAATGATCTCAAATTTGGCAGAGCAATTTCATCATGGAAGCAATGTTCTTTCAAAATTGGGAAATTAATGGAGCAAAAATGTATTTGGAACAGGTGTGGTGTAAAAATAATAGATGTGCTTATAACTGATTTCAACAAGCTAGAGTAATTCTAACAATAAAAATAGATGCTCTAGTTATCAAGCTTTATAGGTATACATGCACACTCACAAGAATAACTGAACTAAAATTCTTTATGATGAAACTGACAATGGATATTAAAAATTCAAAAAATAAAACAGCATGGCAGTCCTCTTTGTGCTGTCCAGTTGGATTTAAAAAGACCTCAGGCCATAGAGGACTATTTTATAAATCAACTGGAGGATTCTACAATGGTGTTCAATGAATTTATAAGTGAATTATACAAATTTTGATTGAAATTTCATTTAAAATCTGCTGGAGACTTTTAATCAAAGTATTTGATAAATTAAAAATAAAAAATAAGATTTTTAAGCTTTTTAGAAAATTTCAACTTTTGAAAGCAAAGCTTAAAAAGACTAAAATATATTCTTATAAAAGCATAAAAGAAACTGAACAAATTAAAATTTGAGAAGTCAAATTTTATACAAGATTTAATTTTTAAAGTCTGTATTGTGTTTGAACTATCTTAAATTGTAGGAAGCATTTTTGATGACGCTCCTATATCTGATTTGGTAAATGCGTATTTTGTATCAGAATATAATAAAATTAAGTAGCAAAGTTTGTGATTTTCAGAAGAATAATCTATCAAAACAAATTATTTTATAAAATTTGTCTTTCAAAATATTTATTAATAAAGCATATTCTGAAGGGGATCATTAAGATGGTAACAATAAAACTATCTGGATGGGAGTATTTACAAATTTCAATATTAAGAAAACAGACAAGAATATCCTCCATTTAGAAGTTGGTTTTTATTCATCCAGATAATTTTGCAACTGTAGAAAGACTATTTTCTTAAAAATTATATCACCTACACAGCAAAATTAATTTAAAATGTCAATAATTTTAAATTTAAGAAATATGAAATACAATTTTGAAGAAGACTGCAGAAAATTTGTGGAGATATATCATTTGGAAAAGTACATTCTTTAGAAAAATACCACCAGCATGTATTAGAGATACTTACAAATGTGGTTCAGGCATACAGTTATGTACCAAGAATAACTATTTTGCAATTTTTATTTTTAATCACAATAGTTATTAATATGTGGATATTTTAGTATTAAAATAATATAAAAACTTTGCTTTAATATATAGATATACTTTATGTTTAATATTATGTAAAATATTATAAAGACATTTTTTTTTTAATTTTGCTTTTATCTATATGGGTATATTTATTTTATGACATAAAAACATTTTTAATGAAACTATTTTTAAGTCTAATATATAAAACCAGTATCTTGATCAGCAAATAATTATTTATGATTTAATATGATTAATGATTTTAGCATTCTCACTCTCTAAATATGTGGGTGCGGTTGATCAATTATGCTGTAATCCTATATATACAGCCCTTAGCACAGTTCCTGGCTCATTGTAATCTCTTGTTGTTATCATAAATAGCTTAGTGAGAGACCTCCTGAGCCACCTAACCTTTAATCCTTTCTCTGTGGCCTGGAACACTTTCAATCACGTGTCAGCTCTAAGTTATTGTGTGTGATTATTTTTTAACCTATTCCATAAGTTCTTTTTCTTTTTTCTTAAATGGTTTTCCTAGCAACACTATTTTCTTATTTTCTATCCATACCATTTCTTTCAAAACATTATGCAACTTTCTCCCAATTTCTTTAACTCCTACTGAGGTTGTGGTTGTACATTGTGTACAGTCTGGTGTTGTGTGGATGAGAGAATAAGGTCAGACAAATCTAGCTTGGTTCTGTTCACCCAGGCATATAAAATGCACGTAGACCTGGAGCACACTGGTGAACTACTTTCACTCTCTATTAGAAACTTCTGCTTTGTTTAGACCAGGCTTTCCTCATCCTTGTTAAGATTTTCTTCCAGACTCCAGAGCAGTTTCCCTAGATACCCAGTGGTCTCAGCCCTTGGCTCTTGACCTTAACATTATTCTTTGTGATTTCAGTACTGTTGATTTCAAAGGTTTTTACTTTCCCAACTCCAGGATTACTCAGAAAGGTTCTTCCTGCAACATCTTGACTATTACATTGCTTTTGTGATTGTAATCACCTTCACTCCTCCTTCCCTGAAGAATCTGCCTGCTATATGACTCAGAGCCTCAATGCTTTGGTACTTTTTCTCAGTCCCTTGCTCTAGGCCTTACTTGCCTTTCTTTGTAAACAGAATCCCATGAGCTTTTTCAGTGAATTTTTGCACTTCTCCTTAGAAACCTTTCTCTTTTGGCCCTTACAAAAGTGTTAGAGCTTAATGATGTGTTTAGCTGTCTTATTCTTACTACTACTTGAATCCAAAAGTATTAGTTATCTGCTTTGTTGTCTTTTGGAGTTTCATTCCTCAAAATTGAGGCATCGACCAGCAGCATTGGCATCATCTGGGAATGTGTTTGAGATTTAGAATCTCGGGCCTTACCCGAGGCCTGTGAATTGAGGGCACCAGGAGACTGAAGACATCAGTAATCTGTCTCTTCTCTGACAAGCCAAACTCTAAGGGAGACTGGTTAGTTCCAGGTGATCTAGGCATATCAAGGAATAGCAGACTATAGGAATGCCTTGCATGGGGAAAATAAGAGAGAAGAAGATATATAGACAAAAAGACTGTAGAATTTATAGTTTCAGATACCTCAACTTATCCATATATATGTCCCACAATGTATGTCTGTACTGAGTGGTTTTGATGATGATATTGATAATAATATTATTAATAATAATGCTTTGTCCAACTTATCAAAATAGAATTTGCCGTTCAATAAGAATTTTAGATTATTCATACACATTGAAACTTGAGAAGTAATGTTCTAAAGCAGTGTTTTTCTAAAAGCTGTCATGTGAAATCAATTTAGCATATTATAGCATATGCTAAAAATAGCAAAACAACAATAAAATGAGATAAAATATATAGAAAATATCAGGATATAAGCAAGTAATAAAGGTGAATATTGACTTTAAGTTTTTTTTAGTCATATTTCTGTGTGCCATAAAATATATTTTTTACTGTGGGTAAAAAAAAAAGATTGATGAACAGTAGCTAGATAACTATGTTATATCAGAAATGAAACTAAGCCTAGATAACTATGTTGTATCAGAAACTAAACTAATTTCTGGCAATTCATGTCAACTCTGCCCTCAGTTCTGCCTAGAAAACTTTTAAGTTATCAGTGTTCTGTATCTCCGTGAAGAATAACATAATGTTGTAGATAAAATTTCTACACATTAGTTTAGAATGGAGCTTCTAAGACTTTTACTAGAATTATTTCTCAGATTCTGGGGATATAACTCAACTCTTTTTTCTATAGTTTTGGATTTCTTTGAAACTACTTTTTTCTTTAAAATGTATGTGAAGTCATTTAAAGAACTTTTACAAATCAGTAAGATAAAGACAATTCAATTGAAAAATGAAAAAAAAGCCTCAAAGTATTATTTAACAAAAATATCCAGATAGCCAGATAACATGAAAAGGAGCTCAAAAACCTAAGATTTCAGGAAAATGAAATATTCAAATTAAAGCCCAAATGAAATGTAACTGTATTCCCACCAGAATGGCTAAAATACAGATTCAGAACAACCAGTCAGTGACTAGGATTGAACAGCAGGATCTCTGATACCTACTGTTGGGATATAAATTAAGACAGCCATTAAAAAGAAAAAGAACAAAACAACAACAAAAAAAACCTTTTGGTTTGGAAATAATTTTTTTCATTGATTTCAGTGTATTTAGGAAGACTTTTTAGAGGTAACATCTGAAATGATTTTGAAAAACCGGTAGAAGGGAGGCTGAGGAAGAGGGTACATTTTTGGCATGGGGACATTGAGAATAAAGATGAAAAACAATGCAGTGTGCTGAGAAACTACAAGTAGTTCAATGTTGCTGGTGCACAAAACCCAATAAAAACTACCTTGGTACTCTAGTTGGTGAAATGTATACACTGTAACTCATATTGACAGAAAGCTGTTACTATTGTTAGAGAAAGACTAATGATAAATTTTTTTACACCAAAACAATGTAGAAATGAAAGAGTTTTTATGTAAGATTTTAGACAGGTTGGGCAAACCTTCATTTTTGTCTTTTTCCAAGATTACTGTGAGTTTAATTGAGATCAAGATATAACATCAGGCAGCACATATTCTTGTAGTTTACAACGGCATAAAAGAAATACATGAAAAACATATTCTGGAGGGCTATTTTAGAGATTTTTGTGGTGTTCTTTCTCTGTGATTCTCTACACCTAATAGATCATCAAATCCCAGCTTTTTCACATCTTTAATATCTTTTTAATTTGTCTTTATTTTTCTCACCTGGGCTTCGGACAAACTTCTCTACCTCTAGCTTCATGCCTTTCTAGGAGTAATTTTCTAAGGTGTAAATATGATTTCATTGTGGCCATAAAACTCTTGGCTCCAATACCTTCAGAATAAAACCTAATCTTAGAATGGTCACCATGGTTCCAATTCTCATCTTGCCCTTATTTTATCTTCTGGACTCCTTATTTTATTATCATTTTCTCTCATTTGCCATTCTTTTACAAATGTTCTTTTCTCTTTTTCCTGGCAAATACGTTTAGTTTGAGTTCATTTTTTTCTAGAAACTCATCCTGCAGTTTTACTTCTTTTTTTTTTTTGAGCTATAAGTGATATATAACACTGTATCAGTTTTATGTATTTAATGTAACGATTTAATATGTGTATCTATTGTTAAATAATTACCATAATAATTTTTAACATCCATCACTACACATAGTTAATTTTTTTTTCTTATGATGAGAACTTTTTAGATATACTCCTTTAGCAACTGCTAAATACACAATGAAGTACTGTTAACTCTAGTCACCATGCCGCTCATTATATCACCAGGGTTTATTTACCTTATAACTGAAAGTTTGTACCTTTGACTACTTCTGTTAATTACAATTTTACACAAAAGTTAAAAAATAAAAATAGCTAAAAACAGTATGAAGAATACCTATATACTTATCCACATCATCTATTTGCTTTGCTTTATTATTTACTCATATTCCTTACATGTGTATGCATGTACACACACGTTTTTATTGATTTAATTTTTTCCCTGAATGATATGAGGATAACCAAGCTACATCAGGGCCGTTTACCCCAATTGCTACAAAATACTACAATGTGTGTTTCCTAAAAGTGAGGCTATTTCTTACATAACTACATTGTAGTTATCAACTTCAATAAATGTTAACATTGATATGATACTTTTATTTAATCTATCATTTACTTTTCAACTTTATCAACTGAACTAATAATGTCCATTATAGCACTTCTCTTTTAGTTCAAGATTCCATCTAGGATCAGTTATTACATTTAGTTTTCATGTCTTTTTAGCCTCCATAATCTGGAACATTTTTACAGCCTTTCTATGTATTTTATGAAGACTGTTTAAAAAATACAACTCTCTTTTTATAAAATAGTGGTTCATTACAATTATTTTAAAATCCTTCTTTTATCAAAGATTTAATACATCTATTTAAAGTAAATAAAACAGTACTGTGTTCCCTGTGTAACAATCACTCAGCTTCAATAATCATTAACTTTTTGTTATTCTTATTTTATTTATACTTTCCACTAATACAACTATTTTTTTTTTGGTATAACTATTTTTGAAAACTTTAAATCACAAGTTGTGTGTGTGTGTCCAACAGAAATGCTTATTTGTATACTTTAAAAAGATATGGACTAAAATGTTTATAGAAGCTTTAATCATAAATGCCTAAAGCTGGAAACAACCTGAATGTCCTTTACTAGCAGAATGGATAGCCACTCTGTGAGATAGTCATACAATGGGGAAGTATAAGCAATGAAAATGAATAAACTAATGCTAACAGCAAACCATTGATGAATCTTACAAAAGTAAGCTGAGCAAAAGGAGCTAAAACAGATGATTTTGATTAAAGAAAAAGCAAAATGAATCTGTGGCATTAGAAGTCAGGATAGTGGTTACTTTGTGAAGTGTGGGCACTTATGGGAGGAGCTATGATAGATGCTTCTAAGGTATGGGTAATACTTTATTTCTTATCAAGGGTTACATATTTGAGTTCATGTTATGAAAATTCATAGAGCTATACAATTTCTTGTACACTTCTCTATGGCCATTATAATAAATACAAATTATTTTTTTAATTTGTGGTTTATTTTATATTCCTTAGTATATCTGTTTCTTTAGTATAAAGATTTCAAATTATAACATATCAAAAATATTTTATTTCTTGTTAAATAGTTAAGATGCTGTTGTATTGAAATCTTTAAAGTCAGAAACTTGATTTAAAGTCACAGGGGTAATAACATATTAGGCTTTGCATTCAGGCAGTTTCTTTTTTTCTGTCAAAATGTTTTGAATACTTCAATGTAAGGGTATAAAAGTTAAGAGTTTTTTTTCCACTGCTTTCCTACATAGAAGTAATTACTTCAGACTACTTTTGATGGAAACATTGATACGTCATCTGTCTTAGGCTAAAAGATCAAGTTGCTTGTGTCATACAGTGAACCGAATGGTTCTTTATCTTACAGTCTCACAGAAATACTTCAATATAATCTATGCTTCATTTTTTATTGCAGTACCTTATGTGCAGTGAAAATGTTCAGTTTTTTTCCACAGAGTTGATTGAGAGTGTTTAGCCTTGAAAAATATTTGCTATTAAATGAACTCTTCAAGAAATTCTTTAAAAATTATGTAATATTTCATCATGCAATACAGTTTTGTAGGTATCTGTGAATCCAACATCTAGATGTGACACATGTTAACGTTTTTTCATATTTGCTGCAGATCTTTGTTTCATTAGATTATTTTTAAAATGTGGATTCTTTCAAAGCTTTTTTCTATCCTGTACCTCATAACCTCATTCTCTCCTTTCCCTCCCTCCCAAGAACAACTTTCTAGAAGTTAGAGCATAGATTTACAATTATGCTTTTATTCTCTTATGACATATGTAAACATGTTTAACAATATATTTCATGTTTAAATTTTTACACAAATGATTATATACTGTATATATCCTTTTGCATTTACTTTTTTGACATGCTTTGAGATATTAAAATCATACATTTAATTGTAGTATTGATGTAGTTAATATACATTCCTATATTATCAGTTGTTAAAAATTCTGTGCTATTATAGCAATACTACAGAAACTGGTCCTAGACTGAGTCTTCATTCATACTGCTTTATAACAGTGTCTCTGGGCACATGCCTAAAGGTGAGATTGCTAGGCTGAGTCGTATAGAATGCACACCATTATTTAACCAGATTTTCCCAAATAGCTTTCCAATGGGGTATACCAATTTATACTCTTACCAGTAATAAATTAGAGTTCTTATTTCTCTGACTTGTCCCTTATTTCTAGATCCATAAGCATGTATCTTTATAGTACAAAAAACATTTAAAGCTACATCTGTCTTGTTAATAGTCTGCCTTTTAAAATAAGTATCAGAATCACATTTTTAAATTTTGTTTCCTTTTTGCCATTTTGATTTTTGTACTTTATTTTTTTATAACATTTTATATTTCTGTCATTCCATTGGTAGCATCAGTGCCTGCCCACAGCAGTTCTCAGTGTACTACTGAACACTGGATCTCCCAGGAACACAACTTGAAAGTCACTTTCACAAATTGAAAGTTAGACTAGAGAAAATGGAATGGAGAGACAGAAGTTGCCTCTTTCTAGGGGTTCCCTGGTGTGACAAGCACAGCCGTACTTTAGAACAGCAGGATCAGTCCAAGGCCCAACAGTACTATGATGAGATTCTATTTGGAGGAATGTGTAGGCTGATCCTCTCACACTAATGTGTGACCATGGTTTGTCATGGTTTTCTTAGCACCTCCAGGAGCTGGAAAACACTTTTGGTACGAATGAAACAAGGTGAAACGATCTGTTGCACATTCCAGCAAGCTGGACTCAGCAGAGCCTTTGCAGTATTTCTAAAATCTCTCGCTGCCTTCAAACCACACTTATTTTCCACTCAAACCATCTCTTCTCAAAAGAAACAGCTTTTTCCTTTTCATTTAGCACAAATGCCTGAGAAATGGCTTTAATTTTTAGCATGTTCCCTCGCCCTGTGTTCTAACCCAGAAGCCACTAGAAGAACAGCATTTTCACCTCAACAGTTTCTCTTCAAGGAGCTATTTTCTGCCTCATTACCCTGAGTTCATTCTGCTTTAGTCCTACTTAGGCTTTCACTTGGTACATCAGTTAGGATGGTCCTCTGCAAATCTCTTAGACTTCCTCTCATGGATGCAAAAATAGCTCACACATCTCTAAATAATCATCAGAGACTTAATCTTTCTGGCACATCTGTTTCCACATGATGGGAAAATCTTTTCTGGAAACGCTCCAATCCAACAGACTTCTCTTTATATCTTATGGATCAGGACCACATCACTCCCTAAACAATACCCGCTAAAGAGTTCAGAACAACTATAATTGGCTCAGATCAAGGGTTGGTAAGCTATAGGCCAAATATAGCCTGCTGCCAGTTTTCTATGGAACAGGAGCTATGAACGTTTTTTATGTGTTTAAATGCTTGAAAAAAATTCAAAAGAATAGTATTTCATGACACATGAAAATGATATGAAATTCAAATTTCCATGTCCATAAATAAAGTTTAATTGGAACAGAGTTATGTTCATTTATTTACATATTGTCTATCATTTCTTTCCTGTCATAACAGCAGACTTGAGCAGTGTGATTGAAAACACATAGCCTGCAAAGCCTAAAGTGCTTATTCTTTGTGCATTTACATAAAAAGTTACTCGCACTAGGTTAGATCACTCTCTTTTTTTATTTCTTGGAGGAGAGGCCACTTTCCCTAAATGTTTTGTTACATGCATGGTTCTGGAACAAAATCAGGGTTTTGTTAGCAGAAACCTGGGAAAATGATGGCTATTGGAAGGCACACAACAGTGTGGAACTTATTGAGACTATTATTGTAGTTAACTTCTTTCTCTGTTGCTGGTCTGCCTTCACTCTTCCCCACCCAAATCATTTTATACAGGGCTGAAAGAATGACCTTTGTAGCACTCCCTTCTTAACATGTTATTTTTCTGTTTAGTCCTTCATCACCTGTCAAGTAAAAGCCAAACTCCATCTGCAATCAGTGCCCTCTGCGCTCTGGATTCATCTTACTCCTGTCTATACCCTACACGTTAGACTCATCAGGAATCAGGATTCTCTTTACTTTTGCAAGTGTGACCTCTTTTTCATATTTTCTTATTATCATGCTAGTTTTTTCTTTAACTTTATCCAAATTCTTTCAAATTTCACTCTAATTGCTCCTCCAGGAATTTTTCTCTCACTTACCCATCGGTATAATCTTATCATTTTCTGAAACCCAAAGTAATTTGCTTGTGTCTCTAATGGCATTGATAACATTATGCCTTTTTTAGTAATTTCTCTAAGTATTTCCTGGAAGGTTGTAAAGCCCTTGAGGTTGAGAACATTTTATTTTTTCTTTACCTCAGTCAATAGCTTACACCTAGTAAAAGATAATGAATGACAGTATGTTCAAAAATTAACATTTAATTATACAGAGATAGCCTTGAAATCCAGACAAAAAGTTTTCATTTTGGAATAGCAGAAAACAGGAAAATATGTTGATGGTTTTTATTGGGATTCTGAAAGAAAACAGATGTAGAGTATCTATATAATGACAGATTATATTTGCTGAATGCATTAGATATGTTATCTGTTTCAGTACTAGCAGCCATCAAAAGTGAGTTTTATTGGTTTATTTTTTAGTTACAAAAATAGATTCATAGATACTAAGTACTTTGCCCAGGGAAACACAGATAGCAGAGTTTGGAATAGAACCCAAGTTCTTTGAGTCTCTATTTTAGACCATTCTCTTCTCATCACTTTAGTACAGGAGCAGCCTTTACATAATCCATTATGGGTAATTATAAACAGTAGTCCTGTTTTACCTCACTTCCAACTAAAGAACCATCAGGGGAAAATAGGTTGTGAGTCACAATTAGAAAGCAGTAACCCAAAACCATGTTAAAGAATGGAAAAGCAAGTCCCATTATATTTTGCTGGTTGTAATCATTATAACCAGCACACTTTTAAGCTTATACACATGCTTTTTAAAAATAAATTTAAAGCATTTTTGTTATATAACTTTGCATGTGCAAATATGTATATATTTACAAGTATGTGGTCTTGATGAAATTGTGCAATGGGTTAATCCATGTGTTTGCCATCTGAGCCTGACTGACAACCCTATATGCTTAAAGTATAAAACTCTTAGAAAAAAACACATTTACTTTTTGACCTTGGATTGGGCAATGCCTTCTGAGCCATGACACTGAAAGTATGAATGGCAAAAGAAAAAATAGATTAAATTAACTTTATCAAAATTAATATATTTTGTGCTCTAAATGATGATATCAATAAAATGAACAAAAATCTCTTAGAAGAAAACATTTGCAAATCAAATTATCTATCTATCTAATAAAGAGCTTGGATTTAGAATATTAACTCATACACTCAATAAAAAAGACAAATAACCCAATTAAAAACTGGGCAAAGAATTGAATAGACTTTTTTTTCAAAGAAGAAATATAAATGGCTAGTACTCATGGGAAAAGATGCCCAATGCCATTAGTCATTAGGGAAATGCAGATTAAAGCTGTAGAGATACTACTTCACACCCACTGGCTTGGCTGTAATTAAAAAGACAGGCAATCACAAGTGTTAGGGAGAATGTGGAGAAATGAGGACTCTCATACATTGATGATGAGAATGTAAAAGGGTGCAGCCACTTTGGAAAACAATTTGTTAGTTCCTCAAACATTGATTTACCATATGACTCAGTAGTTCCACTCCTAGGTATATATTTAAGAAAAATGGAAACATATACATGCAAAAACTCTTACATAGATGTCCATACAGCAGTATCTATAATGCCTCAAAGTGGAAATTACCCAAAAGTCTATCAATAGATGAATGGATAAACAAAATGTGGTATACCTATACAAAGAACTATTACTCATGAATAGGAATAAAGTACTGATGTACACTAGAAACTGAGTAAACATTGAAAATAATATGCTATGTGAAAGAATCCAGTCACAAAATATCACATATTACATAATTCCACTTATATGAATTGTCCAAAATAGGCAGATCTATGGAAACAGTAGATTAGTTGTTCCTAGAGGCTGGAGTGATGAGAGTGTGTGAGAATGGGAAATAACTAATAGATACAGAGTTTCTTTTGAGTGTGATGAAAATATTCTAAAGTTAATTGTGATGATGGTTACGCAACTCTTTGACTATACTAAAACCCACCACACTGTACACTTTAACATTCTAAATTTTGTTGTGTATGAATTATATCTTAATAGAAATAATTTAAGAACCCCATTTATTTGGTGCATAATTCATTAGGAAAAACTGAATTTATGTTTTTAATGAAGTCTGGACATGTGTGTCTAGTCATTTGTTTATGAGTGATGATTTTACTCAAAGCAGTAATCAAGTTTAGTTAGTTTTTTTCTGTGTGCATCTAACATTTCCAAAAATGAACATTAATAAAAACAGTGCATTTAAATAAGTAAATTTTCCAAGAATTAGGGACACCTACCTGCAATGTGATTAACTATATATATAGCACTGGGGGACAATGAGAAAGTCACATTCACTTACCTCAAGAAGCATAGAATTATAGATATGTTACTCACCAAGTGTGGTGTGAGAGGACATATGTGATACTAGGTATAGAAGCAAAGTGCATAGAGAAACTGGAGAAGGGAAACATTTGTTTGTGAGGTATGTCTCGAAGAGGGTACATGAAGGATGACCTGAGAGAAGTACATGGTAGTCATATTTTATAAGAAGAATGAATGTAAACTTCTCTCAAGTTAGGTTGTGAGTCACAATGTCATGCAGTTCAAAATTTGCATAATTTCAAACTGGTTTGTAAAAGATTGGTGGATATTATTAGCATTCTCGAGTATAACAGTGTCAACAGAGTTTATTATTCACTTCTGTTTTGAAATGATGTAATTATTAACAAATATTTTCCTTTGGTGGATTTGCATTATTTTAAATTTTACACATAAAATTACATTTTAGTAATTTTAAATATTGTAATCCATTAAATTTTGTGGAATTGTAATTAACTAAATTGTGACTGCATTGTAGGATTTTGCTAGGCAGAACAAGGAATGTAGATGATTCTATGAGACCTTTGTAACACCTGTAGATGCAACATCGCTAAGTATAATGCAAAGAACTATTAGGACACACTAGTTTACAGTCTTTGGGGATCTAACTACAGAGTACTAAAGGATAGCTTCTGGTAATATAAGAGCCATTTTAGTGTTTATAAAAGTGCTTTAGGTCAGATAGAAGTCAATGCTGAATGATGCTTGGGTATCGTATTTGGGGCAAAGTCCTAATCATTTTAAATGATGTTAACTTCCTTGAATTAAGAAAATTTAACAAGAAAAAAATCATACCAATAGGCCTGGTACTTTCAGTTATAAGATAAAGGACATGACAGTATGCCATATTCTGTTCTTGAATGATGTTATTTCCTCCCTGCAGTGTCATTATTGCTTTATTGAAGAATACATGTCTGATGCAGAGATGTAAAGTACAGCATAGAGAATATGGTCAATAATATTGTAATTGCCATGTATGGTTCCAGGTGGGTACTAGACTTATCAGGGGATCACTTCTCAAATTATGTAAATGTGTAAGCACCATGCTGTACACCTGATAAAAACTAATATAATATTAAATGCCAATTGTAAATAAAAAAATAAATAGTAAAAAATAAATCAGAAAAAAAGAGTACATGTCTGAAAAGAAGGAAAGTTGCATATCGGAATACATGCTAATTAAATTAATTGATTCACTTTTGTTAACATTTTATCAATTTCATAGCACATATATTTAGGCAGTAATTTATTTTGAATTAGAGTAATATTGAAGAACTGTTCATTCATGAAGCATATTCTGGATCTTGATTCCATGCCTTACATTCAACTTGTTCTTTTTCAGTTCATACTAAATTTATCAAACCCTTATTAGAAAGTAACAAGAAAAGAGATTAGCCCATGAGCAGAAGAGCTCATGGACTATTTGGAAGAAATAGTTCAGGTTTATTTCACATGACAGAAGCAAAGTATAGTTAATTTGATCAGCTGCACAAAATTCAGAGCATCACAGATAGCACAAAATCCTCAGGTGTATGTAATATTATGTATATGTTATTGATATCGATGTTGAAAAGTATTATTATTTAAACGACTGATTGCTAAAATATTTTTCAGTGCTAAAAATGTAAGCTTACGGAAAGAACATGAGAACTATATCCACTTTTTTAAGATAACCCTGTCAGCTCTTAGTACATCAGCGGGTGTAGTGAAGAAAACCTCATCAATTTCTCAGTTTTGATTGTGTTTGGAGAAGTTACAAAATTTTGCTTCTAAGTAATACCTTTTATAACTATGTGTTCTCACTTTATAGTCTCATGCCACTTAAAAATTGATTGTGTCATGTTTTTAAAATAAAATTTATTGCCAAAACAAATAAGGAAGAGTTAGTCTATCTTAAGGGATAGTTTTCGTGTTTCATTATGGCCTTTTTACTTTGTGTATGGTTTTAGAGAGAAGAGGTCCAAAGATTATAATGAATAAAGCAGAGTTTTTGAACTAGGGATTGACTTCTTACCACTTTTAATTTTGTTTAAGTGACTTGTAGTGATTTTCTTCAAACAATATGCCTATCATAATTGTAGTGTCCAGAAGAACTTAAGATAATCACATGAAATCATTTCAAAAGAGTTATTTTTTAAATGAAGTGAAGAAAGAAGTTAAACAAAAACAGTATGATTTTTGATGAGCATTTTCCCAGATTTGGGCAAAGTAAGAGAATGTTAAATGATGTGAGCTATGAATATCAAGTTCTATTTGGCTTAAAACATAATTATGCTGAAATGCTGAGCACCAAATGCGAGAGACAAAAGTCATAGTGGATCAACTCTGTGAAAACATCTGCTGCAAAGGGAACTTTGGTCCCTAGACATAAGTTATTTGACCCTTCAGAGCAGCCTCCATCATGATAACAGATGCATTGGATTAGAAGTGAAACCTCAGCTGCAGTGGTGTCTCGCATGTGTGCAGCCCAGAGCACATGTGAGATGTTAAAGCTTGTTTGTTCCTATGAAAGAATAAGATGCTTCTTTCAGAGCAGCTGGCATTGTAGACATTCCTCCATGGAAAGAACAGATAAAATATGTTTCTATCTTGAGTAGACACACTTTGCTGCCACAAGAGCTCTTAAAAAATACAGAGAATTCTGTCAAGTTGTTCCTTTAATACTTTCTTATGGTACTGATCATTGGTAATCTTAAAAAAAAAAAAAGTTTATCATGGAAATGATTAAAGAACACTTAGATGTTAGATAGATAGATAGATAGATAGATAGATAGATAGATAAATAGATGATAGATAGATAGATAGATGATTGACAGATAGATATAATTTGCTGTTGGTAAATACATATGCATTATATCTACCATTAGAGTAAAAAATCAAAGCAAAAAACATGTCTTATTTAGAAATTATAGATTCTGTTAAAAGTTTCAAGTAAAAAAATTTTCAAAATTGTGTTTTTGATCTTTAAATTTGAGGTTATTAAATATGCAAAAGTTTTATAATGCTCTTGATATAAGTGATATACAGGAAGGAAAGGAAAGCTATCTGTGATTACCTATGCATTTTTAAAAAAATTATTAGTTTCAAGTATATAGTACATTGATTAGACATTTATATAGTTTATAAAATGATCACTTTAATTGCTCTTTCTCTCTTCTGACTCTCCACCTAGCCATTGTATTACTGCTGAATGCATTCCCTATGCTGTGCTCCCCATCCCCGTGACCACATATCAACTACTAATTTGCACTTTTTTTTACCCTTCACCCCTTTCTCCCTGTCCACCAACCTCTGTCTCCATTGGTGGTTACTAGATTGTCCTCTATATTTGTGAGTTCATTTTTTATTAGTTTGTACTTTTTGTTCCTTACATTCCACATATGAGTAAAATCATGTGATATTTATCTTTCTCTGTCTGACTTATGTTACTCAGCATACTAACTTCTAGGTTCATCCATGTTATTGCAAATGGTAGGATTTCATTTTTTTAAATGGCTGAGTAATATTCCATTTTATATATGGAATCTAATTGTCTGCTGATGGGCATTTAAGGTTGCTTCCACATTTTGGCTATTGTAAATTGTGCTGCCATCAACATAGGGGTGCACAGATATTTACAGATTATTATTTTGTTTGGATAAATACCCAGCAGTGTAATTTCTGGGTCAAAAGGTATATCAATTTTTAATTTTTTTTAAAGAAACCTCTAGACTTTTCCACAGTGACTGTACCAATTTGGAATCCTATCAACAATGTATGAGGGTTCCCTATCTTCTACATCCTTGCCAACACTTGTTATTCTTTGATATATTGATGATAGCCATTCTGATAGGAGTGAGTTGATGTCTCATTGTGGTTTTAATTTGCATTTTTCTGATGATCAGTGACCTTGAGCATCTTTTCAAATATCTACTGGTCATCCGTATTTCCTCTTTGCAGTAATATCTCTTCAAGTCTTCTGCCCACTTTTTAAATTAGATAATTTTGTTGTTATTGTATAGTTCTTTATATATTTTGGATATTAACCTCTTATCAGATGTATCATAAGCAAGTATCTTCTCCCATTCAGTCAGTTCTCTTTTGGTTTTGTTGATAGTTCCTTTGCTGTACAAAACCTTTTTAGTTTGAAGAAGTCCCATTTGTTTATTTTTTATTTTGTTTCCATTGCCTGAGGAGCTATGTCCAAAAGAAATTACTAGCAGCAAAATCAGACAGATTACTGCCTATGTTTTCTTCTAGAAATTTTATAGTTTCAGATTTTGAATTTAAGTCTTTAATTCATTTTAAAAATATTTTTGTATATGGTGTAAGAAGATGGTCCAGTTTCTTTCTTTTTATTTCTTTATTATTATTTTTTTTTGCTTGCATCTGTCCAATTTTCCCAGCACTATTTATTGAAGAGCCTGTCTTTACCTCATTGCATATTCTTGCCTCCTTTGTCACATATATATGAAGTGAGTGTATATGTGTGGATATATTTCTGGGCTCTCTATTCTGTTCTTTTGATTAATGTATCTGTTTTTATGCCAGTACCATGCTGTTTTGATTACTGTAGCCTTGTAGTAAAGTTTGATATCTGGTAGTTGTGATACCACCAACTTTGTTCTTTCTCAGATTGCCATGGCTATTCAGGGTCTTGTATGGTTCTATATAAATTTTAGGATTCTTTGTTGTAGCTCTCTGCAAAATGACATTGGTATTTTGATAGGGATAGCATTAAAACTATAGATTGCTTTGGATAGTATGGCCATTTTAATGATGTTTATTCTTCCCGAGAGCACAGTACCTGCTTCCATTTACTTGTATCTTCAATTTCTTTTTCAATGACATAATTTTCTGAGAACAGGTTTTTACAACCTTGGTTAATTTGATTCCAAGGTATTTTATTGTATTTGATGTAGTCGTAAATGAAATTGTTTTCTTAATTTCTCTTTTTGAAAGTTTTTCATTGGTGTATAAATATGTCAGTGACTTCTGGATATTAATTTTGTATCCTGCCACTTTACTAAATTCATTGACCAGTTCTAACAGTTTTTGGGTGAAATATTTATGGTTATATATAGTATCATGTCATTGGCAAATAAGAGTTTTACTTCTTTCTTTCTAATTTGGATGCCTTTTATTTCTCTTTCTTTTCTTATTGCTGTGGCTAGGACTTCCAATACAATGATGAAGAGGAATGGTGAAAGTTAGGATCCTTGTCTTGTTCCTGATCTTAAAGAAAATACTTTTAGCCTTTCTTCATTGAGTATGATGTTACCTGTAGGTTTGTCATATGTGGTCTTTATTATGTTGAGGTATGTTTTCTCTATTGCCACTTTGCTGAGAGTTTTTATCATAAAGGGATGCTGAATTTTGTTGAACGCTTTTTCTGCATCTATTGGTATGATCACATGGTTTTCATCTTTCGATTTGTTAATGTGGTATATCATATTTGATTTGCAGATATTGTACCAACTTTGCATCCCTGAATAAATCCAACTTGATCATGGTATATGATATTTTTAATGTGTTATGCATGTTCTTTATACAGTTTTCTTTTAGATTGTTGTTTGGGGACGATGTCTTTCTTGTTGATTAGTAAGAATTCTTTATATTTCTTAGACATTAATTTTTTGCCAATCATATATTCTTCACTTCTCTGTAGCTTGTCTCTCTTTACTTTAAAATGATAAGGTCTTTGTTCTATTAAAAGATGTTTTAATGTTAATTTAAATGTAATTTTAAGTTTTATTTAAAATATCAATTTTTTATTTAATGGTTTGACTTTTTTTGTGTCCTTTTAAAAAATTTTTTCAATATTCAGATATCATAAAACTGTTCCAAAAGTAAAAGTTGCCTTGTATTTTTAATTTTTTTCTATATGCCTATATTACATTATACACTATCCTCTAGCTTCATATTTAGACAGTTAACATGAAGAAGAACAAAAGAGAATTTAAGGCTATGATAATAGTCTTAGAGTAAGGGAAAAATCTATAAGTGTGAGAAGGCATGGCAAGTACAAATGCAAATGAAAAAAATAAGCTAAGTCAAATTATAGAGTATATATTGGATAGATAAAGTAAGAGATGCTTAAGGAGGAAGGAATAGGTGATGCTAGAGAGAGCTCATTATACAAGGCCTTAAGTTCATTTTAATGAATTTAATCCTTATATTGAAATTAGTAGGGGACAATTGCAGAATATCAAATAGTGGAAAGTAGCATCATGAAATGTGTTTTTTAAAAATCATTCTCTGTAATGTGGTGAATAGATTGGATAAGGCAGAATGAGACAGGACAAAGTAAGTAGACGTCATATAATAATTTTCTGAGAATAGGAACAAATCAAATTGCTTCCTGCTGAGACCAATATAAGGACAGTCCGTATACTGCACATCTCCAGAGATGGAGAAAAGTAAATTCCAGATAAATTAAGATAATCAGATTTTCTGTAGTGCCAGAAAATAGTTTTAGCTATTACCTCCAGAGAAGTTAGTGATGAAGAAAGAAAACTTAAAAGTTCTGGATAGAAAATTTCACCCAGCACCCATCTTCCCTTGAAGTGTCTCATAGTTCACTGAGCAGCATGGATATTATGAGCATGGGAATAATTTAAAGAATCTCTAAAGTCAGCATAGAAGAAAATCTGCCAAAAGCCAGGACCATCTTTGAAGAGTGACCTTCTCACACCAATGATTGCCTGTCCTTGTGTTTTTCTTCATTATCCAAAATATCTTTTTCATTTTTCCAATATGTTATCATGGAACATTGACTTTCTAATGGATATTTGCAGGATTAACACACTTCCTAACAAAATAAATATTTTAGTCTAGGAATTTAATCACTCACACATTAGAGTCAACATGTTTAATAAGATTTCTGACTGACTTCTGCACTAAAAGAGAGGGGGGAGTTTTTATTGACAGAAGGGGAAAAGAAGCAAGTTTGGGGGTATTATAGATTGAGACAAATTTATATGAATATGTTCATTGAATATACAAGTCAACTTGAGATCCTAGTTCTCAAAAGATAAAAGGAGATAAAATTCTGCATTTGTAGAGTTGTCTACAGAACCAAAATTTTTACCCTGAAAGTAGAAAACCAGCTTCTTTTACATCCCTCTCTCCTTTTATCTTACTCTCCTCTCCATTCTTTATTTTAGCTAAATTTTATCATTATTTGTCTGAACTTGGTATTTTGATGGTTTTAACAGCATTTGAGTTTAGAGTATTGAATAGGAAAAGTTGGATCGGGTGGATGAGTTTAGTAGTTATAATACTAGTTATATAATTGTTCTATAGAGAAACATACATTCTAAGTTCAAATATCAACTCAAAAAGTAGAAATTTTTTAAAACTACACTTAAAATTTGAGAAATATTATCATTTCTTTTTAATGTAGTTAAAGTTTACTCTTTGTCTCAATTTAGAGATGGGAAATATCTATCCATTCCCTATGTAGATTAAGTTAATAAATTATGGGATTTGTGATAAGTACATTTGGTATTCTTTTCTATAGAGCAGTGGTTTTCAACCTGAGATCTACCAACCCCCTGAAATTACATGCCTGATTTCTTGATCAGATGTGTGAATGTGAAAAATGTACACACAGAGAAGAAATATAAATTTCATATTCTCCCCTTCCCACCAGCAATCTACTATCTAGACTAAAAATTTACATTTCTTTTTAAAATTTTCAGTTTCTTTTTTTTGAAAATACTTTAAAACTATGGAGGAAGAAAATATTATCTTTATTTGCTTGTGATGATTACTTAAGAAGGCACTGGTAGGACTTCTATACGAGTTATGGCATTATTTTTTTCTATTTCACTTTTGTTGATTTGGGCTTTATAGCTCTGTGATGACCTCTAGATAATCCCCCAGCAGTGCAGATCAATGCTACCTTCTCTCCTGGATTAATCAGACACCCAGGTGTGAAAACTGTATATAATATATGTATCTCTGCCTCTACATATGTTCATGTATATGCGTAAATGTAGATACATATATTTTTTTCTCAAATGCCTCAACTAAGTTGAAAATTGTTTTTTTTTTAAATTTGTATATAACCTATATAATTATTTTTTACATCCTGAGTCAATCTGAGTCAATAAAAGAACATAGGTGTCTAGAGTGATAAGTTCATTTTAAATCAAATTTGCCAGTTTGATGAAAAAATTTGTGGCTAGCTTGGTACATGCAAAACTGAGATTTGTGCCCAGTGCTTTCTTTTTATCTGCTGAAAGGGAGAATCAAATTGAAAGCATTCTTTACAGTTACCATCTGAATGAGAAGTAATATATAATTCAGAGACTGTTCTTATAATTACCTTTTATGAGAAGAAACTATTAGTTAGTAGTTTATAAAACTTATCTCCTCATTATCAAGTTTCTACATATAAAACTTTAAGATAGTAGGTTCACAGCGCCATTTTGTAAGATATTTCTCCTCTCATTATCTCTGGCTCTTTATTTCATCTTAAATAGGACTAGTTCAGTGTGACAGGCAGCAAGAAATCTATACTGTATCTTGTTAAATCTTCTCATTAAAAAAAAATACAGGCTATATGTCCATCTTCAGAGCTATGTACAAGTAACAAAAGGAATAGACATTTTGAAGAAGAAACTTGGATCAGGGAAGCAAATCTAGTAAGATCATTAATAAAAGTTTCCATTTATTGAACTATTATGCTTATTTTATGTAGTACTTATTATAATCCATTAAGGAGGATTATTATCATCCGTGTGTTATACATGATGAGTTTTAATAACTTCCTTTAATTTATATTGCTTACTATTGGCAATGCCAGGATTCCAACTCTGATAGAGCTGTACTGAGGATTTAAAGAACTGATACACATAGGTACTCAGCCCAGAGCCAGGCACATGGTAAAACCACTCATTCTAGGGGTAGGAAGGGAGTGAAGGAGGAGGGGGAGTTAGGAGCAGTTATTGCAGAAGTAGCAGCAGCAGCAGCATCTCTTTCTCAGTAACCTACATACCCTTTCACTATAACTTTTTATCTAGATGGCTTCATACTCATCCTGAGTGTTTTTATTTGTGTGACAATTGCGAGGATGACTTAAAGTCTCCTATTTGTCCTGAAATTTTTCTTACTCATTCTCTTGAAAGCCCCTTTATAAATTTGCAACTCTAACCCTACCTTTATGACTCTTTCCAGTTCAATAATTCATCACCACCAAACAATTCTTAGGACTTTCTTGCTAGGTTGACTGCTGCTTTGAAAGTTTGTCTCACTGAGACAGTTGGTGGCCTGAGCTGATGTTCACTGTGAGGAAATAGCACAGGATTTAATGATGCCCAAAGCCCTGTTCTAAAACCACTTCCTTGTAAAGAAAAGCATTTTTTTTATCTCTCTGAGAATGCTACACAATCTTCAACCTCCTCTTCACTGCCAAGCTTCTGCTTGCTACTCTGGTTTTCTTCCCAGAGACAGGTCTGAGGAATTGAGTATGCTTTCTTCTTTCTTCTCATCTTAGGCGTTTATATTTACAAGGCTTGGTTATGGAGTGTTATTCACTATCTCAACTTTTATGTTATAGAATAAGTAAGTCTTCCTCCCTCTACTACAAATAGCACCTCAGAGAAAACTACATTGATCTATTTCTCCTTGTGACCTATAACACTGACAAAAGATGTCCTCTTGTACAAGAGGTGTCACTATTACCTCAGAGAGGCAGTACATATCTCTGAAGAACAACCAAGTAGGTAATATTGCTACTTTTTTGCCTATCCAAGGATAGGCATTTCTTCACAAGAAATAGTAATTAGTCAATTTCCAAGCTCTGTTGTCAGCCCAGGTGTGAAAACATAGATTTTTCTAACTGGAAAAGACTGAGAACTCCCTGAGGAGCCTCAATCCCAAGGTTCTAGTGCTTTTACTCCTTCTAATAGTTTTTTCTCCCCAGAAGTATCTGTTCTTTCTCAGCCACCAGGAGAAAAAACTGTGCCATTGTTTTTTGTGTGTGTTTGTTTTTTCTATGTATTGAAATATGCCTACTGAGTTTTTTAATCTAGGGAAGAAATACTCTCTGTAGACATTTAGAAGACTGATATGTTCTCCCTGAACTTGAAAAAGGGCGCTACTTCTATCACCTTGACAAAGAGAGATAGTAAACTGACAACTCTGCAAGGAAAAGGGAAACTGATTATTCTACCTTCCCAGTTACTCATCCTCATTTTTATGAATCTTTAATATGTACATTGGATACTTTACATACATCAGCTTGTTAAATCTTAGTAACCCTGAAAGGTAGTTGCTATCATCTCTACTTAACATTCATAAGAACTAGATTCAGAGAGGTTAAATCATTTGCTTATCATCAAATAAATAGTAAGAGACAGAGCTTTGATTCGAAGCTAATTCTGTTGGCTCCAAAGCTAATGAACTTTTACTCTGTTTAGAGTCAACAGAAAACTGTTTAAGTAACTTTGAGACCACAGAAACCATTTTGAACAAAATATTATGATTAAGGAATTATACATGCTATGTTCTTGACAAAATGTCCATTTTAATAATGTATGAGTCCTAGACAGGGCCATATCATATATGACCATACAGTTAAGTTGACTTTATCTTAAAATTGTTAAGCAACTTTAGTTACTTTTTTTAATGATAATAATCGATGATAAAATTATAGGCAAGTATTATTCATTGTCTAAAATTCCTCAGTAGACAAATCTTGACATATAAGATAGGCCAAAAAATTTCTTTTTTTTCTTTTAATTGATCTAGCATTATTATTATTATTATTTTACCATTCTCATAGGTACTTGGTCATATGATAATGATTAATTTATGTGTGTGCGTATGTGTGTATCTTTTCTCCTCTACCATAGTGTCACTACTACTTGAACACATGCCTCTATATAGATAGGGAGCCAGGGGTGGGTGAAAGTGTGGAGGGAGGCAGTAAAAGATTATGAACTTTGGAATCTTGTGGACCTGGGCTTGAATTCAGTCTGCACCAGTATGTGACTATGGGAAGTTTATAGGCAGTTCCTTTTCTGCAAATGGTGATAATAGTACCCAACTTGCAATGCCTGTGTGAAGCTTAACTGAGATCATATATGTTAAGTACATATACTAACATGAGAGAAAAGACTGGATAGATTTTAGTAAATTTATGTTAAAATTTTTTTGCATGACAAAGGCATAAACAATATTGAAAGACAAGTTTCATATGAGGGAAGATCTTTATTAGACTGTCTAGAATGTATATAGAATTTTAAAAGTCAACAAGAAAAAGACAAATTTAATAGAGAAAGAATAAAGGATATGAAATGACAGTTAAGAAAAATGAGTTGAATGGCCAATAAATATAGAAAAAAAAAACCAGAGTTATCACTTCACACCTATAATGTTGGCAATTTTTTTAAAGTTTGTTAAGTATTGCTGAAAAGGAAAGGGAAACTATTTTTCTGATAAGATTATAAATTAACATCACTACTTTGAAGTGAATTGGCACCTTATAGTAAATTTGAAGATATGCATGCCAAGGAGAAAACAATTCCAATTAAAAAATTTTTACACAATGTACATCAAGACATGTCAAATTCTCTATTATGTAATATTAACAAAGAATTGGAAATAAACTAAATATTTACTTGTATATAAATGGAAAGATAAATTATAAAGAGACAACAACTAGCATGAATAAATAAGGTCTACATGTATTAATAAATTTCTAAAACAATTGAAAAACCAGTTGCAAATGAAAATAATAATATAACATTTATGTATTGTTGATAGATTTACATTTGCATCAAAAGTAAATGAACATAAATAGAAAGAGCATATGTTGGAAAGGATGGAGGGGATTGGACTAGTGGAAGGAAGATTTAATTTTGTCAATCATATAGACTTTCCTTTTAAAGTAGTTATAAAATTAAGTATTGAGTATATATGTATAAAAATATTTAAACCATGAGTAAAGTATGAGGAGTGATAATAAAATAAACACCTACGTACCCATAACCCATCTTAAGTCTGATATTGTCTCTAGATGCCTCTCCCGATCTCATTCTTCTCAGTTGCCCCAGAAATGGCTAATATCTTGAATTTTACCATTTTTGCTTCCTTGCTTCTCTTTATGATTTTATCACATACATGTCTCTGATCAGTATATTATTTAACTTTGCATGATTTTGAATTTTATCTTAATTGACTTTTATTCAACTTATTATCTTTATACACCAGTATGTTGAATGTTGAACATCCATCATTAGATGGACTAATATAACTGTGGTTTATTCATTCTCACTACTATAATGTATTGCATTGTGTGAATATGCCACCAGAAATTCATTCTTTTGTCTGGGAACATTTGTTTCTTCTTGTGTGTCATTAAACTATTGTATTGCATTTAACGTTTTTTGTATATATCTCCCAGTATATATGAACAAGAATTTCTCTAGGGTAGTAATTTGAAGGTATAGGTTGGAACACGTTTAGTGAATCATGAAATCAATAACTTGCATTTTAAAAGTGAATTATTTACCCTTAATGTAGTATTATATGTATAAAGGGTATATTTTATAAAATAATTTAATTATTATATTTTTATCTGGATTTTATATAATATCTATTTATATGTATTTCTATATCTAGTCTATATTTATACTTATATACTGGGGCACTTTGTAAACTGTATTTCTTACTGCCATTTACAGTCAAAAAATTTAAAAGGCTTTGTCCTAAGACAAATATCTAAGTCATAGTTATTGCTAATTCATAAGATATGTATATATTTAACTTTATAATTGCATATTTTTCAAAATTGACTGTATCTATATACTCTCTCCTTAGCAGAGTAAAAAGTTTTGGTTGCTCAACATACTCATCAACACTTAATATCATTAGACTTTAAATTTTTATGCATCTGGAGAGTAGAAAATATACTCCTCATAGTTTTAATTTGCTTTCTCATGATTATTAAATGAGCTTGAGCACATTTCAAATGATAATCAGTCATTTGTTTTTCTTCTGTGAAATACATGTCCTAGTCTTAAGTCAATAATTTTTATTGAGTTTATATGAATACATGTGCATTTTCTTTATTGATTTATGAGAATTAAAAATTATATTCCATGTACAAATTCTTTCTCAGTTGTATATATTGAAAATATTTTTTGAATTTTGTTGTTTGTTTCATCACTTTCTTTATGGTAATTTAATGAGTAGAAGGTTACTATTTTATATAATCTAATTCATTAGTGCTTCTTTTACATTTTATATATAGTATAAAAATATTTATATATTTATGTATTTTTTTATATTGTCTATTAGAAATATTACAATTAATTTGGAGGTTTGGTGTGGAATAAGGGTCCAATCTCATTTTTTTTCCATGTGTTGTATTCAGCACTATTTCTTGTAAAGTTTCTTTTCCTTCCACCCAATAATCTGCATTGCCATCACTATCATAAGTCAAATATATATTTTTATATGCATGTGTAGATTTATAACAGATACACATATATTATTACATATAAACATGTATATAATGAATTCTATTTCTCGTGAGCTATTTGTCTATATCTTGCCAATATCATCCTTATAATAACTTCTGATATCTATAAAGGTAAGTTCCAGTCCTTGGTTTTCAGATTTTTTTTTAATTGTTCCTGATATCTCGATCTTCCATATCATTTTAGAATCAGCTTGAGATAAAAAGAAAAAACCCTAATGAGATTTTTTTTTGGTAATTATTATAAAACTGTAAAACAATTTCAGCAGCATTGACATCTTTACAATATTGAGAATTCTGGTTCCTGAATATGTTATATTTCTCCATTTGTTTAGGTCTTCTTGAATGTTTTAGTATTTCCTTAGTAGTTCTACAAATCTTTTGCTTAATTTATTCTTAGCATAATTTCTAATTGCACTGTAATATGTAGATAATTGTTTTTTTGTTAATTCATTTGATGTCTTGCTACTTTACTTGATGTTTAGTTACTTTATATTAAATTCTAATAATTTATTGATGTATTTTTGTGTTTTCTTTATTCACAATTATATCAGCTGTGAATAAGGATGGTTTTTGTCCCTTCCTTCCTTTCTCATGCCTCCCACTTCCTTTGTTTTTTAACTCTGTTGTCTATAACTTGCACTATCATGTTGAATAGAGATGCTAATAGTGGGCATCTTAACCTCTTTTCTAATCTCAAAGGGAAAGCTTTTAGTGATTCTCCCTAAGAATATTTTTTCTCTAGGTTTTTGGTATATATTCTATCAGATAAGAAATTTTTTTTTATTTCGCATTTGCCAAGAATATGTGTTTTTAATCACAAAAGGATGTTGAATTTTGGACTCTTGGTTTGCACTTTTTAAATATTATTTTCCCTTTAATTGGTTAATGGCATATATGGACTCTGCTCATCTAAGCATTTAAGGGTATAAAATAACCTCAGAGTATTGCTTATACTACTGTACATGACACTGAAATTGTAGCAATTTGGGGGCCCAATTTCATGTGGGAACTCCATTTAGCCATCAAAATGGAAATTCATGGACACTCGGGTTCAACATATGCTTCTAGGCTGAAACACCCAAATATTTGCTTACCTCTCTATTGTTGTCACTCCTTTTGACCTTAGAGTATCCTTTCATTTTTTGCCAGCTCATCAGACATTTAGAAAGAAGTTTTTTAATACCGCTGGAAACAAAAGTTTAATGTGTTTTTTTAAAAAAAAATTGAAGTGTGACAAACTGTCAACTTTTAAATCTGAGTAAAGTGTACTTTGGTATTTGTTATGTTTTTCCTGTAATTTTTGTATATTTTAATAATAAAAATGTCTTTTTTTGTTGTTTATTGGAAGATACTTCTGTTCACCTAACCAGAGAAAGCATTTAGCATGTGTGAAAATCCTTGACTTGTCATTTTGGGTGGAGAAATTAAAATTAGGTACTGAATAAAACTTTCTGTAAAATTTCTTAGCATTTTAAGAATCTGTGTTATATATTTTTCAAACATTTTAATATCTAAATATAGTGTTCCATAAAACAAGTTCTCTTGTCAGAAAAGCAAGTTTTTACACCATTATTAAATAAATTACTCAAATAAATATTGAAAAAAAAATTCTTGATTTTTAACTTCTCTTTAAATTACTGACATTTCCCTTTAGTGTCAAAGTCATTTTCCCTGTGGCACTTCTGAGAGGGACTTTTTGCCCTTTTTGTCACGTTTGGTGGTGGGAAACCCCAGAGCAATAAGCAGAAGCCTAAGGTATTTCCGCTGCTTTTGTATACAGAGAGTAGTGACTATTAATTTTTATATTAACTTTATACCATTTAAATTTTTTTTTATTAAAGTTACCTGCCCCTCCCCTTCACCTTTGTTTTTTTCATGAGTGGGGGCTTTTCTTTAAAACTTTGTATCAAAGATGAATGTAGCTCTAACCCAATGCAGCAGATGCTGGGCTAAATTATAAGCAGGATTTAAAAAGAAAAAGTTACTGCATTCATACTCTACCTCAAGCAGCTTTCCACACTTTACTCTCTTGTTTCTACTTCCAAATTCAAGCTGAAGACATTTCACTGCCTAGGACAGAAGTACAATTTGTGTCAGCAGGACATGCTTGGAAAGGATGCCATTTGTTAAATGACTCACTATGAGGGACATAACCCACATTATGGGCTTTTGGGAGCTGAACTTTGTAAGGCTGAGCACTCACAAAGGAAACCCTGCCAGCTTCAGAGATGTTTTAGGGTTAAAACTGCAACCAGACCAGAACAAACATGAAATATGATTAAATCAAAATTTAAAAAAATATTTTTATTATTACTTTTTTAGATAAAATCTCTATTATCTATATTCATATCTACATCTACCTATCAGAAAAATGAATGGATACTTTGTTTTTAACTACATATATTGAACTTAAAGTCATTTCTTTCAGTAACTTTGAGAACCATTAATATGTAATTATTCTCTTCAGAATACTACATGTGTGCTAGATGCAGAATTCTTTATATATCTATTTTGGTCACCTTTTTTTGAAAGACCTTTGATAATTTAAAGAAATAAATTCATAAAAAATGAGATATAGTTATATTTTGCCAGTATCCAGTATATCTTGAGTATCTTCACACATTTTAAGGAATCAAGAAATCAAAAGTTTAATTTTCTTTTTAACTATATTCAGTATTTTTAGACAAAATGTAAACAAAAATAACACAACTAAAGGATAATGAAATTGGGCAGAATGAGACATCACATGTTTGACAGCAGGAAACATTTTTCAATTTATATCCCTGCAATAAAATTTTCAATTTGGCTTTTTAATGTCTTAGGGAACATAATAACTATTTGAATTTATGTATTTTTATCTGTTGGTATTCTATTGTTGTTCTATAAAATTCACTCACTTGCCATTATGTGATTTCAAAGCAAATTGTTAAAGATTGATTGTCATCAGAAGAATCTGAAATTGAGCAACTTAAAAAGTAAAATCAATGTTCTTGTTTAAAACTTTTGTGTCCTTTGTAAAAATATATAAATGATGTTTTTTTCACTAATTTTTTTCTTTATAATCTGTTAAGTGTTGTTAAATATAATACTCTCCACCTTAAAAGCAGACCCTTAAAAATCCCTGAGTAGCAAAAGCAAATACTCAAAAATATATTTAAACAAACAAAAAATAAATAAATAAAAGTAACATAAAAAAAATAAAAGTAACATCCCTCTTTACTAGGAAATTGGTGTAAACATACTCAATTGCCATCTCAGCTACGCACATTTATTTAGTATAAAATGTTTATTATTAAAATTCTTGAATTGTAACTGTGAAGTATAAAATTCAGACCTATAAGTAATACACATTTATATATTATATATATAAAAGATTATATATAATCTTTTTATTACTAATAAATTATAACTCTACTCGGCTAGTAGAATTATTCAAACCATTGTCTTATTAGGGATGTGAGGGTGAACAGTCAAAGTTAATGATCATATTTAATAACTAAATAATATACTACTTTATATTACTTTATAGTACATATTTTAAAATTATTCAAGAATATGGTATATAGTTATGTAAAACAAGTTTAATAGTGCTTCTGTATCTCCTCATTCAAGAAGGAAGAATGAACAGCAGCCATGAGATAAGAATTTAACATGATCAGTGGAAGGAAGGCAAAGTAGTAACAATTAGTGTGACCCAGAAACCCATTTTCTGTCTTTTCACAGGAACTCCCAAACATTATTTCTAAATCTATGGTCAAGTATTTCAAGACTAGTTTTAATCTAAGGGATTAAAAAACAGTTATTATCCTACTAATTGGCAAAAAAATTTAAATTTACATTTTAATACTACCCTCCCCCCTTTTAAAAACAGATTATGTCATTATTTTTAAGTCTGTTAATTACTAGGCACATTTCTCATTTGGGGAAATTCCGTTCTGACTTTGTTTTTAGTCACATCTCAAGCTTTATACCTTTTCTATATAATTTGATGAAATAATTTTTGTTTCATTTAGGATTGAGGTAATGTTTTTTATATTATTAATTTTTTAATGTGATACACTAGCACCTTCTTTTTCTCCTTTGGTTTTTTTCCCCCTTTTTCCCCTCCATTTCTTGAGAAATGTTAACATAAACCACTCAATTAAAATAATATTTCAGTCTTAAATGGCTTATTTAGTAGAGACAACAAAATAATGTGCCATTGTGCAGGCTGACTAACCCTGGAAATTGTTCCAATTAAAGAGTGTCTAGTCCTGAGGTTTTGTATTCCTAATTATTTAGTACGGGTTTTCATTGGTTGTGCTATTGCTTTAGATACACTTGACATTTTAAACAATGAATGGAGAGCACATTGTGATGGAGAGTACACATTCCATAGATAAAGTGAGAATATACAGAGAACTGTGGAGGGCAAAGAAGATGCATTTTGAAATGTATTAAGATACAAATATCAACATCCATTTTTTCCAATTTAACTATTAAACACAATATGTAAGATCATTAGCAACAGCTTTTAATTTTATATTTTTTCTAGTTCCCTTGACATGTATAATTTTACTTAGAAGCATTTTTGGTATACTAAGTTTTTTTTTTTTCTCTCACATAATCTAGCTAAAGAAATATTAAACAAAAGTGTGAGAAGAAACATATTAGACTTTTGAGTTATGAAAGTCAGTATAACTTGAGATTTTGTTTTTAAAAAATAATGGTTATTTGTCCCTGATTCTTACCTCATTTCTCTCATCAAATCCCTCTTTACAATCCTTCATATTGTCTAAGCCTGTGAAGTCTTCTTTCTCAAGTGTCATTCTGGTGTGGTTTGTTTGTTTGTTTGTTTGTTTGTTTGTTTGTTTTATGGCCAACCCTCACAGTGTACTAAATAAAGGACCATCATACTTTTAAGAGACAAAATCTTGGAGACAAAATCTTGGCAGTGCCACTTGTTAATTGATATATTTGAAGAAGCTGTATAACCTCTCTGGAATCTAGTTTCCTCAATTACTATCCACAGTGGTTTCCTAAGTGACTTACAGTCTAGCTCTCTAAGTTTTTAAGTATATGTTCTCTTTAGTCCTAAGAATGATTTTTAAACTTTATTTTCCTTTATAAATTCAGCCGTTCACTTGTGGACATAAAATAGAAGTATGGTTCAGCAAGTCATGAAGAAAACTACTTAGATAAGAAATATTGTAAGAATAATAGTAGTAAAGAAATTTTAAAATCTTGCCTTAACCTTTTTGCCCTTTTCTCTCCCAGCAATCATGGCTTTCACATATATGTATTCATTCACCAAACATTACTGAGCACCCTCCAAAGACCAAACATTGTCAGGCTCTTGGTATCTAGATATGAAACAGACATAACAGTCAGGAATAACCAGTCTAGGGAAGACAAAGACAAGCTGACATTTTCTCTAACTGAGAAATGCAGAAACTGTTATGAGCACAGGTAGGAAACACAGAGAGGTTGGGATACCAACAGCCTAGAGAAAACTATTCTTTACTCTTCCCTGTTTCCTCCCTTTGTATTTTCTCAACCTATCCATTTTCCTCTCAATCCCTCATTGTAGCCTAATCCTCCCAAATAGACTGTGGAGTCAAACTACCTGCAATGAAATATCAGCTCCTTTATCTAGTTATTTTATGGCCCTCAGAGGTCATCTAACCTCTTTGTCAGTTTTTTCATCTGTAAAATAGGAACAACGATAATGGTGCTTAGGTCTCATAAGATTATGAGAGCTAAATGGAATAATTTACATACTATGTTTAGTATATTTCTTAACACATAATAAGAAGCACTCAATGACTTTTATATAATTACTTCTGTGATTACCCCTCTAAATGTTTTAAGAGTACATTGGCTCAATCTGTAACCTTTGGGATGTTTCGCTTTAAAATACCTACTCTTCTCTTCACAATCTGCTTTTTGACTATAAACCCCATGATAGCAGGGACCAAAAATTTTTTTAAGTTGTATTTTAAATCCTGATACAATTTGAGCACAAACCAATAATAGAAGAAAAAAGATCTAATTTGAGGTGTCAAAAACTATAATTTTAACTTCTTGTCAGTAAAAAGGTAGAAATTCCTTAGATTTATTAAACCAGGGTATAGATCAAGCATTATTACCACTCATTAACTAAAACCAAGGTGTCATTAATTCTCTTTAGCCTCTCCTGAGATTGGATCCGTCCATCCTTCCAGAGCCCACCCAGAAAAAAAATCCCCAAATACTAGAAAATGTGTGAACAGCATCCAATAAATAATTTCCCCATGTATTTTAGGGAGTTTACTTAATGTCATCAAAAAACATGTTCCAATAAGTGGCATATTTGAGACTTTTTTTGTGGGATCTTTCTCAAGAAGTGGTGATTAGTAACCAGAAAGTGGTGAGGGGAGCTTCATACTTTACTTAATTTGATACTTTTTGCAGGAGTCCGCCGGCTAAAATCGAACAGTTCCTGAGAGGGGAAGTGAGGATTAAGAAAAGAAAGAAAGAGACTAAGAGAGAGAGAGACAAAAGACAGAGGAGGGAGGGCTAACAGTAAATACTGAGCCCAAAGTTTATTAAGCACAGCATATTTATACCCTTGGAAATGCATGAGAAACAAAACTCACAGATACGCTAACAATCACTGACATTTACATAAATTCTCTCACAACCTCTTTCATCCTCTGTCTCGCATTCCCTGGGGCAAGGAACATTCAACTCTTTACATTAAGCCAAACTTCCTCCTTCTGCAGAGAACCCACCTGCTCTGCAAACTTCTAGCTTGTAGGCAACTTTAACCCTGTCTGCAAATCAGGCAGCAGAAATGGCTCCCAACACTTTTTGTGGCCATGTTATTCAGCCAGTATGTATGATTTTTTAAATTAAAATATGGTTTGACAAAGTTCTACCATTGTGAATATGGTTTTGCTTGAATTCCCCCTTAATTTTTTTTAATTATAGTTTTACAACCCAACACAATGTATTTTCTTCCTTGTTTAGTATCTTACCTGTCTTTCCATAGACAAGCTCTTTATAAGGTTTTACTTAAATTATTTTCTATATTCTGAAACTATATTCTATATTCTATACCCTTAAGCAACTTCATATATGGCAATGTGGAATATGTGGTTTATACAGTGTGGCAATGTTGCTTATGGACAAATGGTTTATCAGACCTCCTTTTAGAAATTGCTCTCACCCTATCCCTAATGAAGGCCTGTAAATCAATGTGTTTGAGTGTTTGCAAACCATCCTACAAAGAACAAGATTAAGGAGGCAGAGAAAGATAATTTGTACTTAAAAGAGGTATCCAACTCTTTTTATAATTTACACTTGTAGTTACCTGAGACCTGTGAGACACATTCATTCACATTTCAGCTTTTTCTACATTTTTTTGCACAGAATGATAGTTCTGATTTTCCCCAGAATGATAGTTCTTTACATATGAGTGTGACTTTTGGTAGAAAGATTTTCAATATTTATAATATTCATAAACTGGTAATAATATGGTTCTGGCCAGATTTCTCAGTCTATAATGAGAGAATTCTGAGATGACCCATTTAGTCACCAACATGGTAAGAACAAAATTAAATATATTAAAAGGTTAGAACTATGAGAGCAATGACAGTGCCTTACTTGCCCAATTATCTAAAAAAGGGTCAGCAAACTTTCTTCAAACCCAGATAAATATTTTCAGCTCTGTGGGCCACATAGTCCCTGTTGTAACTTTCAGCTTTGTCACTGTAGTACCAACGCAACCTCAGAAAACACAAAAATTAATGGACATGGCTGTGTCTCAACACAACTTTATGAGAACCTGATATATGATGTTTTCTAGTAAAAAAAAAAAAAAAAAACCACACACACACAATTCAAGCCATGACTATAAGTATATCAGAATTAGGTAGACTAAGAGTGGCTTTTACCCTGGGATTATATGATAATCATAACTCTACCCTTCCCCCTCAAAAAAAAATATACACCCCCTTCCCCACTTAACCTAGGATGTAAAAACATATGGAGACCTCAAGTTATCCAGATAAATCCATGGCTTCCCAGCACCCACCTCTTCTATTAACATAAACTCCTGGTGTAAAGCATGACTGAAATTCCAAATTTTTTGTGTGCTGAAGACTGCTTCCCATATCCATTGTCTTAAAACTGTCATTAGCCTGGTTTTAGGGAATAACAATAGTACTCAAAACACGGCCATAATGAGTGCACAAGAAAGGGAAAACCAGACTCAGTGACTATGGTACTGAAACAAGCCTTTCTGATTCCTAGAGATTTTCAGCCTTTGTCCTTCTAGTCAGTCTCTTTCAGGGTTGTTTGTTAACCCAGATGTTACTACATATCTCCCATACTTGTTTTTCAAGCATGAGAATCTATTCTGTCAGTACTGGACAGCTCTTTCAGCTCTGTCATGTGTAGCAAGTAGAAGCCAGCACTGAATTTGGAAAGCTGACCACCCAGAGCAAAATGTGACATGATTAGTTTTGTTAAGTGTTGGTGAATAGATCTAGGTCTGCTTGAGTTAGCCAAATGACCTGAAGTAAAATTTTGCCCAGAGCCTTTTCCTTTAACTTGGTGCCATTAGGCAGAAATTCAGATCTTATTTTTAGAATTTATTTTTCAAGCTACATGGTTCTGGGCTGGATAGATCAGCTGGTGTTAATGAGCCTGTGGGTGTTTTGCCAGACATCTACATGTGCTTTTATTGTCCTCTGCAACTACTTTACTTCTCAAAAATATGTGTCATTGGTCAGGAGGAGAACTAGAATAGCATACATGTATAACTCCACAAAAAGTTTTTTCTTTTTCCTCCAGTGGTGAAATTTTTTTTTTTTTTTAAATCTGAGACCTTGAGGCTAAAATGATTCCCCCTCTACTCTTCTTCTCCCAACCGTACTTTGTATCTCCAAGCTCATCTTTTTTTCTAGTGCTTCATGCTTCTCCTGGAAATAGTTTTCTGAAAAGAAAACAAACATAGACTTTCTATTTGACTTGTAATACCCAGTCTTGCTCCTTTCTATTAGTACTGAGGTGTTAATAGAGTAAGTTTTGAACATTGCTTCTGGTTCTACTCCTCTCAATTTCTAATTCCTCACTGTTCTCCCCATTTGATGAAATTTGCCTACTTCAGGAACATTTTGTTACTTGGCCTTTACACATTTTTTTGTATCATTTGACATGTGTTTGCCAGCTTTTTTTAATGTGTTCTTTTTCAGGGATTTCCTTGCCCTTTGAAAGTACTATTAAATGCCAACTAAATTCTAGATAGTGAGATAGAAAGGTAAAATTATGATAATTTTTAAGATAACAATTAACTCTCATGGGTTGGGTTCTACTCTGCATGCTTTAGATACATTTAATCATTAGATTTTTCACAGCACATCATGTGGTTATTACTACTATTATTACTCTTATTTTTAAAAATAAGTAAATTAGGTTCAGGGAAATTAAATTCTCCAAGGTCACACTAAGTTTTAGAGCTACAAATAAGGTATAAATCTTGCCCTTAAGGATCTCATACTCCAGGAGAATGGTAAAGTCAGGCATACTTAAAAATACTTTTAATGTGAAGCAGAGTACAATAAATGCTAACCAATGGTTCAAGAAGGGCGGTTGGGAGGATGGTGGGGACTGAAAAGATCGAGCGAGTTTTTATGAGGGAGGTAGTATTTGAACCATATTCTGAATAGGTGGAACCAGGAAGGTATTAGAGGAAAGTCCTAGACTGAAGATACAGTATAAGCAAAGGCTAGAGAATGAATGTGTGTTTGAGAAAAATATGAAGTTTGGTTTGCTTTAAACACAAGGCATAATCAGAAAAATAAGAAGTTTGGTTTGCTTTGAGCACAGGGCATAATCATAAAGTGAGAAATGTACTTTCATCTAATGAATTGGGATTTTACTCTGTGTCAAAAATGGAGAGTCTTTGAAGCATTTTAGAAAAGGAGGGCGGCAGTGACTGATCAACCTGTAACTAGTAAACAAGCCCTGGATGTGTAAAGGGCACTATGCTTTCTTAATATTACTTTTGATATCACTAGTTTTTCTTCTTTACCCTCCACCATGGGCAACTTGCAGGGCTTTCTTTTCTTAATTTTGTGCATTCTGTCTTGGGAGCTCATTCCTTTTCCTCTATTCAACTACCCTTGTTATGTAGCTGATTGCTATCTATCTATCTATCTATCTATCTATCTATCTATTTACACACACACACATACACACACACACACATACATACACACATATATAATTTTTACTCTTTTTACTCAAATTTATGTATATATACACATATATAATTTTTACTCATATATAATTATATACACATATAATTTTAACTTTTTGCCTTCAAAGAGAAGAGAAATCTAGGTAGAATACTTAGAAATGATAAATTATTAAACTTGATAGTAGCAGTAGGGAAGAAAGAGGAAAAAATAGAATTGAGTGTAAGGGGTCTAGATCCAGTAGTAAAACAAAAATCAGAACAACTATAAAAATACAAAGAGAGACAGAGAGAGAGAGACAAAGTTCCTGCTTCTATAGTGCTTTTATTCTGGTAGGAAGAGATGGAAAATAAGCAAATAAGCATATCTATAACATAAGTATTATAGAGTAAACTAATCTAAAACTGCATAAAAATAATAAAAACATAGCAAATGCAGAATGAAAGAATGAAGAGAATGAAAGGGAGAGGATATGATTAGGGTGTTCAATTCTTCCTAAAAAGATGATATTTTATCAGATATCTGAATTTAGCAACAGAGCTAGCGAGCTGAAAAAATTGAGGAGGAACATTCCAGGCAAAGGAAAGTGTAAATTCCTAATGGGAGAAGAAGCTTGTTTTTGTGACTGGAGAGGAAGGAAGAGGCTTGGGAGTGACAAGAGATAAAAATGGAGAAAAAAGCACACTTAGCAGACAATGGAAAGGCTTGACCAGGAAAATGTAATGAATGCTCTGGTTACAGCTGGAATTGTTCTTTTGGATTGCATTGTGGAGATCTGAATGCATGTGGAACTGTGGGACTAGGAAGCATAATGAAAGTGAGATGAATGCAGAAGTCTAGCTGGACATGGTGGTGGCTTCGAGAGGTGGGTGAAGATGAGGAGTGGTTAGTTCAGCAAAATATTTTATCAGTGATGCTGACAGGTCTTGTTGATGGGGTGCCAGGGAAAGGAGTCAGGGATGATTCCAAGAATTGGGATCTGAGGTAGATGTTAGGTACTATTTCTTGAAGAGGGTAGGGTAGAGAAAGGATAGAATTAGCTGTAGTGTAAACTATGAGTTTAGATGTGATCATTATAAAATGTCTATAAAGACTCCAGTGGCACTATTTAATTAGGTCATTAAATATTCAGTCTAGAGCTCACTACTGCAGAGGAGAGGAGATATAAATGTGAGTTTTGATGGCACATAAGATGTCTCCTGGGGTGCTGAACAAGGGAAAGTGACACAATTCATGAATCTTCCTAACATACCTGCTGTAATTTATTTCTATAATTGCAAAAAATCAGAACTCTCAGTTGCATGATGATCTTATTTTTTTTTAATATTAAGAAACATAGAAAACTATTTTTTGCAACTCTATAAACTACAATTGCACTAACAACTTCTAATGTTCTAATATGAGCATTGATTTGCTTAATTGAAAAGTATTCTTTGGTCATCCACATTTGTTATTTCAAGTTCAGTATAGATCAACTGAGTATAACCTATAACATGCTTCTTTTTCTTTAAGATTTAGTATTTTCTAGGGTGAAATTACTAAATCATGAACTGAAGAGACCTATTAACATCTCGTAGAATGTGATGTTGGGCCAAATTTTACTCTTTGCCTTCATAGAGCTATCATGAAGAATGGTCAGAAAATTATTTCAAGTTTTAAATACATTTTTAAAAGATGAGACTATATACCTTTAATATTTAAAGAATAAGCATATTTATGACAAGCATAATTATTTATAAGACAGTTTGTTGAATAGATTTTCTTTGTAGTGATAATATGTCCATCTTTTATACAGAAAGATACAAATTAATTTTCTATTGTCTACCATCAACATAGAATGAAATATATTTTAAAAGAAAACCAACTATATAGCTTCTTCTGAGGCTGTCATGATTCTATATGACTTAAATCTGTAGCCTAAAAAAAAAAATTGTCAGCTTCTTTGAATTTTATGCAATGTAACCTAGTTTCTTCTACATTCTGAGAATGTGGTGCCTAATGTCCTATTTTATGATTTTGTGTTGAGCACTGTTGCTCAAAAATTATATCAAACAGAGTTAAACTGATAGAGAATATATTACTTAAGACTGTTGCAATAGAGGAAAGTGAATTCAACTCTGAACCAGAAGGTTGGAGAGTTTTTTAAGTGCTGGGTGAACTAGTGAAAAAACACAAGAGGACATTAGTGGGTAGGCTGGTCAATGTGATAGGCCATCTGTGTTTCCTAATTGGAACTTATTAAAGTTAGTCTCCTACCCACAGAGACTGGAAGATAAGGGTGCTATCTTTTTAAATTTTATTTCAAGGGAATGGCTCTTAGGTCCTTGAAAAAGACATTTCTGAGTTGTAAAACTGGTAAGAGTCCTAGAGAAGATTTAGATCTCAAAGGAACAAAGAAAGAACTTATAATTGTACATTTTCTAAAATAAATACTCTGAGAAAAAAGAAAGAGTCAGGTCCTATAATCAGGAAGAAGGCTACTTAAAGTTTAGTCCAGCTGAAGTAAAAGTTAAGGCTGGTTTATTTAGCACCTTGTATACTCTGTACCCATGACATACAGATATCCTCAGATATTTACAAAGCAGGCAAATTGAAATTCTCTAGAATTAATTCTGGAGAAAGGAAGAGTTGTTGTAGCTACTAATCTTAGCCATATAATTTATCAAAATGGGTTTATCTTCCTCAGATTGCTTAAAGTCATTTGTTAGATTTTAAATTTCTGCCCAGGACTGACAGCCTTTGGGTTTGAAGAATTCTCTGGGCTCCAGAGAGTCAGACAAAATAAAATTCTCAATGGCCTCAGGCAGTGATGAGCTGTAAATTTCTGTAATTTGCATTTCAGAAGCTCTAGAGTTCAGAGAAGACCCTATAAACAATAAAGCAAGAATAAAGATAGGATAGTCAGAAATTAAAAAAAAAAAAATTCATCTTGTATTTGATGGCAGAAATGTATTTTAATATATTAATCAGGAGGTTGTTTGACCTCTTTGACTCAGTTTCTGAACTTTAGTTTCTTTCTCCTTATGTAAAATTAGGATAATAAAATTTTTAAGGTTATTATAAGAATAAATATGTATGAAATAGACTGCTTGGCTTATAGTAAAAATCCTAAGCAATTATCTGTTGTTCTTTGTGTTTCATGTCTGTTTCTCCTCTAGACTAAATCTCCTTTAAAAGCTATTGAATTTTTTTCATTTTTGGATCGCTAGTGGTCCCTTGAGTGCCTCATAGGTATTTGTTAATGAATGACTAAATGAGCATGTGAATAACACTAGCACATCTTAGAATATAGTTTATAGGCTGGTGGTTCCCAAACTATAATGTTTATCAGGATTATATACAGATTCCCAACTGACCAGACTCAAAATGTGTAGGGAGGAACAAGTTATTCCTGTTAGAGAGAAAAGGTTTAAAACAAAGAAGAATAGAACCTGAGGCGTGGGAATTAAAAAGTGTCCTTGTATGATATTCTATTTTGAACTTTATTCTCTGGGTGATGGAACTAGAGATGGATTTTAATGAGGCATGAGGCAATGGGGTATGAGGCAGAGTCTAGGGTCACTTTTTGGTGCCAGACACATGGGAACTTCTTAGAAGATACTTTTTGAATTAATAGAATAGTACATAATCATTAAATGTCGATCATTATGTGCTGATATGAGAAGATGCCCAAGATCACTCTTAAGTAAAAAGGGCCATTTCAGACTAACATGTATGGTATATTTTCATTTGTGTTTTAAAAAATTGTATGTGTTTGCATATGTACAGCTGGGGAATGGATGGTGGGTGAATGGGTGTATAAATAACTAAAGTAATTCAAAAGAAACTCTTTTTTATACTCTTTAATAACTAGTGATTACCTCTTGGGAATGGAATCAGAGTTAGGGTGTTTACACTTTGCTTCATATAATATGCATTTGAATTTCTTATCAAATTGCATGTATTACATTTGTGATGATAAAGATGATAGTGGCAGGATAAAGAAACTAGCTAAATAATTTAGATATATAACCAGATAAAAGATACCCTCAAGTATGGCTACTTCATTATGGTTCAAGTTTTCATTCTACTTATGACAGTATTAGAAGCAAGAATAAGAGAGGACTGGAAAATAATATAGCTTATTCTTATTACCCATATCTTATGTGTCATCTTATAATCTTTATTTATAATTAATACTTCAGTAAATATAACTTATAATTTGCTATATTATAGAATGTATTCAATTAATTGTGTACTCTATTATTAATCAATTAAAAATATATTTTAAATATTTATATTTATAATTTTATATATTTGGTAACCTAACTTCTGATAAAAAATTATATTTCACATTAAATTTTAACATTAGACAATTATTTTATGCTAAATGTAGTCTCAACATGGGTTTATACTATTACAGAGTCATGTTTATTATCCTTTAAATATTTCAAGTGTGCAGTCTGTGGTTTGCAGTACAGATGGGACCAGGCAGATTAAATCAGGTAATGTCTAGAGAAACAGTGAAAGAAGCAGAATGTAATGAACTATTTATTAAACATATTTGTTGCCTGCCCTAGTGCCAGGCTCTGTGCTAACCAATAGCAATAATAAAAACAAAAGCACAGTTCCTACTCCAAAGAATGTACAGTCTAAAAAGGAAAACGTGTAAATAAGTCATAAGTTTCTAGGGAACAGAAATGCTAGTAGAGCACAGGGGAAGAGAGGATCAAATTCAACACTGTAGAATGTAATAGAATTTCATAAAACAAAATTTAGGAATGGTATTTCACAGAGATGAAAAGTAAATATAAATTCAACAGTATAAAAATAAAACATGGCATGTTTTGGAATCCACAAGCAGTTTGGCATTGCTGATATGCAGGGTTTGGATTGGTGAAGACCAGGAGATGAAGTAAGCCCAGGAACCAAGTTTTTAAAGACCATGTAAAACGGTTCAAAAATTTTTATTTTCCATGTTAGCAATTGGCAGCTATTGGATAATTTTATCAGGAAATATATATGCCCAGAATGTTCCTGCAGTACGGGTGATAGCTTAAAGGAAGAAGATTGAATGGAACAAAGGGCCAGTTATATCATTTCAGGCAAGAGATGTTGCAGGTCCTGAGTCAGTTAACTATAGAACAATAGAAGAAGAAACACTTTAGGAGATACTCAAGGGGGTGAATGGAAAAAATTTGTACCTGATAAAAACTGAGAAAAGAAAGTTAATGTTGACTCATATCTGACTCAGTAACTGGATCTAACTTGTAAAGTCATGGGAGGAGAGCTGAAAATATTAGAATTAGGTTTAAATAACATGTAAGTGGGGAATGGGAAAGAGAAGAGATGGCCAGAATCACTTAGTAAGAGTCAAGAATAGGGAAAGAAGTTGCTAAAGCAACCATTAATAGTTACTGGAAATGTTTTCATCTGAGGAAATCATGGATCTAGGTTGAAGGAACTTACAGATGATCTGTTTAGGATGCTCTCATTGGAATTACATAGCTCCCTTCATCAGACTTTGTTCTTGGGCAATTTTGCACGAGATTCAAATACCCTAGAATCTAATAGAAATCACATAAGTATATAATTATCAATTCAGTAAAGCAGGGGTCAGAATGAGAGTTTGGCTTCTTTATTTACACTTCCACCAAGATGATTTGGAAAACACCTAGTTAGATGTGATGGCTTGATTATGCATGGTTACTGGTTGCTACTTTTTGAAACCCCATTAAACAGAAAAGCTATATAAAGGGAAGAATACACCAAAATAATGGGAAAGAATACTATAGCAACAAAATTTTGGAAGCTTAAAAACAGATAAATAAGTGATAACAGAGAAGTGAACATTTCAGTTGAAGACAAATTTATCATACCACCCAATAAAGGCTCAGAAATGGAAGAAACAAGTACTTATGTAAGTGGAGAAATGGTTGAGGCTGCAAATAAAATGTTTGCTTAAAAGTGTGCATAACAGACTCTGCCATCCTCATTAGCTATTAAAAATATAATGTCATAAATTAAAAGTTCAAAATAACTAAAAGCTATGGTTGGAAACATTTACTTAGTATAGAACAAAAGGACAAAAACTGAAAATTGAAAAAAAAATAGGCAAGAAAATTAGTGAATTCAGCTAGAATCTCAGCTAATCCAAATAAGGTATTTTTAAAAAATAAAGGAAATTGAGGGAAGAGTTATTATTAAAAATAATTCATAAACATTTTTCAAAGATAAGCAATGTATGTTTCTAGATTTAAGAGATCTATATCAATTAAAGAATTTGAACTTTTAGTTAAAAACATCTCTGAAAAAAAAACCCCACACTATTATTGATGAATACCAAATATTTAAGGAAGAAATAACACAACATGTACAAAAAAACTTCCAAAAAATGGACAAAGAGGATTTCCTAGCTAATTACAGGGGGCCGTTATTAACCTTATACAACACCACCTCCAAAAAAATAAATTATAGCATTACTAATGACCAATATTTCTCATGAACTAGATGCAAACATTCTTGATATTTTACTAAATCAAATCCAGCAACACATAAAATGGACAGTATCTTATGATGGATTTATTCCAAGAATAGAATATTGGCTTAATTAATATCAACAAATTTAATTGACCATATTAATAACACAAAATACTGTATGATTATCTAATTAGATGCAGAAAAGATTTTGAAACATTATAACACCCACTAAGGAAAAGAAATCTTTGTAAACAAACCCAGAATGTCTATTTTTATCACTCTTGTTTAACATTATAAAGGGGATTCTAGCTAGTGTAGTAGTAAAAAAAAAGAAATAAAAGTTTTACCCATTGGAAGGGATGAAATGAAACCGTCTTTGTTAATGGAAGATATTATCATCTATATAGAAAATCCCAAGGAATCAACAAAAGAGCTAAGAGAATTAATAAAAGATAGAGATTGAATTTAGCAAGAAACAAGATCAATATATAAAAATCAATTTTATTTCTGTATACTAGCAACAATCAAGAATTAAGATTTGAAAAAATATCATTTATAATAACATCGTAATATAAAATATTTAAGGATAAATTTGATAAAAAAAAACGTGCAAGAACTGTACACTGGAAACTAAAATATATGACTGAGAGACATCAAAGAAAAACTAAATAAAGTAGAGATGTACTGTATTTATGTATTATTCAAGATTATAGAAATGCAATTTCTTCCCAAATTAAATCTATGGATTCAATAAGAATTTTAGCTAGACATTTTGTGGAGATTGAGAAACTGATTCTAAAAAATATTTGAAAATTTAAAGCACCTACCTAGAAATACCAAAACAACTTTGGAAAGACAAATTTTGAGGACTTACATTATCCAATTGCATGACTTTCCATAATTAAAGCTATGTGGTATTAGTTATAAAGATAGAGATATAAGATCAACATGATAAAATGAGAAACAAAAAAGAGAAACAGACTCATATATAAAGGTAAGTGGTTTTGACAAAGTTCTAGGTCAAGCCAATTAGCAAAGAATTATCTTTTAAATAGATAGTGCTAGAACAGTCAACTCAGAGTTATATTATACATTACATACAAAATTAAGTTTATATAAATCACATACCTAAATGTAAGAGCTAACACTATGACATTTCTAGGAGAAAACAGAGAGGGAAATCTTAGTGACAATGAGTTTGGCAAAATTTTCTAACTAGAACACAAAAAGCACAATCAATAAAAGAAACAAAAGCTAGTTACTTAGACATAAAAAAAAATACTGTTACAGAAATTAAAAAGCAAGACACAGACTGAGGAAAAAATATCTATAAAACATGTTACCCACAAAATGCATATATCTAGAATGTATTAAGATTCCCTAGTATCCAATAAAAGACTACATTTTTTAAAAAAACTGGCATAAAAGTTGAATAGACACATTATCAAGAAAATATATGGAAGATAAGAATATGAAAAGTTGCACAACACTATTAGTCATCAGGGAAATGCAAATTTCAACTATAAGTTATTATATACCTATTAGAATGACTGAAATAAAAAAAAACAAGTCATAGCAAGTGTTGATAAAGATATGAAATAGCAAAACTCTTCTACACAATTGATGGAAGAGTAAATGGCACAACCACTTTGGAAAACAGGCAATTTCTTTAAAAAGTTAAACATGTACCCACTATACTGCCTGATCACTTTAGCCCAGAGTGTTTACTTAATAGAAACCAAAGTATATATCACACATAGACTTAAAAATGAATGTTCATTGCAGCTTTATTTGTAATAGCCAAAATGAAAACAAGTCAAATGTCCACCAAAAGGTTAATGGACAAACATATTGTTGTATACCTATATAGTGGAATACTACTCAGTAATGAAGAACAAACTATTGAGACATACTTCACCACAGATGAATCTTAAGCAGATTATGCTGAGTGAAATCAGAGCCACAAAAAGTCTCTCATTCCATTCATATATAATTCTAGAAAATACAAAGTAATCTATAGCAACAGAAAACAAATGAGTGGTTGTTTGGGGAGGTAAAAAATAAGTCAATGATAAAATAGACCCTAGGGAATTTTTGGAGGTGATCAAATATATTTATCATCTTTATTATTTTATAGTATCATGGATATATACATATCTAAAACTCATGAAAGTTTATACTTCCATCCAGTGTATTGTACATCAATGATAAAATGAACTTCATTAAAGCTGTAAAAATAAGAGGAAAAAAGTATTCCTGAATATTTAATATAAAATAAAGACCTATATCAAGATTTCACAGCAAGAAATTTAAGAACCAAGACAAAGAGGATACTAAAATCTTCCACAGATAAAAATCAGTTCTCTGAGGATCAGGGAGTTATAGCATTGGAACTGGAAAACAATGAAGTAATGCTTTCAAAATCCTGAAAAACGTTGTTGAATCCAGATTCTATACCTAGATAAACTATCATCATTTACACTATGAGGGTAAAATAAAGATATTTTCAAGTTTGTCTCTCATTCATCCCTCTCAGGAAGATACTACAACGTGTACTCCACCAAAGAATGAGCACTTCAGTAATGGGAAATACATAGAGTTTGTACATTAAAAGGAAATGTTAGAAGGAGACTCTAGGATGACAACCATGCAACCGACTGGAAAGGGAATAAACTGTCCATATTAGAACTGTAGAACAACAGACTCTAGGAAGGCTGTCATTAAGAAAAAAATAAAATTGAGGAACGATTCGATATATGAACAGCGATGTGGAGATATAATCTGCAGGCAAAGAATTTCTGAATGAATTTGTAATATGAACACAGACAACTAAGAAAACAAAAAGGAAAATAAATATTAATTTCAGAGCAAACAAAATTGTATAAGAGTGTATGATAGCTTACCTGTAAATAATATGTGATCATAAAATTATAAAAAAGTAAATATTAATTGAAAATGTGTAGGGGCAGGGCACAACACACTGTCCATAAGAAATATAAAAATAGGAATCAAGAAGTAACAGCAAGAACATGTTATTTCGAAATATGGAATATATTATAAAATAAACAGAGAAGTGGTAAGCATTACCGTAAGGATGCAGGAATTTGTGGTGGTAAGAGGTAGCATGTTTTCCATTAGCCTTTTGGATTTCTTTATGAAAAAAAGATAGTTTTTGTTTTATTAAACTATTTCCTGAAATGTGTGAGGGATAATGTTCCAATGAAAAAAGGAGCATAAAATAGATTATTAGATCTAATAATTGGAACACATTAGATTAAGTAAAATAAAATAGACACTAGTATTTAAGAATTAAGTGTCAAAGGCATGGAGATATTAAACAAAATAACCTATTTATACCCTTCTGTCTACCTGGTATAAAAAGGAGTGAAGTACTGATTCAGGCTGCAATATGAGTGAACCTTGAAAACATGCTAAGCAAAAGAAACCAAACATAAAAGGCCACATATTTATGATTCCATTGGTATGAAATGTCCAGAACAGTCAAATTCATGGAGACAGAAAGTACTTTACTGTTTACCAAAGACTGCTAATGTTGTGGAGTTTCTGTTGGGGGTGATGAAAAAATTCCTGAATTAGATAGTGATGACAGTTGCACAATTCTATGAATATCATAAAAGCTAGTGAATTATACACTTCAAAAGGGTGAATTTTATGGTATATGAATTATAGCTTAATTAAAGAAAATGTTTGGGACTGTGTCTGCCAGGTGAGGTTATGTGAGTAAGGAAAAACATTAAACCTATAACTCACTCCTCTAGAACTGCACTTGAGGAAGAAAGCAGTTTCTAAAGTCTGCACTTTTCCCTTTGGCTGGCTGGCTGCCTGCCTCTAGGTCACTAGATAATCGGTTAGGTGTACTGTTCACCTAATCTGGCACAGCTGATGGATGATAGTGACTGCAACCACAAAGATCCAGTGAAATGGTTTCAAAACCTTAATTCAGAGGGACTGGTATGTGAGTGGGGAGGGTGGAGAGAGGAGCCATTTTCTTTTTCAATTAATTGTTACAAATCTCATACAGCAAAGGCTTGCATTGTAGGGGGTGACCGTGTAGATAGTAGATGCTGCTACTGCATCTGAATCTGTCAAGATAAGGTTTGAAGTGTATATCTTTATAAACACCACATTTTATTTCTAATTCACAATGAGGACAAGAACAGCTTTTCTAAGCGACTGAGAAAATTGCATCTATTTTCCACCTTTTCCCAAGTAGATAGATACAAACAATTGAGAGACTGGGATGAAAAGGAGGCAGTAATTCAGTTCATCTTTATGCTGAAAGTCTATAATAGTAACCTCCTGCTTTGCAAAACTTGCCCTTTAAGCTGGTTTATTAAATTAATTTGACGTTAAAAATAATCACTTTTGATTGGGAACTTTGAATTTATTCAAGCCTAGGCCATTATATAATTACATTTCATCATCCAAAAAGTAGACACATTATTTGAATTGTTTCTTCTTGAGAGTTACTGTTTCCTAACACAGCAATGGGAGTTTGCCCACAGAGCACTCAGGTCAAGAAGACTGTGGTGAATTTTTTATGTTCTTAGATTTAGAGGACTGTATATTTAACACTTTTCTACTCTTTCAGATAAGTGCAAATTTTTTGCACATTTCATTATGTTCACTGTACATGTTTTGAGAACAGAATCCTATAAGCCTGAATGTCTTTAATTTCCAAGATTTATGTGTGTGTCTCTTGTGTACTATGTGCAAAGTGAAACCAATTACCTTTCTATAAGTCTCTTTTCCTTGATCTTTCTCCTCTGGAGATATATCATTTTTGAAAAACACTCATTTGTTATCTCCAATTCAGTGCACCCCCTTAAGCACAATTTTTTAGGAGGAAAGAAAAAGGTTATACGTCATTGTTCTGTGTAACTTGTGCCTCAGGTTTACTTTGGGATGCTTGTAACCTCATGCCTGTGTTAAGTAGATCCCACATGTACTGTTCCAAAGTTGTTTATTTTTGCCCTAAGATGCACTAGCTCCAGAAAATTTTAAGTGGCTGCTTAGAATTGGTTGTGATATTTTGAAAACCAACCACCCTGTTTTTTTTTTAACTACACCTAACCCTCACTATCCACAATTCTGGAATATTAGTGCAATATAACTTTCCTATGTTTGTTAAAGGTATCTTAGAAATAAACAATGGTGTTAAAATCTGACCTAAAATTAAAAAAAAAAAAACTTCCAGATTTAATCTGTCTCGTCACAAAGCTCTCTATACAAGTTAAAAATTTCAGATAAAAAAAAAAGTACTGTATGCAGGATCCTTGGTATTTGCAAGAGCCATGACTTGAAAACTTTATGAATCTTCTGAATTTTGAATGACATTAAGAATGGAATAGTTAGGGAGCTCATCAAAGAACTGTTGTCCTGTGACCCAAGGTGGTGTTTCTTGTTTTTTACTGGCCTGGTAATATGCAGGCCGGATATCAATATCTTTGTGTGTTCTGTCTTATTCTTCACAGTGAAATCACAAAGCTTGCACATCAATATCCTAAAGAGTCATTCCATGCTTTGCCACCAACATACTGGATCTCTTTTACATCTTGTGTTTAAATGTTTGTAAGTGGATTAACTTCCAGTATAGTTTGGCTTCATCTTATGTGACCTCTTGTTTCAACCTGTAAATCTAAAGCTCAATAAATATAAAAGTACTATTAGAGGGAAATGGAATGGCCTCTGTATAAAACCCCTAAGATAAGGTTTCTCAGAGGATGCAAAAGTAGGGCTGTGGTTTCAAGAGCTACAATCACCTGTGTCAAAATAAACAGCAAAGTAAAATCCAGAATATCACAGTCCATATACTTTACTGGAAAGAAGACCCTTTATTAGTCTCATGTCTGGTCTGGTACTTCAGAAGTTCTTAGCCATGGCTGAACACTGGAATCACCTGTGTTACTTTAGTGATTACTGGATCACAGCTCCAGGGGATCTAATTTAATATGTTTGGGAGAATGCCTAGGTATCAGGATTCTTAAAATCTTCTTGGTGTCACTAGTGAATAGCTTAATTAGGAAGTGCGTGGTTCGCTTCGTTGTGGTGTCCTTTCTCATAGGTGACTGCAAACAGGATATCTGACTTTTCACTGGACACATGGATAGCACATATCCTCAGATGTCTCTCCTTCAAGGAATTATTCCAAATTAAACATATTCTTCCTGCTATATTCTCTTACCATCTACTGAACTACAGACTCATAAAAGGCATATCTCACTTATCTCTGTATGCCTGTTTTCTAGTATAATGTCTAACTCATTCATTTGATTTTTTATTAAAATGGAACTGATATGAGGCATAGAATATTGGGGTACTGCTTGTAACCTGATACTTAAGATTGAGTGAAATCAGATGTAAATATTTGGCAGCATGGAAAGAAGAGAACCTAAAAAATTATTCATGGTGGGGGGTGTAAATTTTTAAAACTTTCTCGCATACATTCCTGAGTTATCACACAGGAAGTGACTATGCTATGGCTCAGGTCAATAATAGATGTGATAATGATGGTTGCAGGCCAGTCAGAAAAGGTAAAATATCTTCCATACATTTTGTTTAAAAATTGAAATGGATATTATAGTAAAAATACCTTTTAACAAAAGCAGTTAAAATAGTAAAATTAATTATATGAAAATTGTGCTTATTAGGGACAGACACATTATTTTGTAATTATGCTGGTAAATTATATATTATGGTACAGTCTTCGTTTAATTTTTTTTTACATGTATTTTCAGCCAAAGAAAGTATTTGGACATAGCTATGTAAAGCAATATTACTGTCAGATTTATTTATTAATCTCAAAAATGTGCTCATTCCTTTTAACATCATTGATTCACATGGAACTAGGTAGGAAAATAGAGTAAGAAGAAAAACTGATTCTTGGGCACATTTATTTCAAAGCTATTGCCTGTGACTTTTTTCCTCCAAATACACAGGTTTAGAAATAACTAGCTTCCATTTTTAGATGCTTATTAACTCCTAAGAACCTGTAAGAAATACCTCTGTATTCCAGCTCAAGCTTTTGGAGAATAATTTTTAGTTCTTATTTATCATCTAAAAACTGGAGATAATAATTACGTTTTTACTATCCAAAGCAGCAGTCTCTAACCTTTTTGGCAGTAGGGACTTGTGCTCCTATGAGAATCTAATGCCTGATAATTTGAGGTAGAGCTGAGGTGGTGATGCTAGCGCTGGAGAATGGCTGTAAATACAGATGAAACTTTGCTCGCTGGTCCGCTGCTCACCTCCTGGTATGTGACCCTGTTCCTAACAGGTCATGGACCAGTACTAGTCCACAGCCTGGGGGTTGGAGACCCCTGATCTAAAGAGCTTCTTGTAATAATTGAAGTTTATATGTGTGTATATATACACACACACACACACACACACACACACACACACACACACATATATATATACACACATGTATAAATATATATACATATATACATATATATTTATATATATAAATATATACATATATATATATATAAACTTGTGTATACACACACATATATATGTTCTCTGTAAATCATAAAATATGTATTAGTAATACTAACTTATTAATGATTTTACAAAACAAAGTATTACTCTGTCAAGAATATTTGTATTGTAAAAATAGTGCATAATAATACAAATAAAGTTTATTCAATTTAATAAATTTTTCTTGAGCCCTTTCTTAGCAGAAGACAGTGTGGTGGCTGTAGTTGGAAATGGAGGCTAAAAAATATGCAAGCTCTGTTCTGCTTCCAGTTAGTAGAAGAGAGAGAAAAAAAAAGGAAAGATAGAGGCTACAGTTCTAAGACAAAAGAGTGCTATAATAAAGAAGGCCTTTTTACTTGAGTATAAAGGGAAGGCTTATTAGAGAATTGGATTTTGTTAGAGATGGTAGTGAAAGAACATTTCAGGCTGAAGAAAGAGCAGTGTAAAGTGTACAAGGGAAAAGGTATCTGGAAAATAGCTAAGGCCCCAGAATGTCTGAAGTATAGCGTAAGAGTGGGTATTTAAACCAGTGCTGGATCCCAGAGGGCCTTATATGCCATGGCAAAGAGTTCAAATGTTATACCATTCAGAAGGATGAGCTGTTCAATTTTTTGAGCCCCAAAGTGATAGGGTTACAGCAGTTTTAGAAATCAGTTTCTAATGATAAAATTTAATGCATTGCAATAAAATTCAAGACTTCAAATTCTTTGTGTCTGAGTAGTTATCTTGGGGTTACTACTACCAACATGTTCTTTTTCTTTCTTTTTGAAATCAGGGAAATTGGTCTTCTGTAAAATTAGTAGGAAGGCAAATTGTGAGCATAGGCTTTGTAAAACAAGCTTGGATTCAATTCTGCACCTAAAGTTTAATTGTTTGGTGATCTTGGAAGAATATCTCAATCTGTCCAAGCTTTCATTTTGTTCTAGTAAAATGAAGGTTATAAGGCTTCAGTGAGTCATTGTCCTAATTATTTAGTATGCAGTAAGCTTCAAATTAATAGTAGCTATTATTTTTTTATGATGTGAGTTAACATTGGCGTGTAGAAGTGAGATTGTATAGTTATAAAATATTAAATTGTGGTCAGGAGAATTAGTGGAATTTTAACTGATTATTACTTTAAAACAACCTCCTTTTCTACATTGCTGGAAGTAGGAAAATAAAGCTACTGGAAAACAGCCTCAACCCCTGTGGTCCTATATAAATGAGAGTGAGTTAACCATTAGGCCTTCTACAGTAACCATGTTCTGTAAATCTGTGCTCACAACATTGTCTGAATTAAACATACTCCGTAAAAGCTTTCTGGCTGTTGGGATGACAATGGTCCTGGTTTTACTTTTTAGTAGTAAGTATCTGCAGAGACTCTGTGATATAGCCTGTGGGTGCAGGAAGTTGACAGTAGCAGTAGGAAGGCAGGTTCTTATCAAGGTCTAAAGATGCTTGCCATGGTGGCATTACTTGTTGAATTTTACTATACGTAAGATCTGTGCTTCACCCTGGCAGCAAAAGAAACCAAATATTGTATTTATATCCAGCAGACTTTTAGCATTCCAAATTTTAGTCTACTATACTAGTATCACCTGTGACTGATAAATGAACCCAAATGCCAGCTTAGTACTTTATGGTGTATGTGGGTCTCATTCAGATGTGTGACTTAAAGGACATATCTCAGATGTAGACTTCTTTCCTCTTGATGTCAAGGCACCTGGGAAGCAAACACTTTAATGAGAGGGTTGCCTTTTCATTTAAAGCCAAGGAAAGTGGCTTGTCTAAAATAGTAATTGATTCAAGGCTGATAAATATTCCTGGTGACAACAGTACAACTCTCTCTGGTGGCCAAGTAGTCCATCACGCTCAGATCTGTGACCTCTGACTTGCACACACACATTGCTCACATGTGTTTTCTCTGAATGTTCTCTTTCCATGTTCCATCACTAAGCACACTCCTGTTAAAGCTGTTTTCTTCCTTAACTATATTGATTTTACTTTTTTAGCTATGTAGGGGGTGGGGAGTTTTTCTCAGCCCTCTTACAGAAATTGGCTGGGCCTGCAAAGTAAACTGAAAGAGAAATTAACAAGAGAAAAATACACAAATTTATTTAATAGAAGCTTTACATAACATAGAGACTCTACTAGGAAATGCAGACCCAAAGAAATCAACAGACCTGAGTATTTTATGCTAGTTTAATGAAGGATATAGAAATATGATAGGTCAATGAGTATGAAGTAAATGTAGTAAACTGGGGGAAACTTAGCAAGATATGTTTGTTTAGATTATTCTTGGTGTCCATTTGTCTTCAGAAGTTTCTTTCCTTAGGGTCCTTGGAAGCACCTCTCACAGGAGAATTTTATAACCTGTTTCAGTGGATAAAGGCAGGAGAAGGTTAGAATTACCTTCCTGCTTCTAGTGTTTTCTCAAACTCCTTCAGCTTAAAATATTCAATATGCTAAAGTGCTGTGTTTTGGAATTGCATGTCTTGAACCCAAACAACTGCTTAGTTGTTCCCAGTCAGGGCCTCTTACTTAAGAGACAGTTTGTCCTCCAGTTCTGTGCAGATTTAGCTATTGTATTTTCTTGATTCTATCATTACAACTATTATTCCCTATAGTAATGTTCTTTCTGAATTCAGAAACCTTAAAATATGTGTGACGCAGGGTCTGGTGGTGAGATATGAAGGTGAAGAAGTGTTTCTAGGGCTCTGTTCAATGGGTTTGTACAAGTTGTTAACAAGCTGAAATACTGTACCAGTGAGTAAAAAGCTTTTGCCAGGAGCCCCATGACTGCTGTCTCAGCTTATTCCTGGGGCCCCTAAACCACCCCATGATCCAGGAGGCTCTTCAGGATTCTGCCCTAGCCCATATCCTTTTTGATTGATTAGTATCTTTAATGTGCTAGAGTTGAATATTTTGTATATTATTTCCAGTAAACACACTAATTTCACATTCTGGAAGAAGCATTTCTTCCTTTGTCTCACTGATCTCGAGAAGCACCTCAGCCTCACCTCGGTTCATTGTTTTTGAGTGGTTATATGGCATTTCGTGAAATAAAAGAAGGGGGAAGGATTATAAATGATCCTGTAACTTCATCTCTGAACAAGACCACTTTCAAACCAGTCTAGATAGAAACAAAATATCTTTGAGGTGAGAACCATATCATCTTCCAATATTATATAGGGAGCCCTTCTCCACTTCATATAATCTAAATTCTCTTTGCTCTCTCTTCCTTCTGGGCCTCAATGACTCAGGATGCCCTTAAACTGAAGTTTCTTCTCCAAGAGAAATGTGAAAAGTTCTGCCAAAGCTAATTGCCTTTATGGATCAAATTGTTAAATTTGAATTATAGTTTAATTATGTGGAATGGAATTGACTGCTTGTGTACTCTATAAACAGTTTTATTCTGTTGTGAAATGAATAGATCTGAAATAAATGAATCTTTTAGAAGATTTTTCGCATTTTGTGTGCTTGCCTTAATATCACTCTTAGTTATTGTGTTCACATCAAAAATCTCTGAAAGTAAAGACAAAGATTGAAAATACATTTGGAAAATTATTCCATTGAAGAGCTCAGTTAGACATCAAATAAAACCCAAGCATTTAAGGAAGTTCAACTTAGGTTTTTTCCTTCCTTGTCTAATATTCAGGGTGAGAATTTGGTTAGTCCAAGTGGGCACTACTGAGTCAACAGCTGTCTTTGAATCATAAATTCTGAAGGTATTCAAGATGCCTAGAAAACAAAGATGTGATCTGGCTACCAAAGAACAGGAGACCTCAAGAATGTTTGAGATTCAGAGAGAGAAACCAGAAGTCAATATCAGCTGACTTAAATTCTATATAGTTTTATTGCCCAATGGGAAGTACTTGGATATAGAGAAATCTGAATGATTGCATTTTGTCAGACAGCAAAACAAATTGGGTGGAGGACTGACAGGGAGAAAACTAAAAAAAACAGATGATAAAACAAAGCAGTGAGCTGAGTCAAAGTGTCATTTACTTAAATGAAGGTTATATACCCTTTTAAAGAGGAGCTATACTTTCAAATTATACACACCTTTTCAAACATAAAATAATTCAAAAATGAAAAAATATTCAATGCTAGCATTTTTATTAATGATAAAATTTCTAAAGGTGACTTCATATAGAGAAGTAAGGACCCCTCCAATATTCTGAAGATGTTGAAACTTTTGTAAAAAAAAACCAAACAACAAAAAAACACCTATTTCATTAAAGTACTGTTTGTGTAGTGAGAAATACATTTTATATTGAGGTCTATTCATATAGATACATAGAAACACATATAAAATTTTTATAAATTATACTTATCTTTATTATGTGTAATGTATTTGATATTTAATATTCCAGTCTGTTAAAAAATGCTGCTTTTAATTTACTAAACAGATTCCATGATATCTTTAATGGGTTGCATTGAGCAAGAGGCACAGCAGATGGAGTTATGACTTTCCTTGGTTTCTTAGACTCCAGAAGGATACAAAGCTGCCAGTAATTCCTGTTCATCATGATGACAATCCCATTAGTTCCTTTGAGAAGCTACATCTGGGCCCACTGCACTATAGAGAATCTTAATTCTGACTCTCAGCCAGCCTATTGGGTTGATACATTCTGGTACAAGTTATAAATTAGTTTTCTAAGATAAGCTTACACAGTCCCAGGACCTCATGCCCTAGAGATTTTATATTTATTCTTGTCATCAGTATGGAAGCTGATAAGAATCAGCCCCAGCACCTTGTTAGGCAATGATAATTTACAAATCAAGGTGTCCTCAGTATTTGACCATACAGAGCTGGTCAGGACTAGGCTAAGACCTGCCTGATACTCTGTTCTCAGGATGTCTATCCTTCCAATTTGGTCAGGCTGACTTATAGGACAATCCTTGGGTTTCAGGTACGTGTTGGTGCCTCCAGTAGAGACAAGGGTCCTGACAGCACCATCAGGGCAGATGGAAGTGCAATGATTCAGGAATTTAGGACAGAGCATAAGTTCCTAGTAGCTAGAATGTATCACAGTACCAGTAAGGCAAGGTTCAAGGTGAAGGAGTTTGATGAGTAGTCTTACAGGCAAGTGAGAAATGTTTCATGTTTCACCAAGGGCTGTCATGACATCAAGGAATGTGCCAAAGGACAGCTGCAGAGACCCAGATCTCCTGCAATGGAGGTGGCATAGACTCATATTTATGGCCCCAGCCTTTTGTGTCTTAAATAGCCTTGGTGAGCTAGGCAGGTGGGGTGCCTCGAGGGCCAGTGATATGAAGACTCTCAATTCAGAAGTCTTAGTTCTCCGTAGTTGATGAAAAGGCCATATTTTCTGCTCTGACTAGACCTGTCATGGTGGAGTTGTCATGGTGAAGTGTCTCAGCAGGCAAAGTGCTTATGCTTGCTGAGCTCCCAATTGTGACTCTTCAGAAATGTTTCTGCATTCCTTCTAGTCCACAGAGCATTAATTAGGGTTATCTCTGAATTAGAACACAAAGTAAGGTAGAAAGTGGAGTTTACTGTTGTGATTATCTGTGATTGAGGACAGAATGAAAAGAACACATAAAGTTGTTCATGGAGTCGAAAGGCCACTGGATTAATGGTATTAGAATTAGAAAATAATCAAATAAAAATAAGAGCATTTCAACTCTGTGACTTTTAAGAGTTAGCTTCTCTGACCATACTCTTCTCTTTGAAAACTGCATGAACTCACCACCATTGTGCCTTTACAAATACTGTTCCCTCTGCTGGAAAAGCCCTTCCTTATCTATTCATTTAGCAGAAAATTGCTACCTGCCTGAGAAAAAGCTACTCATTATTTTTGATAAATTACTTGTATGCAATCCTATCTCTTTATATTAAACTTTCTCTGATAATAAAATAATAATAATTTATTGGTATATTGTTTACAATGGAACAGACTCTGTACTTTGTGATTATTAACTCTTAATCATCACAACAATCTGTTTTGAAGTTATATTTTACAGAAAACAAAACACACAGGTCTTGTTTAGGATTCCAGAGTCAAGGTTTGTAACGAGGCAGTCTGGTTCTGGTATCCACATATTTAACCAGAATGCTATGCTACCTCTCAAGTTGAGATAATGTCCTGTGTATCTTTGTAGCCCTGGTGCCAAATGTAGTGTCTCATTTATAAAAGGCATAAATCATGATGTTAATTGAAATGAATGAACGACCAAACTCTTCATACAGGGGCATGTCTCTCATGTGAACCTGAAGTTTAGATTTGGTGAAGGAGGTTTTTATGGGTAAGTTTGAGCAGCCATTGAGCCAAGTTCTCATCTAGCCCAAGAGGTATGGGGGTACTCGATATAAATTAAGGAAGTGTCCTGAATGGAAAGTGAGGCATGATATTGAAATAGAAAACAACAACATTCTGTAGTATAGAGCTGTGTACCCCAGATGTCTAGTGGTTGGGACAGGATGGTGGTGGTGTGAGGATGAGAAGAAGTTAAACAAAATGTTCCAAGCTTCAATTTATTCTTTCAGTGTACCCATTAATTTGTAGGTGGTGATATAAGGAAAAGTTAATTTTCCTTTAGAAGATAAGGGTAGTACGTCAAACTTGTATCCTTATTATGGTTAGATATTATCTAAAGATGTGATTAATAAAAGAACAAATCCCCTTGAAAATTATTGTTCCATGAGAGAAATGACTTATTTATGAACATATATGCACTAAAAGCATTATCAATTGTTAGCAGAATACTAGTTTTGTGATGAAGTCCATGGTTTCAAAACAAAATTTTTTTACTTCAAATTTGAAACCACCAGAATTTAAAGATAGCAATGTGGAAAATTTGATGGTGTTATACTGACTAGCTATCAGTCTTTCTCAGCAGCCCTAGATAATCTAAGTTCAGACATATCTAATGAGTAGAGATTATCAAGCAGAAAAGGTGTCCTGGACCAAGAAACACCTTGTTTGTTGCCACCTAACTAGTATGTTTTTTGACTGATCAAGCTGTTTAGTGGCCCTGTTCTCCAGGAAAAGGTCTTGTTTTTGAAATAAATCTGGGCTGTTAGGGAGAAGAATTTCCTTTGAGAACTTTGACTGATTTAGGCTCTGGAAAGTAAATATAAATATTTTTAAGAACATTTTCTGATGTCACACTCTTCTAAGATGAAACTGTCCTCTAAAAAATGAGGCAGGAATCATGAACTGAGACCATGTTGTTCTTAACTCACTAATTTTCTAATATTTTTTTTTATTTCAAACATTTATTAGATATTCAGACACACTAAGGTGATTTATACTTATTGCAGCTATTTTCATAATCAGTAGCAATTACCGTAGTTCCTCAATCATTAAGACAGTTTTAATTAATAGATGTTCCATGCTTCAATAAAGACTTAAGGATAACTCCAACCTTAAACTTAAATAAACTTAAGAATAAAGATATAATATCTGACTGAAATGATTTGGGTGGTAATTTACTTCAGAATGATGTATTGCATATTAATTTATATTTAAATAATATTTAATTACAGATCATTTTAGAGTTGGGGCTGAAAATAAAACCACCAGTTAAGATACAGTATAGTTGCTATTAAAAACTAGGAATCTAATCTGAAAGAGAAAATGAATTATACACATTCACCAAGGAGCAGCTGCCAAGGCCTTGAAGTGCTGTATCCAGTATTGCACTGTTTTCTGCCAAAGGTCAGCAAGTATGTGTAGAATTTTAAAAGTCTAAATGGATATACATATTAATGTTGACTTCTGAGAATACAGAGATATATATATTAACAATAAAAGCTATACCCATTTTATTTTTTTCTAGTGGCAAAGGAAATATTTTCTTTTGACAATTGTTAGAAATATTATTACAACTTTTTGCCTCGGGGGGAATGCATTGCTTGTATTTAGACATGCTGTTGATTTGTTTTCTATATCCATCCCTATAAGCTATGATTTGTAATTCAGCTTTTGCATTCAAAACAAGGGAGTTAGTACTAAACCTATCCTTAATCTAGGTTATATATTGAATGCCTGTTATGTGCTAGGCATTATTCTAAGTAAAACAATGGATATAACAAAAAATCTCCTAAATCTTCTGAGCAGCAAGTGGCAGGGGTAGGAGGGTCACAAATGACAAAGAAAAAAGAATACTTTCAAATCATGAAGGGTGTGATAGAAAGCCTTCCTCACAGGAGGCTCAGATGTGCTATGGTTTGCAGTTTTGTCTGTCATCAACCACTCATTCAAGTGTCCACTGGAACCACACAGTTTTGGAGAGCTTTTTAACACAATAAAAAATGTAAAACAAGAATATAGAATAGAAAACAAATGGGGGCACATTTATGAATGGAAAGGCCTCATTGAGGCTCTAGTGATGGGAACAAGATAATGACAAAGATCTTGATGAGGAGGATTCTAGCTAGAGAGTGTACCGAATGCAAAATTCTGAGGAGAGGTCCAGTCTGGTAAGTACAAAGCTCGGGAAGAGCCAGTGTTTCTCAAACAGAATGAGTGAGAGTGAGAATGGGAGGAGATGAGGATGGAGAGACATGTAGGGTTCAGAAGATGGAGAACTTTATAGACCACAGTAAATCGCTCATGATTTTAATTGCAGCAAGAAGCCTTTGGGAATTTTTAAGCAGTAGAGTGATTTTAATGAATTTGCCTATTTGAAAAGTCCCTTTGGTTGCAGTGAAAAGAAAATATGGGATAGTGTTGGGTGAATACAAAAGCAGAGCGGCCAGATAGGACATAGCAAAAGTTCAAGATAGGATTTTGGCTTGGACTACGGAGTTAACAGTGGACATAGTGGAAGACAAATGGACTTGGCACATGTATTGCAGGCAAAGGCGTTTGTAAAGAATTGACTTTGAGCAGTGCTAGAAAGATGAGGATTAAGAAGGACTACTTCATTTATGCAATTAGTATTTTTGAGTTCCTATTCTGTTCCAAGCCCTATGATAGACACTGAGGATGTTATGGTGAACAAAATTAAGTATGATCCTTGCCTTCAATAGAACTTAAAATCTGTTGAAAAACATAATTCAAATAATCATACAAATAAATAACTATAAACAAAAAAAACAATGAAATAAAGCTATGTGGTATTATAAAATCATATAATAGAGAGACCTAATTTAGCCAGTGTGTGTGTGTGAGTGGCGGGGTATGAAGAATATCCCAGGTCATACGAGGGTAAGATTTGTAAGAAAAGTAAGATGTAACTAAGGTGAGAAGCAATGGGGGAACAGTAATGGGAGAACTGAAGCTTGGTGATTTGAAGGGAGGGTGGCATAGTTGAGAAATGGACCTAAGATGTCCAGCCAGACTAGAGGGCAAAGTAGGGGAGAGTGAGAAGTTGAAAAGGGTGGCATTGGTTGCACTGCATACAGTCTTGCAGGCTGTGTTAGTGAGTTTGGCTTTTATCCTAATAACTATGGAAACCTTTGAAGGAACCTGTCTAAGAATTGCTAAGATTTCTTATGATTCTAAATTTTATATATTTTTTGCTTTAATTTTAAATAAAAAATGGGAGATCTGCAAAGTGACCTTCAAAGGACAGTGAAACTGTTGGCATTTAATTAATATTATTGTAGAGACTGTCGAAGAGTCAACATGCATGATCATATTCCCCTCAGGTGCAATTGAACATTTCAGGATACCATAGTCATTATGGTCCCTGTATTACAGTGCCATGAGTATTATCTTTCCCAAACTTGGACTGCCTTTGACCACTGTCCCACAGGCCCTTTTCTAGGCCCCTGAGTTTCATGAGCTTATGTAGCATGGAAATATGTACAGTGAATATCTGTCTAGATAAACTAAAATAATTGATATGGCAGTTGTAGGTGCTGAGTTACAAAACCATATTAGATGATATTAAGAAGGTAAATACATAATTTTCATGAATTAAATTGAATATTGCTGTCAAAATTTCTGTCAAACTTTCCACTGTCTGGAATAAAGGAATTAAAGTCATGAAAGAGCCAGCTGGTCTGAAGATGAGGGGAGCCTACTGCCATCTTGGCATGCCCTGGACCCTCATGAGAAGCTAATTTGTGAGAGCTGTGAGGAGAGGAAGGAGACCAGGGTCTGGTGCCAGGATTTAACCCCTGGATTCAGCCATTTTGGCCACCACTACCTTTGAATTTTGCTGTTTTGTGATTCAGTACCTTCTTATTTGCCAGTTGTAGTTGGATTTTATTTCACTTCCACTCAGGGAATTATGACCAATTTATTTGTTTATCACTGAAGGTGACTTGGACACATCTCTTCTTCGCCTTGTAAAGAGACTGGTTATTGCCCACACCAAACCACCCAGCCACAGAGTGGGGATAGGGGAAGTGAGTAAGGTGAATGGCCTATCCTGCCCACTATTTTCAACAGTTTGTAGTGTGACACAAAAGAAGTACCTACATTGTGTTCCATCTCCACCTCTTATTAGTGATGTGACCTGGGACTAGTCACTGAATCCATGTTTGCTTCAGCTTCTGTATTGGACACCAACTAGGATTATTGTAAAGCTCCTATGGGATAAAGGTCATGATTATGCTTTGTCTTCTATGCGAAGGATTGAGAGCTCACTGGGCTATTTTCCAGACTCTTCTCTTACCTCTCAGGTGAGACCCCAAGACTGGGAAAGATGCCATCTTTTACCACAGTTGCTGGCAGGCTCTGAACTTCAGAGCCAACCAGAGCCAGAGCTTCTAGGAAGAGGCAGGAGTCATGTACTGGGATTCAGCCTGCTAAAGGTCTGTTGAGGTTATCTATTGCTGCATAACAAACTATCCCAAAACCTAGTGGCACACTGGAAGAACCATTTTATTGCATTCACAAATTATATGGGTCAGAAATTTAGATGCAGTAGAGATGGCTTATCTCTGCTCGGTGACATTTGGGACTTCAGATGGGGAAACTTAAATGTAAAGGAGAGGCCAGACTCAGCTAGAAGCTTCTCATTCATCTTTTTTTTTTTTTTTTTTGACTGCATTGATTGAGATGATGCAGAGGCTAGGCTTGGCTGATATTGTAGCTCAAATCAACAATACTTGGCCCCTCCATGTGGCTTGGGCTTCTCACAATACAGTTCTGGGTTCTAAGAGGGAATCTCCTGAGAACCAGGTGGAAGCTGCGTAAACTTTCTTAAACTAACTTTGGAAGTTAGGCAGCATTACTTTCACATAGACTTTTGCTGCAAAGTTGCTGTTAAAGCCACCCCCGATTCTAAGGAGAGAATCACAAAGTCACTCATTCATGAGAGCTTTTGGGATAGAAGTTACTAGTGTCATTTTTGGGAAATGCAACTGTCAGAGAATCACAACATCTCAAGCTGAAAAGGATCTTAAAGCCCATCCCTCTCCCATCCCCTCATTCCCCAGGAAACCTTGGAAACCAATGTCAATCTCTACAGTGTTCTGGCCCATGCTCACCCAAGCCCCCTGGGTGTGTGCACATTATATGGTGTCTCTTGCCCACTGGGACAGCCCATTCCACCTTGGAGCTCCTCAGATCTGTGCACATTTCCTTGTATCGAGGTGCCATCTGCAACCTTTGGTTTCTTCTTTTTAATTATCACACACTCTATAAACTGTCACCCAGAAAGGCCACATCCCTCTGTCTCATCCTAGCTAAGTGGAGATTTGAAGACAGCTACCATGGATTCTGAGTCTTCTCTTCTACCAGCCTAGCATTCCAGCTCCACCAGCCCTTTCTCAGAGGATTGGTTTGTCTGTACCAATCCTCCATCTCAGTCCTGGCCCTCAGAGACTGTGGGACTTATCTAAGAAGTAAATACACAGTTGAGTGCATTCCTAATCCCTGTTCCCTATTTTCTCACTGCCAGAGTTTTGATTTTATTTTAATGGTTTCCTTCAGCCTTATTGGTTGATCTTGATTAATGAAAAAACAGTTGGAGTAATTGTATTTCTCTTGTGAGGAGTTGTTGCGTTCTGGATGTATTCTGAGGGTGGAGCCATCCAGATATGCTGACAGAGCAGTTGTAGGCCTGAGAGACAGAAAAGTTAAGGATTACTTCAAACAGTTTGGCCCAAGTACATGTGAAGACAGAGCTGGTGTTGATGGTACATGGAAGGCAAGAGAAGCAGTTATAGCAGGACATCAGAAACTCACTTTTGTACAACAAAATTTTGTACAACAAATTTTGTACAATCTTCACATTGAAGGTAGAATTGTGTGCCAGATGGTGTTTTGGTATACCCTTGTGCACCACATCTCCTGGATTTCATACCTTTATGTGATCTCCTCCCCTTGCATCTGTGCTGGCCCTGGGACCTGTTTGAACTCACTGATTGAAAAATAAATGATGTGGCATCTGATCTTGGCCTGGGTCTTGGGAAGACCTGGCACCTTGGAAGCCAATTGCCATCTAAGAAATTTGCCCACCCCAAGACCACCATGCCATGGAAAAGAATGGGCAACCACTTATGCCATATGGAGGAGAACAGGGACTGACAGTCTCAGCTATGCCTGCAGCCAGCAGCCAGCACTAAATGCTTACCACAGAGTGAGGAGTTAGACCTTGTAGTTATTCTAACTGACATTATGGGAAGCCAGACAGTATCAAGAGAAATAATAAATTACTGTCTCTGGTCCAAATAAAGCCATAAAAGTTTTAGTGATATCATTCTAAACTGAAGACAGTTTGTCCCCAAGAAAGTAACTGGCAATGTCTGTTGAAGTTTTTGATTGCCACCATGGGGGTTGAAGTCCTACTGGCATCCAGTAGGTAGAGACCAAGAATGTCATTAAAGATCCTAAATCTGAACCGGAGGTACACAGTAGCTCCCAACAAACAAAGAATTATCTGCATCAACATGTCAATATTGCTGAGCCTGAGAAATCTTATCTTCATACATTTTTAAAGTAGTATAAATGATTTTGGTTTTCTAAAAGAAAATGGCAATTCTAGTAAGTCTTCACTTAATGTCATCGATAGGTTCTGCATCTTTAAGTAAAATGATGTATAATAAAACTGATTTTACCATAAAGTAATTAATATAAACAAGAGTTAAGTTCCTAGGCATCTCATCAGCATTATAATGAAACTGTTGAAAGAAACAATGTTAATTGGAAGACCTGCTGTATATGGAAAGGATAGGCTTTTAAAAAGGAAGTAAATGAGAGAATGAGCTTATCAGAGCTCAGAATTCTTCAAACTTTGATACTTTTAATTTCCATCTTTCTACTTTTTTTCAAGATAATTGTATATCCATTACTATTATATGACCATACAAAGCTACTAATTCTTTTTTTTTGGTGGTGTGGTTTTCTCCTGCTCAACATTCTGTGACTTTTTGCTTATCCTTTAGGTGGGACTTCAGAGTCCTCCATGGTGTAGCCCTTTGGAAAGTGTTAGATCTGACCTAGATGATACAACACATAGTTCATAAGCCTGTACTAACATACAGGACTGCATTTTGCACACTGGATTGTTTTGTTGTTTATTTGTTTGCTTTTGTTTTGTTTTTGTTTTTGTTTTTGTTTTTTTAGAGCTATTAGATTAGGAACCAAGTGAAAAAGAAGACAAGATAAATAGGACTAAAATAGTACCATTATTACTATTAAAATCTAAGCTAGGGGCTTTAGCTTATGTATGAGAGCCAAATAGTCTTTATGAACTGAACTATTTGGGCAGGCTTGTTCTGTCACAGAAGTCCAGACAGGGCAGACTTTACTATGCTGGGGAGGAGATTCTTCCCTTGGCTGAGTATACCAACCCTCTATGGGGAGCTCCTTCCCACCTAAACAATGATCAGATACTAAGATGAGCATAGTAATTACTTCTGAACTCACCAACCATGTAAGTCATGCCATCTCCTCTGATGTAGTTAAGAAAGGGGAAGAAAGGTCCTGAGTTTTACTGATTGAGCTCCATTCACATCAAAAGAAATGTCAAGAGTGGAAAAGATGCTCTACTATTTCTGCTACAGAATGTCACTCTTCCCTTGTCAGCTTTAGCTATTACCTGTGCTATCCAATACAGTGACTACTAGCCATGTATAAATATTTAAATGTAATTAATTAAAATTAAAAACATTTGAAAATTTAGCTTCTTCGACACTGGCCACATTTCAACTGCTCAATAGTTACATGTGGCTAGAGGCTACTATATTGCACAATGCAGTTATAAACCATTAGCACCATCAAAGAAAGATCTACCTGATAGTGCTGCTATGAGATCTTTGTCTTACTCATCTTTATATCATCAGTGCCTATAACCAGAGACACTCAGAAATGTTTGCTGAATTGATATATAAACTAGATTTTTGTGGTTTTTCTAATCTGCATGTCCTAGTGATCTTTTCATTCCAAAGCATCAAGATATAAAAATATAACATAATTATCTTGTTAAATAAAATAAATCAGTTGAAGAATATGCCTTCTATAATCCTATGTTTAAAACTTGTTACTAAGAAAATGAGTTACTTTTGAGTAAAAAAAAGTAACATTAGGTGGTGTTAGTTTTCTAGATAGATGAAAAAAAGTAGACTTTTAAAATGTCAATTATTAATAAAAGGTAAGAGTAGATAAAGTATTCAGAAATATGGTAATGAAGTATAAGAATAAATCATAGTCATTGGGCATAGATGGATATTACATACAAACTATAAAATCTGTTTCATAAGGAATGTGCAAATAATATTTTCCTTTCCAAAATATGGCTCCCTTGCTATGCTGCAGAGAAAGTTGGGACCAGATGGCACAGTTATCATTTCCCTGTTATACCTCCTGACCCAGCAATATACTTCTCCCACCTCTCCTTATAGAAATTACTTTTGTGTGTTGCAAGAGTAATTTTAACCCTGGGAATGAACCTAGTGACTGTATCAGAGTCAGCATACAGATACGCTGACTGTGATAATCCTCTTGCAGTTTCACTTCTCATTTGGTAGTTTATAAGCTCACAGATGCTGGACCAGAACTCAGTCCATAAAATTAAGACATTCAGTTTGACAGAGCCAAATCTAAATTGCCGAAGCAAGGACAGTAAAGCATGAAGCAGTGACTTTAAAAGCAGCTAGGGCCATCTAACCCACACTAAAAGTCAACATGGTTTCAAAAGGAAGACTTTTAGATGCTGCAGTAATTTCTCAGGGGTGGGGGGAGAAAGCTATCATTATGAGAATACTAAAACCAAATGAGAATGACAAATAAAATAATACAGAAATATCAGTTTTAATTAGCAGCTCTGATGTTTTATTTTATGCTCAGCTGATGGGAGAAAAGAATATTTTCATCAAACTATTAAAATGAATGAATTTAAATATGTGAAGGTAATCATCCAGAAGAAATGACATTAACAAAAGTTTAAAAAATGTGTTTGATAGAAATGATTTCTTTGTAATTATTATGTTCATTAATTATTCATTTTTAAACCATGATAGATTCCAGGCTTTGATGAAACTCTGTGAGGATCAGTTCTTCCCTCGGCAGCTGATATTGGAAAATGTTGAGTTATTTGGAAAATTATATCTTTCCTAATGTTTTTTTTTCTGCCTTTTTAATTTTCAGACCCACTATGAAAATGGGGAATATATCATCAGACAAGGTGCAAGAGGGGACACGTTCTTTATCATCAGCAAAGGAAAGGTAAGCCCTGGTGGCACAAGAGAGAGATGCAGGAGGTGAGCGTGGGTTTCTTCAGCGACCTCTGGAGGAGAATGTGAGATCTCCAGCTGGACCAGTTTTTCCATTTTCCGTAACTGAGAGAGGAATATCTGAGAATAAATTTCCCAAAAACAATGCCGAAGGAAGAAAAAGTGTACCTTTGAAAATCAGTAGTCTTTCTGCTATAATATAATTATCATGATGATAGATGCCACTGATATCTCTGGGTAAATGAGAAGATTTCCATAATTTAACATTACGTAATTAAAAAGGAAAAGACTAAGATCACTTAAAAATTTTTAACAGGGAAAAAAATCTATTTAGTCATTCAGAGCAGTGAAACATCGAACTTTGAAATCACATGACCCAAGTTTTAATTGGGCTATGAAACCGACTAGTTTTAGTATTCATAGGCAAATTCTTTAACATTCTGAAGACAATAAGCATGTAAATATATCCACGTTATATTATATCTTCATAAGGAAATATTGAATGAATACTGAAAAACTTTAAAATTCTAGATGAAGTAATAAATATGAGGTAGATGTTTATGAATCTATTATAATTTTTATTTAAAACAATAAATTAAGTGAATTGGAAAATGGGAATTATGTAGATTTACTCTAATATTATATTGCTAAAAATACCTTAAAAATAAAGTCACAGTCATTTTTGTATTTAAGTATTATTTCACTATAACCTATTATTTGAACTTATTTTATTTGATCAGAAATGATCCCTAAAAAGAATTTGTATGTATTAAGTATAGTAAGAGATGAAGAAGGAAATGTAGGTGGAATGGAGTCTATATAACAGTTTTTATTTTTATAATTGTTACTTTAAAGAGGAAAATTTATTTCCTCTAATTTAACAAATATGACTGACTATGGCACTTTATGGCTCATATTAAAATAGGAAGAGATCTAAAGAATCACAGTAAACAGGATATATAAAAGATTATAAACCTCATTCTATAATATTTTAGATAATCTTCTTTGGACTAATTTTAAATCAAGAATGTGCATATGTCAATGTTTACACCAGTGACATGTTACACTAAAGTGAAGAAAAGGATATTTGTATTATATCTATTCTTTTGACTGATATCAAAACACCTGGAATAGAAATAGAAGTCAAAGACGAGCTTCTTAAAAGGCAACATAAAATAACATGTTTAATCACAGTCATGGTTAAAACTATATCTTGTTTTTTTATTGTTAGAAATTAAGAACCATTAATATTTTGTAGTTTCTATGTAAATTGTTAGAGTCTACCATCTACTGTTTTACTTTTTAACATTAACTAAAGAATCAGAGAAAACTGAAAATCTTCATTGATGATCTGGGTTTATTTTTATTCCATTGCTAATTTTTTTGCTACAGGGAAATAGTACATTTATCAAGTAAGATGAATTTCTGACAGGCTATGTGAATACCCTATCACCACTGCAAATTCCCTGTACTACCTGAAGGAGGTTATGTTTCTAACTAATTTCAGCTGACACAGGTGCATTAGTGGTACTGTTTCATGAGTTTCATAATATGTCTAAATAGAAATATCTTGGAAATTATACCAGGAACAAATTCCCTTGGCAATATTTTAGAGCACCATAGGGATTCTGGGAGAGAAGTAGTAAGAATATATTAGATTTTTTTGACACATCCAAGTTTTTTTTTTTTTTAAACCAAGCATGTTTTGTTTTAGGTATACAGATAAACTTGTTTTCACATGCATTTTAAAAAGTTTATAAAGGATAAACCTGGCAAAGATATTTTCCTCATTATCACCAAAGTGACTTTTCTTTAGGAAATGTGCAACAGAGACACACAACAGGAGACTATAGAACTGCAAATGGATTTCCACTTGTTCAAGTCCATTTATTTAAGTGTACAACAGTTTTTATTAGTCCGTAAAGCACATCCACTTAAAGAGAAAAACTAAGTAAAATAAACTTAGAAATATCTGTTTTTCCCCATTAAACCTACACAAGCTGATATTTCTAAGATTTGAAGCAGAGTATACTGCAGGGATGTCTAGAGTTTCTGGTGCTGCCTCAAGTAGAAGCTGAGTTAGTTGTCTGTACTTTAATGGGTCCATCGCAGGTGCCTGGAAACGAGAGTTTCCCCCTAACAGTGACCTCTGAAGTACCAAAAAATTCACAACTGAGCATTAAAAAAATCCCTAATTAGCTTTATGCATATGTCCCTGTAGTTGTGTGGCATCAAAAATAAAATATCTCTCTATCAATCAATGGAACAAAAATTGAACAAGATTCGTAAATAAAATTCCCAGGTTCCAATAATTCAAATGAAATTTTATTTTTTGATTCTAGTCAATGTATGTTGTATGTTTTCGTTAGAAAAAAAGTATAATAAGGATAAATGTCATTTAAAACCACAAGGCTTTACTTAGAATTAACAAGTACTTAAGCATGTTAAACAAACTGACTAAACAACGTTTGGTGTTGTTGAATACAAAAAGTGTTCCCTTATGGAAATTTTATTTGTGTGTGTGTGTGTGTGTGTGTGTGTGTGTGTGTGTGTATTCGTACTCATATATTCATATATATGAATATGAATATTCATATGTGTATATTCATATTCATATATATGAATATAATTATGTACACATAACAGGGAAACATAAGAAGCATTTCCTTTTAGATAAAGAATAGTATAAAGATGCACATTATCTTCACTTCTGTTTAGTGTAGAACTAGACCTCTCAACCATTGCAGTAAAATAAGAAAAAGATGTAATGTTTGGAAATAAAATAAAAATACTAATTATTTACAGATAGTATGATTTTAGTTTCTTTTGAGTTTGTTATGTAGACAGATAAAATTAAAATTAGTAAGAGCTTAGCTATATCAGCATTGTTCAGTATTTTTTGTTGATAGGATTGTTCTATATCTTCACAGCCCAGCAAAGTACTTATTAGTTCCATTTACTAACTAAATTAAAATTAACTAACTTAAATTAAATATGCAGTTTCACAGTAGCAATAGCTACATTGAAATAGCTGAATAGCTGTGTGCAGCTAAAGTCCATATTGGACATTACAACACTAAATACTTTATTATAAATTAAATTTTGAAAAAGCTGACTTATTCAATGTAATATACCTTATTAGTAGTCTGAAGAAGAAAAATCACATTAACATGTCAATTGATGTAATTAAAACACTTGATACATACAACATCATTCATAATAGAAACTCAGCAAACTGGGATATAAAAAATTTCCTCAAACTACGAAATTATATCTACAAGGTACCTACAACTAACTTCACACTTAATGGTGAAAGACAAAGCAAGCATTTAAAGATAACTATCAAAGGAGAAAGGAAAGTCTTTTCAACAAATGGTGTTGAAACAATTATGCATCCATAGGCAAAAAATAAACTTAAAAAGTGAATTTTGACCTCAACTTTATAACTCATATACAAATTAAATAAGAATTGATAATAAATTTTAAACTGAAATGTAAAGCTGTAAAACTTTTAGAAGAAAATCTTCACAACTTGGGGTTAGTTCAAAGTACTACCTAGATGTGATACCAAAAGCAAAACCCATAAGAGAAAAACAAAAACAAAAATTGGGTCTTATTGAAATTATACATGTCTCTCTGTGAAAGACACTATTAAGGGAATAAAATGACAAACTTTAAAGTTGGAAAAAATATTCGAAAATCACATATCTGACAAAGGACTTGTATTAAGCCTATAATAAAAATAGCAAAAATCAAGTAAAAACTATTTTAAAAAATAGACAAAGGACTTGAGTAGACAATTCAACATAATAGATATAAGAACAATAAACATGCACATAAAAAAGTTATTTAATTTAATAATCATTAGGAAATTGCAGATTAAAACCACGAGATATTGTTGTATGCTTACTAGAATGGCGCGCGCGCGCGCGCACACACACACACACACACACACACACACACACACAAAATGGTAAAGCCATTCTTAAAAACAATTTGGCAGTTTATAGAGTTAAATGAACATTTACTCCATGACCTAATAATTATACTTCTCAATTCATAACTGTCCCTAACTGGAAATGTCTTTCAGTGGATGAATAGATAAACTATGGCACATTCATTCAATGGAACATTACTTAGCAATAGAAAAAGTGAACTATTAGGTCATGCAACAGCTTGGATAACTCTCAAAGGCATTATGAGTAAAAATAGCCAGTCTCAAAAAGTTAAAGATTTTATTATTTTGTTTACAAGAAATTCTCAAAAAAATTAAACTAATGTGATGCTGAACAGACTAGTGGTTTCCAGGGGTAAGATTTGGGGTAGAATGTGACAATAAACACATAACATAAGGGAATTTCTTGAGGTGATGGAATTATTCTATTGGACTGTGGTGGGAGTTAGACAAAACTATACATGTATTTAAATTCATAGAACTGTCTTCCAAAAGAGGAAAAAAATCAATTTTACTATATGATCATTTAAAAACTACACATATTTCTAAACACTGGTAAAGCACAGTAAAAAATATAAATTAAAAAATTATTTTTACATTAAGTGGTAATTAACAAAAATGTTCAAATTGCTTTAAAACTTTTTATATAAGAAAAATAGAATGAAGAGTAAAAGACCAAAATGGACAAATATTTGAAAGAAAAAGAATATACTGGGGAAGGATTACTTTAGTAGATATCAATAATTATAAAGGTAATGAAGAAAAATGTGCCCCTAATTTTACTATAATTAGATAAATATATCAGAATAAGAGAATAGTGAACTTAGATAAAGATACATGCCTATAGGGAAATTTGATTTATGACAGATTCCAAAACAGTTGGTTATTTATAGGGAAATACATAAAATTGAGTCCTGCTTGACCTAATACTCAAGGTCAATTCCAGATATGTATATAAAGGAAAAATTAGGGGAAAAAAGACAATTGGGGGAACACTTTTATCATCTTGGAATAGAAAAGATTATTTGAAATTTATTAAGTATAAACCATGGGGGATAACATGGTTAAATGTGATTACTTTAAAATTAATAACTTTGGCCAGGCATCATAAAGATAGTAAAAGACAAACCACAGCTATGTGAATGAATGAAAAAAGTAACAGTTCAATAGAAAGAAAGAGTGGGACATGTGATGGAGAGATATTCTAATTTACTGCTGTGTTACACAGAAAGTTCAATTGTCTAATCAGACTCATAGGAATCATAGATCTCACCACCACTGAATATAATTAATGATTCAAAGAATGCAGATGAACTTTGAGGTCAGAAAAAGTTCTTGCCCTGTATATATAACAAACTATCAGATACAGCTCCTAAAAGTGTGCTTCTGCATTAGAAGACATTTTGGTTTTGGAAAAACAGTACCCATTTTTGAGCAATATGTGCTGAACATTGTTTGAAAAAGTAGATGCTTTTGGGAATCTTCAGTTTTATAATCTATTAATTACACAGGTGGAAAAATGCTTTGGTTTTAGGCCTCCTCAGTTAGGTAGGAAAATGCTTACCTGACTAACCCTTATTCTCCAGTGGGTCTGCCCCACACATCTGCAAAGTCCAGATTTCTTTACTATAGACATTACTTTGTTTATAAAACCTGTTAAATTTGTACTAAAACATTTTGTTTTTGAATTGTTTTTGGTTAAACATGCTTCTCAAGCAAATTCATATTTTTCATTGAAGATTTTGGTATGCAAGATTAATTTATGTGTCCTATTTAAATAGAAATATCTAATTAGAAATATCTAATTTCTATTTTGATCCTTAATTTTAAAAATTATATATGGTTTCAAACAATAGTTTCAAAAATTTAAGTTACAAGGTCATACATGTCTTATAGAAAAAGTAACATATAGATAAGTTAAAAAGCATAAAAATGCACACTTTTATTTAGCTAGAACTAAAAATAATTGATCTTCTAAATCACATTTTATGGCAACAATAAAAAAATAGTGATATGCAATAATTATTTTACAATCAAATGCATGGAACTTCTGAAATAAGAAGTTAAAGAAATAGAGGAAAGTATGAATAAAGTAAATGAGTTTTGGGGGCATTTATTGAGAGGATACTTTGATAGATTTTTTTAATTTAATTCACACACACACACACACTTCTATGATAAACCTTCCATTTTTTTGACATGGTGGCCAAGTAACATGGGTTCAAACAGACTAAAAATTATCTTTAAGGCTCTATAGCTAGTTCCTTTCCACAGCATTGTCTATCAAAGTACTTTGTGGAAGGAATAAGTATACATGCCAAGGATAGAAAAGCTATCTCTGTATATTTAACTTTATTCTGAACATTTTCACAATTAAAGATGCAAATGTTCATGAGTGCTATCTTTGAATATTTAGAATGATTTATTACATATACAAAGAAAAACTATAGAAATTATAACTTTAAAGGAAATCTTTATTCTTGCTCTTTGGGCTGCTTATCTTTTTACATATATGAATTATCCGGTTAGTTTTTTTCTCACGTTTATCGTATAAGCAGAAAGTAGTTTATTAATCCACTTTTTATGTCTATGTTATTGTATTTTTTAAAGAACATTTCTCCATGGCTTGTATAAATCTGTCATTTCAAATTTCTAATTGTATTTTATTAACCAAATGGCAAATGTACCATTGTATAATATATTCTATATCTAATTTTGAATCAATGACCTTATAATATATTATACCTTAGACCATGACTTTTTTTAACAACCAAGAGGAAAGACAAGAGTTTTGTTGAACTACCTTATTGAGCAGACAAGAAAACTGAAGTTCAGAAAGATAATGTATCAATGTTGTCAAAGTTTGGTCTGTAGAACATTTGCATCTAACTCATCTGCATTAAACTTTTGAAATGCAGATTTAAAAGACCCATTAAATCTAAACCTCAGGAACCTTTATTTTAAATAAGAAGCATATTCCCCCCCCCCCACACACACACACATATTTAAGATTCATTGGGCTGGTATATTTCTATTTACATCTATAAAAACCTTATCAGCATGCAAATGAGCATCTCTGTAATATAGCTTAATGGTAAAAACTGCATTTCCAAGGTTTTGAAACATTTTGTAGAGTAATCAAGTGGATCAGTGGAGAATTACCTCCATTTGCATGGACCTTAATATCTATAAAAATTCTGGTCTTTGACATCCTATCTAAATTCGAAAACCTAAAGCATAATATTTTCAAATGTTTTAAGTGTCTGGCATTGTCTCAAAAAATTAGTTTTTCTACTTTATTTTTCATTCAGTTATATTTTAACTATTCAACATTTCTGGGGAGACATAGCCAATATTATGAATATCAGTAGAGCTGGAGGAGGAAGTGAATTAATACAAAAGTAAAATTTATTACATTTATGTCTGTATCCATACAACAAAAACATTACTACTTGCCTTTTGTGGTCTATCATGTAAGTTACAAGTCGTGTATGGGGAAAGTTACACTCTGTAAGGAAGCCTTTCTGTTCAAACAATTTACAGCTATTTATTAAGTGCTTATTGTAAATTGTAGAGAATGCCAAAGAAATACCCATTTCCCTGAAGAGCATATTATTATGATGATTTAAAAAGACACATATGTAATTATATGTTTTTGAAAAAGAAGTCTTGTTGAATGAAACATGTGGATCTTGAGGACATCAGGACTAAAGTCGGTTGGAGACCTGCAGGAAAGCATCATGACAATGAGACTGGCTTTTGAGTGAAGTGCTGGAGCCCGCCGGCTAAGATAGAACAGTTCCAGAGAGGAGAAGTGAGGATTAAGAAAGAGAGAGAGACAGACAAAAGATAGAGTTGGGAGGGCTCACAGTGAATACTGTGGCCCCGAGTTTATTTAACAACTGCATATTTATACCCTTGACAATGCATGAAATACAAAACCCACACACCTGTAAACAATTGTTTGACATTTACATAACTTCTCTCACCTGTTTTCCATTAAGCCAAACTTCCTCCATCTGCACAGAGCCCGCCTGCTCTGCAAACTTCTAGTTTGCAGGCAACTTTAACCCAGTCTGTAGGGCCTTCAGCTGTAGGGCATTCAGTTGTAAGGCATTCAGCAAGAATGGCTCCCAACAGTGAAGGGTAGATTTTTCTTAAGGAAAGAGAGGCATGTCCTAGAGAAACTGAGATGTACATGTAGAGGTGTATAGAAAGGTTCATTGCAGCAGAAAAAGTGAAAACATAAATGTACATGTATAAGGAAATGAATAAAGTATATTTGCAGAGTGGAAAAAAAGCAATAGATGACTATACTTATATCTAATAGCATGTAATTAATAAAATAGTCTTAAGAGAAAAATGTAGTCATAGAATAATACACACCACAGTATGCTATTTATATATTTCAAATGATATATACCATATTGTGCTATTCATATATTTTAAAAACACATGTATTTAAACACAAAAAAGGATTGGAGGAATGTTCACTAAATTTATTATAGTAGTTGCCTCATAGGAAGTAGAAAATAGAAATAGGGATGAAGATTAAGTGAAATTCAAATTTCTGAATGGTTTATTATTTCTTGAAAATAACTTGAAAGGTATAACAAAATATGTAGGGCTCATTTCTTATGGTTTGCATGGGAATTTGTGACATATACTTTGGCTCTTTTAGTGATGATAAACTAATTTTTCATAAAAATTAATTTTAAAAAAGAAACAAGAAATGGAATGAACATTATTAATTAGTGTTTATTTGTTTTTCCAGGATATATAGTGGATGTAGACTTTCATTTTTTTTCTTTGTAGGTAAATGTCACTCGTGAAGACTCACCAAGTGAAGACCCAATCTTTCTTAGAACTTTAGGAAAAGGAGATTGGTTTGGAGAGAAAGCCTTGCAGGGGTAAGTAGATCACATGTTACAGTTTTTGGTTGAGTACTACATAAATTCCTATCTTAAATATTGAGCTTCTAGTAAAATAGGCTCTTTAGTGCCTATCCTAAAAGTAGATATGGACCTTTGATGATCATTTTTATTTATTTCTAACTGGTTTTGCAATCCATTTAGATAGGCTGTGGGATTGATTGTTGGTTGAATGTATGTAATAAATCATTTTTTATATGAATAGGAAAATTTTTTAGCTTTATACACTTCTTATCTGCAATCTCTATACTCTAAAAGAGAGAGAGAGAAATCTCTGCTAAGCTTACTTTGTACAACAGTTTTATTAAGAATCATAGGGAAATGGTGGGTTGAGAATTTAGAAATCCCTAAACCTGATTATACAAATGACAGATCAGGAAGCAATAAAACCTTTCTGTGACTCACCTCTGGCTGGATGGTTGTCATCGCTGGTCATGGTAATGAAGGAAGTAGGCGTCAAGGTAACGAATATCCAGATTTACTCAAGATGTGCTCTAAAGTCTGGCCTCAAGGTCATCAAAATTCCACTTGTAAAGTAAGACCTCAAGAAGCAAGCACTTGGGTTGTTTTTGTTTTTGTTTTCCCAATATGCTGTAGAAGAAAAACTCAATTGACTTTGTACCACTTGTCATAAAGAATGCACGACAAATATAACAAGTATATTTGGGTATTCTACTCTTGTTTTCCAATAACCAACACATCTCAATTATCAGTATATATAGATAAGACTTTGCAGTGCTTTATGTATATGAATCATTTGAATAACAAATAACCAATAAATATATATTTTTGCACCAAATACAGGTATAGAAGTGTCTACAAGAGAGCAACAGCAGTGGAACATAATTTATTAGTAAAATATTTGGAAAAGTCACTTTTACTTCCAATGCAAATTATACATTTATCGTAAAATCATATTATAAGCATTTTGCTTAAAAGTTCTATAAAGAAATAGGTTATGAAGTTTTTATTGTTAAGCCACAATCAGATTCCAGGTCTTATATTTTTTTCTTACTATTTTACAGCTACAGAAATGAAATAGAGATATTGATAAGTCATCTTACTCAGGCCACATTATCTTACGAAAATTCAAAACTAAATGCATTTGACTTTTTCTTTTACTGAGATCATTTGATCCTTATCTGATAAGCATGTACTTGCCATTGGCTTTTTCCAGTGGCAAAGTTGGAGGAAATACTGTGTTTGATGGAGATGCACAAAAGAATGCAATAAACATTATCTTCCTAGTGTAAAATGTGCAAACATATCATTGTACTTGAATCTTTCTTTCTCTTGATTATTATGTATAGAGAAGATTTTAGAGAATAATACCACCTGATTTCATTGGTCCAAGGTTAAATACATCTTTCATAATTGTCATTTTCAGCAGAGCCAAAGACCCAGAAACATTTTCTATAATTTTTGATGAGATCACAAATGAAACATAAAACATAATTGAGAATTGACGGATTTTCTTTTGTATCTTATTGTCACTAAATTTTAGTGTCAATTAAAGCTTTTATGGTGAAAATACCTTCTTAGAATTTATCTCAAGAAGTGACCTTGGGGATATGGTTTATGGAAAGTTATCAGATTATTCTCAGATACCAAAATGTAGGTTAATAGTATTCCATTTAAATCAATTTTATTCCAGCATAATGTTTATTTCCATGAGCTCATGCTAAAACTCTCTTTTGCATGTATTCAGTCCTCTTCACTGGCATCTCTGCACTCCACCCCCACCATTTTTCTTGATGCCCATCCCACCTGATCTCTCTTTCTCTTTTATGTTTATTTAAGAGTACCCTCTTAAATGCCACCAGGGATTTGCTATTTAAATCATGAAATGATCTTCTCTATGTTTATTTGACTTCACTTCTCAGCCACAGTTCTACACTGCTTACTGTTCCTTCCTTCTTTAAGTCCTTATCCTTTGAGACCCTTGTAATTGTTAGCACTCTTTAGAATTTTTCATTTCATTTTCTAAAATTTACCAATCTTCAGCTATCTCTATTACAGACATCTTGGTATACTTTCAGATCTATGACTACATATTCTCTTGATGAAAATAAGTCTCAGATATTTATATTCTGATTTGACTTTAGCATCTGGAATATTTCAGATATGTATATTCCATATGTATATAATGAATGAACAAATGAATGAATAAATGAATGAATGAACAAATGAGCCTCTCTAATGATGCTTACTTCTGAGATCTCTTCTGCCATTGATCACTTTCACTACTTAAATTTGTTTGATGGCAAATAAGGATTCATGAACTTACTTGACTATAGAGGGCAGGCTGGTAATGTAAATGAGTAAAAATAAGGTGAGTAAAACTGGTGGCAAACTAGAAAGCTTTATGTAATGAGGATAGCATTTCCTGAGCTCCAACTCATTGCTACACCTTTTTTCTTAAAAAAAAAAAGTAGGTTTAAAATATTATATAAAATTTGATTTTGTAACTTGATAAAAAAAAAAAAGCTCTGTAAGCAGATAAAACATTTGACCTGTGAGCTGCAATTTTGTGATTTCTATCAACCAGTTATATCTCTTTAAAACTCTGAACTAGATTCAGTTGAAGGAAGTCTTATTTTCTTGTTTTGATTTTTTTACATTACTGTTTTGATGTTCTATGTCTGTGACTTGTTTTTCACTCTGTCTTTGTTCTTTTTTAATCTTTTCCTTCAATTTTAATGTTTTGCACAATAAATTTCTATTTTTTACAAATCAATTTGCTTTGTTTCACTTGTTTCACTAAGTCTCACTTTATAGTTTCACTATATTCCTCTAAATGTCTTAAAATTTTATGTAACTTCAGGATATAAAGCATTTGGGGCAGCTGTATATCCTTTTGAGTAATAGCTATGCTTCTTTGCAAACCATATAATTTTTATACTTGGAAGACAAATTTTATAGTCAATATTCTCTGTGTATATAACACAGCATTTCAGACTGTTTTCTCACAAATAAAATTTATATGTACTGGGAATTTTTTTTTATTTTCCTGAGGATGTTCAGAAGAGTATTAAAATATTGATATATTGGTAATATTGAAATAAATGCTTGACCATTCTTTGTATTTTTAATTTTTAACTAATTTTTTAGTTTAAATTTATTGAGGTAACATTGGATAATAACATTATATAAATTTTAGGTTTACAACTTTACAATATGACATCTGTATTTCCATTGTGAACTGACAACCCAAAGTCTGATCTCGTTCTGTCACCATGTATTTGACCTCGTTTAATCTCTTTATCCTCCTTATCTCCATTCTTTTTTGGTAACCACCATTCTATTGTCTGTATCTATAAGTTTGTTTTGTTTGTTCACTTGTTGCTTTTTGTTTTATATCCTACACTGAGTTAAATCATACAGTTCTTGTCTTTTTCTGTCTGATTTATTTCACTTAGCATGATACTTTCAAGATTCATCCATGCTGTAGCTAATGGCAATATTTAATCTTTTTTATGGCTGACTAGTATTCTGTTACATATATGTACCACATCTTTCTTATCTAGTCATCCATCAAAGGGCTCTTAAGTTGTTTCTCTGTCTCGACTGTTGTGAATAATGCTCTGATGAACACAGGAGTACATATATCTTTACAAATAAATGTTTTCAATTTTTTGACTAGGTACCCAGAAGAGGGATTATGGGGACATATGGTAACTATATTTTTAACTTTTTTGAAGAAACTCCAATACTGTTTTATATAAAGGTTGCACCAATTTACATTCCCACCAATTGTGTGCAACGGTTTCTTTTTCTTTACATCCTTTCCAACACAACGTTATTTCTTCTTATTGATAATAGCTATTCTAACAAGTATGAGGTGGTATCTCATTGTGGTTTTGATTTGCATTTCCCTTATAACTAGTGATATTGAGTATTTTCTCATAAATCTATTAGCCATTTGTATGTCTTCCTTGGAAAAGTCCTCTGCCTATTTTTTAATTGGATTGTTTTTTTTGTTGTTCATTGAGTTGTATTAGTTCTTTATAAATTTAGGATATAGTCTCTTATTGGAGGTATCATTTGTAAATATCTTCTATTCAATAGGTTGCCTTTTTGTTGTTAATGATTTATTTTCCTGTGCAAAAGCCTTTTAGTTTTGTGTAGTCCCATTTTTTTTTTTTTATTATTATTTCTCTTGCCTTTGGGTTAAAGTTTACAAAACCTCTCTGAGAACCTAAGTCCAAAGTTTAGTACCTATGTTTTTTTCTATCTGTTTTATTGTTTTAGGTCTTGTATTCAAGTCCTTAACCTGTTTTGAGTTAATTTTTATGTATGTGTTAGATAGCAGTCTAGGTTCATTCTTTTGTATGGGCTTTTCAGTTTTCCCAACACCATTTCTTGAAGAGACTTTTCTTTCTCTGTTGTCTATTTTTGGCTCCTTTATCAAAAGTTGGTTGCCCATATATGTATGGGTTTGTTTCCAGACTCTCAATTTTGTTTCATTGGCTTTTGTGTTTGTTCTTCTGCCAATACCATACTGTTTTTATTATCATAGATTTGTATTGTTTGAATTTAAGGAGTGTGATAACCCCAGCTTTGTTTTTTTTGGGGGGATTGCTTTGGCTTTTCAGGGTCTTCTGTGGTTCTATACAAATTTGAGAAGTTTGTTTGTTTGTTTTATTTCTATAAAAAATGTCATTGGAATTTTGAAGGGGATTGAATTAAATCTATGTATTGCTTTAGGTAATAAGAGCATTTTAACAATGTTGATTCTTCTTAACCACGAACATGAAATGTCTTTCCATTTCTTTGTACCTTGACCATTTTTAAATTTGAAAGTGCCTAATTCTAGTATTAGTTAAGCATAGGGTAGATAATTGAGTGAGCTGAAATGTGACTTCAGTAATTTGAGTCCAGAACTTTATGATACAGTTCTGCCTCTAGAAGTAATAAGCTTTATTTCCTTAATAGGTAGAGATAGTAGAGTCAGTAATCAATATTAACATCCACCGGTCAATAACATGTCATTACTAGAAAACTTGAGGTCACTTATTGTTTTTACTTTGGTTGACATGAAGCAAAGCATTCAGTATTTTTGGTTAAAGTTTTATTTTTTTTGCTGTGATAATAATTTTCCACACCAGAGAAAGGGCAAACTGCTTTACTCTTAACTAAGTATTTCTTCCTTATATACATGAAAACTAAAGTAGTATTTAGGAGAAATTACTTCATGTTTAGTTCAATAATTTATGAGTCAATCCAACTACACTCTGACTTTATGACCTCCACCTGACTTGCAACCATATAGAAATCAGATGATGTCAAGTTCTAAGCCAGCCACACACTTTTCATCTGCAATAGTGGTAAACATATAAGACAAAGTCAAACTAAAGAGAGATGGAATTGAGCTCCCACTTGCCCCAGCCCTTTTCCCCTAACATATGAGTCTTCAGCATAGTATGTAGTTAAGAGTTTCAGCTCAGAAATCAGACTGCCTGGGTTGGAATCCATCTTGTCATTAACAAATTATAAGACCTGAGAGATTTCTCCTTTCATCTGAAATAGAGATGATGATTGTATCTAAATTTGAGATTTGCTGTGAAGACTAACCAAGGGGATACTTATAACGCATTTGGGTAAGTCCCTAGAATTTAGATTAGTGATCAAATAAAAGCCAGCTGTTCTCTTCATCACCACATTATCTTTATCTTCAATATCATTATCAACAACATCATCAGCATCCAAAACCATAATTATTATATCACCATCTATTCTCAAGTATGTTCTGCTACTTCTTGACTAAAATTTAGAGCACCTGGTATAATTGACATAGCATTAGATTTTGAGTCAACTACTCACTGATTATATAACTGAGCAAGCCAGTTAACTTCTTTGTGTCTCTGTTTCTAAATCTGTAAACTGATCCAGTTGAACTAGATAATCTCTAAGTTTTCTTAGGTCACAGCCTCTGCTCCTTTTGAAACTTGGCCTCTTTACAACTGGAACAGACTCTTAGATGCCAAATGCAGCCCTGGGCCACCCTAGTTAAATGGTGGTATTTAATAGCAAACCACTGTCAGCAGGGCCCTTCCCTCCAGGAACCATCCCAGCTGTTGCCTGTCATTCTGAACATCTATGCTATGTGCTAAGTTCTGTCCTTGGTAATGCAAAAATAGATAAGCGAAGTTAGTTTAACAGACTTTAATGTCAGAAGTCTGTTTTTCCCCCAGATTCTGCCATCATGGGCTATGATCTTAGACAACATTTCTGAACCTGCTTTTTGTTTTTTTTCTCCCTTTTTTTAAATTAATAAAGTGATAGCACATAAAATAATATAACAAATATTGGGTATAGCATTTTACTATTTTACCATATTTGAATCTGATTATTATTCATTTATGTATTTAGATATAAAACATTATAAACACAATTCAAACCTATTTTATATCCTCCCCTAGTACTTTTCTTCCTTCCTACTATTATCATCCTGAAGTTGGCTATATGCTTCCTCATTACTCATGTGTCTAAATTTTATATACATATATAAATATAAATATAAGCTTAATTTATTTGGTTTAAAATTTTACACATGAATTCTCATTCTGTTTCAGTTAGGGTCAATATATCATTTTTCTATTCTTTCTACTGTCATACAAATTACATTTATGTCATTTCTTAGTTTAAAAGCTTTACCTTTTCTTCCTATTCTATTAATGATTAGTCTTTAAATTTTTAATATATATATTTAACATATAATGTTAATCAATAGATCCGTTTTTCTCTTGAATAATTCAAAAATCTCTGTGTTTAATTTCAAGTTACTCCTACCCAACTTCTATCTAGCTTTTTAGTTCTACCTGGTTGATGAATCCCCAGATATTGGTCATTATTATTACTCTGTTTTTCAGACACTACTAAGGTTGAGTAACTTAATTTACCTATTACAGCAAGTCCTCGAACAACATCACTTAGTTATAAGGATGAGGTACTGTAGGAAGTTAAATCTTGTTTATATTAATTAGCTATGGTAAAATAAGTTTCCTTAGATATCATTTCGCCACAGTTCCAAGAACTCATTGATTTTAAGTGAGGACTTACTGTACCTTTCTCGCTGTTGCTTATTACACTCAGCTTATACTTTTTAGATTTATCCTTTAGTAATTGTTCAAAGATGGTATTTGCCTTCGCCTGTATGTGAATGAACATTGGGTTATGCATAAAGATCTCAGTTAAAATTTATTTTTTCTCAGTATCTTAGATAATATTATATTTTCTTCTGGCATCCATAGTCTGTAGTCAGTCAAATCACTATCCCTTTATAGGTAATGTATTTTTCCTTTGGTAATTATCTCTGTCTTTAATGATCTGCATTTTAAATATAATCTGTCTAAGTACAGATATGTTTTACTTTTCCTTTGTATGACCCTGTGTGTTCATTTCTTCTAAGAATATAGTTTTCCTCAATCCTAGAAAATTCTAAGTATTATCTCTGCATAGTTTCTTTCCCCCACTTTCTCTACTCTCTCCTTTTTGGAATGATTAATATTCCAAGTTTAACCTCCTCATCCTACAATCCTTGCCTTCTTATTTCGTGTTTATATGTTCTTTGTATCATTCTGTGCTACATTTGTAATGGATTGTAGGCAAATTCTCTCATCATGCAGTTCTCTTCTTCTCCCTTTAATTGTATTGAGTCTTAAATTCTGACTATCCACTGACTAGATTTCAGTGATCATTTAAAAATATGTTATTTGGGGGAATAAATAAATCAATAAAAATATATTATTTTGAATTTCTGTTCGGCATACCACATTGGTTAGGAGCATGAGCACTAAAATGAAACTTCCTGTGTTCAAATACCAGCTCCGTCATTTATAAGATATGTGATCTTATTTTTCTATACTTCTCTGTGCCTCAGGTTTATAGTTTATAAAATAGGGCTAATAGTATCTGCCAATTAGGATTGAGGTGACTAATAAGCAGAATAATGTATATAAATTGTATGCATATTAGAATGATGCCTGACAAATACAGTGTTCAATAAATGTTAACTATTGTAATATTTTATTATTCTTTTCAAATATGTTTTATATTGTTTCTTATTTATACTTTATTTTTTGATTTATTTCTTTATTATATTGAAAATATAAAAATTTTTGAAATCTTTTATTTTCTTTTCATTGGGGCTGCAAATTCAACATTTGTCATATCTGCTGACTCTCCTTCCTTACGGTATAGTTTATTATAGCTTGTGGGGGCTATTTTTGGTTTGTTTGTTTTTGCTACATGCCTATTTTCAGTGGAGTTGGTAGACTTAGGGATTTCCTTGTATCAGGTTATTGGAGCATCTCTATGTAGCTATTTTATATGTTTCATATTTATATTTGCAAGGACACTCTTTAGAATGGTGTCCCTGTATCATGAAGATAGGATTGAAAGAATTCAGATTTCCCACTTTCAAGGCTTGGTTTTCTGCTTCTCTCAGAGAAAACCTCCTTGACAACAGAGACAATTATTTCTGAAGCTAATATCTTTTGTGTAGAAACATTCTAGGGCTCTGGCTTTATAAAAGGCCCAATCTCAGTCTCCATCTTCATGGGGCCATATCCAGACTCCTTTCTCCCACCCCTTCATGAGCTCTCCTTCTAGCTCCAGCTCATATCTCTAACCTTAGGACCCATCTCTATTTCTAGCACTTGAGACTTTAAGGTTTTTGTGTATATGTTTGTGTGTTCAGGGGTGAGGAATTTTAATGAATTTGTTTTTTTAGTGAAGATTATTCTTCTGAGGATTATAATAGATAAGTTATGTAAAATGTAATAGAATGTCTTATAAAAATTTTTTCTGAATTTCCAGCCAAGTCCAAAGCCAAAAAGCTGCCAGTTCTTAGGGCTAGCTTTTCTTTCTTTCTTTCTTTCTTTCTTTCTTTCTTTCTTTCTTTCTTTCTTTCTTTCTTTCTTTCGTTCGTTCGTTCGTTCGTTCGTTCGTTCGTTCGTTCTTTCTTTCTTTCTTTCTTTCTTTCTTTCTTTCTTTCTTTCTTTCTTTCTTTCGTCTGTCTTTCTCTCTCTCTCTCTCTCTCTCTCTCTCTCTCTCTCTCTCTCTTTCTTTCTTTCTTTCTCTCTCTCTTTTTTTTTTTTGCAGAACTAAGAAGAGCCAGACTTGCTTTTTTAGTATCACTAGAGACACTACAGGTTGGCCTATTGGGAGGAGCAGATTTCATCAAAAAAACTTGTTCAGTCGATTCTCTAGTCTCAGCTTACTTTCCTGTTGAAGATTTATAGGAAAACAGGCAATTAAAATATAGTGCTAAGTGATATTATGGAAGAAGCACAGTGTCATAGCAAATTACTATATTTATATCTCCACCCCAAAACTTTTTCCTGAGCTCCAGACTCAGTTTCCTCTGGGGCATGGCCACCTAGAAATCACTCAGGTACCTCAAATGGCACTCAGACAGCATTAAACTAATTTTCTCTCTATCCCTTGACCAAATCTATTTCCTTTCATGTGATCACTATTGCAATAAGTGTTTTTCAAACCAGAAATTTGGACATTATCCTTGACTATTTCCTCTCCTGAAATATTCATGTCATTGATAACTAATCCTGTAGATTCTGCCTCCAAACTAGCTCTAACTATCCATCACCTGCATCCTGCCATCCTCACTGCCACCATTCTGATCTGTCACCTGGATTACTGTCCAACCTCCTAATTGGTCACCTTGTTCCTAGTCTTCCTCACTTCCATCCATTCCATATACTTTGGTTATAAAAACCTCTCTGTGTTGGTTTTCTAGGGTGGCCATAATAAATTACCACAAACTGAGTGGCTTAAAACAATGAAATTTATTCTTTCACATTTTTGAAAAAATGAAAGTCCAAAATCAAGTTGTCATCATGGCCATGTTCTCTCTGAAAACTCTAAGAAAAAATCTGTTTCATACCTCAGTCCAAGTGTCTGGTGGTTAGCAATTTGTGGCATCTTAGGCTTATAGCTTCATCATTGCTGTTTCCACTCTCACCTTCACATGGCCATTCTTCCCTGTGTGTGTTTTGGATCAAAGTCTCTTCTTATAAGGACACCAATCATCAGAGTTAGGCCTACTCTAATTCAGTATAGCAGTGTTTTATCGTTATTATATCTACAAAGACCCTATTTCCAAATAAGGTCACATTCACAGGTCCTAAGGTTAAAGCTTTGACATAGCTTTTGTTGTTATTGTGGTTGTTGTATTTGGAGGGGGGGGTGGATATAATTTAACACATACAATTAGGCTCATTGCTACTTTACTTCTCAAAGGCTTCCTATGGCACACTCTGCTGTGAGATCTGTACTCATATTAGTACTGTGGTCTCATTACCCACATCCCTGCATCATGATTGTGATCTACGCTCTAGTCATACTGAGATCTTTTTTTATCATAATCATCCCCAGAAAGTATTTTACTTTTAGGCATTTGACATTGCAGTCATGTATTGTGATGACAGTTCTTCCTGGCGTGGATGAATAATTAAACTTACAACAAGCTTCAGGTAGGAAATAGAACTGGGAAGACCAGCACAGCATGGAACCTAAATTCATAGGCATGTAAAAACTGACCTGCTGCTCTGTAGGCACCTAGACCCATGATATGGTCATATTCTCTTATATATTAACATAAAGATGCCTAAGATACAATATTGAGAAAACTGTTGGGAGATTTATGAAAATCTTGTTTTGGTTTTGAAGAAACCATACTGCATACAAACTAAAATCTCTCTCTCTCTCTCTCTCTCTCTCTTACACACACATACACACACATACACATACACGTACATGCATGCACACACACACGCACACATGCATGCACACACGCACATACCCCCAAACATACATATCCAAAATTATTGCTCTTAATATGAGAGCACCTCTGGCCAAGCCTACAAACACAATAACAAAGATAATTAAATCAATGAAATTTGAACACATGCTCTCTGGACTTCTCTAAAGAATATATCTGTAATATAAAGTTAAGTACACAAAACATTTGTTGCTATTGTTTGCATTTGCTTGATAATCTTGTTAATGCTTTAGTGTGCATGGTAGCCTTAGATATATCACCAGTAGGTGATTTTGCTTAATATAATAGGCAAGAATTCTCAGTAACTAGTAACCTAAAATAGTTTAAAAAAAATTAGAAAACTGATTGTTTAAAAAATTTTATTAAATGCAAGAAGATTTATAAAAGAGAACTTTTCTTCTAGAGAAAGGCGTTGGGCCTGCTTACACAAATAACTGTTTATATAAAATGAATCAATTTTCATAGGTGGTTGAAGAAACATCAAATGTCTTAGAAAATGGTTTCTTTATCCATGCTGTCTTAAATATAATGTCATTTTCAATGGTGAACTTTGAGCTACTTATAAAACAACTCATCCCTTATTGTTATTCTCCAACATGTTATTGAGACAAATAAATTCCTTCAGGTACCACAAGGTAAAAAAAATATAAGGTAAATTTAAAAATCTCTTCAAAAACAGTTATCAGAATGTTTCATTTGAAACTAATTTTTTTGTTAATAAACTTGACTAATGTTTTGTATCTCTATCATTTTTAGTTTTTCCAAGTCTATATGATTGCTTCTTATATTTTTATTTATACAGTGTAGAAAAAATGACTTCTCGTAAATCATTCTTTGGACAAAAAGCAATGATTTTAACTTGTTAGACTCATTGTCATTATACTAATCACTGGTGATGCTTGAAAAAATATGTTTTAAAATTCTCTGAATATTTTTGCCAAAAATTATCTTTGAATGTAACATTTACTTCTATGTTCTGATTGAGACTATATCCACATGAGATGAATATTCTCAGCTGTATTTGGCATCACATTCCTTATTCATATAATGAACTGAGAGTGAAAAATATGTTATGTGATATTTGTCTTGCCCCATACTCCATGCATTAGTGCAAGTACATTTTTAGGATATTTTATGTAGTATTTAAGGGGATTGGAGTCTACCATCTCTTCCCAGGGCCATGTTCAAATAGATCAGTAAATATTCTTATAGATATTCATGGTTTAATAAAGCAATAAACAATTAGCAATTATTTAAAAAATACCATTTACAGTATCATCACAAATTATGAAGTAATTAGAGAGAACTTTGACAAAAGAATTGTAAGACCTGTATATGAAAAACTACAAAACATTTCCAAAAGAAATGTTGATATATGCTGTGGTCATATATTCTAAGACTCCATATTGTTCTCCTAGATTGATATATATATATATATATATATATATATATATATATATATATATATATATATCCAGTACAATCCCAGTAAAAAATCCAAGCAATTTTTTTTTGTAGAAATTGCCAAGCTGATTTTAAAGTTAATATGGAAACTTAAGAGACCTAACATAGCCAAAAGAACTTTAGGAAGAAGAACAAATTTGGAAGACTAACCCTACCAGACATTAAGACTTACTTTAAAGCTACACTAACTAAAGCAATGTGACATTGATGTCAAAATAGACAAATAGATCTATTAAACAGAATAAGGAACTTCAAAATCAACCACACGTATATTGCTGCCTTAGTCAGCTTGGGCTGTCATAACAAAATATCATAGAGTGGGTGGCTTAAACAAAAGAAACGTATTTTCTCACAGTTTTGGAGGCTGGAAGTTTGACAAAAGGTGTGGCAACATGGCTGAGTTCTGGTGAGAACTTTCTTCCTGGCCTGCAGATGGCTGTCTTTTTGCTTTGTGCTCACATGTGCTCACATGGCCTTTTCTTGGTGTGTGCACATATAGAGATTATGCAAGTTCTCTGGAGTTTCTTTTTGTAAGGGCACTAATCCCATCCTTAGGGGCCCATATTTATGACCTTATTCAAACCTAAGTATCTCCCAGAGGATCTATCTCCAAATACTAACATGTTGGGGGGTAGGGCTTCAACACATGAATTTAGGGGGCACAGAATTCAGTCCATAGAATTTACCAATTAATTTTCAATATCAGTTCAAGGGAAATTCAGTAAAAAAGCATCAACATTTTCCACAAATGGTATTGAAACAATCTAATATCCATTAAGTAAAAAATAAATAAACTTCACAGTTTGGCTCAAATAAACTCTTATAAAAATTAAAAAAAAAATCAAACATATTAGCTGCCATATGACCCAGCCATTCTAACCCTAGGTATTTACATGAAAAATGAAGGCTCATGTCCATACAAAGACATATACACAAATCCTCAAAACAGCTTTATTTGTAGCATCCCCATACTCAGAACAACCCAAATGTGCATCAACAGATGAATGGATAAACAAATCACATTATAGATATACAATGAAGTACTATTCAGCAATAAAAAGAATGAAGTATCTACATATTCAACAGCATGGAATATCAAAATAATTATAATGCGTGAAACAAACCAAATTAAAAAAGAATATGACTTCATTTATATAAAATCTAGAAAATGCCAGCTAATCTATAGTGACAGAAAGATTAGTGGTTACCAGGGCTTGAAAGTTGGTAGGAGGCAGAGATTATAACGAGATACTAGGAAACTCTAGGAATAATGGGTATGCTCATTATCTTGGGCATAATGATAGAATTGTGAGTGTCTATAAATGTCAAAAAATTTTTAGATTGTGCACTTTAAACATGTGCAGTTTACTTAATGTCAAGTATATCTCAATAAAGTATTCAAATGTTTCCAAATTCACTAAACAATCTTATAGGTATCTTGATATAAAAGCATCAATAAGAGAACGGCCAACTCTTCTGTAGTTCATTACCCCCTATTGCTTTCAACATTCTGCATTCAGGAGGCTCAGAGCTTCCTATGCTCCTATTATCAGAGAATCTGTTAATAACATTACAGTTTTACAATTTGCTTTACCCTAGTAACTGATAACAGAATGTGTTAGGATTTCTTTGGTTAAATGGAATTAGAAGGATATGAGTGCAATAAGCTCATTGACAATAGTAGTCATAGTCTGCAAGGTCATGGAATTTTGAACAAGTCAAGCGATAGATTACCCAAAACATTCAGGTGAGGTTAGACCAAAAGGTTCTTGTTGTTCAGAGTCAATTTGAGGCTGTGTTTCAGGACCTAGTAAGTTTAGATACTTTGATTCTTAGCCTGGAAAACAGAGAACAAACAGAATTTCCTACCAAAATGGTAGAATTTTAAGATCAAGCAGAAGAAAGGAAGATTAAAAGACCGCATCAGGCCCAAGGCTTCACAGCTAAAAAAATTGGCACTTTTTTTTTTTTTTTGGTGGTTGTCAATCTTTGAGCAGAAGCACGTAGAGGTTATGGGTAAAGACTTTTAAACAGTAATCAGGTGAACAGTACAAAGGAAGAGAAGAGACACTGTCCCCACCAGCAGTTGTTTCTGGCTATAAAATAAACTAGGGTTCCCCAGATGTTTCTCATGCATATATTACCTTTTCCTTCTCTTTTGCTTTTTTTCTGAACAATGTCATTAAAAAGTAGATTTGGAATTCTAGGTAAATTAGTTTTAATACTTATTAAAGAAATAACACAAATAAAATAATATGCATATTTTACATAGATGTTTATTCCTGCACTGCCTACAGTCATCTGAACAGCAGTGATCCTCATATCTCATATTAGAAAATATATGATAAAATATTAATTAAAACAGTTAAATCAGTATGCCTATATGCTACAAGAATATGTTATAAAATTTTAAATGTTCCTCTCTTAAATTTGTCTATCTACTCTCAGCCAAAATGTATAGTTTATTACTTAACAGTGAAGCATTTAAAGGTAAACAAGACAGATTTCCTGCCCTTTAAGCATTGTGCTTAATATTTTTATATACATTATTCTCTTTGATTCTCACAATAGTCATTATTAGTTCCATTCTACAAGTGAGAAAACCAAAGCTCAGTGAGATTAAATAACTTGCACAAGGTCAAAGAGCTAGTGAGCAGATTAACTAGGAGTCAAACCCAGTTCTCTTTGGTTGCATCATCTGCTGTCTCATGCAGCAGTGACTGGACTGGGCAGGTGGACATCATAGGGAGTTCTAAATGTATGGAAGTTTTACTTTATAACCATCTTTGTTTCCTGCCCCAATTAGGAGAAAATCATATAGCTGTTTGTTTTTTTTCCTATTTCTATTAGCTCTTACTCTCCTGAGATATGCAATACATTTATCCTCTACTAATCTCCATGATTTAGATGGGAGGCTCACTTATCATAAAAATACTTGTGGTTTCATCTTGACTGCAGCCCTAATTTTCTATTGCTAAATGACATGACTTTAAAGCGAATGAACCTATCCATCACACCCATTTTCCCCTTAAGTATCTGTTGGACAGTTTCTTAAACTACTCCTTTTTCAAAACTATCCATAGCTGGTATAATGGTATACCAGTATACTGACTGTTCTGTTTTTTAGAATATTCATGAGTTTCTGAGCTTAGTGATGCCCTCAGCATCAGTGGCTGAACAGTTGCCTGCTACACAGATGGCTGACTGCCTCTCTCACTGTCTACTCAAGAACATCTTTGCTGCAAACCTGCTCCCCATATGGAAAACATGTTGGTTTGAAAGGAACATTTTTCACAAACATTCCATAAGAAGAATACAGGTTTTCTACCACCCCCATCCATATGCACTTATTTTCTTTAGAAACTTGGGTTTGCTATCCTGAAGAATTATAATTATTTTAGTTTAAGATTTTTGAGTTTGTGAAACCAAACAAAAATTGTCAAGAACTATAAAACATGTACCTGAAGTTAACTTTTAAGCTTATAATTTTTTAAATTATAAAATTTTAAAGTAAATATATATTTTTTTTAATGTATGGAAGAAAAAAAAGATGTTCCTATGTTTCTAGACTTACCCAAGAATAATGAAAATTTAAGATACTGGAAAATAAAAAATTTTAGAACTTTTGCTAATATAAGTTGTATATATTTCGTATACCTCTTAAATTCCTATGTCATCAGTCCATACACTGTTATGAGGTAACCTCTGCTGTCTTTGTCACTATGTGTACCTGATAAGCACTGAGGATATTAAACAAACTGTCACACATGTGAAAGTACCATAGATCATATTTGTTTTTAATTCCATTCCAACTGGTAATTGTATTCAAAAGAAGACTGGGTAATTTATTCTGTTACCAGTTACAAAAATTCATTAATTTTCCATTTGCTAAAGCAGAGTGAATCATTAAGAATTGGAATATAAATCTTGTAATTTCTCCTTCTAGCATTATCTAAATATCCTGAAAAGGGCTGCTTAGCCAAATGATTTTCTTTAAAGTAGCAAGACTATATGTGTTTGTGGAAATGGGAAATATTTAAGTGATTGATGAGATAGTTTATATTTATAGTTTTTATTATTCCTTTCGGGGTTCAAAGAGTAGATTATGGGTCTCCTCTGAGTAGAGTTATGTATATTTATAGGCAAAAACCATAGGAGAAAAGTGGTCTATGCTAGCATTTTAATTTCTTTTTTCAATGCATTATTTTTCTTTCAAATCAGTTTCTCTGTTAAAAATAACTTTATTTCCTTAGTAACTCAGGTTTACAAGTTAAAGACAATCTCTGTAACACTTCCCACCCTAGTCCACTATCTCAGTCATAACTCTCCCTTCTCTATATTTGGGCACCACATTTTATGGAGTATTCTTCCACAGTTTTTCTCATATTCATTTTTTTCTCTTATCACTGTTCTTACTATGATATAGATCTTTTCTTTACCAATAGCTTATGCTATTAGATTTGTTTTCTTATTCATCATATAGTAATACATCATAAACTTCACAGCCCTAGGCCAGACAAGTAGGACCCTTGCTCTGGGCTGAGCTTTAGCTGGTTGCATTCTGGCCCTTCTCTGTTTTATTTCTTTCCAAAGGAAAAGTAATCTTCAGGATCAGGGTGATATGCTGGATATGCCCACCTGGAGCCTGTACATCCCCTTCTAGACTATCTTTCAGGGAGCAGATTAAGGGAGACAGGGTGGTAATATGGAGGGACATTTACAATTTTAAGTTGGGTGGTCAGCACAGTCCTCAGTAAGGAAGTGACATTTGAGCAAAGATTTGAAGGAGATGAGAGATGAGCCACAAATAATATCTCATGAGGAAAAAATGTCCCTGTTAATAGGGCTCACCAAATCTTCTTGATACTGTTGAAAAACCAACCACTGTATGTCCTTTTCATCTCTGAACCTCAGCAGAAGTTGCCACTCTACCTGGAAAGCCAGTTCATATACCTGTTACTGTGTCATTAAATGTTTAACAACCAGCAATTCGGGGGAGGGGAGAATAAAAAACAAAACACACCCAAAAACCCAACTCTGATGATTACCAGTTTCTGTGGTATAATACTCCCATCATGACCAAGTTACCCATATGATAGCCCTAAATGTGGAGTTGGGAGGAAGAGATATTCAAAATTAGCTCTCACAGCTGCTATGAGGCAGCTCCGGCATTGCACTGTACTTGATTTATTTCCTCTCACAAAGTGTCACCTATTTAAATCTCCCTCTGCCTTTTAACTACCAACCCATTATGAGTTTGATACACTTCTTCTGCTCTCCAAAAGTGTACTATATTCTTACATCTATCATAGCATTTTCATTTTCTGTCTGCGTATTTATCCAAAAATTTAAGCATTTTAGGCAATTGTCATTTTTACATTGATGGAATTTACTGTACTCCCTCATGGTGGAACATATATTTTTCAGGTCACTGAGTTTAGTAAGTTGGTGTTATTTTGTTCTTCTTCTGAAAATTTTAACTCCAATATTTAATGATACAAAGAATTAGTTGATTATTTTAGAGTGATCATGACATCGTTATAAAGTTTAAGAGTCATTGTATTTTAGAGATTGACAAATATTTGCAGATAAAATACAGAAAGTCTGGATTTGTTTCAGAATAATTCAGAGGAGTGGTTAGTGAGGGAGGGAAAATATGGATGAGAAGAGATTGGCCAGCAATTGGTCTTTATTAAAACTGAGTGACAGGTGCACTGTCATTTTTTTTCTCTCTTGCTCTCTATGTATATGATTGACATTTTTAATAATAAACTAAATAAATTCATTCTAATTAACTTATTTTGAGATTGTCATAAACTGTACTTCTGAGCTAGGTACCAAAAGTATTTTTTGCAGTCATTTGCATAAAAAATTATATTGAACATAGGGCTGCATTTCAATAGTTGATTCTTCAAATGATTTTTATTTAGCAACCACTAATATTACTACTTTAATAATTTATTTACTTTTCATTTCTAAATGCTAAGGAAATATATTATACAATTGACTAAAAAAACAAAAACAATAAAGCATCATGTGATCCAGAAAATTTGGAACAGGCCCAAATCATAATAGCCTGTGGAATTCTTTCTTGATTTAAATAACGTTAGAGTTTTTCTTTTATATTTGCATGTTTAACTGATTTTTCTTAAAAATAGTTAGTCAGGAAATTGTTCATGTAAAATTACCACTTTGAGTTTTACAAAAGTGATTCTCTGACAGACTCAAGGGTAAGATTTATGAAAAGCAAGTATAAAACAAAATCTGTTTTTCGGTGGCTGCACATACCTACCAAGTGTGTTTTGCCTAAAGAGTTCTAGGATGGATGTGAAATTGCCTAGGAAATTAGATGTAGATTTATTTTGCGTGAAACCTGAGTGTAAAAAAATATGTTTCACTCTAGCAATATTAGTAAATATTGCTGCCAGTATAAAGAAACAAAACAGGTCTCCAGGGACTGGAAGATCAATGGGCAACAAATGAAGATTTTTTATTGCTTATTCTCTTCTATCTGTGTTGAATTTTAAATAGCCACTTTATATTTAAAATACATGTTTGCATAAATATACAATAATGAAATCCCTTTTGATATTGATAAATTATAAAGAAACTTGCTGAAAGGATATAGACAGGACTTTGTTCAGGGAATCTCTCTAGGATAGCAGTCCCCAACTTTTTTGGCACCAGGGACTGGTGCTCCTATGAGAACCAAATGCCTGATGATCTGAGGTGGAGCTGAGGCATTGATGTTAGCACTGGGGAGTGGCTGCAAATACAGATGAAGCATCGCTGCCTTGCCCACCACTCACTTCTGCTATGTAGCTCAGTTCCTAACAGGCCACAGACCAGTACCAGTCTATGGCCCAGGGAATAGGACCCTTGCTCTAAGGGATATGACCGATTTGAATATTAACTTGTAGAATAGCCCAATTTTATGAAAAGTTCCTTAGAAAATATTGGTAGCACATTTAAAGTGCTTGATAGGCTCTGATTTGTAAAAAGAAGTAATGAAGTTTTGAAGTAGTGAAATTTTCTTACTACTGCAATATTTGCTGAAATGCATTTCATTTACATAATATAGTGAACCTAATATCTATTTTTTAACTAAGATGCTTTCAAGACAAATAAAATAAAACTTACAACTCCAAATTTTATTACCTTTATTCATTTACTGAAAATCATCAGCAAGACCTGATTCTACTTAAAGACTCAAGTTTGAAATATCTATTGTCTTCAGAGGCATTTTTATTTTCTATTTTTATTTTTGATGTACTTTTTATTTCTATAAGTAATTTTTTAAATTAAACTTATTGGGGTGACATTGGTTAATAAAATTGTAGATTTCAAGTATACAGTTTTCTAATACTTCACCTATATATTGCATTGTGTATACTGGACTAACAGAGATATTTTTAAAAAATTGTATTTTGAAATAATTTCAAGTTTACATAGAAATTTCAAAGTTGATTCAGAAAAATCCCATATGTATTTATCCAAACTCACCAGTTTTTGATATTTTGCTATATTTGTTTTATCATCTTCTCTTTCTGATGTATCGATATGTTTTATTTATTTATTTATTTATGACCTATTTGAGAGTAAATTGAATATATCATGCCTTTTTACCTCTAATGCCTCAATGTGTATTTCTCAAGAACAAGAATATGTTCTTATGTAATCACTGTAAGTTATCAAAATTCAAGAAATTTAACATCGATATTTTATCTAATCTATAACACTTACGCCAGTTTTGCTAGTTGTCTCAATAATGTTCTTCATAGAACTTTTTCTACCAGTTCAGGATCCAATCCAGGATATCATTTTGTGTTTTGACAGCATGTCTTTTTAGTCTCCTTTAATCTAAAATGACTCCTCGGCTTTGTTATTTGTCATGACATTGACATTTTTTGGCCACTACAGACCAGTGATTGTAGAAAGTTTAAATGAATTTGAGTTTGTTTGATATTTCTTTATCACTAGATTCAGGTTACATATTTCTGGCTAGAATACTATATAAGTGATGTTGTGTTCTACTCTACTTACTTAAGCTTTAGTTGTTGCTGTTGCTGCTATTGTTGTATTTTTAAATGAGAATAGTAATACTTAACTTGTGAAACTATGAGAATTAAATGAGATAATTGATATAAAGTGCTTTGTTCAATGTCTGACACAGGAAACCCCCAAGAATAGTGATGCTTGTTATGCCATTATTAATATATTTACCAAAAGAGAAATTTTATCTATACTCTTTTTTAGCCTTCACTTTTATTAAAATATATTTGACATACAGCACTATGTAAGTTTAAGGTACACATAATGACTTGACTTACATATATTTCAAATGACTGTCACACAATCTATACTCAATAAAATATGATAACATGACGCAATACTGATTTTATTGATTATTTCTTGTTGAAGACATCTCAGCTAACAGAACCTAATTCCAGAAAATTGAATCTATTTAATAACTTTTTAACCAAAACTTTCCCTAAAGCATCCAGAGAGGTTTGATCAGTTATATTTGAAGAAATAGTCAAATTCTTTGGTTTGTGTCTGACTGTTAAAAACAGATCATATCAGAACATTAAAGCAAGGTTATTTAAAGTACATTTTTGAGATATAAGTCATGTGGAAACTTTAGTGGATCTAGTTCACAAATGCAGCATATCTCTCCACTTGTTTCTTGGTAATAACTCAATTTTTTTCTATCCTGAAAGAAACTCATGATCATTGTTTTAATAAATTCAGAAATATGAAAGGCTATTCTAAACTTTGGCACATATTGTCAAACTACTTATCTTTATTTTCTTGATTATTTGTGATTTTATTTTTCACATTTGAATCTTATATTTTCTCAAGTATAACCTAGTTTAAGTTTTGAAATAGATATCTAACCTTAGGTAGTTTTTTTAAAAAAAAATTTAGTTGGTTTTTCTAAATGGTTAGCCAGTTGCCAAGAAGATAGTTTGTTGAGTGGACTATCTTTTTAAAAAATATGTTAATATACCTGTTATCATATATTAAATTGCTATCTATACTCAGGCCTATTTATTGTCTTTCAGTTTATTTTCACTCACTTTATTACTAAATTTTATTGAAAACTATGAGAGAATGTTCTCTGCATAATATGAAGTGAAAAAACCTATTTTATATTATATATATATATATATATATATATATATATTCAAAATTATCTATATTAACAAAATGTGGATTATCCAGAGACACACATCTGCCAAGGAAGTATGCTAAAATATAAACAAATGTCGTCTCTAAATGTGAAGAGCATGAGTGATTAAATATTTTACTTCAGCCATTTCTGTATTTTCAAAACATTCTATAATGAACACCTCATTTTTATAATTAGAAAAATGATATTTAATTAAATGTTAAAATCTTTTATCTTTTTAAACTTTATTAAATTAGGAGAGGAATAAAATTGTATGGAAGATATGACCACTTAATTAAATAGAATCAGAACAAAGTAATAGTTTCAAGTTATGCTACGTTCTTAAATAAACTGGATAAGTTGATTCTTAAAAATAAATAGGCTTTTCTTCAAAGGGCAAAGTGAATTTCAAGAACTAGTAACTAGCAGGAATAGCAGAAATAGAACAGTGGATAAGTATGGTGCCCGTAGTTATGAAGCCTGTATTTCACAATCCACTGTTTTCTTGAAATATAAATGCCAGTTTTCTTGAATTTTATTTGGTTGTTTATTCTCAGCAACAGAGTAATGCACAAAATTCTCTGAGTTATTAGATCAGCTGGTAAAACTTGTCATTAATACGCATCAGTTTTAGACATTTACTTTTTTTTTGTTCTGCTTCTAGATGTCAATTTTAATGTGACATAAATGTGTTAATAGTTTAAGTAATGATAGAAAGATCTTTAAAGGTATACATAATGAGAGCCAGGATTTTCATTGTCAAAGAAATATATTACAAATAAAAAAAGAAAGAAGGTTTGAATCACATTGGAGAACTGAATTGGAATCAGAGATATCAGCATAAATGCGTGTAGATAGATATAGATTTAGATGATAGATAGATAGATAGATAGATAGATAAGATAAAATAGATGGGTTAACATACATTTATGTATTTTCTAGTTCTGTTCACTGATGAGCCTAGAAGCAGTGATATTCCAGTAGCAGCAAGCATACCTAGTGCCCAGAGTTGGGTAATTGGCCAGCCGGGGCAAGGAAATACAAGATGATTCTGGAGTTTCTTGATTTGCCCAAAGTAAAAAAATGCTATGAATGAATGAATGAACAAACAAATGTGTAAACGAAAAGGGATAAATATTTAAGAACAATCCTAATTAATGCAGAAAAAGTAAAAGAAATATTAAATCATCATTAGACCATAATAGTTAACAATTACTGCAGGTAAGATCCATTCAAGGTGTTTAAAATCAGTGGGTGAAACTTTAAAATGAAATAAGATATTTGCATAGCCTCAAATTATTTTCCTCAAAATATTCATTAATTACTCTGATAGTGTTAACATGTTTATATAAGCTTTTTGGCAAGCAAATGTAATCTGAATGTCATAGGTAACCATTAATTACAATGCCTTTTTTTGCACTAATGTGTTCTATTAGAATAGGCTATCAGTTTTAATTGGCTTTTATTGAAACATAAGAAATAAATAGTAAGTTGCTAATAATGAAACCAGTCTATTTTTACCTCTCGTAAGGCAGTTTAAGAAAATGTCCATCTGTGAAAATGACAAAGCAGGGGGGAACTTCTTGCTCCTTTGTTACTTCATCCTTGTTGAAATACCTGCTAGGCTTTTATTGGTGCATAAAAAATTACCACACATTTGCGGTATTGAAAATGACACCTATTTCTTACAGTTCTGTAGCTCAGAATTCCTAGCAAACTCAGCTGGGTTCTCTTCTAAGGGTTTCTAAGGCTACAGTCTAGGTGTTGCTGTTGCTGGGTGCTTATTGGAGTCTCTGGGAAAGAATTTGCTTCAAGATCTTTGAGTTCTAGTAAAATTTAGTTTCTTAAAATTGTAAAATCGAGGTTGCTGTTTTCTTGTCAAATGGCCCTCTCTATCTTTAAGTCAGCAAAGATGCCTGTTTTCTTAGAATCTCCCTCACTTCCCCTTCTGTTACCAGTTGGAGGAAATTTTTGATTTCTTAAAGAGTGTGTGATTAGATCAGGGCACACTCCCAGTTCTAAGATCAGCTATGCCATATAACAGTCTATTCACTGGAGTGATATTTCATCATATTCATAGGTTCTGGGGGGGTTGAGAAAAGGATATTTTTGGAGAGCCTCTTTAGAAATTCTGCCTACCACAGTAACATCGCATTAATTGTTAGAGTTGTATCTTATTAAGTTTTGTTTCTGCCATGTGGACAAACAATTTGAATGCAGATAAAATGGTTCTCTTTGCATAATATGATCTTTTAGGCATTGCAAACAATATGGCACATCACACTGATTTCCATCAGTGGACTAAACAGTCTCAGGTTGTATCAGATCTTTTTTTTTTTTTTTGTAGAGATTTAAGCATGAGGAAACTACATGGAAACAATTGTTCTAAACAAGATGATTAGGATGGTTTCATTGTGTAATCAAATTATGCATTTAAGTGGCGATGTGAGAGGATTGAAGGAGCAAACTTAATGTGCATTCATGGAAGTTTTGAAGTATGCTTGTGGTACAGCAATCCCAAATATGCATAATAATTAGATGATCAGATATTTTCTGTACAGTATAAGGAAAAGAATTTGGAAAAAAGGGTTAATTCGATGTGGCTGTTTTACTACTTCTAGCCAAACACCTCCTTGGGGTACTAGTAGTTGCCCTTATAATTGTAAATCAACCTATATTTGAGAGCATAAGCCCTTACAGTTTTCTTGAGGCTCCTATATTAAACTCAGTTTGTTTTCTCCACTGTTGTTCAGACTTAATGAGTAAGCTGATTAGCTTTTATTATGCCTCAGTTTCACCTATTATAGAGGATGATTCAATTAGGGTATGACATATATTGTATGTTTTAAGTGAGAATATTTTATATAACCTCTTTAAATTTGTTCTCCTGTATTTGCATGGTTTAGTAACAGTCTGAGACATACACTGAATTTTATTTAAATAGATAATATTTTCTATGTCATATTTGGAGAATAGATTTGCTGAGTACTAAAATTTGAAGGTTAGTGGACTAAAAATAATTTTTTGTGTGTAATATTCCTTGGGAAAATATAACTTGAAAAAAATTATAGTTCTGGCATAAAGTTTGATTACTTCTCTGTGATATGGAAGCTTCTGATATTCTTAGGTTATCCTTCTACATATAATTATGTTTCTGAGTAATTACTTGACTTCCTTAGGCACAGAATTCAGTACTGTTGAGAATTTACTAAAATGCTTGGATTGATACTTTGATCCATATTGTGTTTTCTCAAAAGCAATAAAGGGTTTTTGAAAACATAAATGTCTTCACATAAAGTACAACAAATAATATTTAAATGTGAAAAAATAACCTGGATTTAATACCTTAAATTTTATTGGTTAGCAAAGTGAAGGTTCAAAAAAGTTTCTAAAATTTTTAATAATTGGAAAAATTATTAGAAACCTAAAATATAGAGAACATTGACCCAATTTATAAATAACATAAATTGAAAATTCAGTTTCTATTGTAAATATAGTTTACTCACTTAAATTACCTGCAAAATTCTTTACTAGCGAATTACAAGTTACCCTTAGAAGTACCCTTAGAATTCAGAGAGGACAGAAAAAGTGCAGGCTCTGGAGTCCTGGTTTTGAGTACCAATTACTAGTGATATGAGTGTGAATAAAGTATGTTTGTTTTCTGTAAAATGGGATGACAATTATAATGCCTTTGGGAGTGTGAGTGTTCAAGGTGACCTCGGATATAAAGCACTGTTGGGATCTACTGACACTGATTTAACTTGTATTATTAAAAAGACACATAAATATTTAATTAGACAATTAAGAGGTGAATATACTATCATAATAAATTTGCGAGGTGGGAGGGGCGGAGAAAGTTTGTTACTCTTAATAGAAATAAAGATGTTTCTAAAATCTGTCTTGAAAGATTTGGTCCAAATTACTCTATTATCCTTTACCAGTTTCTTTTATCTTTCCATTTGCCAGAGAAAATTATTTTAAAGTGAAAAGAGTATGATCTAGCTCTGACTACTTAAGGAGCTTAGATGTTCTGGCATTAGTATTTTATAGGAAAGCAGATTATTTTGAAGACATATAGGTGAAAGAAAAGAAAACCATCAGTAAAGCAAATCTCAAAAACAAAATATAACCCAGAGTGCATTAATGGAAAAGGAATTTATATTTTACCTTGAAAATTACCTGTAATCATAGATGCTGTGAATGGATGACTGGAATAATTATTTGATTCAAAACGAAATGTATTAATGCCTACCTTGTTCAGATAGTTCCGACAAGAATTTTTTTTAAGTTATGCAAATAATTATGTCTGCTTATTACTTCCAATTGTTAGAGTAGGTGTTGCGTTAGTCTAGGTAATGACAAAAAATAGGGCATTTTGGAGGCATCTTAAGAAATCTAACTGTGAGATGTCGTTGGAAAGTTCTAATACATTGGATCTTAATCTGTTATAGTTTTAAACTCTTAAAACTATAGACTCTTTCAAGAAAAAAGTCCATATGTAGAAAATTGTGTGTACAGTTGAGAGACTCACATTCTCAAACCTGCTAGTGAAAAATCAGGTTTAGCACCCCTGCGGTCACAGAAATGAACTTGCTGCTATTTTCCAGCCAAATTGAAGAGATGTTACTTAAGAAGCACTGTGTGATGTATATTGAAATATTTAAAAAGAAAATAGGAACAAATTTCTTTAGGGATCTGTTTTTTTTAGTATAGATTAGCAGAAGAAATGTTTTGAAGATGTTGTAAATAGTCTTGTAGTTTGATTATGATTGACAAAATGATTGAAATATTTTCGAATTCACCCAGATCCCTATAAAAACAAATTTATGCAACTACTTCTACCTTTACTAGTTGTGGTTCATATTTCTTTTTTTCTTTAACATTTGTCAATAATACTACTGATATATTTTTCTCATTAGTTACTATTTTTTTCTATCTTTAAAACTTAGTCACTATACATTAATTCATACTCATTATACCTGGCATGCTCACTCTTGCACACCCATTTTCATATTCTCTTATGCATGCGAGCGCATGCACACACTCACAAGCAGAGCTCTCATTTTTATAATGCCAGTATTTTCCCATTATATCACCACTGCTTAGATATTTGAGCACTAAAACCAAAGCAAACCCCAGCACAATTGCTGCATTTGAATTAGAGTGTGTTCTTTGGTTTTACTTTATACTTATCTTTTTCTTTATCTGTGACTCTTAACTTTTGGCCACTTGATTCTGCTAGCATTCACTAATTTCCAGTTTTTAAAGTGGGCTGCCAGGCCTTACACTAACTGTGCTCATTCCGCACCAGGCCTACCCATTCAATCTTTGGTCACTCCTCGCTCTGTAACCAAGCTGGCCTCCTTTGATATTTCTTGAACACACGAGGCTCCCTGGACTTTGGGACTTTGCTCTATGTTATTTTCTCTGTCTGGAATGTTCTGTCCCCACATATGTTTAAGTTCTCATCTTCTTCATGTCTTTGCTCAATTCTCACTCTCTCAATGAGACCTACCCTGACATACTATTTAATTCTGTCCTTGCTCTCACAGACCCAGTGCCTTATTCCCAAGCCTTTTATTCTGCTCTTTCTATTTTTCTTTTATACTTATCACCTTTTGATAGATTTTATAATTTTGTTTATTGTCAACCCCTAACCACGGCCCCTCTCAACTACCAAAACCATACAAACTAGACTGCGAGCAACGTGAGGGAAGAAGGCAGAAACCTGTCTCATTCATTCACTGACAGAGCTTAAATTTCTACAACAGTGCCTCACAGTAGCTACTTAACGAATATGCCTTAAAAATATTAAATGAACATCTATTACATATTCAGCATTGAGTCAGTTTCTAGATGCAGAAATGAAACACAGAGGCTTGTTTTCCTATATGACTTGCAGGCTGGAAGGGAAAATAAGCAAATACCATCTCTTGATTCAACAGCATATATGGGTACATTGGAGATACGATTCTGAGCAAAACCCAATTAGGATACAGCCCTCATGTTGCTCAGTGTTTAACTGGCGATCAGGGTTACTCTTAATGTAAAGTATGTTCTGACTAGATATGTGTTCATATCTATATGTGGGTGCGAGTGGGTGAAGGGGGTCAGAGAAATTCCTGAGTAGGCAGCCCTTGAAAGCTGGGAATCTGTGAGGTATATTTGATGAAGAAGAATGTTCCAGATGATGGGAGCAGCAACTGTGCTTAGTGGCTGTAGGTAGGTCTTGGTATTCATTCCGAAACTTGGTGTCTTACTTCTCGGCTCTTGTCACTTACACCTTAAATAGTATCTGGCTCTATATCCTCTGTGAGAACTCCTATTCAAACAGAAGTTCTAGACTGTAGCCTTTAAATGTGTTTTTAAAATCCACTTCATGTTTAAAAGCATTATAACCAAAATTTAAAGCATTTTTACATAAACATATCTGTCTGCTCTTAAAAATCTCATAAATGAGTTGCACTGGTCAATAGCCTCCTGGCCTCAGCCTACTGGTAGGAAACATGCTCTCCCATTACCTTGATCACCATCCTACCTGGCCCCTGCAGGCTTCTATATTTGTAAATCTTCAATTGAAACTGAAACTAACTTGTTTCTCTCAGTTAGCACTTTCCTCTGTTATGTTGCATTTTCCTCTTTCTTAACTGTGTTCCATATATTTCCTGTGAAAACGGAGTAGAAAGAGTAGGTTACTTGCTTCACCACTAGCTCCTTCCTTTGAGCAGAAAGCACTTAACGTAATGTTTCATCTCAAAACTCCCTGTGACCACATTCTCTTAATCCTGGCCTCTAGGGAGATAATGCACCTGTGTATGCTATACAGATATATTAATTATATTATTATATTATTATATTAATTATATTAATATATCTGTATATGCATACACAGGTGCAATATATTAATGTACTTCATATAATTTTATTTTTAAATTTAAAAATAGAAAGGATTTATAGCAAAATTAAAATGAACTCCTTTAGGCTTTGTATCTAGAAAGGCAATTGAAGTTTGTTATATATCTCACTACAGTGTAAATCATAAGTTTGTGGTGTTATTGTTATTAATTCATTTATAATGACTGTTCTGGGTTAGGGACACTTAAGGATTTAGTATGCATTATCTCAGTTAATCTTTACAACTTTGGGATAGATTTTATTACCTACATTCTGTATGTTAGGAAGTTGAGCATCAGACAGAATAAATCATACTGCTCAAAGTTATATACCTAGAAAATCTAGAATTTAAATTTGAACCTAGCTTACATGATATAGTTCCAAGCAATCCTTTCATTCCAGGCAGAGAAGAGGCACGATTTTTAAAATATATTTATGCCTATTTAGCTACTAGTTAATAGTCATATCACTGGTAAACCCATCACTGGTACACATTGCTTTATTTACTTGCTTTCGGGGAAAGAAGGTAAGGATAATTTCTAACTAGTGTTTATTATCTGCTATTTTAAGTTCTATAGGCTAATTGTTGAATATTGGATGAGATACTATTCAGTGGAAGATATGGGTATTCTTTAGCATTTCTTTATTAACTTAATATTTATTAAATGGAATTGTTGTGTTGGTATTTGTTTTATAGACCTAATCCATTTCCCATTTACCCCGAGTATACTTGCCAGTGATGCTTGCGGCTGCAGTGTTTACGCTGAGATAACTCGTGGATTGCAGTCCTCACCTTGCCCCCCAAGTTTGCCACGCAATATCTCACTTTTATTATTATTTTCACATTGCTCTGGTATATCGATAGTCTTTGGAAACAAATGACATCATTCTATTTATAGCATTCTGTTTTTAGTAGTGATATTTCCATTTACAAAATATAGTAATTCTTGATCGCTGAAAATGTCAAATCCTGGAAAATGTAGCATTTCTTTGCATAACATTAATGTCGCTCTCAACAGTTGTTTAGCCAAAGATTCATTTGATGAATACAATTTATGTATACATTTCTGTTATATTAGGATTAGAGACAAGTTCTGTTTAGAAAAATATTCTAAGAACAGGTTTTATATTTTATTTTCACATTGAAAACCAGTCAATTTGCTTTAGCCTTAAAGAGTGTGTTTATATAAAATTAAATTAACACTGGCAGGGAGCTGCACTTTTTTTTTTCTAAATGAGAAATGAGTTAATGATTCTATAACAGTCTTCCTTGATAAAACAACCCAAATTTAATCTAATTAATGTTATGATATCTTATTAGTTTTGCATTTTGTTTTCTTTGCTACTTTGATTTTACACTTTACTCATATATTTAATTAGATTAAATTCAGCTCACTAACATCTTCCGAAAACTGAATTGAAGAGGACTTTGTTTTCTTGTCTGCTCTTTGATATCTTAACAAGATTAGGTGTCATTACATCCTAAAGCTAATTATTTTATGAATGGAATGGTGATTTTCAGGCTTCTGATATATAAATACAGATTGCTAATGGATTTTTAAAAATCAGAATGTATTTTGAAGACACTAATTATTGCTGTTAATTTTGGAGATACTAAGTCATTGTACAACATAATGCTTTGTTCTTTGGAACACAAAAATAGAGATTATAAAACTAAAACCTGCCTATAAAAAGTAAGCTATCTTTGTTTTTATTTAAATAGGCATCAATAACATTATTATATCGAGCAGCTATCATATATAGTATCAAAATTAAATATATAAATTTTGGTTTAGTTCAGAAAAAATTACATGTAATTGCAAAGTTAAAAAGAAGAAAAAACTCTAGTGGGTTAATTCCATGTGTACTGAAAATTTATGTTTAATAACTGAGGCTATAATCATTTCTACTTCAAGAAGGTATCTCAAATATATTTAATTATGATAATTTACATTTCACAAAAATAAGGTTTTTATAGCCCTTTGTTCCTTATTAAGTCAGTTTCCACAATTCCTTCTAATTACATTATGTATTCATGAATCTTGGGTAAACATTCCTATTACTTACTATGAAACTGCCCCTGAAGTACTGATGGAAGTTTCCTACAAGGATGTAATGTGTATTCAGCTCTGTTAGAGAGGCATAACTAATTTTTAAAAATATTTTGACAGTCTTTATATTCTATCAATATTTATTAAGCACCTTTAAGATCCAGATATTGCAGAAACTTAGAGGAAACAATATAAAGAGTGGGAAAGGGGACGTAAATAGATGTGTAAATGTAAAATACTGTGAGGAGCTTTGGTAGTATGATATCATGAGAATACTTAGGAGAGCACCTAATCCAGGAAACTGGAAAGAAGAGATGATACCTAAACGAGTATTAGAGAAGATAAGTAGTACTTTACCTCTCAACTCCCAAAACATAAGTGGGTATAATGGGTGAGAAAGTCATCAAATGACCTAAGTATCTAAATAAAAAGCCATTGAGGGGTTATAATTAGCTGATTCTGTGGGTGCTTTTGTGATAAAAACATTAAGCAAAATGTAAAGATAATGAGAACAAGATGGAGAAAGTGAGTCATTTCAATAGGAAAACAATAGGGAAGTTTAACCAAAAAATCTCAATTAACTTAATCTTCCTCAATTATACTTAAAAACTTTTTTTAGCAAGTAACAACAAGGTAAGAAAAGAGAAAGATTATAAAATTAGTTATAATTTTATAATTATCTCTGCCTTCTGCACAGATAATTTTGGAAATCTACAGTTACAGATTCCAAAGAGAATCCGTTCATAAAATTACAGAATAATTTTATAATTCTCTTAGTTGGCTTTCAGTTATAGCTACCAATAGTAGTAGGAGCTCTTTCGTGTGTGTAATATAGAAAGGAAAATGGTAGAAAATTTGGAAGACCTTACTTAGAACAGTGTTCTTCCAAATTATTCTGAAAGACATGGCTTTATAATGAATCTCTCTATTACAAAACTATGTAATCATTAATTCACAAGAGGCAAATCATGGAAGAGGTTTTTCTCTTGTGATAAGCCTTGGAAAGACTATTTGTTTCCAATATTATTCTCTAACAATGATGTCACTATGTCACACAGGATTTTGATACAGACCTGTAATTGTGGATTCTTTTTTTCTATTTTTTTTTCTTTAAAATGAATGTAATTCTGGAAGGAATAACAAGGTAGTGGTTGGAGAAAGGAAGTAAGGTGGGGAGATGGATATGAGAAATAGAGGAGGTAGATAGATCACAGAAAATTCAAAGGATAAAGTCAATTTATACCAGTTTTTATCAGATCAGTATAAAAATTGACATTGGATCACCTTTAAGATGTTACCTTTTATAATGACCTAGATACTTTTGGAACCACATACCTCACATAGAATACTGGTTTGCCACTTAGTAGTCATTTAGATCTAGGTTCACCTCTTTCTGTGAGCCTCCTTTCTTCATCAGGAGTAATGAAAATATGAGTACTTCTCTCATAGGTAGAGAACATGGTAGAAACAATAATGCTTGCAACACATTTGCACAGGCCTAGCGTATGTATGTGCTGCTTCTGCTACTGTGAATGGTGTTATGATCATTGTTGATGTGATGAAGACCTACTCACAGGGGAACAAGGAGGGCCTTCAAGAAGTCGAGTAAACCAAAAATCACAGTGTTGTTTCCAGATGCATCCAGCTATGGGAGAATGGACTGCTAATGAATTCAGTAGAGTAGTGCTTCCTGCCCACCCAGGAATGCTCTCAGCCTTCTCATAGCAGAGTGAAATAAATGCCAAATAAATAGGCCATACATAAATCCCTTTTGGTGTGATGCCAAGGAAGGGCTTACTAATGTTGTATTTTAGTAGTTGATTTTATTTTTACAGATTCTGTTGCTATCCCGAGGGAAGAGTTAGCATGAGTTCAGAATCAGTGGAGTATTTGGAATATTTTCCTAGTAGCACTAATGGAACATGGAGTTAGAGACATTCCCACCTGGCTCTGAAGTGGTGAAAGATGTGCATTTGTCATATGCCAAGATACATCTGATGCATGGTCTTTACAGTGTAACCATGTTTTTGTTTTTCTGCAAAGTTAGCTGTCCTTTGTCATCATACTAATAAATAATATGTTATGGCTTTATTGTTGGTCCAAGTTCAGCTAAAATGAGTCCAGCCTAAATTGCTCCCTTACTATGGTTATCTAAAAACTCCTGGAAACTGAGCAAAAATCTTCTTTTAGCCCTCTGAGAGGAAATAGAAACATCTGTTGCCAAGAAACTACTCACTTTATGTGAAATTATGGCTAAAATGAGAACATTCTCCCCGGACGAATTGTTAAAATTGCTTTGTTGTCTTCATATTGTCTATGGTGTTAACATCTGTGGATCACTTTTACTTTAATTTTTTCTCACCTCTCATTTATAGCTGCTTTAATATTTATTGGGATTATACCAAAACAAGTGAAAGATTAAGTTTCTTTCACAAAGAAATGCTGCTTATTTTTGGTGTTTCTGCTCTGTCACTAGAACATATTTATTAAAGGCTGTCTAAAGAACTATTAAGGTTTCTTTGGTCCAGGCAATTTGTTGGATATATGCAAACTATCATAGAGGGTTTGGATATTCACCTACATGTCATTCATGTTGATGAATGTGTCTCCTTAGCTTAGTTTTAATATTCAGAATTCATGTCAGCATCTATCTCTGCATTTCTGCAATAATTCTGGAAAAAGGATAAAAATATATAAGCAATTTTTTTTTGCATTCCTGCCTTAATTTGATAATAGAATACCACTTTCAATAGCTATTGCTATATCTCTAACACTGTTTACACTTTGGAGAGAGGTGTCCAATTTATATTTCATTGTCACAGTATTTTTCTGGCTTAAAAAATATTAAAGTACATCACTCTGACATAATTAATGCAACTATACTACATATTTTATAAATTCTATTTAGTTCATTTAACATGCATGGACCTTTATTGAAGCAGGGCATCAATATTACATGGAACCTTTCTTGAAATCCTACTCATATAATAGAGTTTTACTTAAATATAGAGAAAGAGAAAGTACAAGTTTTCTAGAAATACAGAACAGCACACAGAATAACAGCAATCGAGTAACAAACATTTAATCAATCCTTAATGGGCCAAGAATTTCTCTAAATAATATGTATTGACTCTTTTATTCTTCAGAACAACTCTATAAAGTAGATAGTCATTTTATCAATAAGACAGTTTAGGTGCAGATAGGTTAAAATATCTTGCCCAAGGTCACCTAGCCACCAGTTTCCAGAGTCAGAATTAAATTGACAGTGTGTGTTAGTTTCTTATTGCTACTGTAATAAAGTACTTCAATTATTTTAAATGACACAAATTTATCATCTTATCTATCACCTATCATCTTAGGATAGAAGGAAAAAATGGGTCTCACAAGGGTAAAACTGGGTTTTCGACAGTGCTAAATTTCTTTTGGAGGTTCTAGGGGAGAATCCATTTTCTTGCCTCTTACAGCTTCTCACAGTTTACAGTATTCCTTTGCTTATGACCCCTTTCCATCTTCAAAGCTAACAATGGTCAGTCCATTCTCTCGCATCTCAGTGCTCTAACACACTCTCTTCTTTCTCTTTAGTCCACTTTTAAGGACCCTGTGATGACATTGGTCCCACTTGCATAATCTAGGATAATCTCTTATTTTAAGCTGATTTAAAACATTAATTTCATCTGCAGCCTTGATTTCACTTTGCCATGTAACATAACATTTGTAGGTTCTGGGAGTAAAATGTGGACATCTTCTGGGGAGGCCATTGTTCTGCTGACCACAGGGCCATGTATTATGCAGGGTCATTTTTTTTTTAAAAATTGAATCTTGTGATTAAAACACACAACCATTTCAGTGTCTCCAATGTATTGCAGCTAACTGGTAAAACACATTTATTTCATTAGGAAGCAAAACTTGAGACCCAGATTTCTGTAAATGTGACTTATCTAAGAAGTGTTGCCAGGAAAAATAGATATGGAAATGAAGAAATGAGACCAAATGGGCAAGGAAACCAAGCAAGAATATAATACCCACGAAAATCATAGAGAGTGTAATATAGGCTCAGTCCTGCAGGGAAAGCTCTGGAAACAGTACAGGTCATACCCCAAAGCTGCACTGCACTGACTGAGGATGAAAGGACTGGTATATTTACTCACCTACACCCCAGTCATTGGTTAAGGTTATCCTCTCCAATGAAATCGCCAGACATTTTCCACTCACTATAGAATATAGATTCCAGTTGCCTGATTTCCCCCAAAAGGAGACCAGCTTTGGGTTAAGGGAGCAAAAGTGTATCATGATTCCATGTGCATTACAATGGTAAAAGAAACCCAAGGAGAAATAGTATTGAATCGCTCCTATCCACCTACTTATTTTTCCGCATCATATTATACATTATGTAAAAACACTGGCACCAAAATAATAATAATAACAATAATAATAGCTCTTCCCTTTATTTGCTGATAGAAATGAAAGGTTACAAAAATAACTACAGACCCCAGCCATCTAACAATAGGCATTCACTTATTTATTCATAGAATTATTTAAAATACCTATTGTGTATGTAATTCTTTACCAGGTGTGTTGTATAAGACTAGCTAGCCCCTTCCTTTGAGATCTCAATATAAAGAAGATTATTCAAACAAAATCAGATAAAAAATATGAGACACTAAAATTCAGCATTACATAAAATGATTCAATCAGTAATTTATCTAGTTTTTCAAAGAGAATAGCCAATGCAGTGTAAGAAAGCTCAATGACATTTTCAGGTATAAAACAATTATTCTAATACTTACCTCAAGGGACATTTGGTGAAGGTTAAATGCATTAATGCATGTGAGCACTATAGTCATGGTGCTTGGAACAAAGTAACTTCACAGTAAAATTTAACAGAATCTAATTTAACTAAACCTTCATATTTAGCTCAAACTTGGTCTATATTTTACATAGATAAAAAAATATTTGTATATTATTTAGAAGATGTGATCGTGATATTAATGAAGAAAGATTAAATAAGTTCTTTATACAAAATAGCATCAGGGTGATCATTAGTTATAAGTCATCAGTTAAATCAATAAAATGCAAATACTAGAAAAACAAGTCTAAAGAAAGATTAAAACCAGCTTTTAATTCTGTGACCAAATGATCTATCTTCTATCATGACTTACATACACATACACACACACATATGTATATATATATAGCTGATAAATTATTTTAGCTTAGAATCAATTACATTCTCAAATTTAAAATTAAACATAAACCTAATTTTTAACTGTCCTGCTCTGAACAAATGACTTATTTATGGCTGTGTTTTCATACTTATGTTTTAGTATATATTTTTTTAGATATTTATGAACACATTAATTTCATGCTAAATGTCATTTTAGCAGCCAAATGGATGATGAAGTAATAGATAAATTCTCTGAAGGAATGATTTAATAATGATATTTTGATTGTTAAAGAACATTCTATAGAGTGAGTTATAAAGGAAGTTATTTGAGGCATTTAAAAATTTATGTCACTTTATTTCTTCAATAAGCCTCAAAGTATGGTGTCCAGACCAAAACACACTCAGTACCTTATAACATTACTTAATTCTTTACCTGGTAAACTGACAGTTACCATTGCCTAGGTCCTGCAGTTCTTTATGAAAAAGAATATATTTTTGTTACCCTGAAGAGCAGGAAAAGGAAGTCATTAATAAGACCACCTCTGTTGAACCTTTGAACATTGTCTTGATAATTTTCTATTATGACATGAAAAAATACCTCAAAAGAGGGAATATATGTCTGGTGTAAAGAGGTGGACTAAATAATATCTGGGGGTTCTTTCCAACTCTGAAATTCTAAAAGATTTTCTTCTATTAAGATATAGTTTAAGATTTGAAAGCCTCTGATTTTTTTGTGAGCTGAGACAGATTTTCATATTAATTTTTTCTTAATTTATACCACTCTGTCAGTGTTACCAAACCGATATAACAAAGGCCTATCAACCTTTTGGATTTAACTCTTCTATGAACCCATTTGTATGATCTTTTAATTTATATATATATATATGCTTTTTTGGAAGAATATAAACTCTAAATACATATTTTTAAATTTATTTGACTAGAGGTTGGATTCACCTTCATTTGCTCTGTAGTGATGGTAGTTTTTAAAAACTAGACAGTAAATTCCAAGGACAACTAAATGAAGATCACAGAGATGCTATTTTAAGAATCAATGAAAAGGAGTCTTTTCTCATTCATTTTTTTCTTAAAATCTTAATAGGAGAAACTCATCAAATTTGTATGCAAAGTAGATAGTTGCTTTATTGTTTAGTGGAATTAAGAGATAACAGCTTTACTTTATTACCAATGGGAAGAAACCCATATCAGGGTCTAAATTGTTTCCAGTTCCATGAGGAGATAGACATTACGATGTCTGTAAAGACGCTATACATTATAGTTTTTAGGTTGCTGGATCACTTGCATTTTACAGTTAGTTCTTCTTGAACACATCTTCAAGAAGTTGGTAAAAAACAGATTTGATCTATTTTGAAACTGTATCTGTGATAAGGATGAGAAAACCCTGAAGTGCCATGTGGAATGAAGGCCTCAAGTCATTAAATTACGTTTGGCTTTGCTGTATCTATCAGAGTACTATGTGAGATTGCAGCAGAGAGTAGAATGGAGCCCTTGGCTCTTCTCTTACTTTCCCTTTGAAATCATCCAGGGAAGTAAAAATGTTTAATTTTATTTGCTGCTTTCGATGCTTGTTTTTAAAATAGCAGTAAAATAAATGACAAAGTCTTCAAACTGTCAAATCATAAGTATTTAATGAAGGCCTCCAGATGTCCAGCATTGAACCAAGCATGTTAACAATATTAAAAACAAAAACAATAACAACAAAAAACCTACTCATCCTGATTTGTTTTTGACTGGGGTTGCCAGATAGAACACAGGACATGCACTTAAGTTTGAATTTCAGATAAACAAGGAATATCTTTTTTTAGTATAATTCTGTCCCATGTAATATTTGCTAAATCTGTATTTTCACTTGCTGCTTCTGACAAGCCTCTTCCTCCAGAAACTTACTAATTAGTGAGAGAACTAACATGTGCGTATATGAATTCATAGGGAGCAACATAAAACAGTATGTATGTAAGTTATAAATTTTTTAGTTTAGGTTAGCATTTCATAGTCTTTGTTTGTTTGTTTGTTTGTTTTTTCTCCTCTGGCACAAATCATTTCATAGAGAGACAAGAAAAGCCAATTCCAAGCCAACAGAATGACCAGAAAAAGAGATACCCCAAAGTAAAAATATTCCTCAGGTTTTTAAACTTATCACAAATCTGTAGATGCTTTTTTTTTTAATTTTAAATTTTATTTACTTTTATTTTATCAGTAAGTCATATATATTTTGCATTCTATCTTCACCACTCATTTTACCCCTTTTACCCCCTCTATTTCTCCTCCTTCCCTTCTGGTAACTACTAGTCTATTGTCTGTGTCCATGAATCTGTTTGTTTGTCAGGTTTGTTTTTAGGTGTATATCCCACATAGAAGTGATATCATGTGGTTTTCAACTTTTTATGTTTGACTTATTTCACTTAGCATGATTATCTCAAGGTCCATCCATCTTTTCACAAATGGCAATATTTCATCTCTTCTTATGGCTGAGTAATATTCCATTGTATATATGTACCACAGCTTCTTTAGCCAATCACCTATCATAGGACACTTCAGTTGCTCCCATGTCCTAGCCACCGTGAATAATGCTACTTTGAACATTGGTGTGCAAGTATCTTTTTGAAAATATGTTTTCAAGTCTTTGGAATAAATACCCAGTAGAGAGGTTGCTGGATCACATGGTAAATTCAATTCTTAGTTTTTTGAGGCACCTCCATACTGTTTTCCACAGTGTTTGTACCAATTTACAGTCCCATCAGCAGTGTTTGAGGGTTCTTTTTTCTCCTCATCCTCTCCAACACTTTTAATTTCTTGTCCTGCTGATAATATCTATTCTAATAGTTGTGAGATGACACTTCATTGTGGTTTTGATTTGCATTTTCCTAATAGCTAGTGATGTTGAGCATCCTTTCGTATGTTTGTTGGCCATTTGCATGTCTTCTTGGGAGAAATGTCTGTTCAGGTCCTCTGCCCATTTTATAATTGGATTGTTTTGTTGTTGTTACTGAGTTGTATGAGTTCTTTGTATATTCTGAATATTAGGCCCTTATTGGAGGTGTTGTTTGCAAATATATTTCCCATTCAGATGATTTTCTCTTTACTTTGTTGACAGTTTCTTTTGCTGTGCAGAATCTTTTTAGTTCAATATCTCATTCATTTATTTTTGCTTTTACTCCCTTGCCTTTGAGATCCTTTTTTAAAAAAGCAATAATATATTTTAGACAAAGACTAAAACCATGGAGAAAGGCACAGCTGAGTCTTCTCTATTTTCTATTCTGCTATATTTTAATTGTTATAACAACAGTTAAAAAATTAAATTTATAATGAAACCTAAACTATTAATTCAAATATTTTAAATACTAAATTGAGTTTTAGAATCTGAGAAATGATATTTTTATACAAAGCCTACTGAGCAGTGAGAGTCATTTGGGTAACTTTCTCCAACCTCCACAATATCTCGAAATATTTATATCATGAATAAAATTATTATACACTTTTCAGAATTATCTCTGTAAATAATCACTAGAATCTTTAAAATATTGTGCTTTACAGCATGTCTCAAAGTCCTAGATAGAATTTATGGAAAATATGTATCAACTATTTAACTAACAAGATGACAATGCTTTGGCAAATTTTTATTATTAAGGTATAAAATTCAGGCTCTCTGAAGCCTATGGGCCATAGATTTCCATCATCAATGTGTTGCTTTCCAATGTCACCTTCGGGTATTATTTGTCAGTCCAAAAATTCTGCTACTTACTGCTTTAATGCAGCCTTGAAGATTATAAATAAGATAGAAACTATGATTTATAATATGAAATAGCATATAGCTAGTATAACTGCTTAGGCTGTATCAACATGGTAAAAATGTATCACAAAAAAAAACTAAATTTACTCAGTGTAACATGGATCTAGTTGTTATCACTTGCCTGAGTTCTAGTGTTTGTTTTAAACATTTCTCTCTTTTTTTCTTCCAAAATTATACACGTGTTTGTGTGTGCACACACACACACACACATTGGCTAAATATTTATGTATGTTATCCTCATTTTACAAGAAAGGAGATCAAAACTCAGGTCAAATGACAGCCAGATATCCCAAAACTTTTATGGGGAGTAATACCAACGTTGAGTTCAGTTTTTCTGTCTATATATATATATTCTTTCTCATATGCTACATTTTACTCTTTAAATTCTCAAAGAGGATTTAAGATTTGAAATGTCTGTTAATACAATAAAATTATGCCAAGGAAGCCATAGATGTGTGAGAGGCAGTCATTTTTTAGTTTCTCTGATTGGTGTTAAAATAACCTTGTGAAAGTTTTTGAGTGTGTACACATTTTTTCAGAGATTTCTGGTCCCCTGTGATGTCCACCAAGATGACAAAGAGCACTTCTATTCTTGTACCATCTTTGAACAAGGACCTATCAAAGATACCTAGGTGTGGCTTGTTTAGAAGTTTGTCCAATATCACTGTCCAAATGAATCACAGTTTGCTTTGTCATGTATAATGTAGCCAGTTGTTTCTCTTTTGGTATACTATGAATAAACAGAGCAAATAAACAGTTAATTTACCTAGTTTATTTCTCTTCTGATTGTATTCTCTATGTTCTAAGTTTAAAGCCTGGCACTGGCCCATTGTACAGATTAATTTATTATTATAAAAAAATTGCCTTTTGAAAATGTACATAATACATTCATGTAACTTGCTTCTCAGTTATTATAATACTATATGTGCCTAAAGTGAATTTTTTGTATTAATTTTGAGACAAAAAAATAATATTATTGAATATGTGGTACAACCTTATAATTAAAAAGTTATCACAGGTTCCAGAGTGGCAGTGGCTAGCAACATAATCAAGAACTTGTCAGAAATATAGTAAGTAGATTCTAGAAATCTATTTTATTCTGAATATAAAATTTGGGTTCTCTTTTTCTCTCCCACTCAGCCATGTTCCTTATAGGGTAGCTGCAGTCTCCAAAAATGTTTTTTTAATCAAGTCAGACAAAGGGAATACAACCAGCTTATTTTTCCAAGTTTATTTATTTGGTCAGGAAAATACATGATTTGACTTCCTGGTCATCTGGAGAGCAAAAATGAATGCACACCTACATTAACTTAGATATAAATGCCTTATCACCCAAAGATTTTGTTTTTAAAATAATAACAACAACATAATAATAACAACATAATACAGTTCCTCTAAATGGGTCATAAACTGTAGTACTAAAGAGATTTCCTTGACTTTGGATGGTGTTTCTTTGTTTTCTTTGCTGCTTTACTATACCCTACTACTTCACATGTCTTAAGGACTTTGCCATACACCTTGGGAGCAAAGATCACAGTAATGATGAACCATGTGTTTATCTCAAAGGTGGCTCTAGACAGCATTTAAAAGGACCTGATTTAGGGTTGAGAACGCCTAAGCATCAGAGCTCTGATTTTTAATCTGTTGAGAATCTACCCTTTTCACAGTTTTTTTCCTGGTTTTGTTTGTTTGTTTTTGTTTGATTTGTTTTATTTTTAGAAAGATGAAATGAAGAAGGAAAAAAGATCAATACCTTAGAAAAAATATACTTGGGAATTTAGGCAAAGGGGACATGGTATGTGTGGGGGCAGGGAACACATAGAAAAAGAGACTAAAACAAAACCACAGTCTGTTCTGGAAGATCCAGTATCTCTTTTAAAGCTCAGCCAGTTTGGAGCCATGCATTCCAGCAAAAGTGCCAAGAGTCCATATGATATAAACAGACTGATTGCTCAAAAGAAGCATAATTTACCCACATTGCTGGTACCACCCTGCAACAATCAGCCCAACATAGCCATAGTGTTGCTACTTTGTGTGACCAATTATACATGCAGAACTACATGTTCTGGATTGCATACTCTTATGAAAGTTGAATTACTGAGCAAAAGCAGATGCCCAAATATGGTCCATTGGACTGAAAAAGTACCTAAGCCACCTTGGTCAAGAGATGCTCACTAATGCCAATTAGTGCTGAAACTGTCCCACTGTTCTTTATTTAGATTATCTCATTGAATATTCATCACCCTAAAGCATAGATATTATAGTCTTATTTTTACAGATAAGTGAACTCAGGTTCAACAAGATTAAGTAACTTATCTAAAAACCTATGACTAATAGGGTCCATAACCAAGTACCTTGGACTCCAATGCCCAAACTCTTATCATACAGTATAGGAAATTGCAGATGGAAGTGGGGAAAAGTGGTAGGAAAGACATTTTGAAGAAGCAATTTCAGATTTTTTTTTAATTTACTTAGAGCACATGACACAGTGCCTAGCACATGGTAAATGCACAAAAATGTCAGCTATTATACTAACACTTTAACAATTTTACTCCCTTGACAGTGTAATGACAGCCTTTGTTAACAGCCTTACAAGGATTACAAGATTTGAAGATAACAAAATATATATTGTGATGCTTTTCTATTCTTATTAAACTCTCTTAGCAAAGATGGTAATTATTAATGTTTTAGTTATTCTATTTCTTTGATGTTAAGAAATATTTTAAATATAATTCAGAGAGTTAGTTGCTGACAGATGATCTCATTTGTGTGTCTATGGGAATGTTTGAAGCCTATCTAATTTTAGGCTTTCTCTAGATATAAATAGTTTGTTCTTGAGGATCAAGGTGAAATGCCTTCTTGCTGTAGTTTCCTGGCAACACTTGGTGCTGTGTTACTTGAGAGTTCACTGCTTATATCATGTGTTAAGTACTTTGGACCTCTCTCTAGGTCCTTCTGTGAGCTGGCTCCTGCCCTCCACTCTAGCCTGATAATGACATTGCTTTCTGACTGGTACTACAGCTTTTTAAAGACACAGAAATTGTAGTTTCTCTACTGTTTTTCAACTATCTGCTTTTGCCCACAGGATCTTTGTTGCCTCAAATGCCTGCCCACTTCCACCTCACTTGACTCCATCCAACCTCTTGCCTTGCATATCTAACCCTACTCTGTAAGATTTAGCACAACTGTAAGTTCTTCCAGGATATGCCTAGAGTGCTCCTGACAAGGTGGCACCAGTTGCTCTCCTCTGTGTTCTGGCCATACTAGTGCACATTTAATTCTAGTTATAATTACATTTTATTATAATTATTTGAGTTCTCTGCACTTGTCTTTTCCTCTCCCCTCTGCCAAGAAACACATTTTATCAGTGAGGAAACTAAGGCCATAAGTTCTCCTTAATGACCCATGACTGCAGAGTGTGTGTCATTTCAACATATTTGGTGTTGGTGGTTCATACCAACATTATCCTCTGTGTGTGTGTGTGTGTGTGTGTGTGTGTGTGTGTGTGTGTGTGTGTGTGTGTGTGTGTGTTTCTTCTTGGCTTTGGGGAGAGGTGTTGGTAGGGGATTTTATTGATGCAAACTATTTTCATGCCGAATAAAGACATTATGAATCTTAAGGAATACTTCTCCAGAGGCTTTTTGTCTTCTCATTGAACCCTAAAGGGGTCTTTCCAGATCTTGTTTCTTCTCACATACTACTTGCATTGCCACAAGGATCTTATTAAAAGTCATGAGCATGCCACCTGCATGCCCTTGAATAAATATTTTAAATGTACACATGTCACAGCCTAGTATTCTCTGCCTGCTACAAAATAGCCCACTCTACCTTTCTTGGTGAATCTTTTGTATGTCCTTAGTTCCAACTTGGTTCCAGTGAAATTCTCAACACATCTTATCATCCATGCTGTACACTCTATTTAGAACACTCTTCTATTACTACAAAAAAATTATTTTTATATTTTAAGTTCTGTTAAATGTCTCCATTTTTAATACATCTCTTCCTAAGGTTTCTACTTGCAGGCAGTTTCTTTCTTTTCCTTCCAAATCTCTTCATATATACTTAACTTGTGGGATTTACAATTTTTTTCTTGTATTATAATTATATTTATGCCTCTCACATAAACTCCTGGAGTTTCAATTTCCATCAATTGAAAAATGAAGGTAAGTATCTGTATCATATGTGTGATAGTTACACTTTTAATTATAAGTAACAAAGTCCAACACACACTTGTATGATTCAGAAAGGAACCATATTGGGTGGATAATGAGCTATTTTATGGACCCAGGGTTTCTTGGACCTCTCAAAAACTATAATGAGCAGCTAAGAAATTCATCCAAAACAAGTAGGATTTTTCTCTCTTATCTCAGATTTCTATGCTCATTTCTCAGTCTTTCTTGCCATAGATCTATTATAGTATTATTGTGAGGATAAAATATGAAAATTTGTCATACAAGAAGGATAGCATGAGGTACCTATGGTCAGATTACATGAATATGAATCACTGCTTTTCACTCATCAGTTTTATGGCATTGGGAAAATTGCTTAATCTCTGTTTACCTTGGTTTTCTCATCTGTCATACTGGAAAAGTATAATAGCTAAATCATAGTATTGTTATAAAGATGAAGTAAGTTTATAAGTGTAACTACCTTTTACAGAAGTTGGTATATGGTCATCACTCAAAAAATATCACTTATTGTTAAATTATTTTCATAGTTACTAGCCTTTAGCATAAAATAAAGGTTTATTTTCACCCTTTTATACTAACCTTTATAACACTATGAATTTCTTGAGGGTAAGGATCATACATTATACATCACTGTGTCTGTCAGAGTTTATAACATGGTTTCTTATAATTCTAGACACAGTTATTTAGTAGATGGATAGATGGAGGTGTGGAAGGAACAAAGAAAAAGGGAGAAAGGAAGAAAGGTGGAGGAAGGGAAGGTAGGAAAAAAGAAATGATAAAACTAACCCTTTAAATGTACTTTATGTTGGGAAAGGAGACTTGGCTTCTTTGTTCATAAAAGATATCAGCCTACAATCTAGGTACAGAATAAAAAAATAATACAACATGTATCTGATGCAATGATATGACTGACTGTGTTCTGCTCTACAGATTGAAATACTAGACAGCTATTACTGTCTGGTTGTAAGATAAGACTGGTTTCTCAGTTATGATTAAGAATGAATAATTATGCTGTAGCTATGCATAATTAAAACTACTAAATACCTTAATTAAGATTATTAAAAGTTCTATTGAGACATTATTTAATTAGCAGGTTATTTGCTGTATGATCTTTAAAAATCTGTCAAATGGTATGATTTATTAAACTACAGGTTATATTAATTGAGCATTTTCTTTTGAGTTGTTTTAAATATTGTCAAAGTTTGCAAAAGTTAATGTTAAATCACTAAATAATTAGCTACAGTGTAGATTTCATTTTTGTTACTGCTTAGAAAACATTAATTAGTACTTGGGCTTGATTAGATTGTCTTCCTTTGGGAGGTATATGTATAAAATCACATATTTGAAGGGAGTGGCAGGGCAGTGTTTATTATGCCACAGTAAATCTGGAACTGGGTATATGTGAATTCATGTCTATGTTGTTACTCAGTTAGGATGGTAAAGGCAAATATAACTTGCAGAGTAACCCTTTGACTAAGCCTTAGAACTGGCAAGGATAGATACTTCTAAGGTCAGAATGATAACATGATTACTGGAAGGTACATGGACATTGGGAATAGGTAATTCTGATTTAAAATCCAGATTGGTCACTTTTTAACTGTATGAGTCCATGCAGGTCCTTGAATCTCTCTGAAGTTCATCTCCTTCATTGATGTAGTAGTAAGCAAACTTCCTGTAAAGAGACAGATAGTGAATAGTCTAGACCTTTTGTATCCCATATGGTCTCTGTCACACATTCTTTTTTTTTTTTTTTCTTCCTTTAGTTTTAACTCTTTAACAATGTAAAATCCATTCATACCTTTGAGAACCATACAAAAACAGTCTGATGCCTAGCCTAGGGACATAGTTTTCTGGTATCATATCATTGTATTATTAGATTTCACTTTTAAGTGAAATACGTTCTCCCAAGTATCAGTGAAACTAAAATTTTGATCTGTTTCAATCATGCCACAGCTATTTTTAAAGTGACCCTATCCTGTCACATTTGTGCCTCAAGATTCTCAGCTAGAAATTTGAAGTAACAATTCATGAATCTTGCTGCCTGCCTTTCCAATGCTCCCAATGCAGTAGGTGCTCAATTAAGGATGGTTCTGTTATAGTAAGGGCACTACTTAGTGTACCAGCATCTCAGCAATCATAGAGAAGTGGCTCTGAATGGAGAGTTATAGGTGAAATATAGAGTAGATACAGTCAGTTCTGCAGTTCTGCAGGACCCAGAACACAAAGGACAACTAAAGAGTTGCTTTCTAAGTATCTCACATCTGTCAGTTACTACCATTTAAACTGAAATATGAGTTTATTGAATAGAAGAAACAATAATAATCAGGTGGTATGGATCAAGGAAGATTTCTTGGTACTAATACTATTACCACTAACTTTATCTAAATATTTTTTTTTCTTAAAATTATTCAGGAAGGATTTAATGCTTTTTTTTTTCTCTAGCAATTTGTTTTAGTCTCTAACATAAAAAAAGAGAAACAATAAATCCCAGACAACTGGAGAGCACATTGTGCATACTGTACTTCCTGCTAATCCTGTTCCCCCTCACCCTCAACCCTTTTAGAGATTTTTATATAGGTTTAAGAATGTGTTATTACAACTGTTGAATTTTTAAATATATTTATATTGTTGATATATAGCCATTTATAATTTCTCTGGTCCCATTCCTGTTAGTCTCATTTTTCTCTCCTCTTCTTTTTGCTCCAAAATTTTCAGCCATTATGAATTACTTGCTGTTCCCTATACACAAGATTTTCTCATGCTTTTTCACGGGCTGTTGCTAGAGATAATACCACCTTACTTTCTCTATTAACAAATTTCTGCATGCATATTACTTCTTTTTGAGGCATCATTTCTTCCCATAGTTTTTCATGATCTTCTTCACCTTCAGTCTATGCCTCTTTACCACTCATCTCCCAGTAATGTGATTCTGTGTCACTTTGTTCACACTGCATTATAACTGTCAGTAATATGTCTTGCTCCCTAAATTATAAAATCTTGAAGGGCAAGTATTTTGTCTTATACCTCTTTTTATACCCAGCACCTAAGATAGCACCTGGCTCAGAGACTAAATTCAGAAATTTTATTTAGAATTGATATAAAATACAAGATACTGGTTAAATGTGTATTTCAGATAAACAATGAATAATTATTTTTATTAGGTATATTATTATGTAGGGGCACATTTAAACTAAAAAAAAAAAGCATTCACTGTTTATCTGAAATTCACATTAAAATGGGTGCCCTGTATTTGTATTTGCTAAACTGGCAATTTTACATATTGTGTGAATGAATAAATGAATGAATAAATGAATAGCATAAAACATTAATTTTTGTACATTTCAGATTAGAAAGTAAGCCATAACAGAAAATTTTGTCAATATAATCTGAAATCCATGACTGAACTTTGAAACATGTTTTTATATGAAGAACAGAAGGACTTAACTGTGAAGAAATGACTTAATTCCTGAGGAACTTTCTAGATTAATAGAAGAGACATAAAAGTTATAATGGTCCATCACCAGTAAGTAGGCAAGAGTGAATAGAATCTATTGAGGTTGAACATGTTATATTGTTAACAATGAAGTAATAATAATAATGATATTATCATATAAAGTTTATTAAGTAATTTTAGTACTCAGACACTAATCTATGTGCTTTTTGTATATTTTGTTGCTTATTCTTCACAAAATTACCTTATTAAATATTATTTTTCCAATTTTTTTTCAAGAAAATTGAGAAGCAGACAGAACTTAAGTATCTTACTCAAGATCACACAGCTAATTAATAGCACCTACATGATATTTGAACCTACAAGAAATAATTTTTGACTCTGTTCTAATTACCATGCTCTATTCTCTCAGTGAGATTTACTATGACTTAGTATATATAGTTGATGTATCTTGTGAGATTAAATTATGAAAACTTATAAGTAGAAAATTTATTTTCCAATTACTAGTGGAAATAATAAAAATGCAGTCTCAAAGAAATATAAAATATAAAAATATTGATTATTATATACATATATGGATATCTATATCTTTGTATCTATATATACGCATACAGTTGGAAACTTAATCTAACATTTGCGAAGGATGTTAATCAACAGATGTCTCTTTTGAAAAAATACTTTTCTTAATTTGTCATCTAGTTCCTGTAATGGCTGCCAGTGAAAGTGGGGCAAAAGTGAGTGCTAATAAGTGACACTGGAGGATACTATGTCAAATGTTTTTACTTGCTCCACCTGCCAAGCTGGTATCTCTTCAGCGTAGTCAGAATAGGCCAGAATAAATTAGCTCTAATCCCTGCTCGCTAGGAATGGCTTTGGGGTGAGAAGTGGCCTGGGGATGGATAGCAGCTAACCATACATTTAACACAGACGAGGCCTTTCAGGAGAGTACAAGACTTCACCAGATTCTCTACCCACAAATTTCTCCTGAGTCAATTTCTATTATTTCATATTTCATACTTAAAAAAATATTTTATGACAGATAATTCAATGATGTAATATAAAATTCAAAAGCTACAAAAGTAATTCGCCCTCTATCCTATGACTTTTAGTCACACATTCTTTCCTGAGAGTAATTACTTTTCCTTATGCATACTAAAGCAATCCATTTATTTTAATGTATACTTATATGTGTGTATATTTTACATAAATGAAAGCATACATTCATGGTTCTGCACCGTGGTCTTTTAAGATATTCTGGAGATCATATATGTATAGATTTTCTTCTATTATTTTAATATAAATTTTTTAACATTCCATTTCATTTATTGTACAAAATTATATTCTAATCAATTGCACATTGATGAATAGTAACATTTTTTCAATTTTGTTATTACACATAATGCAGTACTAATGCCCTTTTAATGCCATTTTTTCTCAAAAGTATTACATATGTAGGGTAAATGCAAGAAAATTTTAATGCATAGTGCTTTGTTATACAAAGCTGAGTTGTCTATAGAAGTTACACTAGATTGTATTTCTACTAGCAGTGTATTCACAGGCATTTGTGTTTTTTCTCAGTGTGTGATGACACATTTTCATATGCTCAAAAGCCATTTCTTTTTTCTAAAAACTGTTCATATCATTTGCTCATTTTTTAATTGAGATGTTCCAATATATATTCTAGCTGACTTGTAGAAACTCTACATAATAAAAAGTTAGCTTTCCAATATTTAGCTTTTTAAACTGTATAATATTTTAAAACCATTTAAAAACCATTCTACATATACTTAAATCATAGGGGCTGGACAGGTAAGGCATGTCTAATATATCAAAATTTTTGGTAAAAATTGGTTAATATATTTAGTAAGTCCAATACCCTGTTTACTTTTTCTAACAACATCTACTATAGGAGTTTATATTATATCCAGTGATTTGGCTTTAGCAGTTTTTATTCAAATAAAAACTTGTACACACATTGCCATGACTTTCTTTACCTATTACATTGTTTCTTCTGTTTATCTTTGATTCAGTTAATCTTCAGTTTGGATAAAATTATAGCATATTAGATGCACTGAATTATAATATCACCAAAAAATTGTTCAATTAATGCTAAATAGGAAATATTTGATGAGCAAGTAACCACAACTTTTTTTTTTTTTTACAGTTTAACTCTATTTTAAAATTCTGGACATTTCTCTTCCCTAAAATAGCCCAATTAAAATCTCAATCTTAATTTTTAATTATTAAAATATGGTTTACAGACATTTATTACATTGCTTTGACTTCTAATTATGAGAATATATTATTTCAAGTGAATGTGCCTGATTTCTATGTGAAAATATATTTCATTAGTCACAGATAAAATTATGAGTATGAAAATCTATGCCATGATATGCCACTTACATATTCAGGTAGTGCATCACAATTATAGGCTTATAATATTATTTCTATTTAAAGAAACTTTCTTGGATTCAGGATAAATTGTCTCAGGAGTATTAAAAAAGATGATAATTAGAACTTTTTAAAAAGTGTCCATGTTGATAAAATTTTAATTACAGAGGCAGACAGAGAAGTGATTCCAATCATCATTTCACATGTGAAACATGAAACAGAGAATGGGGCATTTTTTCCAGGTCATACACTAAGTTGGCAATAGAACAAGAAATAGGAGACACTCTTTTGATATGCTGTCTAGAAATCTTTACAGGAGAAAACATCCTACTGGCCTGAAGTCACTTTAGGTAATCTTTGAAATAAATGACCATGGAACTTGACATTTATTTTAAACATGTATCATTGAGGTTTACTAGCACATCAATTCCAATTATCATTCCAACATGCTTCTTTTTTCTTTTTTAAAGGTAGGAAAAATTGAAGAATGAATTTCAACTCTGTGAAATGTGAAAGAAACAGAAAAAGAAAAGAATCAGTACATTATTTTTTTAATGTACTCATTACTTTTGAGACACACATTGAAATAATTTGTTTATTAATATTTCTTCCCTATATTCAATTTTTTTGGACAATTACATTATAAAATTACATGAACACTGAAAAGTAAAACCAATCACCAGATTTATCTTAATTCATATTATTTCAGATGAGGGGAAGAGTAGAAGTAAGAGAAAAGTGAGTGTTTAGAATAAATGAACAGAACATTTATTATATTGTACTGCACATTTGATTTTTAAATTTTTAATACAGTATTTTTTTCTCTTAAAATATCTCAAAAGCATTCAGAAAAAGATCAAATGGGTCCCTAAAGAACCATGAAATTATAGTATTTAAATCTGTACTTCTAAACAACTAATAGAGTAATGGGATAAACAAGAATTTGCTTTTTCTTATCTCCATAAAACACACTCTGGGAAGATACTTTAGAGTTGTAAGCTTCGCCAAAGAGTTTAATATCCAAAGCCAGAATACAGTGCAATATCATTGGTACTCTAATAGCAACAACAACAAAAAACTAGGATTTGGATTTTCTTCAGTGCTTATTTCTTACTCTAGTTATGATGGATTGTTACTCTAGTAACATTCAGAAGAATTAATGCATTCAACTATGGAATATGGAAGCGGTATGGATAACTGTTAAATCTCAGTTAAGCTAGTCTCCAAAGGGAACACAATAAAAAAGAAATTGTGAAATATATTCCTCTGCAACTACTTTTTTCCCTTCCCCTTTCACTTTTACTAATTCCATTTATTAAGTCAAACCTGATGAAATTGCTAATAAATGGTCAATTTTAACTAAAAAAAGAAAGCAGTTGCATGTGGTTCAACCTGCTGAGTGTCTATGTTTATTGTCATTGCAGTATGCCATAGAATTTAAAGTTTATATTTCACAAAAAAATTTATTATTCTATCAATCCAGCAGTAGTAATATAAAAAGAATGTGAAAATTTAATTTTTCCAAGTTCATTACTCTCATTTTACTTATTGTGATGCTCCATGAGTATAGATTCTCAGGAAGTGAATAGATAGAATACATGGAAATATTTACCTATGTTACAAGGAAGAATATACTTTTTCTCAGGAAGTGAATAGATAGAATACATGGAAATATTTGCCTATGTTACAAGGAAGAATATACTTTGGAGTTTCTATATGGATAACACTTATAATTTTATGCCTAGAGAAGCATTCTCTTTAAGGCCATGTCATGAGTCTCTATTATTTTTGAGAAACCAGAGATTGCCTTGAGTGGATCCAGAAAGTGGACATCCTCTAAACTCAATTATGTGGTAATCATAAATTGATATATATTCTTGATAATATATTGATTTTTATGTATTTGTTTTTTCATTACTCCTATATTTTATTTTACATTAGAAGATTCTAAAGAGAATAGATTATATTTTCTGTTTAGATATATTCTTTAATATATAAATGACTATATATTGACATTTATTATAATAAGTATAAATGCCATCAGTATTCTAAAATTATTCATTTAAAATAATATTTTGATTATTTTATCTTGGCATACAAATTGTTTTTTCTAATCAAGCTAAGCTTTTCAACTAATTTTTAAGATTTTATTCAATATGGTAAAGAAAAAAGTGTTCATTTAGTCAATCTCTTTTTAAAACTAAATCTTTAGGGTAGCCTACAGGAACTGAATGACTCCGCTTTTCTCTCTGGCAGTTTCTGATCTCTTTCATCTTTTCCTCATCCCTTGAATTCCAACATTTTTGTTTTACAATAAGCTATCTTCTACCTCAAGACTATTGCATATGTTGTACTTCTTTTCTAGAAAATACATCTCACAGCTCATCTTGCTAACCCAACACATCTTTCAAGGCTTAGTTTTTAATACCTTCAAAAAGATAGTCTGACCTCTGAATTGCCAAGTGGGATCTTATGATACCTCTGATTGTAGATGTCTGATAAGAATTTTCTATTATACATTTGCATATAAATGTAACATCTGTCTCTGCTGGACCTCAGGATTCGGGAATTTAAAGTATAATAGCCCTCAGTAAATACATCTTAAAATAATTATTGACTTATCATGTTCATAGTGCATGTGAATACTTAAGAATAATAAAGTGTTTGAAGGATATACACCAAGGTGTTAACCTTAGTTATCTCCTGGCAGATAGCATTATAATATTTTTCCTTTTCTCTCCTTTATTTTACTGTTTTTCTGTGTTATATATACACATATTTTATGTGAGTATTTTTCCTTTTAAAATGCTAATGAGAAAAAAAAACAAAATATAAAACAAAAAATTAAATATGTTTAAAAATAAAAAATAAAAATGCTATTGAAAGATTATGAAAGTTTGCACGGATGAACACTTGAACTAAATAGAGGATCCTTGGAGGAGCTGTATATGCACATGCATGGAGATAATAGCTGAAGTATTTTAATTAAACAGTTATTTGTCACAAGTGCAGTAGAGATCATCTGTTAGTCCATATAGAGTGTCTGGAAAGGTGATAATAGAGGACCACAAACTCTAAAGTGTTGAAATTTTTCTCTTTTGAATGTTTCTTTTGAAGTTCTCTTGCAAAGAGTTGACATGACGAGATTTACATTTGAAAATAGGCAGCAAAATGAGATATGGATTAGAAGAGAAAGAGTGGAGGCAGAGAAATCAGTTTTGAGGCGATAACAGCATTCCAAGGTGGAGATGGTGATGGCCCAGTGTAGAAACAGTGGCTATGAAATGCAAACAGTGGCTATGAAAATGCAAATTTTTTTTTTAAGAAAATAAAGCAAAGAAACAGTATAATCAAATATGTGCAACGATGGAAAGAGAAGAGTAAAAAATAAATCAATCACTTGAGACTACATTAATGCAGTAGTGGTTCTACAGTTATCAAGAAAGAGAACCCAAGGAAAAGAGTGGTTTTAAGGTTAAGAGAAATTAACTTAGGTTTGAATTAGAGGTTGCATTAGATCTTCCAGGCAAGGGCATCCAGTAGAAGAGAGGTAAAGTTAGAAATGAAGACTTAGAAGCCATTAATATAAAACTAATAGCTGATGCCATAGGATTATGTGAGATTTCTACAAAAAGAGAAATCAGAGTAGTACAAAAAGAATTTTGGAGAAACATATAGATTTTAGTGAATTAGGGAAGAAGATTCAGGAAAATGAGAACATAGTACCATGAGACTGATATAGATATTTAGGGAAGGAAGTTTTATGGAGGAAATGTATTCAAAGAGGTCATGTGCTTCCTAGGGACAGAGGACCCTAAAGTGATGATGATGATGATGATGATGATGATGATGATGATGATGATAACAATGATGATGATAATAAGCTATTATTAACTGGTTGCTTACTCTATGTAAAGCTTGAAGACATGTATTTATTTGCATGTATTTATGTTATGCTTAGTATGTGTGTTCTATTAGAACATGTGAAGTGTAAATCATGTTGGAATAACTTATGACTAAATATAAAGCAGAGTCAGTGAATGGCCTGATGCAACATTTTTTTTTTTCAAGAACACTTATTTACTCTGGGACCAAACTTTCGAATAGCACAGTTGAATTCGTCACAAACTCTACAATTCTATTTCATAATTAATTCAAAGTACATCACTTTAAGTGGCTCTTTGATGCTTATCATATTTTATCAGTTTTGAATATTCTACCTGTTGTAGTAAGATTGACTTTGATTTTGAGATGAAAAGTATTTATTTTGTCTTATGTGATCTAAAGTTAACTGTGAGCATTAAACTGTTGGGCTTGACTAAGAATAAAAAGCTCTGACCCATGCATCGCTGTAAGTTCATGAGCTATTGGAGTAGTGTCAGTTTCCATGAAAGCTGGCACTGAGAGAATGCTAGGACACTGTTGACAGCCGTCACATTGCTCTAGAGCTGAAAGGAGAGAGCCCTTACGTGGACAGCAGCTTTGCATGAACTACATTCTACTTTGACCTCATACATATGTGTTCCCCTGAGATATCAACCTACTATTGAGTTCTCTACCAGCCACGAGACAAAAGAGAATTGCTTCAGAACAAGAAGAGTTGATGTTAAACCCTTGCTATGGATTATTCAGATACTGACAGTGATTCCACTTTGGGATACAACAGTGATGAAGATTCCAGCAATGAAGTTCAGAGAATATCAGAGTTAGTGCAAAGAAAACTGTATTTGCAAATATTTTTGGATAAATTTTATACTCTATGATTTCATTGAAAGGAATTTCTAACTACTCCAAAAATGCTTAAAAAGAGAACAGTACTAAACTGCATAGCTTTGACGATAATTATTCGTTAATCAATAGCAAATTTGTGAAAGATCTGTTAATCTGCCAAACAGTAGCTACTTCTGAAATAGTACTTGTTTATTAATTGTCACACTGAAATCAACTAATACAGGTACAGAAATGGTGAATATGAGGTTTTATTTTAAAAAACAATATGCGTGTTAGGCCTGGACTATTCTCTAGTTACATGTACATTTACTTGCTGTAGAGAAGTGTGCTGAGTGTTCAGGGGCAATATGTGTTTGGTGAAAGTTTTTAATTAAGTAGATTGTACATTATCTTATAACTCTAAGTTATAAAATTCTCTAGTGGTCAGTGTGTTTTTCAAAATTACATATATTCTTCTATTAGAAATTATAAAATGCCCTGACCTGCCAAAAAATAAAAATAAAAGTAAGTTTAGTTTTTAAAAATAATACTCTCTCTCTCTTTTTTTTCTTCCCTCATTTCTAAACCAGTATTTCATGAACCGCCTGCTAACTTGATAGGTATTTTTTTGGAAACCAGTATCATAACAGCTATGTATGGCTAGAAATAAGTTAAATAACAACATAGAACTATTAGAACCTCTGTATTATATAACTATGTGATATTTTACATCTGAATCCAAATGATATTTGCTTTTACCATGATCCTTGGACATACAAAGGACATAAACATACACAGTAAGTCACAGTATTGTCAGTTTATAAGAGAAATATTCTCTCATTAGAAGTTTCTACTATCACTCCTAAAGTAAGAAATTAATATGTCATTACTATGTCAAATAGTATTTTTTTTTTGTCACAGGAGCAGGCTCTCTGAGTACACAGGGATGGAGTTTCTAGACACCTGCATGAATAGGCATAAAGACCTTAAATACCTTGTTAGTGGAGATACAACAGCAATGTAATGGCAACCTGAGTTTGGCATAGAATAAACTTGATATTGAATAATTTGCTATTTTTATGTAATGTTATTATAAAGCAACATAGTCGGGCTAGGAAATAGCCATGGGTAGAAACTCTAATAATTTGATTTGAAAATTGTTTATTGAATTAGCATTATAGTTGGGCACCCATAAAAAATATATTAATACTGTTTGTATTAACAGTGAAATATATTTTTATGATGATGGACTACTCAAAAGTTATTGTGCATTAGAATAAATTTAGAATTATTGCCAAATTAGAATAAGTTAGAGTGTATCAGCAGTGGACTGTTGTGGAAAGAACATGGACTTTGGAGCCAGACAGATTGTGTTCTGATTCCAGGGCTGCAATTCAATATCTTGTGTCTGACTTTGGTCTGTTACCTAACTTCTATCCCCATGTGTAATTTGGGATAAAATACCAATCCTCTGTTATATACATTAAATGAGATTTGTGTGAATTGTTGAGTATTTTACCTCCATGTTATATATATTTTGTTTTGATATATGTCACTTTACTAGGCACTAAGATTAATTGTAGGCTATAACTTACAAATTATCCTTTTAAAAATAAAATATTTTCAGTTTCTAATGACTATGTCACTTCTTATCTTTGACTTTCCCCCATCTACATTTAAAAATATCTATGCATTTTCTTTTTATTATAAGGAAATTGTATTCACTTTAAAAAGTAAATCTGATTTAGACCAGATAATATGATAAAATTTTGAAATATTGAAAGTCTGTAATGAAATTATTTTGAAAAATTTATATACACAGAAATTATTATGAAAATTAAGCATTATTTTGAATAAATTATATTTTAAAAGACTGAGCAATTTCTAAATTGTCAAGATAGAAAAATATTTTAGGGAATATTAGATTTAATATAATGTTTTGTATAAGTTGTGATAGGATTTTTTTTTTTTACACCAACTGCTATTTGCAGTAACACATGCTGCCGTGAGTGACAACCTCCTCAAAAATAAGCCATTCACACAATTTATGAAAAACTCGGTGGGCATAACTGGCATTTTATGCTTGTGTTCACTTCACTAAAAATTCCTACTTAAAAAATGATAATGTAGCTGAAAACATATTGTCTAATTTTATGGAGAAATAAAAAATTCTGTACTTTGTTCTTGGGCAGGAATGTTTTATAAAACTCAGCATCTTCATAGGGGCAGACATGACAGTGTTGGTAATGAGAAATATTTGAAGCAATAAACAGCAGAACACACTGCTTTCTCTATGCATGGAATTATGATAAACTGATCTTTGATTATCTCATTTAATACCATATAGTAAGTGGACATTTTATTCTAGCTTTTTACAGATTGGGAAGCTGTGGCTTTCACATAGCTTGTAGCTTTTGTAAAACTAACATCATGATACCAAAGCCTGAATTCTGCTCCACTACTCAAGGACCTGACTGTGGTACCTGTCATTCCTGTCCCACTGACTAACTAAGCGCCTCGTATGTGCTGGCTATTCAGAATAAAATGGGGAGCAAAATGAGCTATGGTAACTTGCCTTCATATGGTTTAGTGGGAGAGACATAGAGTCATTAAACAAGTGACCACACCAATAATTGTATATATTACAAACTGTGGTAGGTGAATGAGAGGTACACTAGGGTTATGAGAACAGAGAATGTAATCAAGGTAATTTATATGGCATCCCTGAAGAAGGGGCACTGAGACCAAATCTAAAGGATAAGCAGAGATGAACTAAGCAAGGAGTTGGAGAGCCATGGTAAGAAGCACTCATAACTGAAGGGAGTAGAGGTGTTCAGTAATTGAAAGGAGGCCAGTTCAGCTATAAGGAAGAATGTGCCGGGAGTAACTGGGAGGATGATATTGGGAGCTAAGGAGACTGTAATAAAAATTTTAGAATCAGAAAAGAGTTTAGTAAGGTAGATGAATGAAAAATATACAAAAATTCATAGCTTTTTTATTTCATAGTAAGCACCAAAAAGAAACAGAAATGGAAAAGGAATGCCACCCTTAAAAGAAATTAGTGATATAAATACCTAAGAATACTGTTTTTAAAATGTCAAAACCTGCGTAAAAATATTAGAAAATCTTATTTAAAGACAAAAATCTAAATCTAAACAAGTTGAGAGTCATGCCATGTTCTTGTATAAAAAATTAATATAATGAGAAAATCCTTTTTCTGAAATCAATGTATAAATATAACTCTGTCAGAATCCCAGTGTGTGTTTTTTTGGAAGAGGAAAATTATTTTAAAGTCTATATAAAATATGGATGTTTAAGAATATCATCAAGATTTTTTTTCTAATTCCATTTTAAATATTATGGTTAATTATAAAGTTTTAACCTTTAACTATAAAAAACTTTGAAAATATATATCTTAGCTGTTAAATTTTATTATTTATTTTTATCCATTTTTAATTAAATTTATTGAGGTGACACTGGTTAACAAACTTATACAGATTTCAAATGTACAATTCAATAACATGTCATATGTATATTGCATTGTATGTTCACTGCCCAAAGTTAAATTTCCTTCTGTCACCATGGATTTGACCCCATCTACTCCTATGTAACTTTCTCCTTTTCTCCTTCCCTCTGGTAACCACTAAACTGTTGTCCATGTTCATGAATATCTGTTTGTCTTGTTTGTTGCTTTAAATTTTATATCCCACATATGAATGAAATTATATGGTTCTCAACTTTTTCTGTCTGAGTTGTTACACTTAGCATGATTATCTCAAGATCCATCCATGTTGTCATATACGGCAGTATTTCATCATTTTTATGGATGAATAAAATGGCATTGTACATATGTACCACATCTTCTTTATCCAAATATCTATTTAAGGACACTTAAGTTGTTTCCATGTCTTGGCCACTCTGAATAATGCTGCTATGAAAATCAGGGTGCATATATCCTTACAAATAAATGTTTTTAAATTTTGGGGGTGAATACCCAGAAGAAGAATTACTAGATCATATGGAAATTCATAATTTTTTGAGGAAATTTTATACTATTTTCCATAGTGTTTGTACCAATTTACATTCTCACTAGGAGTGTATGAGGGTTTCTTCCCCCCACACAACCTCTCCAACACTTTTTATTACTTGTCCTGTTAATAATAGCCATTCTAACAGGTGTGAGATGGTATCTCATTGTAGTTTGATTTGCATTTCCCTAATAGCTAGTGAAGTTGAGCATCTTTGCATGTTTGTTGGCTTGGGAGAAGTGTCTGCCCATTTTTTAATTTATTTTTTTTATTGTTGAGTTATATGATTTTGTATATTTTTCATATTAGTCCCTTATCAGAGGCATTGTTTGCAAAGGAATTTTAGAAAGGAGAGACTTGCTTTACCAAGTACTACATATGAGTAGCTACTATAAAGCAACCGTAATCTTAACAGCATGATTTGGCAATAATGAAAGACAAAAAAAAATCAGTGGAAAAAATACAGAATTCAGAAATATATGTGAGAACTTAGTGTATTTTGAAAAAAATTAAAATCCACTAGGTACATCTTTATTTTCAAGACTTCATAGCCTATTATTAGAGACATATGATGTTTTTATTATGATATTTAGAATGTAATAACACTATATTATTTCCTATATACATACTCTTTAATGTATATCAAACTATATTTATTATTAATTATATTAGAAATTTTACTTTTCTAGGAAAAAGAATACATATTTGAGTATGTAATATTTTCATGACAGTGGTATTATTAAGTTTTTATTAGTTCAAAATGAAATGTGAATGTTAATTTACCAAATCCACCTTTGACTGCTGGATAAGACAGAAATATCAGGGCAGATATTTAAATATTTAAGAGGTTGATAGATATTCTTACAGTGTTAAATTAGAAGCTTCTAAAAGGAGAATATATACAAATCACAGTCAGTGTGATTAACATTTGTCAAATACCACTGAAGCTCTAATGTAGATGAATGACTGTATAAGTTGCCCAAATGATAGCCACATAAAAACAAGGTCTCTAAAGTAAAGAAATAATTAAAATAGATCCATTGTTCTTAAGGTTATAATGATAAATTCACACACAAATGGACTAATTAGACTTTCAATTTCTAGAAACATACCTTCAGGTCCCTGAAAAACTTACCTCTATTCATGTTCATTATTTTCTTTATAACTGTCCAATTAATTCATTAATTCCCCATAGAACACAATGAATAATGATATAAAATTTTTTCACATGTGTAAGTGAAACTTTAAGTTTGAAGGTTATAACTACCGGATTATGATTGTAGGATTCATGTAATTCCTGACGGGAGTAAGGTAGTTCCTCAGGACAAACATTTGAAACACAAACAAAGCTTAAACCTGGAAGTGGATAAATCAGAAAAGTGTACATAATTTAATATTTTTCCCGAATTAATCAGATGAACACTTTTATTTGATATTAAAAGTTATTTTACTTCAATGCTTTTCTATTTTTTATATAGGGAAGATGTAAGAACAGCAAACGTAATTGCTGCAGAAGCTGTCACCTGCCTTGTGATCGACAGAGAGTAAGTACATTGCTTTATTATGCATATTGCATACTCATATCAGTATAAGTTGCTGGAGTTAGACATCATTTTATGGAGATTTTAATACTTGTATTATATCCTTTCATTTTAAAATGAGTTCTGTATTTGATTCTCATTTCCTAATAGTTTTGGAAGTGGATGGCTCTGCCATTCTAGCCTTGTGATCTTCAAAAAGATACTTACCACTATGAGCTTTATTTCAGTTAGCTCATCTGTAAACTAGGAATAATTCAACATTATAGTGAAGTTGCTTAGCATGATCATCTTGAGATCCATCTATGTTGTTGCAAATGGCAGTATTTCATCTTTTCTTATGGCTGAGTAATATTCCATTGTACTATGTACCACATACTCTTTATCCAATCACCTATCAAAGGACAACAGTTGTTTTCATACCTTGGCCACCATGAATAATGCTGCTATCTATCTTTATGAATAAATGTTTTCAAATTTTGGGCGTAGATATCCAAAAGAGGGATTGCTGGGCCATGCAGTCATTCTATTTTAAATTTTTTGAGGAAATTCCATGCTGTTTTTCATAGTGGCTATACAAATTACATTTCCATCAGTAGTGTATAAGGGTTCCTTCTTCCCCATAACCTCTCTAACACTTGCTATTACTTGTCTTGTTGATGATAGCTATTCTAACAGGTATGAGGTAGTATTTCATTGTAATTTGGATTTGCATTTCCATGACGGCTTGTGAGGTTGAACATCTTTTCATATTTCTGTTGGCCATTTGTATGTCTTCTTGGGAGAAATAGACATAGGCATATATTTAGGGCCATTAAACATTTATTCCATGATGTCTATCCCTGCTCTTTCTCTCTAATTTGGCTTGCTATTCTCATTACCTGAATGCTTTATGAATTTCACTGCAAATATCACACTATTGACTTTCCAAGAGCATGGTTAAAATGCATAGACATTACCTGAAAGTAGTCCTCCAGATTTCTCCTTATCATAGTGTTTATGGATAAGTTTATCAGGAAAGTCAAGTGCCTGACTCAAGGAGAAGAACTCTAAAACACCCATTTTAATGGAGTCTTTTGAACTGAAATAGGTTGTAAGTGTCAATGTGAAATGAAAATGAGGGAACAGATATGATCAGCTCAGAAGGATGGAGTCAAATGATGGCGGGATCTCATTTGCTTCACAAGTCTCACTTTGGAAACCCCTCTATGTTGGATGTTTAGATACCGAGCAGTGCCACAGCTGCAGAATGGTGGTTAGATCCATGAACATTTCCGAAATAGATATGCTTTGTCTGGTTCCTAAAACCAACAGTAACTCATTTTTCTTCAACTAACATTTTATTAAAGATCTACCATATACAAGACATTGTTAGTGACCATGAGAAGAATCAAAGGAGCAGCATTGATCCTGATTTGGTGGTTAGCTTCTAAAATAGAAGATGTGGTGTATACACAAAATAATCATGATGCCTAGAAGAATGCAAGAAAAGTCCAGAATACGCATTTATGGGAGTTTGGATAAAAGAGTGACTAATTCTAAGGAGACTCAAGGAAGTCTTCATAAAAGAAATGGTATTATGAGGGAGATCTGGAAGTATAGGAGAGGCAATACAAATAGAGTGAACAGTATAGGCCATACTCATAAAGAAAGCCATTCAACCGGCTAGAGGGAGACAGTATAAAGGTCATTGGGGCTAGCTCACCAAGAACATTGAGTGCTGGAATAAGGGTAATTCTGACAACTTTACACAGCAAAATAGTGTGACTGTAACACTGCATTTAATAGGATCATCTGAGGATCCAGTCTAAGGTCAATTAGAGAGAGAGGCTGGATGCATAATATCTGGTTAGGAGTCTAGAAATTCAAGTGATAATTCTAATACCATTTATAGGAGGAATATCTAAGATAAAATCAGAGGGCTTAATATTTGACTGAATATGGAGGGCAAGAAAGAAATCAGGGTTGTAATCAAGATTGAGAAGATCTAGAAGGAATATAGAAGAATCGGTTTAGGAGGCACAATGGTATTTCACTAAAAATATAATTAATTTTGCATACATATTGGACAATAAAGAACAGATGCCCTGTAGGAGGTGAAAAATGTAGGACAAGAACTCTTGTTTAAGTTAACTAAAAATTAACTTAAAATTTGTTTATATAGAGTTAACAGCTGAGACTATGAGACCAGATGAAATTGTGTGAAAGGACAGAGAAGATAAAAAGAGCAAGTTTAGAATTTCAGAAATTCTTATATTCAAGAGTTAAGAAGAGGAAGAAAAAACAGTGAATAAATTGAGGTATTAGCAATTAGAGCAGTGTAGGAAACTTCAGAAACCAAGAGAAGATTTTGAGAAAAAATGGATAATCAACAGTGTTAAGTGCAAGTGAGAAGCCAAAAGGCATACCTCTTAAGAAAAGGGCAATAGGTTTAGTAACCTGGGAGAAGAATTTTAATAAAGTGGGAGAATGGAATATATATTACATAGAATGAGTGGGAATTGAGTAAGTGACAGGCTAAACAGTTTTTTCTTTCAAGAAATTTAGTTGAAGGAAGATGGAAAGAGCCTGAGGAATTAGGAGGCCTTGGAGAGTTTTCTTATAATGGGTGGAACAAATGAAATACTATAGGGAATATCTGAGGAAAATGAGGCCACAGGGGAAGAAATTGTGGGCAAACAAAGATAGGTTACTTGAAGAATAAATCCATTTTTTTTCCACCAAAAGTAGAAAAAAAATAAGAAAAAGAGATAGACAGAAAATTTTCAGAGATGTAGATAAGGAAAGTTTTGGAAATAAGGATGTCCTTAATTTTGCCTCTAAAGCATAAAGCAAGGAAATTTGATGGGGAGAGAGAGGAAGTAGGCCTGAGAGTTTGCCAGCTAATTGGGAGTGAATGGGTAAAAGTATCAGTTTATGTCCCTATAGTTCTTTATCATTTGTGAATTTACACATGTGTGACATCCCTCCTGAAAGGTAGATAGGATATTTTACAGAAGAGGAAACTGAAGCTTATAGAAGTTTAATAACTTGATAGAGTTTCAAGGTAAATGGTAAAACCCTGATTAATCTAATCATAGAGAATCAAACTGGGTGAGACTTTGTGAGTCACCCAGTCTAGCTTCTTCCTTTTAGTGCACTGAGGTCCTGAACAATGAAAGAGTATCAAATAGCACCGCACATTATAGTGTTGCCTCATCCTAATTTTCTCTTTTTTTTTTTTAACCTAGTCATATACAATGCATTGTGGAGAGTGCATGGGCTTTGACAAATAAAGGTCAATACTTGAATCTTGACTGCACCATTTTATGACTATATGGGCAAGTTACAGAAATTCTAAGTCTCAGTTTCTCATCTGAAGAAAAAAATGAGATAGTAGTACATAAATTATAAAATTGATTTGAGGATCAATCTAACATATGTAAAGGTTTATGAACAGCACAAGATATGTAACAAACACTCAATAAATGTCCCCTTCCTCTTCTTACAAAAACATAAAAAATTTTTTGGATTTAGCAGTTTTTCTCTATAATCAGCATAAATCTCCCTTCAGGGATATATATACAGAGAGGACACCTTGAGAGAGGTCTAGCTTTAAACATAAATATAAAGAAGATGGCTTGAGTATAGGACTCAAGAAGTGATTTCTGAACTTTTAGAAGACAGGTTGAGCTCCCTACCAAACTGAATTTACAGCTTAACAGGAAAATCAAACTGTAACAAAAGGATCCTGTCAAAGCCTGCTGCTGGTTCCTAATTTATTGCCAATTAGGGGAGCACCAGGGCTTCATACCATGCAAACAGATGGCAGATATTAGAACTGTCAACAAGAGGAGCTTCTTTCTCAAATTTACAAGCAAGGTACCATGTTACAGAAGCCAATGATTATGATTTATCATTCCAGAGGGAGAGCAAAAGAACATTATTGCCACTAATCATGCATGTCAGAATTTTTAAAAATACTCATTGACAAACTAGAAAATGATAGATACATGGTTTCCTCAAAAAGTATTCTCTGAGAATTGGTTTCTTGAACCTAACCGTTGTCTTAGTAATTATCAGCAGTTATTCCAAAATTTGTGAAATTAAATTAAAAAAGAATATTAGTCTAACAGAACAATCTCTTTCTAATATTTTTTAATACATAAAACAACTATGTCTCTTTAGTGCCTTCGTGTTTTGGAATCCATGAAATGAAATATAAAAGTAAGTACATTATCATATTTCATGATCAGTTACAGAATGTCTACCTCTTCATTGGCATGAGATACTGTTGATGAAGCTAGAAGTTCAAGTAAGATCATGTTTCTTTTGACCTGTTGAGATCATTGTTAAAGACAGTAATATAACTACTAGTAAATATTAAAAGAGTTACATATTTTTCCCTCAGGAAATTAAGTTCTAAGTTAGATTTGTAACTCTAGCACTTATTTACTGGGTAACTTCCAAAACGTAGGCAAACTTTTATGAAAATTAAAATATTTTTATACTCTTTGGTAAATAATAGTTTGAGCTCCCTGCATGTCCCTTCCACCCCTCTGCTGTTCTGGTCATCTGATTCCCACACCCGGGACTCTCCAGATCTTTCCCTGATTCAACAACTAAAAGTGACAGCTGACAAACATTAGGACCAGTTTTCATTCTTATTGGTCAATCCTGTGCCATAAATAGCTTTTAATTATTCTATTATTCCTGGTAATATTAATCTTAAATGACATCACCATTGGTTTTTAAACTTTTGTTTTACCAAACTTGTTGTTTAAATAAAATTAATTAGAAAGAAAACAGAAACTTTTCTAGGTTCATAGAGTAAGCCCCCTAGAGCACCCATTGGTCCTCCTTCTCTCCCTCCAAATCATTTCAGCTGGTTTCTAAGGCACTCAATTGGAACTCAGGAGTTACCAGAATAATTTACAAACCACAACTGCTAACCCTTTCCTCAGTGACACTCATAATATTTAATCATACTTTGGAGCCAGTTTTGTCATTGAGACAAAGTGGGGGATGGATACCAAAAGCTAGCCTAGAGGAAGTACAGTGTGCTGTGGCATAAAAATGATGAGATTAGAAGGGAGTGCCAAATGTCAGATTATGGAACATTAAAAATGGCAATCTTAGAAACTAAGGTATCTCCACAGATCAAGGAAGCCTAGGTGACTGTAGTTCAAATTTTTAACCTTCTAAAGCTATAATTATCTCATGTGTAATAGGCATAGTTATACTATCTTGTTATTAAAAGTGGCAAGATCCAGCCACTAGGCTAACAATTAGGAAGCAATTTATAAGTCTAAGGTTAGACTGAAGATCCATAAAAAATAAAGCAGCAAACTAGTCACCAAGAAAGATTGAACACAGAGAAAAAGTCACTGGAATTAATAAACCGAAGACTATTTCTCAATACCCAAATTGGAGTCTTGGTATTAAAACTGGAATTCAAGCCAGACTAGGAAATTGGACATTTATTCATTAAGAAAGATAATAATGCCAGCTTTCTGTCTCAGGTACTTGGACTACTGAGATGAACAAGACATACATTCAAATTAGGTGTGAAAACAGCTTAACTAGAGATAAATCTGTGCCTGTATTAAAATATTTTTGTCATTTCATTATCAGTGCTGGTAGCAAAAACTCATATCTTTCTAGTTACCCTACCTTCTCCATTTAGCTTTTTACCATTCAAGCTCTGTAGTCACACATGCATCAGTCTCTAAAGATAGTGCTTTTGGTCCTGGACTCTACCCAGGTTTCCTCCCCACCTTTTTTGCTAATGGTGGATTGGTCCCTTTCTTTATTTCCCTTTGTTATTCAAGTGTTCAACTTCAAGTATAAGGCAAAAAATAAAAATAAATATACTAAATCTACCCTCTGAGCTGTGTAGATAAAACAGGGGACCAGCCAAGTAGGATCCTGGGAAGCCATCTATATCAGGACTCAGAATGTCAGAAGAGATGGAAACATGAAGAAAATAGTATTTATCCGACTTCTCTCAGAGAAGATGCTCTAGGCGTTTCTGGTGAGCAACTTGGTGAGGGGTAAGGCTTACCAAGACCCTGCTCAAGGAAAATAGATGCTCACTAAATTGCCTGAAAAATATAGTGGGTTGTGTTTACTGCAGGAGTTTTACATCCAGAGTAGAGTGTGCAAATGTGAAGCCATAGCTGCATGACTTAAACCAGGTGTAGAATTTTTTTTTTCTAAGTGACCAGATAGTAAATATTTTAGGTTAAAATGATCTTTGTTGGCACCTACACAACTGCGCTGTTGATGAGCAAAAGCAACCAGAGACAATATGTACATGATTGACATTGGCTGTGTTCTAATAAAACTTTGTTGATAGACCCTCACATTTGAATTTCATATTATTTTCATGTGTTAAGAAATATTATTTATCTTTTAATAATTTTTTATTTCCATGGTTTAAAAATGTAAAAGTTATTATTTGCTGATGATTAGACAATGGGCTGAATTTGGCCTGTGAGGCACAGTTTGCTAATCCCTGACTTAATATTGAAGAATTGAGCGCAGCCCCCAGGAGTCCGGTTCTAATCCTCCCCCATGCTGTGCTCATGTGCTCAGCCTGTTTAAATAAAACAAACACATTAAGAATATAAATTTGAAGTGCCCTTCAGGTTTGGTCCTCTAGGTGCCTGCCTTTTTCTACTTGCCCCTCTCTCTCTAACACCCTTTTCCTCCAGTTCTCTTTTTTTCTTCACTTTAACTCTTCTGTAAGGCACTATTTTTTTTTATCATTATCTCCACCCCCATGCACACACTGTTTCTTTGTTTTTGATCCCTGCATTTAATTTTACTTTTCTATCTTCTGGGACTTCGCTTCAAACCTTGCATTAATTTGGCTAATAGCTAATTATAAATTAAGAGAATGCTCTACAAAAGTTATTTGCATTTTGATGACATACCCCGATGACTGAAAAAAATCAGAAAATCTAAAAGCTTTTAGAATTCTCAAGGCCAAGCTGGGAGAGGAGAAGAGTTAAAATTGGAGAACAGAAGAATCTTTCAGGCACCATATTAACACCTCCCATCAGATCAGCGACATGAAAGCCCATGTACCTAGTGGTATTTACTCTACCTCAGTCGCCTGTGTCCTTGTCTTTACATAGTTTGCTGTTCTGTGTTCTCATGATAGAACTCTATAGGCAATATTAATCAGTAGCCATAATGCCTAATCGATAGGGTGATAATATATTTCACAGCCTTAGCCTTTCCTACAGCCTAAGTGGATTTTATTTTGATTTATATTCCAGAATGAAATCTGGGGAGATGTGAGGATATTGGCAGGATGATCACAAGAAAACTAATATGCCTCACTAAGAATGGTGTCAGCTGTAATTATTTGGGCTTCTCTTTTTTTATGGAGCTATTATTCATTGATATACTTTACAAAAAGTATTTACTAAGCAAGAGAGATAAAATCCAGAAGTTTAGAAGAAAGAGGAACATTATATTGGCTCAATTTAATGATGTGAATTGAATTATAGCATATCCTGAGCAAGCATGATCTAACTACAAAATAAGCACATTTCTACAAGAAAAAGAGTATGTCCAGAAACAGTATCTGTTGTTTGAAGTCATGGAAAGAAGTATGATGCTTTAAAATTATAGACAACTTTCCTACAGCAAGTCTATAAAGAAACAATATGTAACATCACTGACTAGAGAACTCATTGAGACGGTGTATTTTCTTGCTTCATCCACCCAAATAGAACTTACTACTTGCCATATGTCAGACACTCAGACATCTAGTATTTGGGGGTGACGGGTAAAAGCAAATATGTAAATATCATTTTTTTTTTAATCTCTGGTGTATGTATAATTCCCAGGTCTTACCCCAGGTTAAGTCACCACCCCATAGAAGGTTCTAACAGTACTTTGGTAGCCTATTGACTCTGTGTCATTAATATGTTAGTAGACCATTAATCATATTTTGAATATTTTTGTTTAAAAAGCATTGTTAAAAAATGTTAAATGGTGACCAGATTAGTCAGAAAGTCATAGCATATATTTAAGAAAAAGAAATAGGAGGGTCCTTCAGACCAGAGCTTGGCAAACTTTTTCTGTATAGGGTGAAATAGTAAATACTTTCAGCTATATGGTCAGTTTTTTGTCATAAAAGCTTAACTCTGCCATTTGCCCCAAGGATTGTAGTTTCCTAACCTTCATAATATATTAGATTTATTTTAAAGGTGAGGAAATTGAGACCCAGAAGTGCCAGGTGCACACAAATCACCCAGTTTAGTAATGAAAATTAATTACTATATATTTGGCCCCCTTAACCCTTACCTATCTTCCCTCCTCCCCGCTTTTGCTCTGGTAATGAAAGATTTGACTTTGGGTGGTGAACACATAATGCAATATACAGGTGATATATTGAATTGTACACTTGAAATCTATATAATTTTATTATTCAGTGTCACCCCACTAAATTTAGTAAAAAATAATAAGAATCAATCAAGATAGATAATACATTCACATTCTTATATTCTAATGCATTTGTTATATCTTAAAATATTATAACTTAATGAGACCTTAAAAAATCTCTCTTCCAAATTCTTTAGACGTGAGAAAGGTGAGTCTTGGGGGAATATGGATTGTCCATACTTTTTAGTGCCAAAATGAGACGCAACAGAGAGATTTCATGACATCTGTTTTGGTGCTTTTTCACCTGAATCACATTATGATTTAAATTGCCATGATATGAGACTTATGTATTTATTAATACAGTAAGCACATCTTGAGTATCTACTGTGTTAAGCCCTGGTATCGGTGCTGTGATAAATAGTAATACATAAAAAGAGACAGTTGACTTCAAAAAGATTAGAATCATGCAAATGAACAATCTCAGGAATGATATAATAAAAAATGTCTACCTGAAAAAGAAGAAACTGATGGCTTCTGAACTGAGCTAAAATATATTTATTGAATTAAATCTGAAATTAAGTCTACTACTTCTAAGAAAAAAGATTAGAGGATAAAATCTTTGAGTTCCAAATGGCTCCAAATGGCTACGGAACTCACTGTGTCAAAATTTTACCATCCTGGCCAAATAATTGAATCCCTAGTTAAAATGACAATTTTATTACTTTAGTTAATTTGTTTTCTCAAAAAATATTTTAAAAATGACTGACTTTATTCAATCACTCTCCTGATCTTCCATGATAAGTGGGGCCCTTCCTGTTGCTTTTTACTGCACCATCATCTGCTTGCTGGGTCATACATTTACACTTGTTGAAATATTTTGACTTAGGAACTACAAGCTCAAGGAGGACAGAAAGCATGTTTATTTTATTCACGGCTGCATACTCAGATTTTACTAGTGCCAGGAGTATAATAAGTACTCATTAAGTATCTGAGTCACACAGTATTGGTCTGGGTCCAATATTAAGACAGGACATGGTAATCTGAACTGGAAAAGTTTATTATAAAGAATTAGTAATTATAATAAAGGTTTGGGTTAACAAGGGATTAGGTAGTGAGAAGAGACCACTACAGAATATAGAAATAGCAAACATAAGGAATAGTCACTAACTCCAGGCCTGTGAGAAAACACTTAAGGAAGATCTTCCCCCGAATCCCCGCCCTCCCCAGCCCCTGGGCTTGCTGGGACTAAGAGCTAGACTCTTTTATGAAGCAAGATTCTTGAAACTTAGCACTGTTGACCTTCTGAGTCAGATAGTTTTGTTTTTGTTGTTGCTGTTTGTCAACACACACCACATCATGACAACTAAAATTGTCTCCAGACATTACCAGATGTCCCTCGGGGGAACAAAATCACCCTAACTAAAAAGGACACAGCCATGGCTTGCAATGGCTGTGAAGAGCTTTGATGCCATGCCAGTAAAACTTGCACAAGATTTCTACCCTGCAGGGTTCCAGGGTAAGCTGTTCACAGAGTAAGTTGTTCAAGTATAAAACTACCTGAAGGGATGTCTGCTGGGGAGGCTGCTGGCTGCTTGATCTTACTGGCCTGCATGTACTAAAGTAGCCAGAAACTGGAGAAGCTGCAAGAACATTGCAAACACACTAGAAGCAGGAAGTAAAACCCTTTACTCTTATCTTGTCTGCCAGTGTTCTCTACTGGCAAAGTTCCAGGGCCAGCTGGCAAAGAAAAATTACTTAAATAGCCCAGATCTCATTTTTACAGAGCAGTCAGAAATGATGATTTTAGAGCTGACATTACAGATTCCAAACCAAAACCTATTCCGAGGTCCAGAGCTATAAAAATAAATAACAGTATTTTTGCCTGCCTTGGGGTAAGTCCTGGTCAAAACAGCTGCATAGAAAAATCAACATGAGAAACTGTTGCAGTGTGAACAAAATGCTTGGGAGAGAACTGAGGATGGAGGAAGGTGTTCTGCCTATAGCATCTGAGAGGGCTTGCTAGACAAAGTGAGTCAAATTTGAGCAGAGATTTTACATTAAAAGAGGGAAAAGTGTGGGCAGCTCTTGCTGAGAGAAGGACATACACAAAGACAAGAAATTTTGGAAAGCCATTGTTCAGTAATGGCAAAAACAGAGAATTTATAGGGCAAGTAATTGAACAGTTGATTAGACCCGTGGAGTACTGGGAGACACAATTAAAAGGAAGAGATGGGGACAGATTATAAAGAAATCTAATATCTCAAACTAAAAGAATATGGATTTTATTGTCTAAGCAATAAGGAACCAATATAGGCTGTTGCTGCAATTTGTATCTGATTTTGGAGAAAGAGGGTAGGAGATTGAGTCTAGAGGGGAGGAACTCAAGCAGAGAGATTGCTGAGACTGCAGCCACAGTCCTGAGGATTATTCACTGGTGTTTAAGAGTCTAACATTATTCTAAAGCAGATTTATAGGAATAATTAAGTGTGGAAGATGAGAGAAAAGTGCTTCTATCTTGGGAGACTGGCGGTTGTTATAACAGATCAAGAGTAGGGGAGATAAAGCAGGTAGGTCAATTTAATTATGGATATGTTAATTTCCAACTGCCTAAGTGATATTCAGATATTCAGACAGAGAAAAGTCTATATCTAGTTAGAAATGAGTTTTTTTCTTTTTTTCCGTACAATCCTATGATGAATGGAAATTGATGTTCGAGTTCACAATTAATCTACTTTAAAATATTACAATCAGACTTTTGGTTTTGTTAACTACGAAGATGGTTTTGTTTTACACTGATGCATATATATTTATTTATTTTATCTGTAAATGCTTAAAACATTTCTATATTTACAATGCTTGCATTTCTTCCCATTGGATGTTTTAAAAACTGTTGTTTAGAGATTCGGCAGTGTCTTTGGAACTCATAAACCAGTTGTATGAATTAAAAAAAAAAAACCTGAAAACCTTCAGTTTCCAAATCTAAAAAAATCAATCTAAAAAAGATCATATTTGAAATTCTAGGTTGGAAATTCTCTTTAAAAGTCTTCCAGATAGCTGTTTTTGGGGGTAGAAGATTATAACACTCTTTATGTTCTAGAGGTAAAGCAGAGAGGAGAGGATGCCACAATCAGTTTCCGACAGAAGCTTAACAATTAGTTTAAAAATCAACAGTGTAATTATTAAGTTTGGAAGCTGAATTTTGCTTTAGATATTTACATTGCTTTTTTTGGTAGAGTTAAATGGTTTTGCTTTCCTGGTGAGACAGTTATTAGGCACAGCTAAAGATCTAAGGCTTTTCTTTTCAGGATATCTAGTAGTTGTTATCATTTTGTAATTCATATTGGGTTAGGATTAGCTACAATAACAGTGAAACCTTATTCCCAGACTAAGGTTTACTTACAAAGGAGGACCTTTCAGAATTTGCTAGTTTGGATGAAGAGTACTGGTCATATTATACATCACCCTGCTAATATCACGTAATTGAGTTAATATTGAAACAGAAACTTAACCAGTAAAGGAAAATCAAGATTTGATAGTTGGAAAGGATGGTGGTGTTCTTCTAGATAAACTGAAGATAGTGTATTTTCATCTAGAAGGAAAATCCTCTTGGGCCGAAGGGAACTTTTATTTTTGCATTATTCTCACAGGAATGTTTTTGTTCTGTTTTGTTTTTTACTTTTTTATGCAGGCAATGTCTGGTTATTGTAAATGAAATAACTGTTTTTAGAAAAATTAGAAAGCAGAGAAAAATGTAAATATACTGACATTCAACAGTAACTACTGTTAATACTTGAGTATATTTCTTTAAAAAGTGAGATCACGCTAAAATTTTTTTCTTCGTCCACATACAAAGGCAGCATAAATACATATACAGACACATACATACTTACACATGTAGAGATAGGTATAGATAGATATATGGATAGGCAAATTTTAGTGTCATCTGTTGAACACATGTGCCAATCACAAAGCCAGTTGATACCTATGTGCCTACATACATAGTTTCTATTTCAGTAAACATTCAAAGAGTACTTTTCTCTTCCATTTAAAGGTAAGCATTGCTCCAGAGAGCCAAAGTATTGTGTTGCAAAACATATGAAATAAGTTGAGGAATAACTTTGAACCTAATTCTCTCTGTTTTCAAAATCTGTTAATCACATTATCATGTTGCATTAGTAATTCACCATGTTAATAAAAATGTCTCATGAGTATAATTTGCATCTCTTTATCTCCTTACTAAATGTGCTTGAACATGGAAGCTCATTTTAATTTTTTTTATTTTGTGAAACATTTTTTGCATATGCCTTTGTCTCTATATATACATTCAAAAGTCATTGGTTTGGTGATTCTAACTGAAGGCTTGTGAGGAAATGATATTTTCTGGAAGAACATAAAAAAGTATAATTAGTATAAGATGTAAGAAACAAGGGTCTAGTAAAAATCAGTCTACCTGGGATCAATCCCAGGTCTGTCACTTTCTAGCTCTTTAGTCTCAGGCAATTTATATAATCTCTCTAAGCCTTATGTCTTACCTCTTGTTTCCAACAAGAAAACTTGACGATATCTAGAGACTTTTGTTTTTAATTGTCACAACTGGGTTTTATAAGAACATCTAATAGGGGTGAGGAATGCTGCTAAATCTCCTGCAATGCACAGAACAGGCCCTACAACAAAGAATTATCCAGTTCAAAATGTCAGCAGTGCTGAGTTTGAGAAAACTCACTATAAACTTTTTGTAAAGTAAGGCAATTCTAATTTCCTCACAGAGTTGTTAAGTTTCAATGAGACAATGTAGGCAAAAAAACAACACTAAACAAGTAAGCAATAAATACAAGAAAAATAAGTAAGTCAATCGATTGAGTGGAAAAAGTGGGGAAAGGACACAATTTGGCTTACTGCTTATCTTTAAGGGATAGCACAGGAAGCAGTGTGTGATACATGCTGAGAAATAGCGTAAAGGAGATGAAAGGGAATCAGAAAAGTGAAACAGCAGGGAAAAAAATATAGCAGTTCACTGCAGCGCCACAAGTTTCTATTTCATTGTCTAAAACTCAAGAAATCTACAGCCATGCCACCCTGAAAAAGCCCGATCCTGTCTGATCTTGGAAGCTAAGCAGGATCGGGCCTGGTTAGTACTTGGATGGGAGACCACCTAGAAAGACCAGGTGCTATAGGCATAAAAAATAAAAAATAAGGGATTGTAAACTGACAAGGTTTTTGTAATCTGTGAGGTCAACGAAGGGTTGCCTTGCCTAAAAATTTTTTAAATAATAATAATAATAATAATAATAATAATTAATAAAGCTGAAGAAGGTAGTCATCAGGGCCACGGATCTCAGATAGATTACTGAGGATGGGACCTGGAGAGAGACCGCTAGGATTAACAGCAGATTAGTGATAACTCTGAATAATAAGAGTGAAAGAAAAGTAGGAAAGAATGCCAGATTGCAATAGGTTAAAAATTAAATTTAAAATGCTGGCTATTTGGTCACAATGGATAGTTGTTTTAGGATTAGATAGACCATCCTATTTATAGACTAAAAGGAAGGGAAAGTCTAAAGGAAGACAATAAAACAATAAGAAATACTTTAATTAATAGATCAAGAGTCTGGAAGAGAGAGATGAAAGAGTTTATGTCAAGAGTAATAAAGAAGGAATTTGTTTTAGAAAGAAGTTTGAGTGCTTCCTCCAGGAGAGAAATGTAATGATAATGTCACTGTATTTTAGGTCCAGGGAAAGAAATGGATACCAAAATTTAACTTTTTGTGAACCTCTCAAAAATTACTAATGAAAAGTTTCTTAAATAGCCCAGATACATAAGATATATCTTCTAAATTATCATTACTATTTCTTCATAAAACTTCCTGTTACGAGCTGAATTAGGGACCCTACCTTCATACATGGAAGTTGCAAACCCCAGTGTGACTGTATTTGGAAATAAGGCCTTTACAAGGCAATCAAGGTTAAATGAGGTTCCAAATCCAAAGATTTGGTATTATAATAAGAAAAAGAATCATTAGGAGGGTGTACACAGAGGAAATGCCATCTATAAGTCAAAAAGAAAGGCTTCACCAGAAAGCAAATCTTGATCTTGGATTCCCAGCCTCCCAAACTGTGAGATATTAGATTTCTGTTGTTTAAATGACATAGTCTGTAGCATTTTGATATGGCAGCCCTAGCAGACTGATATACTTTCTAATTGGGACTTCTATAGATATAATGCAACAGAAGGAACAAGATGATCTATTAAAATGAAAAGTATTTCTCTTAAAGAATTAATCAATAAAGCAAATATGAGAGAGAGAGCAGATATTTGATAACAAATCCTAGCCCCAGCTATTAACCAGGTGGCTCCAGCTTTTTTTATTGGGAAAATATGAGTCAGAGTCAGGTTGTTTCCATTCAAATTCCAGTGCTGACACTAGCCATGTGACCTTGGGTAAGTTACTTAATTGTTTTAGCGTTTGTTGCTTTATCTGTAAAACAGATGATTCATGTAAAATAGTCTGTACAATTGCTAACACATGCTAGTTATTATTTTCATGTTTTGCTTGATAGTTTGTTGTTACTAGATTCTCAAGCATTCTGTCACATTAAAAAATATATTTATCTCTTAGCTTCTAATAATTTTCTCTTGTAAAGTTTTTATTTCCCTTTTCAGTCATGTAATGAGAACAGAAATAAAAAGTCCAGTGACAGATCAACTGTAAAAAAGTTAAGGATGAAAGTTGTTTTTGTTTCAAAGAGTTACAAGGAATAAATAAATAACTACACTAAAAAGATATTTTGGATAGATTTCTTATGGATTCTTAGCATTTTATTTTCAATTTACTTAGAAAATCAGTGGCGTACACAATATTTTATGTTCCTATGCCATTTTCATTAGCTAATGTTTCCTAGAGGCAGTTTTTAAATAGTCAATTACAAAAGTGAATTGTTTTAACTAATATCTGATATAATTGATACATGTACATAAACTAAACTATATCAACTGTAGATCTTTATTTTTTTTAAATGTGGCTTATTTATTTTTACACAATTTTTAAAAAAGTTTTGTCAATTATATGGATTTATAAATTTGAAATAATATCTAAGTAGAAAAACTTTAAAAATATTTAATAGATTAAATAACCAATGCTGCCGTAGATTATGCTTTGGGAATAGGAAAATCCAGAGAAAAATGGAACATTTGTTTGTGTATTCTTATTGGGAAAATAGATCTCAAATTGTCTTAGAATTAAGAAGCTATTGCATTATGAGAATAGTTAAATAATTTAGTATTGATAATTTGTTTCTAATGGAGAAAATGGATTATATTAATTGGATATATATATATATATATATATATATATATATATAACATCATTGTTTTTAATGTCAAAACAGTGACATTTTAGCTCATAAAATCAATAACAAAGAATAATGCATAATGCCTACTTTTGTGAGCATGTTTTTGATTTTGTCAAGGTAAAGAGAATTTCTAACACTTTAAATAGCTGGTCAGCCACACAAAATCTTCTAGTGCATAGATTATCCGATTTAAGTATAGTTGAGAGGTTTTTTTCCTTAAGAAAAATGAAACATAAATTTGTCATATTACGGCAATCTACGCTTAGAAGCATATTTCCCTCTATAACCTAAAAAGCTAAACTATCACAGGAGATTTGATTCTAATTTCTTCTGCTTTTAATTGAAAATTAAAGTTATGCTACATTTTTAGACCCTTTCTTTCACTTTAATTGCAATTGGGATTCATAGACATAAATTCCTTTATAGTCTAAAATCATTATACCCATTTAATGTCCTATATATAATTTGATGATACATTGCTAAGTGTTTCACATCACTTCACCCATATTTATACCAATGTATGTCTTAATTATGACCCAAAGTTTAGATAAAGAGTTTATTATAAATAAATTTTTGTTCTAAAAGTTCATTATTTACATAGATGAGTTCTTAAAGAGGCACATAGGACTTTTAACTTATTTACTTTAAATTAAAAAAAAAATTCTTAAAAAAACTTAAATGTTTGCCTGTCTTTTTGTTATACACGTGAATTAATTCATGTCAAATTTTTTATATACCAGGCTATATATTCTAGTTCCGAAAGAGTTATTGAGTAATAAGATCGACTAGGTCTGACCTTGTGGAAGTAAATTCTAGTAAAGGAATGATAACAGGGATTTAAACAAATGAACTAAAACTCGTTTTTAGCAAGTGATAAGTGCCGAGATGAAAATAAAATGGGTTAAACTGACAGAATAACAGTAGTGAGGGTTTAGGGTAGAGGCTACTTTGCAGTGTCTTCTCAAGACACACTTTCCAATTTTCTCATTTATTGAGGAGGCTTTCTTTTCTCCATTTTGTATTTTTGGTTCCTTTGTCAAAAAACTACATGCAAAAGAATGAAACTAGACTGCTATTTGTAACCATGTACAAAAATTACTTCAAAATGAATCAAAAACCTAAATATAAGACCTGAAATAATAAAATACGTAGAAGAAAACATAGGCACTAAACTTGTGGACCTTAATCTTAGGTAAGATTTTATCAGTTTCACCTCAGAGGTAAAGGAATTAAAAGCAAAAATAAATGAGTAAGATTATAACAAACTTAAGATTCTGCACAGCAAAGAAACCAACAAAACAAAAAGGCAACTGACCAAATGGGAGAAGATATTTGCAAACACCTCCAATAAGAAGTTAATATCCAAAATATTTAAAGATCTCATACCACTTGACAACTGAAAACAAACAATCAAATTAAAAAATGGTCAGAGAACTTCATCAGACAGTTCTCCCAAGAAGATAGACAAATAGCCAATAGATATAGGAAAAGATGCTCAACATCACTAGCTATTAGAAAAATGCAAATCAAAACCATGGTGAGATACCACCTCATGGCTTTCAACAAGACAAGTAATAGCAAATGTTGGAGAGGTTGTAGGGAAGAAGTAACCCCTATGCATTTTTGTGGGAATATAAATTGGTACAGCCACTATGGAAAATAGTATGGAAGTTTCTCAAAAAATTAGGAGTAGAATTACTACGATGACACAGCAATCCCTCTTCTGGGTATCTACACAAAAATTTTGAGAACATTTATTCATACAGATGTATGTACCCTGATGTTCATCACAGAATTATTCAGGTGTCCCAGATGAGGAAACAAATGAAGTGTCCTCCACAGATGATCGAATAAAGAAGATATACATATATACAATGGAATATTACTCAGCCATAAGAAGAGATGAAATACTGCCATTTGAGACAACATGGATGGATCCTGAGAATGTCATGCTAAGTGAAATAAGTCAGAAAAAGTTGAGAACCATATAGTTTCACTCATAAGGGGAATATTAAACTAAAAACAACAAATGAACAAGACAAAAAACTCATAGACACAGATAACAGTATGGTGGTTACCAGAGTAAAAGGGGGATGGGAGGAGGATTGAAAAGGGGGTAAAGTATATGGCGACAGAAGGAGATTTGACTTTGGGTGGCGAACACACAGTGCAATATACAAATTAAATATTATTAAATTGTACACTATATAATATTATTAACCAATGTCACCCCAATAAATTCTTTTCAATTTAAGATATAATAACACAGTTGAGCTGATGCCTAAATGGCATTAAGAAAAGTCATGTAAAGAGTTAGAGAAAGAATGTTCTAGACAGAGGACAAAGTCTCTGAGACAGATTTACTCTAAGGTCAGAGTGAGTGTAGCAGGAGAAATCAGTAGGAGAGGTTGTACAGGAGTGATGCGATTTGATTTATGTTTTTATAGATTAACTTACCTATTGTGTAAGGACAAGAGTGGTAGTAAAAGAAAGGCAATTATAGAATTTCCAAAGGAGAGAATAGTGGCTGGGACTAAAAAGGAATAGAGAAAAGATGATTCATTTTCTATTATTGAAGGTAGAATTACAGGATTTAGTGTTGGATTATATCTAAGAGTGGAAGGATGAGAGAAAGAGAACAATTTAGAATAGGCATCTGCTACCATTTTCTGTAAAGTGACAGGTAGTAAATATTTTCATCTTTGCAGGCCCTACTGTCTCTGTTACAACTAGTCAACTCTGCTGTTCTTTGTAAAAGCAGCCATGGGCAATATATAAAAGAGTGAATGTGGCTGTTTTCCATTAAAATTGTATTTACTAAAACAGGCATGGGCCAGATTTGGCACATAGGCAGAAGTTTGCTGACTCCTGATCTAGAATAACTTGCAGGATTAAGAAAGATGTTTTCTTCTGGAAAACCTTACTGTGCAGAGGCTAATAAATGCTATGAGACCCCAGCCTTCCCATATTAGTGCCACCATAAAGGCTGTGATGAATAAAGTAGAGACCATGGGCCTGTTGGAGAAAAGATTTTATTATCCAGGGAAGTCCTACCACCTCCCACAATTCCCAGGCCTCTTTTTCTATTACCTGAAGTAAACCAGCAGATGCTCAGATTATGTGTTTGTTTTGATTTTCTATACTACCCATGTATGGTAGAGTGGTTAGACACATACAGGATAATGAATTTGACTTATGTAAGATTTTTATCTGTGATGCTGACATATACTCTATTCTTTATGTAACTACACTTTTTAATAAATATTTTATATTACAGTTTTGTTCATATATTAATATTTATTAACTGTAGCTATAAATTCTTTAATATGCCATTTATTCTTTAAACTTTCTTCTAAATAAAAATATATACAGAATTTAATGTTTTTCCGTATTTCTGGAAAAAAACTATTTAAATATAGAGTAATTAAATTCCAGGACTAAGGATACCTATAGGCATTATAGTAATTGATGAAATAGCTACTCCATTAGTTTATTCAATAAGTACATACTGGCAGTATCCAATGTGCAGAGACTTCACCAGCATTAGGAATGCATGCTCAGAAAAACCTGAACATTAAGGAGTTCGGTGTCTGCTGGAAACTGACCAAAAACCTCCCAGTTTTAGAACTCTGTGATAAGTGCACTGAAAAAGCAACCACAAGGTGTCAGGTGGGATTCCGGAAGGGACATATATAAAAGAGAAGGTGAGAGAGAGGTGAACTGTCTACAAATGCTTCTCTAAGGATCTGTGCTCAGGACTAGTTTTGTTTTGTTTTAATTTCCAATCTATCATAGATAAGTGCTTTTATGAAATAAAATACAAATTGATTACTAGAAAATAAGATGAAGAAAGGCATAAAGATATATGCTCACTTTTAAAAATATTAGATTGAACATACATAAAATTATATGTCAATAAACATCAGAACAAACATAACACTGCATAAAAGGAATTACAAAAATTGATCATATTGTCATCGAAAGTATTTGTATAGCAATAAAAAAAGAGAATGGCTTTAACACTTGTTTTGCAGTCATAACAAAAGCAAAATTTGAGTGAATTAGCAATTCTTTGACCTAACAGCAGTAGGTTCACTTTTAAAAAAACATTGTGTGTGTCAATATTATTACTGTGCCAAATGTGCTTCTTTCTTGCCTGTTAACTTTTCTGATTTAGGTTGGGTTGATAGAAATGTTAATTACAGGAAATAATGTGTACCTAAACTGTTTTATGATTTGTTTAATCTCTGAGAAACCACACTCAAAGAGATGACTTGTCATAAATAAAAAGAGTAATTTTTAAAACAATTGCAACATAGGATATTCATTTTTTATTTTTTTACCCTGAATGGAACAAGTGATGTTCTATTCTCATTAATTATTCATTAAATTATAGCCAGTTCCATTTATCCTATAAAGTTGTGCCAAATTTAAATTATTTTTTAATAAGAGAAGTAGATTCTGGATTTTGCATACTTTGGCTTACAATTAGCAAACCAATCTTAAAATGTCACATATTTAACATTACCCTCCTCTGTATGACTGATATGCAGTTTGTACCAAAGATTTCTCACCTCACAATTTGACAATAATAGGTCTATACCTTGTTAAAAAATATGAGTCTACTCATCTTGCCCTTGGATATCTTAGTGATGTCAAATTGCTGTAAAATTTTCTAGACTTTTTTATTAATATCTTCACAGACCAGTAACAGTTTATCAATCATATTTTGAGTAGCTCTAGCTACACAAGATCCCTGAATTTAATCATGGTCAGGTAGGGTGAATTATATATAAGAATCTTGTGTCTAACTATTTAAGATACATATTTACAAACCCAAAATGGTTTGGAAAAAAATTCAAAATACATATTTTAAAACATATTAAATTTTTATTAAGCTATAACATATTCTTAACAGTTAAAGATTAAAAGTCAAAAAGAGTAAAAAATAAAACCTTAAGCCAGAAATATTACAAATGCTTCAACAGTAAAATTATTAGATTAGCAAATAAATAAGATTGAGAAATTTAGTTATTTAATATAGGATGTTTCTACATAATCAAGCATGTCTGACACTGAATTTTTTTTATTTAATCATTAAGTTGGTTATTATATAAACACAAACATAGTCAAAAGTAAAATAAGTACTAAAACAATATGGTTCCAACTTTGAAATAACATTACAACATTTCTACTAGAATATGTGCCAAAATATTAATGTTTATCTCTGGGCTGTAAAATTACAAGTAATCTTCATATTTCTGGAGTGTGTTAGGGCCTTCCAAAATTTTAATATATTACCACTGGTATCAGATAAAATACAAATAAGAAATTCAAAACTAGACCATGCAATTTGACGAATATGATAAGCCTACTCAACTCTACAAGGCTCTACCCTGAAGAAGACAAACCATATAGACATATTAGACATGAAAACTTGGTTAACACTCGACCAATTTTTGTTCCTGAAAAATAACAGTTAAAATATGAGAGTTTCTGAAATCAATTCTTAACTTTTGATTTCTTTGGTCACTAAGACAATTAGGATCATTATTTTAAAATTTTGGTTCTTTTAAAGTATATAATTATAATCAGGAAGTGGTTTTTGTGTTATTTTAACCAATTTTTTCTAATAAATGATCTCCATGATGCAGGAATATTGTTACAAAGGAAAGGCAGAGACAAACAAATGTCTAACATTTCAGCGTGTATAATATTCTTTTGTAAATATAAACATATGTGCAAAAAAAATACCAATAAAGAAACTACTTGCTCATAAAAGTGTCATTGCTTTCTCTGAAATTGCTAACATATATAATTTTTTTAGACACTAAAGCCTTCCTTCAGGTAAACATCCAACCATTGTTCACCTTCTACCTTGTATTATAATTTTTTTTAATCTCTAATATAAGGCTATAATTTCTTTAAGGGTATATCTTATTCTCTTTGCATAATCCACATTGAATCATTTCTTAAAGTCAGTAGTCATTACATAAATACATTATATATATATATATATATATATATATATATATATATATATATATATATAATTTGGATGGATGGATGGATGGGTGAATAATTGAAAGAATATGGATATCGGTTGATTTTATTGTAATTGGGGCTTATTTTCCCTTTGAAGAAAAATATACTGATTTGGTACTTGATAGTATAAACTACTAGTAAGTACAGCTGTACTGGTTATGAATAAAACAAGCAAACAAAAAATAACAAACACAAGAGCCTTTACCTAAAGGCACAAAGTGAACAGATTTTATTGATTAAAAATACCAAAATAATGGATAACTCTAAAATCTGGGACTTAGCTAGAAAACAAGTATCCTAACAAATTCTGGACATTAACTTTCTATTTTCTTTTAATAAATATATTTTAAAGGAGTTAACCAAGATTTAGTTTAAGGAAGTCTAATGGTCTATAATCATATAAGCTTGTCAAATTAAAGGAACTTTATCTAGAGTTTAGATAATGCTTAACAAGCATTTTACTTAGCACAATTGAAATATTTGTGATAATTTCTGGTTTCAGATTTCGCTTGACTCATTTTGACTTGTAATCTTTAACTGTTAAGAATAGATTGCCATCTTTTTAAGGATATAATCAAGAAAAAAACTGTTAAAAATGTTTTAAGATTATTCTCAAACCTTATTTTGAATTTCAAAGATTCTATTTTAAATGTTTTATACAAGATTCCTCAACAGTATTGTGGAATAGAGGACAGGTAATCATATGTTATTGAGTATGTATATGCTATGTGACTATAAAAAGTGTTACTTAAATTGTAAAGTGAAATATCAATGCTGTTATGTTTTAGCAGCATGATAATGCTAATTTCTGATATTTAGACTGCCTTTCTAATAAATAATTACTCATTTCTCTCTAGATGAAGTCTCATCATATCACAACTGAAGAACAAAATTATACACTTTTTAGACATACCACTGAGTAATCAGCTCCCTTCAGAAAGATGTTTTGGCTTAATAATGAAAACATTTTAGTAACTGAAATTATTACCCGCTGAGTTACTATCACTATAGTATAAAACAAAAAATTTTTCTAGAAAGATGCTCAAAGCCTTTTAACTGTTATTTCTTAACATATATTTTTATAAATAACATTTTTAATGTGAAAGGGTCATCATTTCTCCTCCCCTTTCCCTCCCTCCTTCCCTTCTGTCCTTTCTTCTTTCCTTTCTTCCTGACTCTCTTCCTCCCCTGCTTCTCCAGTCATCCTCCTCTCTTCACTCATCCTTTCTTCCTCTTTTTTTTTCTTCTATCCTTCCCTTGAAAGTATGTTTAAACTACCAGTATTAAGCATAAAGGGGATTTTCCATTTGCTCTCTATAGACCTCTCCGTACTCAACAAATAACATTTTATCCACTTCTTTAAAAAAATTGTTACAATTTGTTAAAATTTGATTTCACACCCCCAAGAAAAGTAATGAGAAAGTGCCTCATACTTAGGTGCATGGAATAATATTTGCTGTTAAAATTTTCTGTATTAAACTCTTTTGCTTATTAATGCCCTCTTCATTTATTCTGAAATTCTGTCTGAAGTATATGTGGAATTGGCTATTTTATTTTACAGTGCTACAATATAACTCATTCATAAATAGTGCATTTGTTTAAAAAGAGAATTTGATTATTTTCCTATAGTCTCCTATATTTGCTATAACTGATAAATAATATCTTATAGTTTCTGTTCATTCAGTTGTTAAAACTTTCAAAACATTTCAATATAATCCCTTTCCAAATAGAACGAATGTCTTCTCCTGTAGTATTCAAGAAATGTCATAGGACCTGAGTAAATATTTTAAAAGGCATCTAATACTTATGGTATTACTTCTCTAAATGTCTGTTTGATGAAAGTCCACACAGATGGCAGGTGTTCCTACAGAGTGTTTGCAAGAGGGAAAAATGAAACACTAATTAGTTCATACTTGCACCAGGAGCAATAAATTCTGTAATGCCATAAATTATGCTGTCAAGATGTCTTAAATTATTCACTGATCAGTGCAGGGATACACAGACAGAGACAGTCATTTGGAACATAGTAATATTACTTGAAAATTTCACATTTTCTTAAATTTCTAGTAAAGTATAGTGGTTGACTTATTGTTTGAGGAGACTTAGAATATCAGCAGGAGGTGCTTGTTTCATGTTTCAGAAAAAGTTATTTGGCCAGGATTGCTTTCTAAATAAAGATCTTTTACAAATATCACGTAGTTCCAATTCCAAAGCCAAGAATAAAGTCCTGTATTTTTAAATAGAAATTCCATACATTTAATCTGTAATTTAGAGTGCAGATTTGTGTTTTTATTCATTACCACTTCCTCTTCATCTATATATGTATGTGTGTGAGTGTTTGTATTGGTGTCTGTGTATCTAGGTGGATAGGTAAATACCCTATAAAGTGTACAATTCAATGTATCATCCGTATATTGCATGTGCGTTTAGCACTCAAAGTTAAATTTCCTTCCGTCACCATATATTTGACACCCTATATCTCTATCTACCTTCTCGCTCTCCTTCTTCCCTCTAACCACTAAGCTGTTGTATGTGTCTGAGTTTTTACTTGTTTGTCTTGTTCATTATTGCCTCCAGTTATATATCCCACATAATAGTGAAATCATATGGTTCTCAACCTTTTTTGTCTGACTTATTATACTTAGCACAATTATCTCAATGTCCATCTATGTTGGTTCAAATGGCAGTATTTCATCTTTTCTTATGGATGAATAATATTCTATTGTATGTACCACAGCTCCCTTATCCAATCATCTCTCAAAGGATACTGGCTATTTTCATGTCTTGGTCATCATGAATAACGCTGCAATGAACATCGGGCTGCATATATCTTTACAGATAAATGTTTTCAAAATTTTGGATAGATACCCAGAAGAGGGATTGCTGGGTCATATGGTAATTCTATTCTCAATTTTTTGAGGAACCTCCATACAGTTTTCCATAATGGCTGTAGTGATTGACATTCCCATCAGCAGTGGTTGAGGGTTATTTTTTCCCCACAGCCTCTCCAACAATTACTTGTCTTGTTGATGATAGCCATTCTTACAGGTGTGAGGTGGTATCTCATTGTGGTATTGATTTGCATTTTTCTGATAGCTAGAGAAGTTGAGGATACCGGTCCTTCTCAAACACTTTCAAAAACTGAAGAGGTAGTGCTTCCTAACTCACTTTATGAGGTCAACATTACACTGATGCTAAAACCTGTAAATTATAACATAGAAAAGGATAATTACAGACCACTATCTCTGATGAATACAGATGCAAAAATCCTAAACAAAATACTAGCAAATAGAATACATTAAAAAGATTATATCTGATATATTTCACCCAGCATTAGTTACCCTGTCCTCCCAGATGAGATCATTATCCAAGGGCCTGAAAAATAGCTACTCCCTCATCCCATCCCTCCCTCCTCCCCCCACCACCATCTATCTCTCCACCCACTACAGCAAGCCCTAAGCAGAATGTCAAGTTTCTCTTTATAGGTTAAAAAAAATAGTTTGTGAAAGTGATTAAGCAACATTTAAATTTAAATCAGTAACCACCCTACTAAGTGTCAGGACCTGAGTGTGTTTATTTTGTTGTTTAAAAAAACACACAAAGCCATTTGCATCATTAAGATAATAGTTTAATATAAAAATGTTATTTCTTTCAGTACTTTAAAATTCACACACATGTCAAATATAGCTAGAGATTTGAGAGTTATCTTCAAGACACAGAGTTAGAAGATGCAGTAAATAACTTTTAATGATCGCCTCCTTTCACATAAGTTTTCACTATTTTAGCTATATGACTTTAGGATAGTTTCCTAACCTTTCATTTTTTAGTATTCTCATCTATAAAATGGATACAATAATAACACATAAGATTATTGTAACTACTTAACTATTTGTTACTATTTGTAAAGAAGGTAGAACAATGCCAGACGTATTAAAACCATCTAAATGAGGGCTGCAATTATTATGGGAACACTTAAATTTTTTAACTCAGACTTTCCTTTTGTTTCTTCATTCTGGTTCAGTAGTTTTGTAATTGAGTATATATAAGAGTTACTGTACCTGATAGTATTTTGTAATTTTCAAGATTGTGTGTGTGCTTATTTTGTCCTGACTCTATAATATTTTATAAATATATAATAATTGAGATTTCACTATATAAAGTAAATCTGAACACAGTTCTAGATACATTGTAGGATACTGAATAAATTGGGTTTAAGTAGTTGCATTACTCTTTCTGATTTAAGCTAAAGTCAGTTTCATCACTCCTTCAAAATGAGTTGATTTTTCTATAATTATCTCCTATTAATTGTTTTCTTCTTCATTGTGCCTTTAAAGATTATTTTACTATTTTGTTAAGTGGAGTCAATGATGCTTATCTTTTATTGTTTGTTTGATAATGGAATTAATATATGATCATGAGAATTAAAAGAATAGTACCTGACATAAGTAGGCATTCGATAATTAGTAGATATTGTTATTTCAGTATTATAATCAACTCATTATCTTTGTGATATGTATCAATTAGTGTGCTACAGACTTTATTCTACCCAATTCTTTGAATATCTGCTTTTGTCAGATAGGGTTCTAAGTGGCAGGAACTGCAGAATGAACATTATTGAAGTTCCTGCTCTCATAGAGTTTATATCATTGCCCGATACATTTCTTAATAATGTATCTAAATTAAGTGTTTAAATTCATTTTCATTTAGATCCTTTTAGATTGTTTCAATACATCATTGACTAGGCTTTCATTGTTAGAACTTTGTAGGGCATTTATCTTATTCATTGTGTGTGTGTGTGTGTGTTTTTATAACAGCTCTTTCAAGCATTTGATCGGAGGATTGGATGATGTTTCTAATAAAGCATATGAGGATGCAGAAGCTAAAGCAAAGTAAGTGACATTTTTTCCTTTGGTCTTAATCTTGGTTTAAAAATTGATTTTAAATAGAATTATGATCAAATATTTTGTTGGACTTAACAAAGCCCAACACTCTGATGGGAAAAAACTAATTACTTAAGAAGAAGAAAAAGAAGCAAACTATTCAAAGTAATTTTACATAGTTTCTTTACTTTTGTATAGACAATTATCTCAACAAGGAAAATGGGCAGTTTAAAACCCAAAATAAACAATTGAATGTAAAGACATTATTTCTCCCACTGAAAATACTTAACAGAATGTGGCTGTGTTCAGTAGTTGTCTGTAAAACTGTATGGAAAATAATGAGACCAGAAATATTTCCCCATGTGGCTATGTCATTGCTTTACATTGAACTAATGACACAAAGTTATCAGAATGCTATGAGATAGTACATATCTCATTAATTATCATTTTTATATAACAATACAAATTTCTCTACTAAAATAATTTGCTTTAAAACAAAGCTTAATTTTTTGACAAAGTTTTCAAGTAATTTGAGATTGGCCTATTCTGCAAAATTTTTAGGTTACTTTTTAAAAATTTTAATCTGTATAATCCTCCTTTCCTTTTCACAATGAAGTAGTCAAGTAAAAATAATTTAGTGTTTAATATCATAAAGGATATTTGAAGGATTTAATCAAAAAATTTATCAGTAAACAGATATTTAAGGGGTAGAATTGATTGGTTGGTTTTATAGTAACCTAAAAGCAAAATACACACATACATTCCTGTATACACACATATATTGTATATTTGTATATTTACCTTGAGGGTCTATGAAGATTAAAAATTTGGTCTGGTAATAGAAAAAGTCAAAGTTCTTTTAAACTAAAGTATTCTTTGATCTATTTCTATTTCCCTGCTAAACTTGGATTCACTAATTAAAGTTTTTGTCTAACTCCTGTTTCCTCATTGAGGTCAATCACAGGCTTAAAATTGATCAGCGATGGGAAAGCAATTGTGAATTAGTTATATATGTCTCAATGTACTATTAGATATGTAAGAATAACTGTATATTTCATAAATGCTGGGCACTTATGGGTTCACTTTAACCATTTCAGTGAAAGGTAGTAATGAAACAAAGTCACTGAATAGATTCAGATAATTAGAGGGTAGGTGTGGCAACAGTTCTTTACATTGACAGAGAATAGGTCAGCATGAAAAATATGACCCTGAAGAAGGGCTGGAAGTCTGGAGTTCTGCTCCTGACCTTGTCATTCTCAACCAACTGACTTTGGCCGTGACTTAACACTTCCTTCTTAATCTCATTACTTTAACTTCAAAATAGTATTTTTGTGATTTAATTGATGGCAATATGTAAAAATACTTTCTATAGTATAAAGCGATATAAAAGTGGATTATATTGTTGATAGAAATAATCATCGAAATTATAACCTAATGCATTTGATATATGGTTTGAACTACAGATAAAATGATTGCATATCTATTATGTAAAAAATATTTTATCTGTGCAAGAATTCTTTAATCTTATGTAGGCAACTACTGTCACTTTGATAGCATATCATAAAATTAAACCTAGCCTGATACTATTTATAAATATTATTTTTATAAAAATAGTAACATTTAGTTAAAAAGTTTAATTATAATTAAACAAAAAAGGGCAATGATATGACTATATCAAAGTGATTAAAATATTGCTATTTGAAATTATTCTTGAATTTTAAAAAGTGAAATTAGTTTGAATTTTTTGTTCAATTAATACTAAATCCAAATGAATATGTAATCCACATTCCTTAATAGTAATAACTATTTAGAAAATAAAAATAACTTGAAAAATGTCTAAAATCATTGATCCAAATTCTAGAGAGATTGATAATATCACCTTTATTCCTCAAAATAGCCATGTAAATACATACATACATGCTAGAGGAGGTGTTGTTATGCTTTTTACAGTGTTAGCATTTTATAGCTTAATAATTAATATCTAAAGATTTCTAAAGTTAACATTATCTTTTAAAATTAGATATCCTATTACTCAGAGAAGGTAAATTGTGAATTATTCCCCAGGGACAGCCTTTAGTTGAACTAACAAGTTTAAACATCTATTTGAGTTAGCATTGTTGTCTCTCTCTATTGAATTTCTATCTCTTAAATACATTGTGACTTCACTTTGTATTTTAGGAACTTATAAGGTTTGCAAATATTGCAGTGATTAGTACAAAGCTTTAATTTCTCCAAAGTCTCTATATAATTCTGTTAATATCTATAAATTTCTATATAGATCAGAAAATCTATACCACTTAGAACTGTAATGTTGCTTTAGCTCCTCTGTGTAAGCTTTATTTTTTTTCAAGGTCCCCTTGATTTTGCAACATTCACTAAAGCTAAGATTAGTATTTCTTGAAACCCAACTGAAAAGATATTATTTATTCATGTAAGATTTTTGTTGGTATTGTCTCACTGACTATGCCTATTTGGGTAAAAAGGAAAAAAAGTAGAACTGACTATAAAGATCGATTTCGTTAAGACATTTAGAAACTCTATTATGAGAAACAATTAAGCCGTTAGCATAATCAGCCTTCAATGGCAAAATGATTCCACAAAGTGTACAGATCATCCCTTTCAGAAAAACCATACCAAGTATTTGGCTCCAGTATCTGGTTCAGGGAGACTGACTTGAGAGAACTGTCCCAGTGAAATGGCTCTGAAAATGCCTCTGTTGCAGAATTTGTGCCCTCAGATATATTTCCTACAAAGAAAATTATTCTCGACAGAAACTATCTTTATGGCATGTTTAAGCTTCTCTTGATTGCTGCTAATTATCGACTTAGGACTTCTCTTCTTAAATCTAAAGTTATAATTATAAAACATTAGAAGAGACAACATCCTATCACAGCTAAGTATCATTAAACCTTATTTAGAGCAGAAAGTAGCATATTCTGATGAAAGGTACACATTATTTTCCTTTAAGAATATGTACTCATTCATTTAATAAACATTTAGAAATTTATTTATGATGTGTGAGGCATTATGTTTTATAATGTACATATGAAATAGAAAACTATTTTCTTATATTAAGGATTTTGTAGTTTAGTGGGGGACTGATGTGTAACTCAATGATTATTTTTACTATTCAGTTCTAGGAATGTTATGATACTTATTGTGATATATCACTGGGTAGAGAGATCTTTATATTTACACCTTATCTTATAAAAATGTAACCATGCAGAATTATCAAATAGAAAAAGTAAATGTTTTACTTCACTACAAGTATTCCTGATTATATATATATATATATATATATATATATATATATATACACACACATACACACATACAAATTATTTCTTAAATATAATATTTTTTATTAAAAGTATTGAGGTAAAATTTGTTAATAACATTATATGTTTCAGGTGTAAAACTGTACAATATGTCATCTGCATGTTTTATTGTGTGTTCACAATCCAAAGTTAAACTCCTTCTTTCACCATATATTTGAATCCCTTTACCCTCTTCATCCTCCTCCCAACCCCCTCAACCTCTGGTAACTCCTATATTGTTGTCTGTGTCTGTGAGTTTGTTTGTTGCTTTCTGGTTTATATCCCACATATGAATAAAATCACGTGGTTCTCAAGTTTATCTGCCTGATTTACTTTGCTTAGTATAATCTTAAGATCTGTCCATGTTGTTGCAAATGGCATCTTTTTTTAGTTGCTGAGTAGTATTATATTATATATATGTACCACATCTTTATTCATCATCGGTCAGAGGACACGTAGGTTGTTTATATTCTCTGGCTATTGTGAATAATGCTGAAATAAACATACTATCATTGATGTCTTAATTGCTGAATACTCTACTCTGCAGTTATAAGCAAAATAGCTTTTTCTCTGAATAAACATGTAATATATATTTATTTACTTCAGTTTAGCTTGTTAATTATACTTAATCATAAATATCTTTTATTTGAAAGTTGCTTTCTAATAAAGTGATTTACATATGCCACAGCTATATTCTCAGATTATAGTTATACAGAGGGGGAAAACAAACAGTCAATGTTTTATTTATAATGATGTCTATTTTTATTAAAATGTGTATTTTTTACTTCAATAGAAATAATATAGTGAAAAATAATATAGAAAAATAATCAGTCTAAACTAATCAAGAACAACTGCTATTAACTATGTGTTTTAAAATTATAGCACATTTATAACTTTGTATCAGCATTTTTATATTTAGCATTCATAATATTATAAACATTTATAATACTGTTATATAATACTGTTATACTTCATTAATGTCATTTTGGTGATGGCTTGATAACACAATGAATGGACATCTAGTATTTTAGACTGATTCATGTTGTAGCCTTGTTGATTTGATTCATTGTACTTTTAAAGGTCTCAATCACTTTTTTAAAAAGAAAGAGAAAAAAAGACACAAAACAACAAAAATCTCTTTAAATTGCTTCCATCTAAAAGAGCTTTCAAACTGTTTTATGTCATAAAATTCATAGGAAATGGGTACAGAATATTGCTGAAGGGATCCATATCTCAGCCCTCTAGTTGAGCAGCTCTGACAGCTACATTAATATAGATTTGTCATTGTATTTATTTATAACCAAAGTTGGTGGTTCTCAGTATTATTCTCTACCATAAACTCTTTCTCATGGCAAAATCTATGTAAACCTCCAAATGAATGTAGTAATATTTTTAAATCACTTGTTGTATAGATTCAGAGCCTCCCCACAGTGACTCTGTAGCTCCTCATGTATCAGCCTTACCCACGTTCATTCATTTTGGTGTATGTATTCATCCAACAAATATTTTCTGTGTGCTACAAAATACTACATATAATGGAGTTAAATGCCCTTTGCCTTCATGGTGCATATGGTACAGAAGGAAAGAGACATACATTAGTCATTCTGAGAAGGCTAACTAGATTTGAGCTGAATTTTGAAGAATTAGCTGGTACTAGCTAGGCAAGAATTAGTTGTTATTGACTGGGCAAGGAAGTGTGGAGAGCATTCTAAACAGAGACAGCATGTGTAAAGCCCCCAAGGTTTCTATATTACAAGGAACCAAAGCATGAATATGACTGGGACCTAGAATGTACACTCTTTGGTCTTTCAATATAGTCCAAATAAAATTTGTAATCCTATTTTCATAATTAGTCCTCATTGACTTAAATCTCCACTTCTGTTTACAAGTTCATTTGCAAAGGACCCTTGCAGTCTGTTTGATATTTTCAGGATTACTTTTGGTGTGAGCCTTGTTGTTTGACATAATGTGACAACAGTAAAAGATGTTTTCTCATTACATTTTATTAGCAGAGATAACACTTTCATTGCTCACTCTACTTGCCATGGGACAACTGCTCTATGCTCTTTGGCATTCAGAGGGAACTGCCAATGTTGTTCAAGCCTTTGAAAATTCACTCATTAAATGCATCTAAAAAAATAATGAGACTATGCGAATCAGAACAGAAATCTGTATTGTTCAGTGACATCTTCTCAAATGCCCCAGGGTTGTCTAGCATCTAAAACACAATATTTTCAATGTATAATCAACTACACATTAGATTGCTCTTTTGAACACCCTGACTTTGAAATTTTGACCTATCTTATTGGTGTTTTTCTGCCAGACATTTTAGAGTAAAGGTCTTAGTATTCCCACAATCTTATCAACAATTTACTTAAACCAAGTTGGTCTTGATTGAAGCAATTCTTGGGAAAATGAGCCTGGAAAATTCTTTTTCCCCCTATGGAAAGAATTCAAGTGAGCAATATACTGTTCCAAAACAGGAACTATATTATATGCCAATTAAATGGAAAGAACACTGAGAATGGCATTATAAAATAGCCCTCAAATTAGAACTTGCTGATCACTTCTAGATTTGAGGAGTCAGAAGGCAGGCTCATTCTCTGGGTAATAACAATTGTTTTCCATTTGATTGCAGAGCAAAGTATAGGAGACTTAAAAAATTTGCAATAGTTGGCCCTGAACTAATAAGTTGGCTTTCAGCTGTATAAGAGCTGTTTGCTTTTCAAATTCCAGTACATGTAATAAAGCTAGGAAGAGGTATAGAAGAATTTCTAAGGGCACCAATGCTAACAGATTAATACTTCAGTGTGATTTGTGACTACAGAGAGCATCAAAGTAAAATTCTCTTTCAAGTGTGGTGAGACCACTTTGGTGGCTTTTTTTAAAAAATGATTTTCAGGGTAAAACTACTTGGCTTTGGGTAGTGACTTTTTTTCTATTCTATTAAAAATTTAAAGTCTCTCAAAGACCAATTGCTAATTTCTTCTCTGCAGTGTTTGTCTTTAAGACTCCTTAGGTAACAAGACTTTATAAAGGTGAATCCCAGTGTGTCTTTGCATGAAACTTTTTCTAATTGACGAGAAGAAGACTAAAGATAATTGAAAATTCCAGTGTTATTGACTTGCTTGGTGGTTGCAGACAAGCCATTTAATTGCTGACTCTGTTTCCTTCTTCTGAAAAGAAGAATGATTCCTTTCCACTGTTGTCACATTAGATAACAAATAAAAATTACTTTCAAAACATCAAGAGCTCTTTAAATCCTGTGGTTAATTTGGTCCAATATGGTAATTAGGTCAGCCTTTCCAGAGGTCTAAACTTTCACAGAAAAGAAAGCAACTCAATGCCTGTTGTGATATGATACTTTTTTAAAAGCAGAAAATAATATCTAGTAATATCAGTAGTAGGTCCCTTTGTGTTCTCAGCAGTTTTAATTGAAAAATAATATTTAGTTAAAATACCTACTTTAGTGAATGCAATCTCTCTCACTGAGTAAAGATAGCATACAACATTACTAATAGCATATAGCATATCTAATCTCACTTTATGCATTTCTTTCCAGAATGGTTGGGCCATTCTGGAAAGAAACCGTTGAACCTAATGAGAGCAAGCAAGGTTAATGTTCTGTGCTACAAGAGGTCCCCCTGGCAAGGCCATGTTCACATAGCAAGGAAAATAATACCTTGGGGTTGTGAGTCCTTGGCCTTAGTCACAGCACTGACATTAACTTTTCCATGTGATCTTCAGCACAAGGTCTACAGCCTACCATCTCTAGACGTGTTTCCTTAATCTATAAAACTGATAATCTTGAAATCCTTTCTAGATTAAATGCTTAGAATGTGAAAGTTAACAAGCCATTCTTTTAGAAGCATAACTTCTTTTTATACAAACAATATTTTCACCTATATTGTTTTCTAAATTTATAATGAAGACACTTTTGTAGTTGTCAATAAAAAATAGACTCTAAAGGACCATGGAATTATTTGTGTGTCTATATTTTAACAGCAGTAACTAAGATATGTTTCTTTTCTCTTAGAATCTGAGAGTATTGCTGTTAGTGCTTACTTTATTAAAAATATTTAAATAAAAAATTATGCAATTTTTTGAAGTACATTTTGATAACTCATAGTGAAATTAACCTTTAGAAACAGAACAATTTTCATTTTCCTCATTATACATACAATTTTCTTTTGCCAATGTGACATTTAGATATGATAATAAGCCAGACCATCATTAAATAAAAAGCCATTAGAAAATTATAGAGTAACCTTGAAACTGAAAATGTTATACCAATATTTCCCTCATGAATCCTTTTAGAAAGAAATTACTTTTAAATAATGAATTAAAATAGCAGTATAAATTGTTTGATACAATAAATAATATACCATGTTAATTTACATCTTTAAATTGTTATTTGAGGAAGATGAGATCTCATAGAAGTGAAGCACAGTTGTTATAGCAATTTGTGTGTATCACACCAATTTCTTCCAATGCATACATTGAAAACTTTAGTCAAGTTCATAAATTATTAATTACTTAAAGCAACCAACCTTTTTTTCTGTATTTCAAATGTGTAAGGATATATATTTTGAAAAAGCTATTACTCTACTATTCAAAAACTGTTCAAATATTTTAGGCAACCTAGCTAAATTAGAGATTGATCACATCGAATAGTAATAATTCTAATAGCCTTGAAAAAGGGATAAAGCAATTTCCTTAATGATGAATTTAAGACCACTTTCAGTTTAAAGACTTGGAAAATATGACTCTTCTAGTCTATAAGTAATACCTCATCAGTTTTTCTAGATTTTTGCTTAAAGAATAATCCTGATTTTTTTCAGAGTTGGTGTGCTTATTATGTTAGTAAAATTTGCTTATCAAAATATCATAATCTAGTAAAACATAAATTTTACTAAAAATAATTTTGTTTTAAGAAGCTGTTCTCCAAAATCAAGCAAAGTGTCTTGCTTACCATTCTAGTAAACAGATTAATTTTGAACACTGTTCTAAATGAGCTCATGGTTCTTCCTTCTAAGCCTTTTAATTTAATTATATTACTTGAACAATTAAATTAATGATAAAGAATATACTTTAGACTGAATAGCAGTTCTTTATTTCAAATGCACTCCAAATAGTTGCCTTGAAATTTAAAGAAAAAAAGAGAAAAAAAGCCATTGACAAGATTACACCTTTATAAACAGACCAAAAGACAGATTGTGTTTTTTGAGTGACGTCGTGAACTGGGAGAGTATATAAGCCCCCTACTTTGGAAAGCTTTGACATACTTTAATATTCTCTGGTGCACTGAAAGGAGTGACCAGAACAATAATTTCATATGCCAATGTCTATAGGGGTGTAAGTAGGGAGTACAAGGAAATAAGAGTACAGAAGAAACATTTAATTACTTACAAATATGTGATTTTCCATACTTCATTTTTTAGAAAGAAAAAGATATAACAATTGCATTTTATATGTGTTTTTCTAGCTCATATTTTTCAACTATTTATTACCCTAAAGAGCCATACTAAGAAATTATAAAAGTCAGGTAAAAATACTTTTCTTCTAAAAAGCATAACATATTCCCAACAACTAAATAGATATTGTTTAAAAATAGAAATATCTTACTTCTTTGATCTTTAGGATGACCAATTACAAAGGATACTATCTGCTTTATGCAATTTCCCTTTTCTCTACATAATTATTTAAATGTACCTATAACATACCTATTTTGTTAATATTTTGCTTTTTAATATTACTATTCAAGTAAATAAAAATTAAATAGTGAATAAGAAATTTATTTTATTAGACTTGACTATATGAAACTGTCAATATTTGACCATTTTTAGCTTACTAGAATGGCAATTTTATATTCAACCAATGATTTTATAAGTTATTTCTGATACTGTCATTGCTATAAGTTTTTAAGAATTAGGCTGCTATTGGTAAGTACCATGCTATATTATTTAATTTATATGTGCTGAATGTCCTTCTAGTTATGTCAGTGTTTAACTAGAGTCCCCACCTTATAATTTTAATAGTTTCATAAACATTATATCTAAATCAATTTATTGATAAGCTTGTTTTGTAAGCCTTAAAATTTTTCTGTTTTCATAATCTTAAGACTATTACACAGCTATACATACAAATAATTTTTTCTACCTCATCACTATGGACGTTTTGTGCCAGATACTTCTTGACTGTGGTGGGCTGTCTTGTGCATCACAGAATGCTTAGTAGCATCATTGGCCACTACCCAATTCTAAACTGTTTACTCACAACACTTCTGATGCCAAATGCATGGGGATTTTCAACACCAACAACCAGTTCTCCAACTCTCTAGATGTCAGTTGAATGCCCTGCAATTCAATTCAGTTATGACAATAACTACCTGGAGTTAGTGCAGACTCCACAGGTTAAGTGTTCAGTCCCAAAAGACTGCCCCTACTTCAGACACCAGTCACAAGTCCCAGGTTGCCACCTCTGCTTCAGAGCTAACAGTTATAAATCAGGGGTTCCCATGACCCCTTCTTTGGATTCTGTAATTTATTTGAATGGCTCACAGAAAGCATTAAAATAATTTACTTACCATTAGTGACTTATTATAAAGGATACAACTCAGGAATCTTCAAATAGAAAAACTGTATAGGGAAGGTATGAATGCTTGGGCACAGAACTCCCATGCCCTCTCCATTTCAGCACCTTGATCTATTCGCCAGCTTCAAAGTTCCTCTAAACCCACTGTTTAGGGGTTTCTTTGGATATTTCATTATGTAGGCAGAATTGATGAAATCATTGGCCATTGGTAATCAAATTCAACCTCCAACCACTCACCCACCTCCAGAGGTTGGAAAGGTGGGATTAAAAATTCTAACCCTCTAATCATATTTTGCTTTCCCTGATGACTAGGCCCCATCTTGAAGTTATCTAAGTTGACTCATTAGCATGCTGAAGACACACATATCACTCCAGAGATTCCAAGGGTTTTAGGAGCAAGGTGCTAGGATCTTGGGACAAAGATAAAATAGATATTTCCCATTAGATGCCAGTAGCATATCTCTTCCCAACCAAGTCATGACTAAAATATCTAAATTATCTTTAGATATTGCCAAATATTTGCTGCGTGCAGGAGGGAGACAAAATTACCCCTGGTTGAGAATCACTGATATAAATAGAAGACAAAAAAATTGTTAGGGTCAAGAAAACACTAAAATTATATTCAGGTATTAAATATATATAATCCTAAAATTATATACAGAATTTTGTCAAATGTTGAAAATGAGCCTTTCTGACAGTTTCACTTCCAGAAGAAAAGTTTAAATGTAATAAAAGTATCATAATTGGCATAAGAATAGACTTTAAGCTACAGAAGGATATGGTTTCCCAAAATTTGGTTAATTCAAATGCTAAACTACAACTAAATTATACAAAATAATTTTTTCAAAAATTCAATTAAGTTTTTTAAGATTCTTCCTAATACTCAAGATTTTTAAAAAATCATATTTACTTCTTCAAAGCAGCAAAATTCAGCATCATGGAAGAATTCATCGGAAGAATCTAGCTCACCAGGAAACTAACATTTTGTTGTTGTTTTAAGATTTAGAATTAGTTGCTTTGCTGAAGCTAGGAAAACAGTCTCAGTTTGTTCTACATGTTGTTGACTGACATTAGATGCTAAGTCACTATAATTGTCTCAAATGTAATTACTTCGTGTATAATACAATGAATTTTCTTTCTATTCGTATAACCCTTTGGGTTATAATTGTAAAACACAGAATTTTATTAAGATAAAAAACAGAAGAACGAATTTTAGGTAAAATAAACATCTATAATAGAGGACTGATATTACATTGGTAATATAATACAACTCTGTTGTGAAATTGAATGCACTACAAAAGAGAATGAATATGCTGCAGGCAAAAATAGAGGTGCTTTTGAGAGCTAAAAGTTACAAATTTGACAGTCTCTCCAAATATCAGCATTTTTACATTACAAGTTCTGTCAACATGGTTTCATTAACTTTTTTAAATAAAGGGCATGGCATTCTTTAAATTCCACCTTTGTGATAATCGCAAACAGTAGATTCTGCTAACACAATGCTGTGTTGTCATCCTGTTCCCAATTGACATGATTATTCTTTCCCAAGTACTTCCAAGAGCCAAACACTGGTCAATTTGACTTTGCTCTGATTGAAGAAATAGCCAGAAACAATTAGAGAGACATAACCATGTCAATCCAAAAGTGGTGTCATCTCTCATCCCAAGATGCAGAAAGTAGACATTAGAAATACAGAGAATGTTGAAATTTCTCTGCAAAAGAACATTTTCAAGGAATGGGAATACCTAAGGTCTGGGCTTATTAAAAAGATCCCAAGGAGAATACTAAACTAAGTTAAAATAGTAGACCACTGAGATTATTTAAAAGAAGTCTTTGGAGCATTTTTCAAACTAGGTTACAAACCACTAGGGGATCATAAAGTTCGTGTAGTGAAGTATGACCAGAATTTTTATTATTTCAGAGTGCGTTGTATGAAGCAGTATTGATTTATGAGTGTTTTCCATATATGCCTGTGTGTGTGCACATGTGTGCAAGGAATCAGTATAATGAAAAATGTATTTCTTAATGTGATGCTAGTAAAAAAAAAATTTGGAAACTAATCTATCAATATAAATGTCTCCTTTCTAATTCTCTCAATTCAGTTGTCCTAATCATTATAATTTCAATTTACTTTTTAAAAACAGATGGTTTCTATTATGCGTGTTCAATAGTTAAATTTACTTTATGGCTACAGATTGCACTCCCTTGGTTAATTAGGTACCTTAAAAGTGTGTGCAGTTGAATCTAAAGAGGGCAAGACAGGAAAGTGAGGGGGCAAGGTACTCATCTTTCAATGTACAAAGCACATGTCAATCTAATGATGGGTTGGTATGTCATTTCCATGTTCAAAGGACAGGGCATCATTGTGAAGAATTAATCTTTTTTTTTTTTTTTTTTTTTTTTTTTTTAGTACAAATATACCGGTCATACACTAGGCAAAGAGAATATAAAACAGGTTATGTTCTCTCCTCTTGAGAAATTTAAAATTTAATAAATGCCGCAATTGTTGATGGTGGTCTTATTTAATAAGAGGGGAAATATAAAATGCTATATGAGTACTTAGAAGGGGAATCTATATCAGTCTAAGTATTTTATTTTATCAAAACATTCTTCTGCATAAAGGAAAATCATAGGAATAATTTCAAAATAAGGGAGGATTTTTAAGCCAAGGGAGGATTTAGCTCATGTAGATTTGTTTAAAAATATCTATGGATTCTTTCATCTTTTAGTGTTAGAAGATGTGGTTGCTGACAAATTATTAAATATAGTTTAAAACTTCCTTTATATTTAGTCCCGCTCACACACCCCACTTCCCTGTAGGTATGTATTTGTGACTGGGGAGGTTGAATAAGATTAAAAGTTTCACACACTTACCCCAGATCCCTCAGATTCTAGTGGATTTATTTCCATTTTCCAGTTATCAAATTAGTTTATCACAAGCCTTCATTATATTTCAAAAGAGTGACCCTGAACAGGTTGTTATATTTAGATTCTGTTTAAAGATGCAACAAAGCAAATATAAACTCATCCCTCCCTTGGGGATTGAAGTCAGCATTTTAGAGTCATGTCTCTAATGATGAGTATTCTCATTTATATTCTGAATCTATCTCTTAAGAATTTAAAACCTTTAAATAATCTTATAATCACCACAGATCCTTATCAATGAAGTTTACCTCTCTATTTATTAAGGATATAAATAGTATGGATTTACTATAAATTATAGGATAAGCCCTTAATTGTGAAAAAATATCAATAATCAGAAAGTTCAAATAGTCTAAATTAGTTTTGCTAAAATGGATACTAATGATAGTGAAGACCAAGAGGATCAACAAAAATTCATGTTTCTAAACTATAACACAAAGCATTATTGATATCTAGTACTTTATCCACTTCTTTGAAAATTAATAATTTATTAGTATAACTTTTATAAAATAAATATCAGTGAATTAAAATACTCAGTAATCAAAAACAAACCAAATCTCATAGAATCTAGAAAATTTAAATGTATTCTATTAAAACAAAATATATTATTAATGAAATAAACAATGCATTTGAAAGTACTTTATTAAATGTTAAAATGTTGTGTGAATATAAGATAATCCTGTTTTACCCATATTTGTGATCATTATAAATATAGTGATAATTAATGACAATTATGACTAACATTTTTTGATCACTTATGTGCCACACTTTCTTTGAATTATTACAATGAGGCAAATATTCTTATTTTATCTGATTTTACAGATAAAGAAACAAACTTAGAAGGGTTAATTTCAAGGTCGTACAATTTGTAAATACTTAAAACAGGGATTCACACTGGCTACCAATTTTTGCTACCCTGGTGTAAAATTTTAGATCCCTAATCATTTCAAATGCATATTTTAATAAAATACTTTCTTTATACTTTTTACTATGCAACTTTTTAATCAGAGAAGGTAGTGCAATTAACTCTTCTTCTTATAAACACTGCCCAGATTTAAAAGTTATCAATATTTTGCCATAATCACTTCATCTAATTCTTGTGACAAATTTTTTTACTGAAGTATTTTAAACAGATGACTAACATCATATCATTCTTTCTAAATATATTCTTTCATATTTATATTCTAAAAATAAAGACACTTTTCTACATAACCACAATATTATTGTCCTTAATAAAATAAATATCTAGTCATTATTCAGTTTTCCTCAATGTTCTCAAATATTATTTTATGGCTGATTTGTTTGACAAGATCAAAAAAAATCTTATACATTGCTTGTTGGTTATGTCTCTTAAGTCTCCTTTAATCTAGAAGAGCCCCATAATGCCCTATGAGGTTCTTGAAGAATCTGAATCAGATGCTTTGATATGGATCCCCCATTTCAGAATTGTCTTGTTTCTAAATGGTGTCATCTACTTTGTCTCTATCTTTTGTATTTCTTATAAAAGATCATCAAACCTAAAGAGTTGATTAGATTTAAGTTCAACTTTTTGTGGCAAGAAAAATTCACAGAAGGTTCAATGTACTTCAATATTCCATTGTAATATAAGGTAAATAGTGCCTGGTTCACTTTCAGCTACTTGAAGTTGGAACAGATTAGGAGGTGAGAGCCTAATCCTTTCATTGTAAAGTTTCCTATCAACCTTTTGTTAAATGTCTTAATACCAATGATGATCATGCCTGAATCAACTATCTCAGGAGGCTTTTAACAGGATCATTATCCAATTCTGCCATTCTTTCAATATCTATTAATTGCAATGCTTCTCTAAAAACACTCTTCATCATTGACTAAGAATCTTACTCTCATTCTATTTATTCAAGACAGGCAGGATAAATGCTTTTTATTCTTTCCCATCAATTACCAGTTTCCAGAGTAAGTTATCGGTGCCTTGATTACTTCTTAGTGAGAGATAACGGTTTTTCATTTTACTTGTTGCTCTTTGTGTGTGTGTATCATAAATTCATGGATTTTTATACATTGAGTGTATCAGACTGGTTCCTTGTTTCCTTTAAACAGATCGTTAGTTGCCAAGAGCTCCCTTGCTTTCTGAATAGCAAGATGCCCCAGGTTCCTCATGTGCATTTCCTGCCCTAAACCTGAAATCATCCATTTCTCAAGGGACCCCCATTCCTTTTAGCCATTTCAAAATGGTGCTAAGTAAGTGTGGTCACTGCTATTGGGTCTCTTTGCATCAAGGTCTTTTTTAGTAGAACATGTAAAGGAATGATTTTTTTTAAGTATGTTATTTAACTCACAACATTCACTACATAATTTTATACCATTTCCACCTCATTCCAAGAGAGTAGTATATTAAGTTAGAAGCTAGATGTATGATTTCTTAAGCATGAGTTTCACATTAAGCTTTTTAGGTACTCTAATTTCCCATCTATATTCATATCTGAAAGGAAATTTTTATTATTTCAGGAGGAAGTCAAGAATGAGAACTTAGCTTATAATACCAATTAAACCAAAAAAAAAATACAGATATCAATAAATGCCATCACCTCTGAGCTGGTGGCTTTCCAACCAGCTATTTATTTTACATAAATTGTCAATATTTATATAAAAAGGAAAATATGTATTTGTTTGGATGTCAGGCTTAGTTTGCCTTAGAACTTTATTTCTTATTTTAGGTTTTAAGGAGACCAAGATCTGTGGGTGTTAGAAAACATAAGCCATAATTTTAAAAAAATTTATCTAAGTATCTTTTCTATCAGAGAGATGGCTGAGATAAAAGCTTCACAATATCACTTGTGTTTCCATTTATTTTGTCTTTGCCAGGATCTTAATTTTGTTGTCTTTGTAATGAATTTCAAAGTCTCTTCCCTTTGGACGATAATTCTTTAGCAAACAGGAAGTGCCAACAGTTAAGGGTAATTGCTACCAATTTTTCCAGGAGCAACAAAGTATTTCCATTTTATCAGTCATTTGCCCAACTCTCCAATTTTTTGAGGAAATATGAAAGAAAAATATGCCACTCTAGAAACTGTCCATTATTTCTACTGTGGGAAAAGCAAAAACAAACAAACAAACAAAAAAACCTTTTATTTTCTCTGGGAAAAGCCACATACCATAATCTGAACATTTTACTCAACTGCTTAAAGCCTCTTTTAACTCCCTGACATTTTTTTAAGCTAGGATTTTTGTTTCCAGAAACTACATTTCTCTTCAGACAACTAACAACTATATTTGTTCTTAAATCAAATATTTAATATTTATACAGAGCAAGATATAAATCTTCCTTTCTACAAGAAAACATTATAACCAATTTCCTCTGGAACTCTTCATAGCTTTAAATAGTTACTTGTATTTAAGTTGAAATTGGTTGCTTTTTAACTTATAATTTTTTTTAGAGAAACAAAATGTAGAAATACTTTGGACAATGCTCCAAACAGATTTCATAAGATTTCTCTAAATCCCCTTATAAGCATTAAATAATTATTGTTCTATCATAAGTGTACATCTAAAACCCAATTGTATGGATCTAGTGATATTTAGAAAAAGATTAAAACATATTTACCAAGAGTATAACAAATAATTCGGTTTTTTAAAATAATTACTTTTATTTTTTTATTCAATTCTACATGATAACATAAAATACAAAATATACAAAGGAAAAAAAAAACTCCCCAAATCTTACCACCAAATAACTAGTTTTCAACAGAAAGTTAACTTCTTTTAACTAGAAACATAATTTTTTAGTTATAAAAGATTAACTATTATTCTATATCATTTCTGAAACCTCTCTCTATATTCTTACCTATCTGAATAATTGAGGCTCCTAATGAAAAATGACACTGTCAATTTAGACCTAAAATGGAAGTGTTTTATCATTTCATTCTTTCTCCATGGTTTCCATGGAAACATAACAGTTGGTTATGACAATAGAAGAGGGGAATGATGACTGTTTCAAAGATAAAAATGATCATAGGATTAAATACTTAGGATTATACAGCACTTAAAAAGCACCATTGAATTAATATTTGAGCTATTTAATCAGTAAAGAGAAAATTAAATTTATATTTAGCACATAGGGTTTTAAAAAACAAATTAACCAGGCTAATGTTTGTTCTGTCAGTTTTCCATTTGTGCAATATGGATCTCTACCTTTAACAATAAGAAGCTAAATACTGGAAAAACATTTAGTTAATGAAGATCAGCATAGAAAGAAATAGAAAAAAATAGCAATTGAGCTGTCAGTAGTAAAGAATTTGAAAAAAAATCTTTTTTTTTTTCCTTCGGATATTTTACCACTGTATTAAAACACTGTAAAGAAACTACATCCAGGTATGATATTTTCACATTTAAAATAAAACGTGAGAGAATTTACTATCCTAAACCAACAGCTATGAGCAACAAAATGAATAAAACAGAATCTTTTACTATTTGAGCTAATTAGTGTGAAATAATTATAGAGAACTTTCTTACTGTGCCACTTGCTTTAATGAATTACTGTGGGGCTCATCCACTTCAAATTGAACTTAGGAAAAGTACACTCAAGGTAAATATTAGAATTGTTTTATCAAAATGAATGTTTCAATGGTTTTGTAGTGACAGATCACATTATTTAGTAAACTGACATTTTAACATAACCCCTATATCACTTACATAAAGAGAAAAATAAATGTACAATGGAAGATGGATAGTATCCAATGAACTCAAAATGAAGCCTGTTTAATATCTCTGTTTTTCATGTTTGATTATTTGTTTCTTCATTAGTTCAACTTTATTCATGAGATTTTACACTTACTTTGTTTAAAAGGCACCTAGAGTTAAATGAAGACATTACTTTTCAGCCCAGCTACCTATTTTATATATTTATTAACCAGAACTGTGTAGTACAAACGAAAAACAAACATAAAATATCAATAAGCGTTCTTAGCAATATTGGCCTTAATAATTTAGTGAGTTGGATTTTTTTTTTAAGTAGCAGAATGCAAACCAGTTGAAGACCTGAGTCTCTGTATAAACTTCCCAACCTTATGTTCATTTTTATTCTATAGATGCAACAAGACTTGTGCTGAATTTAAAAGGATAATACTTGAATCTTGTTTTTAACGTCTTAATTAACTAAGAATACATTCAACAAATCTATAATTCAAAATAAAGGTGTTATTCCCTAGGAGGTGTTGCAAACATATGAGAGGAAAAAAATGCATAAAATGGAATGAAGTAAATCGGAAATTAATTAAAACATAAATTAGAAAAATAAAGCTCATCAGTTTGCAGAGTAGTTATTTGAAATCCATATATTCAACGAGGAAAGTTATTCATTTTGGTTTGATGAAAGCAGGAGATTTGGGAATTCTCTAAAGAAACTCTAGAGTATTAGTTAACTAGCAAATTAGATATGAACTTGCTAAGGCATCATTGTACTGCAGCAGGAACAGAGCTGGTAATATTGGGGTTTGTGGGCAGATGGATTCTGTAAGAAGTAGGAAATAAATAATAGGGATGAAACTTCACTGGGTAAAGAATTTTTACAATATTTTATATAATTGAGTCAATATTTCAATATTTATTTGAATTATAATAGTGTCATATTGAATAAATTCACTGTGATTATTTACTAATTATGTCATAGACAGTAATTAAATATTATAAAGTGTCATATAATTTTCTGTTATAGCATTAATAAAGTTATGTCTCTAAATCTGTGTACATTTTAGGTAATAATAATAATAATAGCAGTTGTACTAGTAAATGAGGTAAAGGGGCTTACTTGTGCCAGGTTTTCAAAGAATTTATTAAGAAGACACTTATATATTTCTCATTTTATAAATGAGGAAGTTGAGAAACAGAGAAGTTAAGTAACCTCCCCAATTCACACAGCTAGCAAGTATACTTAATATATACTGTAAAAAAAGCTTTCTGAGAATCAGAGGAATATAATCACCAGAAAAGAATTCTTCAGTTCATAGATCAGGAAATAGGATTTTGCTTATACTTCACCAACTGCAAGGAACCAGTTTCTATAAGTATCTCTGGGTCTTCTCTTAGTGTTGTAAATTCAGATATTGGAAGACAGGTTGAAAAGTTTTCTTAAGGTTGGAATTTGTTTGTTTTATTTTGCTTTGTTGGCTATTTTTTTTTTTTAAGAAGAAGAACTAAATATTTATTAGCTTTTAAAGTAATTCTCTTTCCAGGTAGTCATGCACTCAGTTTCATAAATGGGAGATTACATACATATAAACATAATGTATACAATTGCTTTTTGATATGCTGACTTTTTAAAAAGTAAAGTTTTTTACCAAGACAAATATAAATTTCCCAGTTGTATTAATATTTAAATAATGTTGTTTTACAAATGGAGTGACAAATTGAAAAAAAATTAAGTATTTTTTGGTGAGGGTTGAGTAGGCAGAATTTCTGGAGATGCTAGAAAAAAATTCTTGAATATAGAGGAAACCATCAACATTTATGAGACTGAAGTTCATCTCCAATCCTTTAATGATCAAAAAGGCAAATTAGTTAACACCTGGTCAGTAGGAATAGCCCACAAACAAAGGAGGACCAGAATCCTTCTTGCTTCTTTTCTGATAAAGTAGCCACTCCCCTGGAGTAGAAATATGCTTTTTGTTTATTTATGAGCCAAACTGTTCACAGGAATTGAAATGATCTAATATTGGTCAAGCTATCTTTCATTGAAAAAGCTTTTAGAAATCATTTCTGAAGCACAAAAATATGCTGAAATATGTAAATTTAATAATGCTATCTTAAATATTTTTCTTTAAAATTTTCTGTATAATTTCAAAATATTAAATTACACATAACTTTTGAAACCATTATTTTTTAAATATAAAGTTTTCTTTCCAAGTTTATATAAAGATTCAGATTGTTCATGTATGTGTATTTCTAAGTAGAGTTAAGTAGTTAGTAGAGTTAAATAGATATTTCTCAGAGCTCTAACCTGAACCTTGGTCTGTAGGATAATTTCTAAGTACATGAAAGAATTAGATCCCTTCTTTTGCATTTGTGAGGCATACATTCTGTCTAGCATGAGAAATGAGCTCATGTTGGGATTCACTGTAGGCTACATAAAAATAGGTAAACATGTCAACTGAGGACAAGATTATAACAGTAAATCTATTGCTCATTGTTTCAGAGCATGTTTTGATATAGATTGAATAAAATTAACAGAAGAGAAATATTTATATATGACAAGTATTGTGTCCTTGAGAAGACGACAGGAAAAATCTTTATTCTGGGTACTAGTCACAATCCTTGCCCTTGAACTATCCATACTCAGCTGTTTATTTTGGCTACATTCCTTGCTAAGTCACAGCACACATGGTCAGTCCATTTGAAAACTTTGACTTTGTCCCCAAATACCAGGATAGTCACACTGTGTCCATATCTTATCCACACAGAACTTTAGAGGTGGGAGAAAGATCTCCAAGTCATTTTACAAAGGAGGAAACTTTTTGTTGTTCTAGAGATAGGGACTTAAGTCATTTTAAAACTAGACTTCATGGAGACTTATGAATTATGGCTTAGAAATATTATTATACCTGCAGATGAAATATTGAACTAGTACAAAAACTTTTCCATGCTAGTGGAAAGTACTCTGTGATGCTTAATGTACCTTTTCTGGTCATGAGATGCCATTAAGAGCAGTGAAAGAATTGATTTACAATATGGTGCACACATGAATGTCTCAGGGCTGCTCTTTGCTCAATGGAAGAACACAACATTTCATCTCTCATATCAGTTAATCTTTGAGTTTGATTCTATTCATATAACTCTGATAGTAAGAGGCAAACACAATGTTATAAATACTCAAATAGTTTATTATATTTAGTCTTTGTGTGACTCAGCTACTTAATCGTTTTTCAGATAAATACACATTAAAACTTGAACATCTGTAGTATACAGTTTTGAGATAATAAATTTAAATCTGCATCTCTTAAGGGTATAATTACTTGACTTAATTGGTGTGCAGTTTGATAAATATTTGTTTTATGAAAAGAAATAATTTGAGAACTTCATTGGTGACTGATATACATCGTTTTTATGACTTGGCATCCTGAAAATGAGCCAAGGAAATTGTGTTTACAGCGGCGCACACAGTATAATCTAACTGAACAGAAAGGAAAATTATAATTTTTTAATGTTTCCAAATGAGTTCAGGAAGGAACAAATAATAAGCACATAGAACCAAAAAAATAATAATTAGAGGATAATAAAAATAGTAATGATGTTATATTAGTATTCTATGGTCAGTAATTTGTAATAACAAATTATTACACACTGGCTGTCTTAAAACAGAAGAAATTATTCTCTTACAGTTCTCAAGCCTAGAAGTTCAAGATCAGTATCATTGCCCCACTCTTCCTGGAGGCTTTAGTGGAGAATCTGCTCCTTGCCTCTTCCAGATTCTGGGAGTTACTGGCATTCCTTGGTTTGTGGCCACATCACTCTAATCTTGCCTCAGTTTTCACATTGACCTCTCATATATATATGAACGCTCACTCTGCCTCCCTCTTAGAAGAATATTTGGGTTGGCATTTAGAGTCCACCAAAAGAATCCAGGATATACCCCATCCCCATCACAAGGTCTTTAATTTAAATCATAATTGTGAAGACCCTTTTGTACAGTAAGATAACACTTACAGGTTTAGGGATTAAGGCCTGATACCTTTGGGGGATCATTTTTCAGCCTACCACAGAGAAGTTAATTGGTTGAGTTAGCACAGCATATTATGGTCTCTTTTCCTTTTCAGGCAGCAGAGGATGCTACTCTGGACATGCCCTAAGTGACATTTGATGAGGAATAAGATTAGAATTCAACCATCCGTGTTCTCTTTCTTTTTCTTCTAACTCTATATTGATCCTACTCCTAATTTTTTAGTTCTTTGCATCAATGCAGAGAGCAACAAGCATATTGTGTAAAGTTTTCAAATGTCTTCTTCTACTCCACAACCTGCCATTTTGACATAGGCATTCCTTTTGCAGTCTACTGAGTGCCCTCTGCATAAGATCACCTCTTTTTCACAGGAAAATGAATCTCATCTTTGTCCCAGAGAGGGAGCAGATATACCTTTTTCCAAAATATACCATTTTGGGGATATTGATTATTTTAAGCTGGTTATTTTTCAGAAAAAAATAAAACGACAAAAAAAATTGCTTGACCTTCCCCTAACTACCTAAAAAAAATTTAGGTAGAGAATCTGCTCCAGGAAGGAAGTTATCATCATAGTTAAAGATAGTTTAATATGAACTAAATGTAATAGAGAAGGAGGAACCTATTAACACCCATTTGATCCAAGTGCTTTCTGTGTTTATTAAACACAGAAAAAAAATTGTTTACTAAAGATTTGCTTTTCTTCTTTATGTGAATTGCTTTCTCTCTTTTTGAAATTCCAAATCACTATCCCCATCCCATTTTCTCCTTAGTTTAAGGGAGCATGTAAGTCTCAACTGCCTTATTTATCCTGGATCCCATATTCTTAGGAAACCCCCAAATTTAAAAATGTAATTAATTTTGGTTATTTTCCCCTGTTGATCTGTCTCATGTAGGTTTTATTATTAAACCAGCCAAAAGAACGTACAGGAGTAGAGGGAAATTTCTCCCTTCTCCACCTCCTCTTAGAGAAGAACGAAACAAAACAAACACTAGAAATTGCTAGACTTTACTCAAAAACAAAAAACAAACACACACACACACACAGAGATCTATCTGTCATTAAAGCTTACAATCCTTACTACACATCCTAAACATATTTCTTCCTTCCTTCCTTCCTTCCTTCCTTCTTTCCTTCCTTCCTTCCTTCCTTCCTTCCTTCCTTCCTTCCTTCCTCTCTCTCTCTCTCCTTTCTTTCTTTTCTTTCTTTCTGCCTACAGCACCTGGTCTTCCTAGGTGGTCTCCCATCCAAGTACTAACCAGGCTTGACCGTGCTTAGCTTCTGAGATCAGACCAGATCAGGCACATTCAGGGTGGCATGGGCGTAGATGACTATGTTTTTTTTTGTTTTAGAGAAAATTTCCAAGGATTGTATTGACTCTTTTCTTTTAGAAATTATCCACAGAGTTAGAACTAGCCCTGTTGTACTTAGTCCAGATTTGCCTGAGTGCCACAAAAAGAGATTATAAAATACTTACCAGTTCTTGAAGTTCCCAGCCCAGAGCCTCCACCTTGGAATTACTCCATGTCCCCAGTGCAGTCATACCTCCCTCCACAAAAGCATATCTTAGATGCATAGGGGCGTGCCAATTCCCAGGGTCCTCCTGGAGGAGGCAGGCCCAGAGAGGAACAAAGCATTCTTGCTAGGGCTGAATCTTCCTCTAGTCCCTTGTTCACATCTTACCTTTGCCTAGCTAGTCCCATGGTTTTATTTCATTTTTATTGGTACAAATAGGTAAATTTTATCATAAGGGTTATTATCCATAGGACTGTTACTAATTCTTTCCCTTATACTTACCAAGAAGCCTTGTAAACCCCATTAGATCATGAAAGAGTGTCTCTGAATTTGTGAGTATATCTTATCAAAATAATTAGTTGAAATTAAGCACTTGATTTGTGCTAGGTTGTGAGATAAGCTTTTTATTTACATTCTTTCATTGAATAATTTCAATTAGTATCTATTATTGTTATCCTAACTTTCTAGTGAGAAATTTGAGTCTCAGAGGGATTAAGTGACTTCACAGAAAGCTCTGAAGTCCAAGGCTTCACTGTCAGTCAGCAGCAGAAAGGATTTGAACCCAAGGAATCTATCTCCAAAATTCATTTTTATAACCCTAGAAATACTATCTCTTAACTACAGTTTTGATCTTGTTATGGCCTTGGTTTTAATCTGGAAATATGCATGAATAACTTTGTGAAAGTATTCCTTGTTTATGTTACAAATGGGAGGTACTCAAAATAAGAAAGAAAGGTTTCATTTAAAAACTGCTTCTGAATCTTCAGTTTGTAGTTGAACCATAGGTTATAAAATACATAAACTGTGAGATTTTAGGTCCTGTCATAACTTAAGAAAGCAATAACAAAACCTCTTCTGTCTGCAACAACTCTGAATAGCATAAATTCTTTCTGTGTACCATGTTTATCACACCACATAAGTGTGCTATGGAAAACCGTTTTACCGTAAAATCCTTCAGCATCATAGATCTGCATATTTGGACAGCTGAGTTTGCCTTTAAGTCAGCATTACCAAATCCGCCTATGTAGCAAACTCACAACCATTCAAGCTAACACTAGGACATTTAGGTATCATTAGTGTTCTATTGGGAGACTCAAGTAACACTGGATCCATTCAGGGGAAGGAAATGTAGAAAGATGATCTTTAAGGCACAGGTGAAATGCCAAATTATTCCTTTTCTAAAATCAAAAATTTTTCCATTTGGTCAAGAAATACTAGCTATTTTTGCTCTTTTAACAGTTGTTTTTTAATCAGTTATATTTATAATTTATAAATTATACATAATTTGTAGTTTATATAGAGGTATGTTAAAATAATGCCTAATTTCAGCTAAAATCACTAGCCTCATTTGTCTGAGTCCTTTATTATTTAGAGGTCTTAAATGGGTTTACTTAAAAATGTTTGTGGCTTTTAAAATTTTTATTTAAAAAATTTTAGCACTGTAGAAAATATTATTTAGAGAGAGAGCTTGAATTCTATTTTCTTACTGCTATTAAATTTGGGGGGAAATTACTAATTAAGGAAAAGTTTTATTGACAAAATGCCATTAACTTTCTCTTACCAAATGGGCTACTGCACTGGAGCAGGGGTCCACCAACTTTCTCTGTACAAGGCTTGATAGTCAATACTTTTATTCCTGAAAGCCTATTCAATTCCGCCAAGTTGTCACACAAAAGCAGGCACAGACAATACGTAAAGACATGAGAGTATCTGTGTGCCGACAAAACTTTACTTATGGAACCTGAAACTTGAATTTTACATACTGTGCATATGTCACAAATATTACTCTTTTTAAAAATTTTTCAACTATTTAAAAACATGAACACCATTATTAGCTTACTGGCCACACAAATAACAGTCCCAGGCTGCTTCAAACCTGTTGTTCCTTTAATCTTTACTATATTATTAAGTGGCAGCTCTATCCAATCTCTTCTCCTTCATTCTCCAACCTCAAATCCATCAGGAAATGTATATATCTCTATTCTTTCTAAGATCCTCTGCCTCCTCACCACCACCTGTTCATGCCAACACTCTCTCACCTAAACCGCATGGATTCTCAATTGACTTCCTCATCCTCTCTCCTCCTCAACGATCCATTTTCAGCAAAACATCTTGAGTAATCTTTTACAACTCAGAAATTTAATGATATCACATATACAGGAGGTCCTCAGTTAATGTCATCATTTGGTTCTATGATGTAAAACAAAATGATGTGTGACAAAACCAATTTTACCATAGACTGATGGAAACAAGTTAAGATCCTACAGCATCTCATCAACATTAAATCAGAACATTGTAACAGGATGTTATTTGATGACCTGCTGTACTAGCTGCAATCTTCAGCAAGTTAACTAAAAACTTTAAGACTTAGTTTTCTTTTCTGTAAACAGAGAAAGGAATTATTCATGGTTCTGTGGTTTAATGTGAATATTAAATGATTAATGATGTTAAAACATTTAATATGATATTTATAATACAATTTCTATGTAATGAACTGGTGCTTATTAAATGTTAGTTGCTATCGTCATCATCATCATCATCATTATCATTGTCACTCCCCTAATTAAAATAGATTCTAGTTAGAATAAATCAAAATGCTTTACCTCCTAGGCCTTGCGTGATCCACCTGCCTCTTCTTGCCTGCCTCCTGTCTAGAGTTCTTTCTGCCTCAGCCACTCTGATCTCATTTTAGATCCTTGTGCATGCCAGACTCTTCAGGACCATCACACACCTGCTTCCTACCCCTCTTCTTATAACTGGATTTTTAATTTAAATGTCACTTCCTCAGTGAGGGCTTCTCTGACTGCTCATTTTTAAATTGTTCCCCATAAATTTATACCCAACTAAATCATAAAAGTGTGTTTGTTTCCTTTATAATAATTTCCACAAGGGACTATTAGTAGTTATTTTCTATATTCCTATTAGAATAAAATCCCCAGAAGAGAGAGGCTGGCTTCTTCCTACTTTATGCAAATAGTGGACTTCAATAAATACTTACTGAATAAAACAAAGAAAAACAAAACCTCAGTTATATATTGATTTTACCTGAATTCTGATACATCCATTTAAATCCAGTGGATGTTAAATTTGGATGGTCAATTAGTGGGCTCATTCATTCTTCTATTTGTTTAGCAAACAGGTATCAAGTACCTTCTGAATTAGGCCTGTGCAAATAATAGAGGATCAAGAACCTTGGTAATTGTTTTTAAGGAGTTTGTACATATTTGCATAAGTTGTTATTTAAAAGTATATATTAAAAGATATTTATCAACAAGTCAATATCTTACTTTCCTCCAGATTTAAGTTTTAATTTTTTTTTTCACCCAAGCATTCATCATATAGAATAGATGTCTAACTGGCATCATCACTTGTTCAATAAACATTCATTGAATATGTGCCAGTTAGTGTACTAAAAACTGATATTCTAATTAAATTTCTTTTTTTTTTCCTGCTATACTTTACTAAGGGGAAATAAAAAAATGTCACCAAAATCAATTATTGGAAATTCTAGTTTTTGGAGTTTTTTTTTTTTTTTTTAAGTTTGTAGATTGTGTCTTGAGATCAGCATACATGTGTCATGTTTTCTTCCACTTTCTGTTTGGACAGCGGTTCCCATAGGAATTCATGGGTACCTGAAATACTGCAAGGTCATTGGTGCATGGGAGATTCTGTTTTATTCAATATGCTTCCTAAGGCCAGGAAGTATATAGACATATCTTAAGGAAAATTTTCAATATTATTTAAAGAAAAGTATTTCTGTTTTTAAAGAGATTAAACTTTTGTAATTCAAAGGCCAACCAACCTCAGATACCTATCTATCCCCTCCATACTTCAGATCTCTGTATTTTTCACCAGCTGCCTAAATAGAGGCTTTGTTGGAGGCTTAACTCTCCCTTGTTTATTAATTTTCATTTAAAAATTGTGCATCCATTTAGAAATTGCTACCACTAGACTTTCATAATATATGGTTAATTCAGAGAGAGAGGACAAGTTCCTACTGAATAATCTTTATTAAACATGAGAAAGATAGTCATTGAAACTCTTGAAATGAATTAGAAAAAAACAAACATTACACATGTCTGTCCTGCTAAGGTAAACAAACAGACAGACAAACAAACAAAAACACCCAGGTGTAATTTGTTAGTTAAATAGTATGGGGATCATGAACATTAATTTGGAAATTGAGAGATATGAATTCAGTGATGTGACCTGCCAACAACTGTGTGATCTGTGGTGATTTAACTTCTCTTGATGCAGTTTCTTTATCTAAAAAACAGAAAATATTGACAGGATCTTTATAAATCTTATATTTCTATATGTAATTTTTTTTCTTTCCTTTGATGAAGAAATAAAAGGCAATATGCACTTTCTGCTCACCCAGTCTAGCTTTTCTCCCTCTCCATTCATAATATAGAAGCTGAGAGAGCAAGTGAGAAAAAGATGTTACAAGGCAGAATTATCTTGATTTGCATGGAATCTCATGGATTGATTCCTCTCCAACTAGACTTTTAAATAAGCTCACTCCAAGTTTTAGTTTCATTGTTTATTATGTTATCACTGGATTTTAGTGTGAAATCGAATTTTAATTTGGCTTCTGATAGAGATGGTCTTAAAAGGACTGTAGCTTTTTTCTTAAAAAAAAACAAAATCAAGTTTACCTTCAGTTGAAACATGCATAAAAATTAAATACAGTTTTTAAAATGCCTCTAGGGTGATTTTGGTTATAATAAGAGCAAGTTAGATATATAGATGGGAAAGTTCACTTGGAAACTGCTTTATCTCATTGGCCCTGACAGCCACTGTATACATGAAATTTTACACACAAGTAATAAACTTTTGCATTGAAAACAAATGAATTTTCAAGTAGCTAAACAACTATCATGAATCAGGTACTACATAAGAAACAAAGGAATGGAATATTAGTCCTATCTCTCAAGTGAGTTTAATTCTTTCTTTGTAGTAGTTGTCTATTTTGAGAAGGGAGGAAAATCTGTGTACATGTAATGGCTTAATGAACTGAATGAAGCAAATACAGCAAATTAGCAGATGTCTCATCTCATTCTTCTGTTTAGTAAATAGTTTGTTCTGATTTTTAATACTCTTAACCAGAACTTAAGCATTTACAACACTTAACTTTTCAAAAACACACAATGTGCACAGATCTTAGCTGTCTTTTAATGGAACTCAAGCAAAAAGTCTGAAGCCTTACATAAGGAAGAGGTCATTTTAATATAGCAGCAATGCATTTATAAAATCTTTAGAGCAAATTCAGAGATGGGTATACGATAGACTTTGTGGCTCATGAGAAAGGGAAAGCCAACTTTTCTGTTGGACTTGCAGGGGCTGTGGAGATTGGGCAGGTGGGGTCATGCAAGCAGCTTAGTGACATCTCGTTTCCGGAAATGTTGCACTCATTCCAGGAATGGGGACAGAACACTGACTTAGCAGTGAGAGAGACTGAAGAAAGGGCAATGGTCACTGCAGAAGAGCACGCCTTCTACAAAGCAGGGACAAATCTTTTACGTAGTTGTCTTTTGGAATTCACTTTGTGTTCTTACCTCTATGTAAATGGCTCTGTTATAATTAAATAACTTATAAGTAATAGTAAACAAACACACATTCAAACTCTAAATGTTTACAAATAACGCTGTCCAAAATTTTTAAATGAAAAAATGTATTTAGGACATTCACAAGAAATAGCTTTTTAGAAAGTAAATTTGCATTTTTAATAAGAGAATACTTTAGGAGATAGTCATGGATTGAATTTGATGAGTACCTAAGCTGAATAAGCCTCGTTTTCTAAAAGCCCAATTAACAGATGGAATAGTTCTTGCTTACAGAACCATTCTGTTGGGTGATGAAGACACTAAGATGCATAACACAGCTCTTCTAACCGCTAGAAGCCCCACCCTTTGCAAATGTGTATGATTACACTAACGACCCACATATGAGAATTCAAAAGTATAACAGGAACATGGAGGAGGTAACAGTTTTGCTGGAAAGAAAAGAAAGGAAAGAAAGAAATAAGATTTAAGATGTGTTCCTAAGGATGTCCCTTAGATATACAACTCTCATTGCTCTCATTTAGAGAAAAATTCCTAGCAGCGTGAAAGTGTGCAAATGGTAAACATTATGCACAGTAATTTCAATGTATGGGCTTTGAAATATATATAAAGTGACTTCTGAGGAGTCACCGCCCTTTTCTAACACTCAGTTTCTTCTCTTGTAAGATAAAATTCACACATGCCCCCCTCAGAATTTCAGGTAACATCAAATGAGTATGTATGTAAAACACTTTGTACAATGGCTACTCATGCAGTGAATACAATAAGTGTCGAAAATTATTTTTACTTGCTATAAAAACTCTAGCTGTACTTATAGAAAGAGAGTCTTAAGAGATCTTTATACAACCCTTGGCACTAGAGCATGAAGTTTTAATAGAACATAAAGAAAGAGTCCAGAAAGAGGTCACGCTGCAAAGGTCCTTTAATGCTCAGAAAAAAATTTGAACTTGTTGCAAATGCAGTGGATAAAACACCTAGCTAGCCTTTAGACAGGCCACTAGCATGATCATGTATTTTAGAAAGTTAATTCTAAAAACAGTAAAAAGATGTGGAACAACTTACTGATTAGGAGGACTTGCACTGAGGGAGCAGTTTGTGCTATGAAAGCAGAATAGTCTTTATAATTTGTGAGTCATTTTGAATATTGTTATATTTATTAGTTATATATTTTATGAGAATTCCAGCATTTATTTGGTATGATTTTTATGTTAATATATTAACAGAAATTTATGCTAAAACATTGCCAGTACGATGATGGCATTTTCAAGAAATGTATTACTCTAAATGCAAAGTTTTATTTTGAAACTGACTTGCCAGGAGCAAACTATCTTGTAAAACAGGGTACACGGATATTTAAATTGCAAAAGAGGCAAGAAACTAAAACTATTTGCTTTTGTGCTCTCATATCAGTGTACTTTATTAAATTACATAAATATTTTCTCTTTTCACTGTGGGAAATGGCTGAAAATATTGGTGGTAGTCATAAAGTCATGAGAAAAACAATCTCATAATGATTTTCAGAGAAAAATAATCTCATAATGATTTTAAATAATTTGAATGGATAACCTTAAAATAGAAAATATGGGTTATAGAAATTAAAGAATATGTTAAAATACATTTTTATAAAGGTTGGGGTAGACAGAAATGTAAGTTTTGGTTCCTATCTAATTTAGAATATCAGCAACAAAAAAGTAGATTACAGGGTAAATATTGAATAGTTTTAGATCTAAAAGCTAAAATGTATTATATCTAATTGAATATCTGTTTTTCAATTAGTATTGATTTTTAATATTATTTTATATTGGTTTTAGATATAAGCATAGTGGTTAGACATTTATATAATTTACGAAGTGATCCTCCAATTAGTTTAGTAACCACCGGGCACTTGCTTACAAAAAGAATCACAGAACTGCAGAAGGCTCAACTTTCAAACAAACCTTGTACTTTTGTGTCCTCTAGTGGCAATTTGAAGAATTGACCTATCCTCATAGAATTGCTTAAGAAACACAAAGTGGCTAAGGAGGGGAAGCCAATGGCATCCGAAATAAGCAAACTGTAACCGCTGAGACCTTGAGTTTTTCTCTTATCTCACCTAACTAAAGACAAAATAAAGCTATCTGACTTTGGACAGTCTTCAAACTATTTCCAAGAATGCAAAAAAACTATTGGTTTAGAGCATAGGTAGATCTGTTCAACGTTCTTGAATATATATTCTTAAACCTTTTTCTAATATGAATTTACCAGGCTCACAATAGAAGCTCGATTTTCATCCCAGTCAAAGGACTTATGCATGAGACACAAATGACAGTGAGAATCAGAAGCTGTGGGAGCCATTAGCAGACAGGTTCCTGGGCTTGGGATCCTTTGGGAAACTAACATACAGCTAACAGAATGCTGGGAAAATAATGATACTACCATTTCACATGTATTTTGCAAGATCCTCAAAATCAAATTACAATGGGAGAGTGAAGTATTTTGCTATTAAAATTTTAATTCGGTAGTCATAGATGGAACATCCAAATTGGAAAAAAAATTGTTTAATAAAATTATTTATTTTCTCATCTTCAACTTTCAACATTAGTTTAGTCCCAGAATTAGATGTAAGTCTGTAGATACCTTATAGGTTTTTATTTCTATTCCAAATGTGGTTGGAATTAGATACATTTCTGATGCCCTTTTTCCATGGTTCATAAAGAGAATCAAGCCTTTGGCTTTTATGTGATTAAATTTTTTCCAGATCACTTCACAACTCTGTTATAATAATTAAATGGGTCAAAATGTGTCTAAAGTTTCCAAATGGCTTTATTTACCCAGCAAATATGTAAATATTTACATAATACTTTTAAAAACTTTTTAGTTTGTCACAAATGAAAACTTTTATTTTCTAGGCAGACAATTCCTTTTAACAAGTGAGTCCAGATGCTGCACCAAAGTGAATTTAATAGCCTGAAGATCCTGTTTCACTTTCTAAGTGAACAGATCCTATAAATTGCATTCTATGTGCCATTCCACTTCCTGTCCTCAGCTATGGTGATGCAGAAAAACAGCTGTTGTGTGGGAACTGTTCAGAGCTGTGTTTCTCAAACCACAGGTCATGGAAGGGTAGTTATGTAGGCTCTGTTTCCCTTTCTTCCAAAATAGTACCCAAGGCTGTTCTGTTCTGACCTTGTCTCCTTCCACCTCTGAATCGTAAGCCTACTGGGGAGTGAGTTTATCCTACTTCCTTGTGTTGTATTTATTTTTAATTGGGGAGGAATAAATACAGATCCTGGGAGAGGCTAGAGTTCTCTTGAGAGATTTGCTAGGTTAAAATATAGGTGTGTGTGTGTGTGTGTGTGTGTGTGTGTGTGTGTGTGTGTGTGTGTATAGTCTCTTGGTTAGGAGGTTAGCATCCAATGAACTTCGTAGTCTAGGATTTACAGCAAACCACATCACTCTGATTCTTTACATTTTAATATACTTTATTTTGACCCTAATCCTAAAAGATATGTAGAGAGATATAATTATTCAGCATGGTTTAATAGAAACAAGCAAGCATTTATCTAGGTTTACAATTACTCAAATGCCAAGGATTAAACAATATACTATGGGTTAACAAATATGCTGTTATACCAGATAGGAAAAAGCAGAAACAAGTTTTGTTAGTGGCTTCATGCAACTGATGTAAATGTACTACCTGAAAGGTAAACCAGACCTCTCTGCCTTGTTAATAACTACTGTATAGACTTTATCACAAAAGATATTTTAATAATGACCATGTTTTGGGCCTTTTTCTTTCTCTTTGACTTATAATTTGCATAAAGAATGAAATCACTATTTTGCCTCTCATTTCACTGGCTTGCCTTAGGAAATGCACAGTTTAGAAAAATAAGTTGTTTTTCATATAAACAGGAAGAACTAGGGATTCTTAACAGCTGGCACCCATCAAAGGGTCTGTTCTTTCACTGGACGTAGAGATCACAAGCTCAAGACCATGCAGGAATACCAAATCCAAGTAATTCAAGTAATTCTCATTTTTAAAAAAGTGACAAGAGAATAGACAGGCAGGAATAGTTACATGTTTTTTAGGCTTCTGGTTGTTATATTTTCTTTTTAAACTTGAGCCCTAGTCTGTCCCAATTTCTTTTTGACTGAGCACAAGACGTTCCATTATGCAAGTAGTTGCAATACAAAATTTTAGGTTTTCTCAGTTGAGTCAGTGTTCTTAACTTAAATAGAAGTAAATTTCCAAACAATTTTGGATTTCATTTATTCCTTGATTTTATAAGTCTACCTTTGTTACATATGCACGCGCGCACACACACACACACACACACACACACACACACTTTTTTTTTTTTTTTTTGCAAAAGTAGGTGATTACTCTGGATTCTTAAAAAAAAAATTATAGGTATTGGCATGCTTTTCCAAGATGAATTTCCTTTTTGGTACCTTCCAAGTATTTGATGAATAAATAGGCCATTCTCATTTTTAGAGTCTTCCCATGAAATGCAATTGTTCTTTATGAGTCATATCATCATTATATGTTAAATTAAACTTTTTAACCAAATTATAGTGTAATATAATAATTCTATTTCCCAACAGCCTCCTAAACAAAGTATAAGATATATCACCTGTATATGTTCAGTCACAATAGAATTTAACAGGAGTTAGAGAAGCTACACATAAAAGGAAAATAATAGCTCATCTATTTAAAAATGAAATAAAAATTTTAAAAAAGGAAAACAAGAAGCATGTCCCCTTATGGGCTTTTTTGTTTTCATGGTGAGCTTTTCTATAAGAAACACTTCCTGTCTGTTTACACTAGAGGTAAAGTGACTCATCAAACGTTTACATGTTTGTGTGAATAGATTTTTAGCATAGAGGCTTTAATTAGCCATGTGCAACACATTTATAAGCTTATGAGAATTGGAAAAGTCATGAGAGAATAAAATAAGGAAATTAACTGAAAAGAATGACAATGATTTACCCAATTAGAAAATGTAATTATGCTATGTTTTCCTTAAGAATACAAACTGCCTGCATAAGCATTTAATAATCCTGTGACTTTAAAATGTCTTCACTGATAATGTGGAGTAGGGCCAAGCATTCATTGAAGTAGGAAATAAATATTAGTAACAAATAATGGCAACATCTTACTTTACATAATCACTTATTCTTCTCCTCCAATAAACTGACTGATTTTTTCCCTGCCTGCTAACGAACAGCATAGTGCCTCAAGTGACCTATTAGAGATGAAGCTGGGAGGAATCTAACTTTGCCCCTAACTGGCTAACAAAGTGTTGAATAACCAAGAATTGGCTAAAAAATACTCTCCTTTTTATTTGTTATCTTTCTGTTAATCACCCAAGTGAATTTATATGTAAATACTGGGAGCCAAAGAAATTGCTACTTCTGACCCTCTTTGCTGTGAAATAGAGGGCATATTTATGATTATCCTCCAAGAGCAAACTATTCCATATGTCTTAAAATACTATTAAAGAAAGGAAGGGTGAGAAAAACATACATTTCTCATTTACTTTTCTAAATGAGAATTTAATAAATTTAGTAAATTCCTTTGGAGAGGAAGAAAGGCTAAAAGTTAGAAGGTCATCTTTAGGTCATATTTCTCAAATCACATGTTTTTGTAAACAAATAAGCAAAACAAACTTCATTTTTCTGGGATCCCTGCCAGTAATCAGATAGAAAAGTGACATTGGTTCCTCATCACTGCAGAACAAAGTCCAGAAGCCTGAGTCTAGTGTTCAGGGTCTTCTAGGGAGTGGTCCCCAGTGCTGTCCAGCACCACTGCTAGGCCAGTTATTTTCTAAGTGTTTTTCAATGGTTTCCTGAAAGCAGACATCATCCACAGATTGTTGTGCTCCTATTCTGAGTGCTACATGTATTTTATTTATACCTTTTCTTCCTTTCACTTTTTTGTGATTGTCTTATAACTGGTCATTTACACTACTTTTCATCACTGCAAGAACCACATTTTATTTATTTTTGAGACTCTCCTTTCTCTCAGTACCTCACTAGTACCTCTCTGATACAAGTTATCAAATATTGATCGAGAAAAATTATACTGATTTTCTGTCTTGTGTATTATAATCACAAGAATGAGCCTAAATCTTATAAAATAATCCCTTAACATTGGAATTGGTCATATCAGTTATTAACTAATACTCTTATACCTATCTCCTAAAGCAGATATGGGCATAAACTCAGTGAGTGCAGAGATACTATGCAAATGACTTATGGGAACAGCCTCTTTTCTGAAGGCACTGGATTAAATTATGTCTCTCTCTCTCTGATAATTAACCCTTGAGAAAATAAGGGAGATATAGTTGAGACCAATTTCTGGATTACAAGAAGTATTAACTCTTTTTTATCAATTAGCTGTTTGTTGAGATCCTTTTTGAGATCAATTGGTTTTCCTCATTGGGATCAAATCCACTTTCTCTCTATGGTATATAAGGTCCTCTGTGACCTGCCACCAAACTACTGTTTTCATTCCCAGTATCACACAAAGTTTTAACTAACTGCTTTGAGTTCTGTGGACATTGAGTCCTCTCATTCTTTTATATTACATGCTCACCCGCCCGCTTCTTAGATTGCGCTTCTTCCCTTGTTCACTTGCCAAAGTCCCAGCCATTCCTACTCAAGTGTCTCTTCCGTCATGCAATGCCAGGTGGAGATGAGTGCTAGGGGTTTGGGGATTGCCTCTCAGAGGAAGTGACACTTGAGTGGAGACCAAAATGTATGCAAAGAGCAGCATCCTCTGAGAGCACAGAAACAGCATGTATGGCAGCCCAGAGATGGGAGTGTTCTTGGCATATTTGAGGACCACCAGGAGGCCAACAGGGCTGGAGTACAGTCAGCCAGCAGCACAAATTGTAGTAAAGGAGGTGGAAAAAGGGGTCAGGGGTCAGGTCATAAAGACCTGTTAGACCATTATGGGATTTTTAATTTTATTGTAAATGCTGGAGTAATTAAAGAGTCAGGAGAAGGAAAATGGCATGTTTTTATTTGTGATTTTTAAGGATCACTTTGACTCTTTGTATAGGACAAAGTGGAAGATTCTAGAATGGAGCAGACAGAGCAATTAAGAGGCTATTGCAGTCTTCCAGGTCAGAGATGAGGGTGGTTTGTAATAGAATAGTAACAGTGGAAGATATGAGAAATGATTGGTTTGCAAATATATTTTAAAGGAGAATTGACTATATTTGTTAATGAGTAAATATGGGATTGAGCAAAAGAGAAGAAGCAGGGAAAACTTTATGGTTCAGTCTGATTTGGTGAATGATCATTCCATTTACTAAAATGAAGGAAGACTAGGAGAGACAGTTGCAGGCTGGCAGGAGTGGGATGGTGGTAGCTAAGGCAGGAATCAAGGTTATGATTGGATAGATTTTAAAATATCCTCAGTAAACTGAGGAGACATGTGTAGCATCTCTTTCTTTTACCGTTTACAAAATATTTGGTGATCTTTCTTTTTAAACTGATTATTTTGCAGTCGTTGGAAGCAAGGTCTAAACTGGGATCACTCTAAGGTTGTAAAATCAACTTAAAGCAAATGTCGCTGTAGAGATTTGAATAATTCTTTCTTCTTCACCCTGAGGTAGAAGCTCCCTCACCCACCCACCATGACACTGAAGTTTTTGGTTTTATTTCCAGCCCCTAACAATAGTAGGCATCCAGTGTTTCTTGAATGAATGGAGTCACAAGAGGAACTTGGTAAGGTGGCCCTATCAGTATTTAAGAAATAACATTTAAAAGTAGTTGTTGTTACCATTGAACATGAAGTAGTAGAGCAGATACATCTCTGAGAGCAAATTTTCTAAAAATATGTATAATTCCCAGTTAACACACTTGTTTTCTATCATTCCGGCTTATTTCTCACATTGTCTCAAAAAGGTGGAGAAATTATAAGCCTTTCTCAGGTCACAGGTCTATACCTATCTGTAGCCCTGCTCTCATTTGCTACTTTGATTCATGGAAAGTTGTGGAGATAAAGCAAAGGATTAGTTCAAGGAGGAGCTGTCAGAGGAAGATAATCCATTTAAAAATATTTACATGGAGGGTTATTTAAGCAAGTTTTTATTGTGTTAAATAGCTGAGAACATGCAACAAAATCCATTTCAAATAATAATAAGTAAACTCAAGAACCAAAATTAAAAATCAATATCCAGTAGAAATTAGCAATGGTCACAAATATATCTTGGGTACTTACTATTCAGTGAACTGTTAGAATAGAGGGGGCATATAAAACATGACCCTTGTTCTCAAAGACTAAAATGCTATGTAAAATGTATGTACCACAGTACATTGTGATAGCTAGATTCCAAACATGGCCTCCAGAATACCTGCTGGCATTTAGATTTTTTTAAAGTCCTTTTCCACACTCAATCATGGCTGGCCTGTGATCAATAAAATACTGTAGAGGTGGCATTGTGTAATATCTGATGCTAGGCTATAAGAGTTTCATCTTGCTCTCTATGGCCTTGCTCACTTTGAGGTAAGATATATCATGTGGACACTCATAAAGACTGTGAAGAGGTAGCCAGGCTTGCTGCCAATAATTGGTACCAACTTGATAACCATGTAAATGGAGCTACCATGGAATGAAATTCTCTTGCCCCAGTCAAGTCTTCAGATCACTGTAGCCCCAGTTGATATCTTAACTGCAACCTTATGAGTAACCCCAAGACAAAACTTCCCATCCAAGTCACTCTGGGATACCAGATCTATAGAAACTCTAAGGTAGTAAATGTTTAAAACAACAAATTGTTTTAAACCAGTAAGTTTTGGGGAAGTTTGTTATACAGCATTGAATAATTAATACATATTTTAGTTCCTGGAATTTTAGTGCTTCCATAACAAACCCTAAAATGTGTGGAAAAAAATGGATTAGAGAGTTGTTAAGAAGCTGGAAGAATTTTGAGGCTTTGAGGATACTGCTAGCAGGAGTCTGCTGGCTTTTGATGAGAATGTCAATGAAGATTTAAAAGTGAGGAAAATTGGAAACATTGGAAACTAAAGGAAAGGGGACCTCTGTTATCTAGTGTCAGAGAGTTTAATAACACTGTCCCCTGTGGTGACATCGAAAGCAGAAAATGGATTATTTAGCTAAAGAGTCATTTTTAAGGCAAAGTGTTAGAGGTACAGCTTGCTTTCTTGCTGCTCATGAAAAATATGATGTGAGATAAATAAGTTAAATCAAGGAATATCAAACATAAATAAACTAGGATTTGCTAGTTTAAATAATTCTTAGCCTCTCCAGATGTCAAACAATGCTAAAATTAGAAATGGCTTCCAGGCAAAAATCAAATTCAGGGCACTGTCAGGAAAATCTGATATAAATACAGAGCTAAAATTATAGTTGTGAAATCTTTTGTTATGACCTCAGAAATATTTAAAGTAGTGTCTCAGAGAACTATTCAGTCAGACAATGGGGTTCCTGATCCACTCAGCAGTCTCAGTAGGTTGAGAAGAATTAATGTCAGAGATTTGTGGATATCACTTTTTTTCTCCTGGAATGAACTCCAATAGGACTCATCAGAGACCCACAAAATTTTTAATAAGATTATATTGATCAAAAATTACCAACTCGGGCTGAAAATAATAGAGGCAGTACAAAATAGAGTTATTTGTAACCTCAAATTTCTTTAAGCAGAGAGCAGAAAGTGTATCTTCAACTTCAAAATTGGGCAATCTTTTACAGAAAAAGACAAGATACCTTAGAAGAAAAAAACAACAATCCAAAAGGCAAAAGCAAAAGCTACAGAGAATTAATTCCAGCCTTTAGTCCTAATTAAGGTACTGCATCCTATTATGGACCAGTGAATATGTGCATTTGGGAAGGAGAAAAGGATATATAAGTTTTCTTTTTAATTCATATAGCTTCAGATTTAAAACTACATTCAAAGAGTTGTACTTGAGGATTTATGTTTTAGGTATTTCATCTACACTTGGATCTGATTTAGGTAATTAGATTCTGGGTTTTGAGCTGATGCTATAAATGGGATGAGTGAGACATTTGGGGGATTTGGGTGAATACATTTTGCACATGGGAGCAATATGAATTATTGGGGACCAGAGGTTGGAATATAGCAACACACCTTTAAGGTGGCTTCCAATTATTTTCACCTCCTAGTATCCCTTTGTAATCCTTCCTCACTCTGAATTATTGTTGCTCATGTAACCAATAGAATACTGTGGAAGTAACTGGTGTATGACCTGTGTCTGGGTCATAAAGACGTTGTGGCCTCTGACTTATTCTGATATTACTTGCTTTTGTGGGAAGCCAGTCACCATGTTGTAAGAACACTCAGGCAATTTGTGAGATGCTCACACGGGGAAGAATGAGGACCTCCTGCCAACAACTAACACCAAATTGTCAACCATGTGAGTGAGTTGCTTTGAAACTATTCTCAGTTCTAGTCAAATTTCAGATGAATGCAGCCCTATATGACTTCTTGATGAGAGACCCCAAGACAGAAATGCTCAGCTAAGCTATTCCCTGATTCCTGACTCACAGAAACTATAAGATAAAAAATATTTATTCTTATTTCAAGCCAATAAGTTTGGGGATAATTTGTTACACAGCATTAAATCTCTAATATATAAGTTTTATTAAAATATAATATAAAAACATTGAATAAATATGCTACAATAAATTATATTTCAAAAAATAAGTCAATACATTTTTCTTTTTTATGTATTTTGTTTTCCTACTAAATATTGAAAATTATTTGCATAGCAGCACATTTCACTGTATTAATTTTATGCCTATAAAACCCAAAAATAGAAAACTTATAAAATATTTAAAATGATCATTTAAAAATATTATTTTGAACTTAAAATCCGAATGTGGGTTTTAGGTATTACGTCATTAATTTTTAAGGAATATGAGTATTTGCATAGATATTCACTCGGTGAAGAAATCAATGAATGAGGAACTATAACATGAGATTTTTTAAATTTTGATTCATATACAAAAAGTGACAAGATAATAAAGTGGTCTAAAATGAGGCCTTTTAAAAATTAATATTTAGTGAATGTCTACTATAGCTTAGAATTTCTAAACATTGTGATAAATGCAAAATACAACATCATTTTTTTCTTTAAAGCAGGTTTTTTTTTTAAATCAGAAAGCAAAAAGCAAGTAAATACTAAAAAGAATAGCAGAGCTTAAGGTAGACTTTTGTGCTATTGGATTAAGTTCTTTCAAAATTAGAAATGCTAGAGAAATAAAACTGAAGAAGAGTTGGTTAAGTGTTCATAGAGAAGATTTAGATAAATCTCATCTTATTTTTGTTGGACTTTGGCGTCTGGCAAGGGTGGAGATGAGAATATTCAGTTACCAGTTTCTTGCCCAAATCCCAGAATCAAGGGAATTGTGTGGATGATAGGAAGGCCTTGCCTTCCAGTAAACAGTTCTTGATGTTCCCTTAGAATAATCATCCCTTTGATGACTCACATCCTATGCACCAGTAGAGGTGACTTTTAAAAAGTCAGAATAGTTCACCCATGGAAGCAGCATATTATTCCTCTGTGAAAAATAAGCTTGCTTCTGCTCCTCCCCCGTTATTTGCTGCTACACAGGTGTCTCTTGGGAAGAATAAGGGTATACAAATAAATTATTTTTAGTGTCCCAAAAATCCGAGTGAGCCAAAAGTCAGTGACTTATTTTTAAACTCCAATCCCACTATAATAATGTGATTTGCTACCTAGATTCATGATCTTTGCATTTCACTACCTTTCATTTTCTTAAAAGTATTGACATATAATTTTTAATATTGAAAATATTAAAAAGAAATCAGACTATGAGACTTTCTGGGTAGGCAAGTAAATGTACATAAAAACATGGATAGTAAGAATCAGAGTGATTTATAGTACAGGTTCTAGAGTCAGACCACCTGCATATAAAATCCTGTACACTCCTTATAAGCCATGTGACCTTAGAAAGTTAGTAAACTGTCTGCATTTTAATTTCCTCAGAGAGAGATTATTCCTCATGAGACAATTAGTGTAAAGGGTTTAGAATAATGACTATCACATATTATGCATTCATTAAATAAGACAGCTATTTGTGTTTTTTTTGATGTTGATAGAAAAACATTGCCTTATATTATTTAAGCTTTTGTTTATCCCAGTTTTGCCTTATTATATCATTATCTCAATGTTTAAAAACTCTTATTTGTTCTATAGTCTTTACTTCTAGTCATTCACTCTTTTGGAACTTTTAACTTTTACTGATAGTCACAGTTACTTGTCATTGATCTTCACCCATCTCAACTATTTACTGTTCACGAGAGCATATCCTCTTTCTCTTAAAAGACTTTACCCCAAAATCATTTTGTCTTCTACTATATCAATCTTTCCCTTTTTTTTTAATTTTTAAAAACCAACCAAAAAACAAAAATCTTTGATCTTCACATCTCTACTCTCTATCTACTGATTCATTTCTTTGCTCCTACTTAAGAAAATTTCTTAAAATATATATAAATATAGCATCTTTATTTCCTCACCTCCCAGTTTCTCCTGAGGCTTTTATCCCCACCAAGGTCTCTAGACAATGGTTGATTCTCATTTCTTATCTTACTTAACTTCTTGGTAGCTTTGACACAGTTGACCACTTTCTCCTTGAAACATTTTCTTCACTTAGCTTTTAGAACCCAATATTGTACTAGTATCCTTTCTTCTCCATTAGCTGTTTCATCTCTGCTCCTCTGCTGGTTGCTCCTGCTCTCTCTTACCCTTCAATGTTGGTTTGGTCCAGAGCTGGATCCTTGAAATCTTTGGCTGTCTTTTCTTCTCTGATGATCTTGTGTCATCTCATTGCTTTCAATACCATCTACATGCTGACAACTCCCAGATTTACATTTCTAGCCCAGATGTCTATTTTGAACTTCAGACATCCAGCAGCCTACTTGACAAATCCTCTTGGGTAAATCATACATATTGCAAACTTAAAATACCAAAACTGAACTCCCACTCTTCCTCCAAACCTGCTTTTCTTACAGTTTTCTCTATTTCAATAAATAGAACTCCATCTTTCCTGTTTTTGAGGATTGACACTTTGAAATCATTTTTTTTCTTTTCTTTCATTCATACCTTCCATTCATGAAACAGCAAATCATATTAACTCCACCTACAAAATCTATCTCCAAACTAACTGCTTTGCATCACCACCTCAATGTAAATCATATCTTTCCTCACCTGGATTATTGCAATGGCTTCTGATTTAGTCTTATATTTCTGCCTTTGCCCTCCTATTGTCTATTTTCAACCTAGAAGCTATAAAAACAGACTCTTCAAGACCCTATAATAGTTTCACTTTCACTCAAAGTGGAAGTCAAATCCTTGCAGTAGTCTACAAGGTCCTAGGTAATTTTCACCCCTCCCACCTACCACCTTGCCCCCAATCTCATCTCTTCCTCCTCTTTTCAGCCTTTACTCTATTCCAGCCATTATAGCTTCCTCACTAATTGTAACACCTATTGGATACAATACTGCCTCAGGGAAACTGCAGTTTATTTCCTCTACCTAGAATAATCTAACTCCAAATAGATCCCTGTGGTTCACTCCTTCAACTCCTTTAGTTTTTGGCTAAAATGTCTCCTCAGTGAGACATTCCCTAATCACCCAAGTTAGAATTCAGTCTTTCCAACTCCTGTTCTGGTACCCCTTTATCCCCCTTTTTTGCCTAATTTTTCTTCATAGCATGTACAACAATTTAACATACATGTTTTAGTTTTTCTTTGACTTTCTCCTCCATCAGTATGTAAGCCACATGAAGGCAAGATTCTTCTTCTTCTTTTTTTTTTTTTTTTGGTATATTTTGTCTACTGCTGTATCCTCAGCATCTATAATAGTGGCTAGCATATGTTTTTGTTTTAATTAATAAGTTGCTAAAAGTAGTTTATGATATCATGAAACTAGCTGATTCTGCTGAAAACATAAAAATTTAGATTCCATTTTGATTATAATGTTCAGGTCGCTTAAACCTGAACATTTCTAAAGTGAATTTAAGGGCTTTTATTTCACCTTGTCTTAGTTGGTTCCAATTATTTACTATACTGTCTTAGTCTCAAGACAGTTAGTGAGATTGGTAAATGCAAAAATGATTACAAAATTTTCCTGGAATCAGTTTGTTTCTCACAGCAGGATTATTCTGTTATTAACCTGGGGATAATTGCTATCGCTCTTAGCCACTTAGTTTTTATTTTAAAACACGCAGGGCAAAGAAGATATGTAACCAACATTGTACTTTGTGGTTTTAGGTCAATTAAAATATTATTTTCATGCTGAAAACTAACGACTGTAAAATGTGTGTCATTACCAGGTGTAGAATGGATCAAACCTGCCCAGGCATCCCTTGAGGGTTTGAGTCATTTGCAGAGATGGCTGAGTCCTTGATCACAGGGTATCTAGTGAATATCATTTTCTTTGTACAGACTCTAGAGAGAAAGAAAAGATAAGAAAGAAACTTTCCCTTCTTTCAGGACTTTTAGATATCTTGTATCCATCGTAAAAATAAAGGTCACAATTCATGGGAGAAAAAAGATTGAAACTTTTATGATTTGGGTCAACATGACGGTCATATCACCAATTTAACTTAAGGTTTATTTTCAATTTCTTTGAGAGTGTTCAGAATTTGTTCACTATTAGTAGATTCTATCCAGTATTACAGTGAAGCAGACAGTAAAATAAAAAAACCTAAATTGTAAGAGATCTTATATTTTGTTAAAGACACATACTATAAGTGAGATAAAGGAATAGCTGGGAGAATTTTAATATTTGGTCCTTGAAGCAATTTGACAGGATTGAAGTTTTTTTTTTTTATTACTGAATTATAGTAAAAGGAAAATAGTAAATGAAGGCAACACAAGGATAGAAGTTATTAACTCCCCTCACACCATTATAAGATTTTCAATTCCATCTCACCAGTAATATCAGTAATAAAATATTGCTTATCTAATATTGCTAACAATAACATCTAAGATTCTTTCTTCCCCTGAGGTAATGTATTTCATAATGTGCCATTTCATTACAAAGAATAAAATATATTTAGTTTAGAAATGACATATAGTGAAAATAGAAAGCAGTTTTCTTACAAGGAGGAACCTAGTACACTTAGTAAAATCAAAGAACACAAATAATAGAAATATCTTTTGTAGACATCAAAGAATTATAGTGTTGTAAGGACAGGTTGAAAACGTAAGACAGAAGTTTACCTTTTCAATTCTTCATGAAATAGCTCTGTGCATGTACCCAGTTATATTATTATTGTTTTTCTGTGGATAATGAATGAGAAATTGTTTGGTAAGCAATGGAAAAAATGATAATTTACATGTTATTTCTTAACTTTATGTTTCTAATTTCAGATCTCCTTCTCCTTCCAGAGGAAGTTAGCGATGCCGTAGCTTTAATGTCTGTTTTAGCTGCAAAACTCAAATGTTCACTTTCTGTTAGAAAATCTAAAGCAGGTGGTATACAATTTCTCGTGATTTGGAATTCTTTAAAGGCAAGTAAATTTGAAGCTCAAGTGCGGTAGGTTAAGCTGAAGTCATAATCCTATGACATTTTCCTGAATAAAAAGAAAACCTTTCTTTTGTAATGCAATTGTGTGTGCAGCTGTAGCTCTCAATTGCATCACTGCCATAATCATTACAGCCTCACTTTCATTAACTTGAATTTAAAATCTCCAAAATAACATTTGTTTTGATTCTGATTTGGATTTTCAATAGAAAGTAAAAGATATCAAATGAAGAGGTAGCAGCTAAACCAGGAATTTAAGCCACTGCACTGCTGATCTCAGAAGGAATCTGGTCTGGAAGGAGGAGACCTGAGCTAAAGAAAAACTAATTCATGTTCTTAAACTCTTAAGGGATATGTTTTGACTCAGAAGCCTTGCTTTTTCCCGTGTGTCCCAGCTGGGCAAATGTTATTTAAAAATAATCAACTTAACCCTGAGAATGAGAAGCCTACATTATAAGGTTCTTCTATAGTGTTTTTTTTTTTTTACTAGAAAGTTTTTGTTTGTTTTTGTTTTTTGGTACTATAATTTTCTTTTTAGTTTCAAGTATATAGTACATTGGTTATATAGTGATTCTTAATGCTCTTCTGTATATTTTCTGCTGGTTGTATGGGAGCAACACTCTGTTCCTCTTTGCTAAATGTGATTATGTGAGAAGGCATGGCACAGTGCCAGGCTCCTAAGGAAGTGCTCAATTTTAGTGGAACACATAGACGTGGAATGATGAATAACAATAGGATTATACACACATTAAAAAATGCTTTTCTTGACCATGTCTTAGCTTGCTCTTATGTGTCCCTGTCTAGAGAATTGTGGACCCTAGTCAAAATTCATATAAAACAGACCAGGATCTTCAGGTCAGCATAGCTGAGTGGAAATGAACCGTTGGCAATATTTGCTAGAACAGATAGCAATGAAACAACTGGAACGAGTGGATTCAAAAGACTTATCATGCCAATTCCATCTCAAAAACATTAGCTTTTTTTATGAGTATTTTCCACTGACATAAAACATCCCCGTGTGATGTTAATTGTATTGTATATTAACCAGCATAGCTAATAAATTTATGTAACATGATTAAATGTTGCAAAAATGCTTTGATAGAGCCTAAAAAAAGAAAATGAATCTTTTGTGTACTTTCTTCTGTTGATATTTGTCAGTAAAACGATAACAAAGGAATTTTCTCTCTCTTCTTTTTAATTTATTTTATCTTCAAGCTCACCTCTGGGAATGTTCCCTAATAAACATTACTCAGTGGGGTAAAGACATAAATCTTGTAAGGCCTTTATCAAAGGAGTATTTATAATTACTTGCCAAAGGCAAGGAAGCAAAAGATCTGAAATTTAGCTTTTCCCTGCTAAAAGGCACCCTTACAAATCTCTGGTCCAGAATGAGGCATCCACAGTTTCACTTGCATGTTCCTGAAGGAACCAATGAGATCCTTTGTGCCTCTGGAACTTGGCTAGGTCTTTGTACTGTTTCCCAATAAACTACCCTCAACGTGGCTTTAAGAAAGTGACTCACAACTAAGTGAGCCTCTGGGAAATGGGAGAGGGGTCTGTTTGCAGTACTGAGTCACTGAGTGTCTTCTCAGCAATTCTGATTTTGGCAAAAATTCATCCTGAGAGGACATCCTCAGACTTTCTGTGAATGCCTCTTGAGACTCTGTTTCAGGCATTTCCAGGCTCTGGATTACGATGATTGTTGTCTGACTCTGTATCTATTGCCTGACTGTGGCTAAGAGCATGGCGATGTATCTTCTGTCTCCCACAAGCTCAGGGAATAGTTGAAGGTAAGGATCTTATGCTGAAGCAACATGAGAACTTTGTGCTTTTCTTTTGTCCTTATGACAGCTCATAAATTCCATATCCCTAAGAGTAACACTCAGTAGAATTGTGAAAAGTATTAAATTTAAATTTCAACAAGAGACCTTCATGAACCCCCTGGTAATAGGGTATCCAGAATAGACTGTAGAAATCCCATGCTTCATTCATCATATATACCATTATTTTCTGTTTGATTCAATTATTTGATAGCACCTGATTATACGTAAGATGGTTCAGAAATTAAAAGGCAAAATATAGCATAAATTGCATTAGACAGCAGTAATACAAAGAGTTAACATGGTCTACTGGGAGCAACATAAATCAATAGATCATGTTGAATAAAGAAATTTAATATTAGGGAAAGGAACAGAACATCAACTTTATGGCATATTTTCATACATATTCCTAAATTAATGTTATCTTTATGTAGTAACATTTCATTTATCTTAGTTTGCTTGCCCAGCAATACTGCTACCTAGATCTTAGCCAAAGGAAAAAAAAAAGATAACTTAGCACAGCCAAAAATCCATGGGTGAGAAAATCAGGCAATTAGTAACAACAAGGAAAAAATACTGTCACACAGTAAAAACTTCATGAAAGGTAATCATTATCTTTTTGTTATTATTATCGATTGCTTATAGTTTTGTTTTACATTCATTATCTCACTATTTACCATAACTGATAGAGTTGGCTTGGTTAACATGCCCATTAAGAATTTAAAGAAAACTAAGGCATGGACAGATTTTGTAGCTTATTCAAACTCATGCAGCCAGTGATTCATGGTACTGGGATTTTTCTGATGCCAACTGGCTCCAGAGATTATATTTTAATCATTTTGTATTATTGCCTTCTTAGATGCTCACTGATTGCATAAATATATTATAGGCACAATTCTAACAAATTTAGCTACCTGGCTTTATAGATTACAGAAAATGTATGTATTTGTATCAGAAATAAAAGGTAAGACAAGCTCTTTGACTCTATCAATAGAATATTTAAAAACTGAGCAACTAATAATAAGTATTATTCTGTAGAAGTTTTATTGGAATCATCTCAAATAGAGGCAACAGTATAGTAATAGATTTTTTTAAATGATAACCTGGGGTCATCCTCTGAATGTTCTACTATGTTCAACAAATTATGCTTTAAATGGTTTAGATGATAATTCATTCTAAAAATATTTATTCTCTAGTTTTTTTAATTCAGTGAGAGAAATCTGTGATAATTAGATGGGATAAACTTCAATAATCTAGACAATGTGCTTCTTCATGGAACATCCCATTCTTTGAAGGTGTTAGATAATCAGTGTTATTTATTCAAGAAATAGTCACACTTATCCATATGTTACAAAGATCTTAGATCAGAAAATATCCTGTTCAGCTTACTTTCTCTAAAACTTAAACTAATGGTTGAAGAGTGTTTTTCTTGTCAGCAGATTCCTAACACACTGTTATGTTAGGTAAGTCTCATTTGTTATGTCACCTAAGAAAGTTCTTTCTAAACAAACTGTCTAGCAATACTCTAAACTATTGTATTGAAGAATAGACAGATAGTAATAGAATTCTACTTCCTATATGTAAACATTGTCTAGACAAACATAAGTGCTACAATTGTAATGTTAGCTGCCTAAAACCTGAAACTTCAGTACAGTGTAATTCTTATTGCTGTTCATTTTTAAAAAACATCTTAGCTTTCCAATTAGCCAGAAATGCTCTAGAAATTAACACTCATGTTTATAAAACTATTTTAAATCTTTTCTCTTACAAAAAACACATATTTGAGCCTTTTCTCAGCTTCATTCATAGGCTGTAACACAATTTAGAAATTAAAAAAGTTAACTTTATGTCCAAATCACTCAGTTGCCTCAGAATCATCCTGTAGCCCATGTTGGTGCTTTTCTCCAGACTTTGGCAAGAAAGGCCTGTAGGAATCTTGTTTCTGAAGTAATTATCAATGTAACAGTGGATGTGTAGGCATAAGAATGTCAATGTATCTGCTTTTTAAAAGACAAAACACAGATTAGCTGGCTTTCTTTTCTTTTCCTTTTCTTTTCTTTCTTCTTTTCTTTTCTTTTCTTTTCTTTTCTCTTCTCTTCTCTTTTCTTTCTTTTTTTCTTTCTTTCATCTATTTATCATCTATCATCTATCATCTATCTATAATCTATTTCCTATTAGGTTTCTTAAGTGTCATCTTTGTGTAAATAGTACTGTAGTATAATTTCATTACTATTGAAATATCCTTTGTAGTTTAGTAAAAATAGAGTAATAACTGCTAAAAATAGCCATATCTTCTTAATTTTAAATTGTTTACCTCATATGTTATATATTTTATATATTTACTTTGAAGTTTATGTTCTATCCATTTTTACTATGCCTGATCAAATGACACAAGTACTACAGAAATAATACTATGTGACTCCTTCAGCTTCTCACTCAAAAGGAGAGCCCACTCCTCCCTGCAGCCCACCGTCTGAGTTCCCCAATGTCCTTCTAGTTTACTGGACATTTGCTCATAGGTGCCAAGACACAGTACAAGTTTCTAAGAGTCTTACATCCAGTTCACCAGGACTTGTCCTATCCTGAAGGGGCAATCGGGTTTTCTATCTTTTTTCTGAAGTTCTGTTATGTCTACAAAGTTACGACAGGATAAATCAGACTGAGCATCCAATCAGATACTGTCTGTTCTCTGAAAACATCAAACGGCATCCAAAGACCAGATTGTTAAGCCTAGCTAAGCGTGTCAGCAACTCAAGGTGGTGTTCTCCTTATAAGTAGAGCTTTTTGTTGTCAAAGGCCTTATGAAACCAAATTAAATCCATCAAGACCTTGTGAATTTGGTGGTGGTTAATTCCTGAGAGAAAATTTAATAACATGGATGAGAAGAGGGAGGTCACAAAAAGAGAATTAGAACAGGATGTAACCAAAAGCTCAACTCTACCCCTGGAAAATCTGAGGAAAAGGAAGCTAAATATGGAAAAAATATTCTCCAGCTGTTAATAATATGTGATATAAAGAATAACCATAATAGGTCTGAATGCCCCCCCCCAATTTCATTCATTTCACTCTAGTATTTACTAATTATAAAAAAAGAAGAAAATTATTTAGTGTTAGTTAGTAAAGTGTAGAGCCAGGAGTTTTATAAAGTGGTAAAAAGAATCAAATGCATCATTTTTATGTTATGTACACAGAAAAGAGTACATATTAACTATTGGAAGAATTCACCTAGTATTCTAACAGAATTTCTCAGCTATGCAATCTATTAGTGAATAGTCCTCTTTAAAAACCACTGTTAAAAGCACAGAAGAATTATCAATGTGTGCTAACCCAGAAGTGATGGTCAGTTTAAGTGTTTTAATAGTATTCATTTAAACCAACGTCAAGCTACAGTAAAATCTGATTACAAATTAATTCTAAATTTGTATAGCAAGTGAGGCATGTACTATGGAAAACAATTGTAATAATTCTGTACACTTGTAGAAAAGAAGCAGCAATTTGAAGATACTGAGTTTTCCCCTCATCATCAATATTTTGCCACTCCTGTGCTCTGTGTAAAAATGTATGGGAAGACACCAGTTTCAACTATTGTAGCCATCAGTGCAAAGCCTAACCAGTGTATTGTATTGTGACTCCTTTGAATTAATGTGCAGAAATCTTTGCAGTATGAAATTGAGTAGTGTCTTTGCAAATTTTTCTGATCTTGAGGGAAACACATTCTAAAGTAAAAAGTATGCAGAAGGCCATATTTTAATACAGTTCATTTTGTGTTTGTTGATTTCTATAAATGTATACTGTGTTAAAAACTATAGAATTGCTATCAGACAGATAATTAAAGTTCACATCATCAGTGATAAATCATGTTAATATAATGTATTCTTAACATGATGTGATAAAAATGGCACTTTAATTTTCTGGTTTTCCTCCCCCCAAACCCATAACCTCAGTCAAATCTTGAGAAAAATATTAGATATATCCCAGTTGGGAACATTCTATAAAAGTTCTAACCAGTAAAGAACATTATAAACAAAGAAAGTTTGAGAAAGAATCACCGTCAAAGGGAATCTAAAGAGAATTGACAACTAAATGTAACATAGCATCCTGAAGAGGATACTGGAACAACAATCAAAGGAAAGAACATTAGGTAAAAACTAAGGAAATCTAAATAAAATACAAACATCGTTTTTTTAAAAAACAAACCAAACCCAAACTCCTATAGATTGCTTTATTATTAAATTGTGTTGGCTGTAACATAAAACAATGCCAGATTTTGCAATGCAGATGGCAATGTCTTGATAACAAATATATGGTATTTTTTCTGAGACTAGTTTATTTGATAAACACACTATTGCTATTACTAAACAACTTGACATGGCAAAATATTCACTTTATTTTCCTTTCTGCTTAACATTTTTCCTATTAAGATATATAGGCTTTCCCCCATTTCAACATTAGATAGTATTCCGAAAGATCATTTGAGAACAATTGTTTGGAACTTGGGACACATTTCCCTGAGATATTTGTAAGCTATGTAATAGGTGTCTGTTACTAATAGTTCTTTAAAAGTTATATATGATCATTAATGTTGATAATTAATTCTGTATAGACTTAAACCTATGAATCCTATTTTAAAATACCGATGCCTGGTTTTATTATCTTTTTAAAATTCATCCCATAATCCTGATATGAATCCTGGGTGATAAAAAAAACATCTGGCTTATTACAGTCTGCACATTTACAGTTCTATTTTTGACATCAGACTTATCTTCCTCAACTGCTATCTTGGCCATTAAATTGGGGTCTCCTACCTGCTTCATTTGCATACTAAAAGCTCAGAGCAGAACCCCTTAAATGAAAGCCTCTGGTAGTATTTTCTGAAATAAGAGTTTCAACAGTTAGGATTTAAAGGGAAGGATGGGGAAGAGGAAAAAAGAAGCTGTGAGTGCTGGGGCTTTCTGCAAAGTGCATATCTCTCAAGACACTTGGACTCCCCAAATGATCAAGCTGCAAGCAAGATTCATAGACATGTCTAGTGTAAACCTTTCATTTTACAGAAAATCGAATGTCTTGCTAAGGTTGGTCCTGAGCCAACACCCTGATCATTTCCTTTATTATATTTCTAGAGACCTGTGAGGGGTGACTTGTAGTCTTCTCATTTTCTTCTTGCCACACACTGCATTTTATAGTCTTTTTATTCTTTGGCCCACTGATCATGGCCACATGCCCAAGCTTTTTGTCCCTGAAGTTCATGCAGAATCATTCAGAAAACAAGGGAAGGAACATAAAAATGAGGATTCACAGCAAAGTGTGAGTCCAGAAACAAAAGTTGACATTGACCCCTCATGTTCATTTGAGTCCTGCCTCAATCTTCTGTTACCAGTTTAATTTTCTAACTGATCCCTTTGAATAAGATTACAATTAGACTAACTTTAAGGTTTAATTAAGATTAAACTTTCCCTTACTTCTTTCCGTATTTTAACCTACATATAAAAAAAAGTGGCCTACAAAAAGGCAAAGATTTCTTAGTCTTTGTGTAGAAAAGAGATTTTTACATTTGAAGGGAAAATTTGGGCTCTTTGTCCATCTCTTCTTTACAAATGTAGGCTATGGCAAACATTGTACTTATGAAATTTAAAAGAGAGCTCTACTGTAATGGATATTTTCTTTGTGGCATGAGGCGATGAATGAGGATGAGGGATGCTTCCCACAGGCCTGAGGGGTTGGAGCAGTGAAGGCAGAAGGAAGGGTCAATTTTAGCTCTTTTTCCCTCTTCGACCTCACTTCCCTGGCCCTGGGAAGCTACATCGTGCCAGTCAGGATCACCCTGGTCCATAATCATAAGCAAAAGACTCAAGTTTAGATGCTGAGATGTAGGGGAGGGAGAAGGCAGAAACTACTTCTCACAAAATGAGAAAAAACTTCTTCAGGTTACTAGCCTCTGATGGCTATCTATTTACATGAAGGAAGTATCTATTCTGGCATAAATATGGCTGGGTATTACAAACTTTTTTGTTTGAATGCATATATGCAAGGATCTATATTCTCTGAAGTAAAAATAATGATTGCTGAATAACTTAATAAATGAACTTTCTGTCATGGCCCAGTGATTCTGTTAAAGTAACAAATACTAGTAGGCAAAACAATCTTTAATTCTCTTCCTGACAATTTTATTTTCATGATAATATATATTTAGTTAGGCCTTATTTCAGAAAAAAAAATACATCTCTGTGTGGAAACTATTTAAAAACTAAATAACGAAAAAGGCATATTGAATAAAACATTTCAAGATAATAGTGAGTAGCATATGCTCACTCACCTTTCATAAATGCTGATTTGATGTTTGAATTAAAAAAAAATTCTCTTGTGAGGATCAATGTATTTTTGGAGGGGGCAGCATAAAATTGTGGGCCTCTTTAAAAATTAAATTTATTGATGTCACATTGGTTAATAAGACTAGAAGTTTCAAGCATACAGTTCTATAATACATCATATGTGTATTACAATGTGTGCTCACCACCCAAAGTCTAGTCTCCCTCTGTTATAACATATTTGTTCCCCTTTACCTTCTTCATCCTTCCTCCATTCCCCTTCTACTCTGACAACTTTTGTCTGTGTCTATAAGTTCTTTTTTTTAATGCATTTGTTGCTTTCTTTTTGATATCCCACATATGAGAGTAAAATTATATGGTTTGTGTCCTTTTCTATCTGACTCTCAAGATACTCTCAAGATCCACCATGTTGTCACAAATGGCAGTATTTCATCCTGCCTTGTGGCTGAGTAGTATTCCATTGTATATGTGTACGATGCACTTTTATTTGAGGTTCTTTTATTTAACTGGAGCACACACATGCAAATGCCACAACATAGGCAAGAAGGTATTAGTGCTTATTTACAGGAGTCACATTCTTGACTGAAGTGTGTAATAAAATAGCTTATTTTAAAATATATTTTATAACTTTTACATTTCCCTTTTGTTTTTCAAATATTAGAATATAAAGAATACTGCAAAGATAAAATTAGATAGTAAAAAGTATTATAGACCACAAATCAAAAGCACCAAACTCTTCTGCCTGAGTCTCTGTGACTCTAAGTCACTTACCATCCATGAACTTAGTTCTTTTATTTTTAAAAATGTAAACGTTATATTAAATGAGCTTCCAATAGTGTTGATCCAGAATGTGAACTATGTTAGTATCTTAGTATTTCAAGATAAAAGCACCTATAAGGTTTTGTGATCTCTACTTCTTGTTTAAAAGGAAATTGAATTTTTTTTTTAATAAATGTGAATATGCTACAATTTGAAACATGTCCAACATATCTGGTCCAAATTCTTCTTGTTTTAATTATTAAAAACAATCACTTATTAGCAACTGGTATACTCAGTTGCAAAATAGAAGTAAAAATATTTGTTATCCCAACCTCATAGAGAATCAGGGAGGATAAATTAAATGAGAGAAGTTTTAAGTCTTTGAAAGAAAGGTGCTTTCTAAATGCAGAATATTTGCATTACTATCATTCTTATTATGCAGCAGATATGAGAAATGCAATTTTTCTGTGTATTTCTGTTGGCTATATCTCTTCAAGGAAATGGATTTTAAAAATAAGTAGAACTATTTCATAACTAGACTACTCAAAAAATGTCTGTTTCTGAAAACCACAATTTTGAAAATAGAGGATGCAAACTGATGTTATCTCAAATTCCCTGAAGAAGAGATTATCTTTCTGAAGAAAATTGACATAATAAAATATTTTATATTCATTGTTACTTTCAAACTTTTTATTTCTTTGAGTTTTTACCTCTACTGCTAAAAGAATAGTAACTATACTAGTGACTTTAGCTACATGCTTTGCAAATTAATTAGAAATCATCTCTTTTTGTTTAGATTTTTTAAGAAATAGGTTTACTTATGTTTAAAGAGTGTATTTAGACCTTATAGCAATAGGGACCTTTGTAAAAGCATGATTCTTTCAACAGAAAATTCTTATGTAAAGCTTAAATTATAAAACTCTATTTTCCAATAAAGTCAAAAGATATTTTATAAAGTTTAATTATCAATGAGACTTTTTAAAAAGCAATTAAATAAATAACAGATGATTGATGACTTGATTTAAGATGTAAGAAGGACTATACATTTTTATCTTAGTTACTAAGTTTATTTACATTTGCGAATCGGGGGAATAGGATATGTACTTACTATTTTCACATACACAAAATTAAAGTAGCACAATGAGGCAATGGTCCCTGTAGCTTACACACAAATCACATCTGTACTAAATATGCAAATCTGTATTATTGGTCCAATTCCCAATTTTACTTTCTATATAATTACTTTTCTGGATGAATTTTTTATTTACTTTACCAGACCTACAAATTACTGAATGTAGCAAGCTTTATTAAATCAGAAACTATTATTACATAAAATTCTGTGTACCAAATTGTTTATTCAGTAGATGGTCAGCATATCATAGACCAGGTATATATATTTTGTTTTTAAGGCTCACTTTCTAAAAGTTCTTACCTACTTTTTAACTATTGCTGCAGATGTTTATAGATTGCAGTGTTCTTTCAGATAAAACGTGAAAGATTGCTAGGCACTTATACGAACATTTAAGTAAACTAGGATTCTGACTTAAACTATCTACAAAATTCATTGTATTTAGTGTATGTTTGTCGATACTCGTACAAAGGTCTAAACGTTGAAGAAATCAGGACTCGAGTACAAAGTCATTGAAAAGAGCCAGGACCACAAGTCATGAGCTTTTGTCTGTATGCTGTAACATATTCTTGTATTGTTTTTAAGTCCAGAGTAGACATTGTCTGCTTGAATCTCATCTTACTTATTATAGCTGTGGAATATGAAACTTAGTCATAGGCAAGAGTCCATGTGTGTTTGCTGAAACAATTTATTTTTGTAAATTTCCCGAAGAGCTGATAAAACTAAACTCAGCAGGTCATAAAAATACACCTTAGAGTACAGGCAAAGCCATGGTAACTGACTTGCATGTGGATTAGGAGATGCTAATAATTTATTTGGTTTTCCTTAGTGTAGGCTTCTAAAACTAATTTGGATTGTAGAGGAGCTGGGCTAAAGCAAATAGGACAACATTAGCCTTTTGTTCCACTGACTTTTGTAACCTACCTGGAACTACTGTTATGTTCCTCTGGGTCCTTGACCCTTACTTTAAAAATGCACATAATATTGTCTGCTTTGTAACATAGTGCTGAGTGACTTCTGCTATTGTAATTTCAAGATGAAGATAAATTTTAAGCTTCATACTTTATACTGGGTTGAATCATTGTATTTGATTTTTACTATATAGGCAGAGATGTTCACTTCTTAATTATAATGGTCAGTCATAAGTTTTAGAACCCAATTCTGTTATTTAGAAATGATGACAGAATTGATTTATGGATGCATGGCAACAATAGGAAAAGAATTGGGGGAAATAATAAAGAAAACTGGTAACGTTGGAAGAGATGGAAAAATGAAAACTAATGGCTATCACCTATTTCCTAAAAAGTAAATACAATATTGTACAGATATGTAGTTTTAGAGAAAGGTTGAGATTATTCCAGTACTGTTTTTCTGTTACTAGACTATGTATATATGGCTTGGTCTCATCACCTTATACCTACAGTTTTACATTGCTTTTGGAATCTCCTTTGGCACACAGGCAGAAATAAAAAAGAAGAGGCTAATATCTAGACAAGTTTGTTCCTTTTCAGCAATTCTTAAAAGTTCAGTATTTCACTATTTAAAGAGTACCCTGAATAGATTAGCAATTATCTCTGGATTCTAATCAGCATAGCTCAGGGTAAATCTTGTTGTCAGGAATATTTGAGAAACAATATGTTATCTGTGTTTCCTTCACCTGACAGACTTATTCTCTTGTTGTATAGTTACTTTTGTATTGTTACCTATTTTAGAATTTGTTCATCGCTGATGTTATACACAGAAAGGATGTGTCAATATTTATACTTTTCTGAGAAGGGGATCCATAGCTTTCACCCCATGTTAAATAGAAAAAACAAACAAGCTTTTTGAAGAATCAGTATCTTAAACTATGTTAAGGACTGTTAGAAACTATATTTTATGTTCCTTGATAGATTTTAAGTAACCAAAATCAAGAACTGTGTCTTCCTGACGTATTTTTTTAGACTTGGCAATGGACCCTTTCATAAACACTGTTGCACAGACAGATTTTAGAATTGCACGAAGCTGGGCCGAATTCCCTGGACCTGGTACCTAGCAGTAGTAAGTTTGGAATTTGGGTTCTACATTTATCTCCTTTAGCCAAAGAAGTTTTCTTAATAAGGCAATGGCCACTAACTTAACCAATTTATTTAGTCTCCTTTCCCACTCAAGCTTTTTGTCAACTCTAAAGAAAGTACAACATAATTGATGGATTGAAATTATCTATAAATAATTCCTGAGTTAAAAGAAAGAATAAAAATTTTCCTCTAAGTTATGAGCAAAAGTGATTAGATACTTGAAGAAGTTAAATCATCCACAGTTTAGCTTTTTTACAAAGGTCCCTTCATGTTATGTCCATGTTTTAAAAAGTTATGAATTTAAAAAGTATATATGTATAGAGTTTTTGTGATGAAGATATGACTATTGTTTCTAAAGAGTAATTTAAATGAGAAAAAATATATAAATATAAAATATTGACCTTTTTTGTTGCTGGAAAAGGAACTGGTTTAGCAGTATTCCTATATTATTTGGCCCCCAAGAATCAGGACTTGAAACAAAAAAGAACACAATGGAGGATCAAGAGCACAATTATCCTAAAGCCCCTTCAAATTGTATCTAACTGATCACTAGATAAAATCACCTGACTCCATAGTATTTTAAAAATTTATATAGTAAAAAAAAAAAAATCACATAGTAATACTAACAAAGCAATTAGCAAAGATTAGCAAAGTATGAATAGAATGTTACCAATCTCTCTTCATTAAAACACATGAAATATTTAACTAATTGGTGCTTCTAGTGTAGGGGATAGTATATATTTAAGTGAATATTAATGGCTACATAAAAAATGTCTATTTAACATGAGATTTAATATACCCTCTCATTTGTTAAAATATCATCAGTAATCAGATAATGAATATAAACAAAAAAGTAAAGAGGATTTGCTGTAAAAATGGGAATACAAATAACTGCCTTATATCTTCTTTTGCATTGTATATCTGTCTTAGCAATGTTGCTGTTCATTTGTTTGTTTGTTTGTTTACAGCTGTGTTAGCCATTGTAGAACTATTGTTTATTCCTATGAGTTTAGAACCAGACAAGTTATAAGAGCCCCAACACTCTTGGCCTGGATGCATCACCCCTTAGACTAACTAGGCAGCTGCTGTTTTCCCTGGACCATTTTAATCCACCTCAAAATTCTTCTCTGGTTTCTGAAGCTTCCTGAGGCTTTCAGAAGGTTAGACTTATGATTCTCAACCCTTACTGGGAATTATAATCAACTGGGGAGCTTTAAAAAAATACAAGCATCTGGACAGTACTTCCAGAGATTTCTGATTCACTATGTCTATGACAGAGTGTAGGCGGGGCTCAAATTAAGTGGTTTCTAAAAGATGCTCAGGTCATTCTGATATGTAACAAAAATCTGAATATCACTTGATTAATATTTCTGGCCTTATTTCAAAGAGCCCAAATATAAGAATTTTGGGGTATCCTCAAGGGTTATAAGTAATAATATTATACTTTAAATATAGAAAATAGTATGAAAGTAGTCTGAAAGAGCTCATCCTCTTCGTATCTGAGATTCTAAATCCAGCAAATACATAGGATGTTATTCAAAAACAATCTCATTAAGAATTTGATTATCTAGACTTCCAAGAAATACTTGACCACATACAAACTGTCAGGAGTTCTTTCTAATCCCAAAAGATGTCCTTTTTAAGCACCTGTTGGAGTGAACACTGCCACTGGGTCTTTACTTGGGATGGAGTTTTAATTTTCCAAAAGTAGTGATGCAGTTGGAATGCTAGAAATGCCCATTTGCTGCCTGTTTTCCATTCTAGTAAACCATCTCCTGAATTGCTATGTTGATCTCTTGATTGTGCAGTTAACAAGAGAAGTCTACAAATACCATTAGGATTGACCAGTAGCCTTGTTTATAGAGGTTTATTAGTGGGAGTTGATTTCATATAATTATCCAGTAATGAAAAACAGTGTTGTTATTACATGAGTCTGACTTGTGACTGACTTGTTAAAAATTAGAACTATGGTTGTAAAGTGGAGATTATTGAAAGCTCACCTAGAAAACTGTTTTACATTTCTCTCAAGTTTGGAGTCTAAATTTGTGTTTAATTATAACAGAATAGATAAAATGTTATACTACTTACTGCCAGGCACGGCTGTGGAAGATTCTATCCAAAAATTGACATAAACAAGCTGTGTTAGTATCATCATCTCAAGTGTGTTCATCATGTCTATCTATAGCATAATACTGAATCAGGTACTGCCAGGCTGAAGGTCATGGGTTACACATAGCTATTCAAATACTTTATTTTTGAGACAGCTGAATTACTCCCTGACCTGACTTTAGTAAGTGGGAGGATCATCTTCATCTTTATGCCTTCCTGCCCTTTCTAAAAATAGTAGGGCCTTTAACAAGGAGATATTTTAAGTAGCTCATATTCACTTGTCTCATCAAGAGAAGCTTATTTTGGCCACTCGCATGTGTCAGATTTGCATGTGCGCATAGTTAGATTTTTGGAGCATAGTCCATGCTTTTCCACACCACTCATATAAGAAACTTGCAAATATAAAGACACTGGGATTACTAGCTGAGAGTCAGTGGGTAAACGTAAACGAAGGGAAGAGGCTTTTTAGGAATGTAAATATGCTTTTGAAATCATCCATTTCTGACACTTGCACATCAGTCCTCAGCTTTTCGGATCTGTTTTTATAAAACCTGGCCGTTATTTCACTCCAGAGACCTCAAAGATCTTGCTGCTTTTAACATATTTATAGGAGCCACTGCCATCCTCTGTGGATAAGGGAAACTAATGAGAAACTGCTATCCAAAATCTGAACAGCAAAAACAAAACCAAGCAAAACAAAAAAATTCAAAACAAAACCAAGAAAGAACTCAAATAATCCACGCTCACAAGAAGACGCGTAGAAAAATACCAAGATGTAACTTTGATTTGATAACTGGATTTATCAGTCACATGACTGGAAGGCAGTGGGTACTTTGTATTTTTCTCTTTTGAAAAACAAGTGCAAATCTATGTTATTCTGCACTACTGGGACCAAAAAGAAATTATGAGTGTGAGAAAACACAGACTCTAAAAGCAAGATGGAATTTAAGCAGGTAAATCCTGTTCCACAGTCATGTCATTCCGCTACAGTTGTACGTGGTACTCGTGTTTGCACCTCTAAGAAATTTCCATTTTTTCGCATCAAAAAATCCAGATATGAAGCTGAAGCTGCTTTCTTCGCCAATCTGAAGCTGTCTGATTTCAACATCATTGACACCCTCGGAGTTGGAGGTTTCGGGCGAGTAGAACTGGTAGGTGATTGTTAATGCTTTTGAAAGCCTCTGTCTTCCTTCCTTATTTTTTCTCTATAATAAGATTTTTCTCTTCTCTCTCATCTTTAATTATTATTGCTTCTAAATTCATACCAGATAATTTTCTTTCAGCACATTGGAGTTTGCATGGTAAAAGTGGACTAGGTTATGTACTCTATAAACTAAAAATAAATACCAATTTACTTCTTAGAAAACTTAAATTAAATAAAAGGTAAACACATTTACTTAATGAGGAGTCATAAAGCACATTTTACTGAGCTGATTTTCTATGATCTTTATTTACTTCCATAGTTCTGAGCACTGTTCACTAACTTAATGATGCACCATATCTACAATTACAACCATTAGAATGTAAACATAAATATATATAAAAGGAAAGAGATATATATACACATATATATTATATATGTATATGTGTGTGTATAAAATATTAAAGATCCTTACCACTGCTTTAAAAAATTCAAGTAAATGGTGTTAAGGTAGTAATTCTATGATTCTAGAGTTGAACACATTGCACGAATGTGGTATAAAGCAAACGAAACTGTATAAAGCAAACGATAGCTGTTCTATTGTGACTTTGAAATAGGAATTTAAAAACTGACATATTGGGACAAAATTTTGAAAATATGTCGTGATGACTGAGTTGCTGCATTCCAATATTTTGTGGATATAACTCTGTTTGAGAGCACAGAGTTATATAGCTTCTATCCCTCTGCTGAAAATGGAGGAGTCCCTGATATCAGACACCAGTACAGTATGTTAGGAACTCCCCAAGACTGTATACAGTGAAGTAAACAGTTACTGTTGCCATCAGACCAGAGAAACCCCCTTTCATAAAAGTAGCTTGACCCAATGCTATTTTTGATATTTACTCATTTGGGCTATAACTGGGATTTCTGACTTTGATAGGCAGAAAGATGTTATTTACTTAAAGATTAGATGGTTTAAAAGCTATAATGTGTTTCACTGAATTTGCATTTTGTGTCCTTTAACACTGGTTGGAGATACCATAATAATACTACTTTTGACTTCTGACTTTATAGTGTGCCTCTGTGAATCCAAGCATTTTTAGTAATAGGATTAAAAACCAAGTAAAGGCCTAGAAAAAAACCTCTTGCTTTACTGAATCCTGCCAATTAATGTAGTCTTAGATTTACTTTTCAAGAGCTTTAATCTTGCGATGAAATATAACCATTCATAGAGCTAGCAAAGATTTATTAACAGTGTTATACATAAACAGCTTAGCATTGGAGTGTGTTAAAAAAGGACAGAAGGTAGAGACCCTTGACATGAGGGTTTATTGTTTTATTGTCTGGTGCATGTACATAGTTATATGTATCTGAAACCTTCTCTGAATGAAACAGTAGAAAAGATAGAATTCTCTAGACTGATTTTGTGACTGTTTTAAATTCTTAAATATTTTTAAGCAATAAAATTACTTATTTATTTAATCCAAAAAATCAACATTATAACTTTGTGGACTCCTAAAGTTCTGAAAACTTCAAGTTGTGAACTTTTAAGTTACTAGTGAGATATTTTATAAAATATAATATCGGAATTTACTTACAATTTTTGAAATGTTGAAAATTTCTCAAGGTCATTGAGACCACTTCAAGATGAATAATTAAATGCTAAGCTGATAGTAGAAAACATAGAAAATTCCCTCAAAAATGTGTGAGGAGGCATAAGCAATTAATGACAAAATTAAGGAAGGTTCAATATGGGCATTGAAAGGTAATGCAGTCATTGTGTGTGTGTGTGTGCGCGCGTGCATATATGTATTTTTGTATCTGAGTATTTACATATTTATGCATAATCTCCATCCCTGGAGAGGTAGTCAAAGGTAGTTCAGCCTAATTTTCTTCTTGTGGACATTATATTTTACTCTTTTATGCAAATATTTATAGACTAATGGAAACTATAATCTCAGAAATTAATTTAGGATGGAGCTGTAGCCCAGTTTTTAAAACTTGAGATACATGGATGAATGATAAATCCATAATATGATATTAGATACAATCAGTACATTAGGGGAAGAGGCACATGTTCTTAACCTCTGAAGTGATATCATTTTGTGTAATCTTGCATTTCTCGAAATTTACCATGGGATATTCAGAATACCCAGATCGTCTTCATTTTTCAACGTGGACTAGCCAGTTAACTGATCACTATTACACTTGAATCCAATGTTAGCCGTTCTTACCACTTACTAACTGCCTGATATTAATTACTGAGTATGTTCATTAATTACTGTGATTGTTCATTTTGTATGTGAATTCAGTGATGCCACAATTGAGAATTTGGCCTCAACACTTACATAGTAATTACACATGTTATTGGCATAGCATATAATGAATCTCAATGCAGACAGTGGTGACTACATAGAAAGCAGTAGCATGTACCTTTAGAGCAATACTCACACTATACATCGTTAGGAGGAGGATCTAGGCAGAGCTCAGTTCTGTTGTGATTACAGAATTTTTCTCTGCACTCTTCTCTGAGAATGACACATGCAAGATAATTTTATCATTATTATAGAGTGCTATTTTTAAGCAATAACAACCTTCACATGGACTCATTTCACATATGTATATACAGTACTGAGCACATTAATAACAAGAATATAAAACTGATACCTTGAACCTACAAGCCTTAGTTCAGCAGTAATGTTGATCAGGTAAATGACATTGCAAAAAAGGTACCATAGGTTACCCATTTTCTGTTAGAACTAAGTTAGTGTAGTTTTATCATTGTTTGACATAAATACATTCATGTTATTTTGTATAATAGTATACCCTTCAAAGACTGCTTAGCATTTTTTAATTTTTATCATTTATGTAAGTTTAGATGAATTTAGATTCAGGAGCATTTTTTTCATGCAGGAGTATTGCTACATAGTTTATTGCCAACTTTTGGAGAACGTAATATTGGTACAAGTATATTTTTTCAATGATGAGACCAGAGCTGAAAGTAAAGGTCTTATGTGAATGGAAACTTTGCTCTTAAGCTATTCAGTCTATTTCATAAATACTTTTAGCATAACTGATTTTAACTAGTTTAATATCAGACACATCCTGTTCACAATCATTAGCTTTGGAAGTCATTTGCACTGCTGCTTTCCTTTCTGTTTTCTGGCATATATTATATTTTCTGTCAATTTGTATTATTATTATTATTGTTTGAAGAATGAACTTTCTAATTCATTCATTGTTACCTATTTACAGTATATGTTTTGAAAGCTACATTTTCTTTATAAGAACACTGCAACAACAACAAAAAAACTCAGCTCTCTTTTTATGTATGATTTACTAATTAAAGCTCTAACCACTGCCATAAGATACCTATGTAAGCCTCTTAATTTATAAAATATAACTGCAAAATAAGGAGATCAATTTTACAAATCACAAGTGAAAATTAGTCCCATTGCTTTATGGTCACATTCCTAATGTACTCTAATTTTGCTCTTGTCAGAGAGGAGCTTGCTTTTCAGAACAGATTTACACAAGTCAAATTTCTTTTTAATCTGGCAGTGGTATGTGGTGGTTACTTTAAATGTTAGATATTAAATCTATCCAGAAGTCCACTACTTCCTACATCAGAACAGCATACTTGGATAAAATATAGGAACAAAGATATGAAAGACACACCTATTATCTACTTGAATTATGTCCTTTCTATATAATTTATTACATATTTATGTAGTGTGCTCTCAGCTATGATATATAAAATTTAATAGAAAATAAAAAATGGACTGTCTACAGAGAAGGACAATTATGTAAACTAATAAGTAAATTTGTAAAGTCTGAGTAGCACATGCTTGGTGCACTGAGGAGCAAGACTTCTTAGAGGAGGTGGCATTTCTAAGACTGAGGGAGAGTTAAATCATTGATATAAATAACCTGACACATTATGGTACACCTATAAGATGAAACTACAGGGTAATTTATTAATAATGTTCATTAATAAATATATATTACACCCTAACTAAAATAATAAAGCCTTTTATATTATCCCTGCTTTATAATCTTCAAGTTGCTTTCATATCCTGTATATAATTTTGCCTTATAGCTATTCTGGGAGAAGAACATGATCCACAGTTTCCAGGAAAGAAGTAAAGAATAACGTATATACGTGCATGTAAACCACAAAATCATTGAAAGAGCCATTATTGCCCAGGACTACTGATGTTTTAACTAGATGTTTTTCCTATCATCTAGCTTCTTATCACCACCACCAACAGCCACCACCATGAAGTCAAACAAATGTTACTTCATTGTCACATGTATACTTTTGTTTTAAAAAATCTTTTAGAATTTAAGAACCTGTATTAGATAGACATAAACCTCAAAATGCTATGATTATCAGCTGTTTACATTTGCTTCTATCAAACCTTCAGGGGCTTTTTCTTCCCTGAATCTTTTGCTGTTCATATTAGTGGTAAAATGTCTCTGGAGAAAAAAAACCAGTGTAATGTCGTAGCTAAAAGCTAGACCTCTGGAATTAGACTTTCCAGATTCAGATCTTATTAGCTGTATGCTTGGTCATTTACTTAAACCATTTGAGCCTCAGTTTCCTCCTGTCTAAAATGCAGATAACAATGGGATATGTGTCTCACAAAGCTGCAAAGATTAAATGAGTTACAATCCCAAAATAGTACCTCACATGTCACAGGTCAATAAGTATTGTCAATGTTGTTATAATAATTATTAATATATGCGAATGGTAGCTATCTTTATCATTTCCAGATATCCTCATAGAAAAGGAAGGAAATGAAATACTTGTTCTTTTTTTCTCCCATTGCTAGGCCAAGCTCTGAGAATGCAAGCATTTCTATAATATAAGAAATGATGTAAGGTATTAAATGACCTTTAGTAATCGTTTGTATTAAATTCTCCCAAACCACTGAAACTGCTTACTTTCTGAACTGTCATGAGTGGAAATGGGAAACAATTTTCAGTTTTTCTCACACTGAACCTCGTGTACCTGAAATAGCCTGCTCTTATTTATCCATATCTCCTTCAAATGGGAAAGCCATACCTCTTAACCTCTCAAAAGAAAATCACTTTTGGTACAAAGTGCTAAATTATATCCAGTTTCTCCAGTCTTCTTAAAACTCTCCTATCTTATGGGCCACAATCCCACAACCAGATTGCCCAAGAGTGGGCAATAGGCAAGTTGCAGAACCCTCATACTCAGTTACAGGGTCTGTGTGCTATAGATACAGGTATCCATTCCACTCTCATAGAATTTTTGCCAGCCTCCTGGGCACTGTCCATCACATGCAAGCAGGCCTAAAGTGCTCTGTAAACCAATTGGGAAAAAGGGAGAGAGAGAGAGAGAGAGAGAGAGAGAGAGAGAGAGAGAGAGAGAGACACTAAGGGACGATTAAGCAAGATATTAGGTGATAAACCCATTGCTCAGTCAATAGGGTTTAGTTTCATGATTATGAAAAGTGAACTGCTTAACTCCAAAGGGAAACCCTGTGTAAGATGAAAACATTTCAAGAGCTTCTTACTGCCAGGCCACTTGCCAGTGAAATAGAATAGCTCTGGGATCACTGGGAAGCATTGCCATTTGTGCCCACAGTGATTTATGTTGCAGAGGGTGCCTAGGGAAACCCTGCTGCCCAACGCCTTGTGTCCTCTGTAACCAAAGTGAGTAAGGACTTGACACTGGTTGAAAACTCAAAATTTGCCTCATTTGAACAGCCTTTTCTCTAGGTTTTTCTACTTGATTTATTGTTAAATATCCTATCCTCATGTTTATTTTCAAAAGAATTAAAACTGACACAAATTATTAACTGTGATGAATGATTTCTAAAAATCATTATTCAGAGGGCTAATGAAAATCCATCTCAATAAATATTAATTAAGCATAATAGGTGTAGTCACAATAAAAAGGAAGTCCTAAAATATATAACCACATGACAGTTTCTAAGCAGAAAATCACAGGTAGTAAAGTCTATTTCTACTTTGATGTATTCTAATAAAGTAACATGTACATTAATTGATCTTGTTACAGTAGAATATATTTTATTCTGTACATTGATAGTAACAATTTAGACTATACAATAACAATGAAAACTAGTCACTTTCTTATATATCTTACTATTAAAATAAATATTTTTCATTGAAAGTGTTAGAAATCTATGTCCTATGGTAAAATAAAATGTTAACAATTCCTCCTTCAAACTTGCATGTTATTCTAGAAAAATCAATGTTAATCTAGAAGACACTAGTCTTTTCAAGGCTTACAATAACTGGTGACAAAACAGTTCATCCCAAAGTTAACATTTGGTCATACTCCCTTTTTATTTTCTGTGACATAAATTTGGTTGTTTTATCCAAGTAAATTTTTAGGCACACCACATTCAGCAACAATTTATTTTAAAATTCTCTAAATATGTTTTATAAGATATAGAAACATCAGATATGATTTCTTCCCTCAAGGAATGTCTACTTTTTCCTGAGAGGATAGAATTAACATATATGAATTAACTAATGTAATGTAACATATTACATTACATTAGTATTATATTACATTCTAAATTATGCGGATGGATTCTCAGTATTTCAGAAAGAGAAAGAGCATTTATTGCTGATAGAGTAGAGACATAGGATTTATACCAGGGTTAGAGAATAGGTTAGGTTAGGATTTAAGTAAGCAGATGGGGAAAGGCCATTCCAGGAAAAGGTTACAACACAGAAGGACACATGTTTTCACAGGACACTGACACCAGTGGCCTGACTAGAGTAGAAATTGTGTAAGGGAGCAGTGAGAAATATCATTAGATAACCAACTGATAGAGTATAACTGTATTATATATTATTATATATTATATATGTTAGATTATATACATTAAAGGAGATTAGACTTTAAGGTATTAGACATTTGGGAGGATTAGGTCAAGTGATAAAAGTATATAAACAGACTCATCTCTCAACCTTCATCCATGAAATAAAAGAATATAAGGTGACAAGACAGGCTATTTTTAGGTGGTGCTCCTACCAGAGATAAACATCACAATTTCTCTTCTGAATAGGTTAGTTTACTTTGTGCCAAGATCTATTTCATGTCCCTGAAAATTTTATGTAAACTCTTTCAAAGAGAGATCCCTTCCATGAGAAGAAAAACAGTTCCCTTGTGTATGATAGTAATGTTGAAAATCGCCAGGTCCTTTTAAATAAAATGAAATGGTTTATTGCTTTCTGAGAATAAGTATAGATAAGATCATTTTGTATGTTTCAGTGTGGCTCATTAAATGTATACATTGAATTTATTGCTAATTTATACTCTGTCCATCATATTAATATTTCTTATTGTTGTTGGCATACACCACATAGTATTAGATTGAACAGAGCTATGAGATCAAGATATTTTGTAGGCCAGAGAGATGACGTGGTTCTTAGTTCCATTTCCAGTCAGCTGTCTTTCAAATTCACAGTAAGAGCAGGGAGATGATCAATACCCAAAAAGCAACAAATAAGCTAAATCAGTGGGAATCATTGTATGGTCATGGCTAAAACCTTGTTTTCCATGTCTATATGCACAAAGCAATCAAAAGGTTTAGTGTGACTGTTTTTCAAAGATCAAGTTACTATAAGCAAAAATCAGTAAATATGTGTTGAACTGGCTTAACTACATTTAAAGTACATTTATTTTTCTACAAAGTTATGTGAAATTTTTGAAATATAAAAACAGCAGAGGGATGTTTTGTTTTTTTAGTATCAAAAGGCAAAGTTTAAATATAGCATATATTAAGACATTAAGATCTGATTATAAGCCATTTGGGTAAAATACTTTTAGTATGTAACAGTTAAAAAGTATATTTGCTTATTTCTTATATCTCAAATGTATGACTAGAATGTAAAATCTTTCATAAGTTCATCTAATTATATCTCAAAGAGCTGAATTTTGCAACATGTCATTGTTACAAACCTCTGCAGCATCAATTAATGGAAAAATTGAAGTGTCAATGTCAGATACTCAACTCCATCTATGGGAAGTTTTAGATTGTAAGTGTGCTTTAAGAATAAATTGAATTATGTGAAATATTAAAGTGATTAATTTAAAAATATGTAAACAAGTTTTAAAACTGTTGCATGTGGTATTTTTTTACGTGAGTGAAATTACGCATAGAAATTAAATCTTGGGTAGGGGAAATATTTGATTATTTTACAAAGAAAAATAATTTAAAGTGTATTATAGCTAATAAAATTTAAATATCAATTTTAATAATCACTATATTTAATAATAATTTACATATCAGAAATTGTAAAATGAAATAGGGCTTATTTAACACACATACTATAGGGAAGAAAAATAATACGTTTATTTGCACATTTTAGTAATCAATCTTGAATTAATGTAGGTAGCCTTTTAAGTCAAAATGAATCATTCACAATTCATTATTAAGGGAAATCACAGGTATTTTTCAATTTGTAAGTGATTTCTACAAAACAGCCCAACTCTTTGTTTGTTCCTACTGTAATTACAAATAGAAAAGTATGAATTTCTTTTTCTGACCTTTCTCCAAACTGAAAGCTAAATATCTTTTGAAGAAATTAAAAGAAAATGATCTCCTCTATGAAAATAGCTTTACTTGTCTTTTGACTAATTTGAATTTAATAATATAGATATTTCCTGATATGTCTTGTCTCTAGCTATAGAGCTGAATTTTAAGTCTGAAGACAAGTTCCACAGCAAATGGAATGATTGACATTTTTGATGAGGGTTGAAGTGAAGGAAAGCAAGACTAGAAAGGAAAAGATAGAAAAAAAAAGAACATTTATAGGTTAATAAATGAAAATAAGCTAATTTTCTGTGCTCTTTTGTTCTGGGGAAAACAACAACAACAACAGTATACCCAACCATATGTATAACTTAGTGGTTATTTAGGAAATTAGATATACACATAAAATCTTTACCATAAAGTTGTACAACAGTGCCATGCCTCTATGCCTCATGGCTGAAAAGCTTTCCAGCTCTTAAATCTCTGATAAACTCCTCATAATTTGTCCTTTGCATTCTCTGTGTCATTTGGACATGTGTAATACAGGCTGTGACAAAGCTCCCTGTGCTCTCTTCTGTTGTGTATCCTGTGGAACAAACCCAATGCTGTGGTTCATTCTTAAGGTTTTAGATATTGATTAAGGAAGATAAAACATAGGATGTTATCATTTAATACAGAGAGAAAGATAAGGAATAAAATTGTGGATAACTAGTGAGAAAAGAGATTTTAAGAACAGAAAGAAAATAGGAGTTTTTCTAAGATTATAGTTATATTTGCCTAAAATTTATAGTACTATTACACACAGAAAAGTAATTCTCATATAAAAATTAGCAACTTTTTTGTTAGGAAATGTTGAAGAATACAATTTGAAACTAGTTTATAGAACATAAACTTTCTGTGTACTTAAAAAAATTCACTTTCTTTCATGACTATAGTAAGTTGGCTCCTTCTGACTATGCGGGCATATTAGTTCGTCATATCCAAAGAATTAATTAAGTCAGAATAATAATGTTGCTTTTTCTTTCTCTGTAAAAGTAAAACTTCCTTAAATTCAGACAGATTTTTCCCTTTCATGCCTAATTTCAGGCACTTTTGGAAAGAAGAAAAAGACCAGATACTACATACATGTCACTGTAGCTTCCCTGACTTGTCTCCTGTTAATTGAGAGATACAGTGTGGAGCTTAGATGCCAGCTCTGTTGTAGCTTTGCCAGTGATAAATTGCTATGGTTCATTTCATTCTGTCTTTGATTCACTTAGTCAACAAATATTTCATGAGCATTTATTCTCTATCAGACACAGTGAACAATAGAATAGCCAATCTCAGGTTGCTTACAGACTAATGAGAGGACATAGACACTAAATGAGTAATCAAGAAAATACTAGTGTATTAGCTTGAGATGAGAACTATAGAGAACACTAAAAAAGGGAAGGGAGAAATGGGTGGTTCCTCTTTTATGTAGACTGGTGTGAGGAGAGACTCTGATTAAGGTACATTTGAGCAAAGAACTTAGAGAACTGAGAGGGTGAATCCTGGGGATATCTGTGAGAGAATATTCAGGCAGAAGAATAGCATATGCAAATAGCCTGATGCAAGAGCTTACTTTGTGTACTCAAGAAGCGGCAAGGTGGCCATTGTGACCCCAACAGAGTAAAGGGGAACTGGGTAGCAAGGGTCCACATGATGTAGGATCTTGTAGGACTTTGTAACAGCTTCGTCTTTGCCATGAGTGAGATGGCAAGCCACTTGAGAGTTTTGAGCAGAGAAGTGGCATGTTTGGTATCTGGCTTTGTTTGAAAGACAAAAGATCATCAGTGAATGTCCCATTCGGTGGCATTTTCTCATTTAAGGTCACAATAACTCTGTACAGTAGCTGATGTTACACTCAGCAAGAACTGGGGCTCAGAGCAGTTAAGCAACTGGCTCAAGGGACTCAGAGAGACAGACCTTAACTGAAGTCAAGATTCAAGTCCAGACCTGTGACCGTAAATGCTGAATTCTTTCTTCTCACCTGTGCATAGTAATTATGTGTATTATCACTGAAGAGAATATTTTTATATTAGCTGAGTGAACTATTCTTTAGTCATTAAGACTCTAAAGAGAAAATAAGATTTTGTTTCTTCTCCTTTGAATTTGAGAGTAACACAGCTCATTTTTCATTCCATCCTTCCTATCATTCCAAATTTCTTTTAGAAGCGGGTTTTCACATTATATGTTTTATTATAAACTTCATTGAATTCATTTGTATCACACTAATTTTTCATTTTAAAGAGTTTCACACTAATCTTTCATTTTAAAGAGAGAGTGCCCTTGGCTTAAGGCATTTTCAAATGATCTATTTTTCCCTTTAACCTATCATACACATTCACAAATGCTGGCAGCAAACTGAGGCTCATTTATTTGAAGTGTCCTCATATTCTTTTCTAAGGAACTTGCCACGTTAATATCCTCTCAGATTGAATTTAATCTGTACACGTGTGTATAAACAAGACACTTAAGAACTTTGTCATCCCTGCAGATGAAGCTTAGACAATTCACAACTGAAGAGGGGACAGCAATACTTCAGTTGAAAAGCAGAAAGCTTGTCTTGTTATTTCCTCAGGGCTTTAATTAGTTCTAAATAATGTGGGCTGTGTGGTATTATTTGAGAATTCTGTTGCTGGAAAGCACTAGACAATAGCTCTTTAATATTGCTATTTAGTGATTAGCTCTATTTTTTTTCCCATACAAATTATTATGTTGAAATTTTTGGTAAAACAGTGAACATAGACCACATCCTAATTGAGGAATCTAGAGCCACTGAGAGCCACATAGGGTGGGAAGATGTATGGAAGCCTTGGGGACATCAAGGTGCAGCTTAGGTCTTTCAAATTAATATACCTAAGGAGTCAGAGTTGAAGTCTCAAAGAATTTAAGCCATTGTGCATATTTGAGAAGGATAAAAAAAGTTTTCAATCAAAATCTCTTGGAAAGAATATTACATTATTTTCTTCTTTTTAACTGGAAGGAAGGGAAAGACTGGGAGGTAAGAAGAGAATAACTATTTTTTTTTGCAGTCTTAAGAGAGACAATGGTCTGTCAGAATTTTACAACTTTATAAATGTTTGCAGACTAAGACTAAGGAGAAAAAGCATAAAAGCTCATGTGGTCCTACCTTTGCTATATTCGCCTGAAGTATAGTTGGAGAAGTTAGTTTTTATTTCTACTTTTTTGATAGAGGGAGAAAAACTATATAATATATGCAAACGCATATGAAATGACATAAATAATGAAAATCAAATACATTTCCCCTCTTCTAATTCAAGTAGGCACAAAATTAACAGGGAATCCAGTTAAATTAAAATTCATCTGATCCAGTAGAATAAAATTGGACAATAGTTGTGAGTCCTGGATTTTAAATCCAGTTTCAACAAGGATTTACTGTGTGACTCAGGTGGTGATTGGGCTGTCAATTTAAGTGTTCTACGTACCTTTAAATTTGGAGATAAGAATGCACTTGTTCTATTAACTCTACAGGCTTTTAAATACCTAATTCTTTCTACCTTCTTTAAGGTCCAGTTGAAAAGTGAAGAATCCAAAACCTTTGCCATGAAGATTCTCAAGAAACGCCACATTGTGGATACAAGACAGCAAGAGCACATCCGCTCAGAGAAGCAGATCATGCAGGGAGCTCATTCTGACTTCATAGTGAGGTAAAGATCCTGCCCAGGGGACTGACATCACCAACTCAAAGTGGAAATCAACTGCAAATCTTTCTGCCACTTGCACTCACCATTACACATTTCATTCACAAAACACATTTTCTAAATCAGATTTTTTAAAAGTTTTGTTTGCCTAAAAACAAACAAACAACAAACAAACAAACAAACAAAAAACCACTAAAGTTTTGGTTCTATTTTTTTAAGATTATAAGATTCTGGGAAAAGAAAATATTTTTCCCAGAATGTCTAGTATTTCCTTTGTATCCTCTCTGTTACTCCCAAACTTCATAGACCCATTATGCCTGAAAAAGAAATATCAAAAATTAAACTATTTTACCTTTAGCATTTGAATATTTTTAAAAGGTTTTAAAAAATAAAATGACTATTCTATCTCAGTATTTTCAGAGCACTAACAAGAGGATAATAAGGAGGGTTTTTTTAATGTATGTATGCAGAATAAGCTTTTCTAGTTAATTTACCTGTGTCACTTGCTGAAAACAGGATATAATGTGAAAAGTGAACAGCACACAAATTTCATGTCTATATTTGTAAAGCATAACCTAGTTTTATATCTAGGTACATCGAATGTTTATAACCACTAAATATTTCTCAAGTCCATTCTTGAAACATCAGCCAAATTGGAATTGGAGGAATCTTAAGAAGCCCTCTTTGTTCATAATCATTGGGATTAATCCACTTCAAAAGAGAGACTAGCCTCTACAGTGTGTTGTCTTAGATCCGAGCCATTGCTTCTTTTTCTCTATTTGTAAATTCAGCTCTCTCTCATCTTTTAAATAAAATTTCAAGCTTGGAAAATCAATTATAATACTGTAATTATGGTACTCAAAACATTTATATGCTTTTAATAGACAATAATGTTTATAACCTTTGTTTTCTTGTTTACAATTCACAGACTATACAGAACATTTAAGGACAGCAAATATTTGTATATGTTGATGGAAGCTTGCCTAGGTGGAGAGCTCTGGACCATTCTCAGGGATAGGTAGGAGTTTTAAGAAGTTTTTATCATGTCTCTAAAAACATAGTTGAATATGATAGTCTGAAATGAGAGTCAACTATTATAAAGTATAAAAGTTATGTTTGCATTTTACATATGTTTATGTTTCAAAATGTTAAGTAAATATGGGGCACAACCCACTATACACATATGATTCACTATAAATTAACTCCATTTCAGATTTGTAACTATTGATATAGGCTTACTCCTCCATAAAAATGGTACCTAATGAAGTATATCATACAGACTTTAATTTAACTTAATTCTGATAAATCAAACTCATTGCTATAACATGAAGAGAATTAGTTATTTTATAGTTGTGATCTAGATTAACTATCAGTTTTATTGCTCTGTTTGTTCTCCAGATGGACAGTCAGGCTTTCTTGATGCAGAATTTTTTTTCCTAATTAACTTGTTACTCTACCTTTCCATTACTCTTTGGTTTAAAAATTGACAAAAATTTCCAGTCATCCCTTTTAGGCCTTAGTTGGTCTTAGGAAAAAAATAAATCCACTTATAAACACTATTTCATGTAAACAGTCTAATTTAGATTTACTTATTTTTGTCCTTTCAGGGAAAGTAAAGTTCTCCTGGTTAGTATTGATTTGTTTTTTTTTTTTTTTAATTTTACAAAATTAATTTTCCATCTCCTATTTAACTAGCAAATAATCTTTTTCTTAAAATTTATTCAATAAAATGTCTTGGGAAATCATTATGAACTCTAAATGTTTACTTAAAAAAAAAAGACCACAGTTATCTTTTCCTGTGAATGATCTTTTGATCATTTCCTGTTAATGATCTAATAACATTCAAAAGTCATCCTTCTTCCTTGGAACATTCAGCTTTGCATATCTTTGTTGTTGTTGTTGTTGTTGTTGTTGTTATCCTTTCTCGCCTTACACTCTCCTTCATTGGGTAACATCTTTCTGAAACTCTATTATAGACAGCTTTGATGTTCCCAGAAAGTAATGCTATTTTTGATAATTTGTTACTCTGTAGATATCCCAGAAGAGAACAAGTGGTTCTTTATTAGCTATTGATTTAAAGTCTCATTCCTGTGTTCTTATGGTACCTTCTTATCTCTGGAGACATTGCCCTTTCAGGTCTTTTATTCTCATTGCCTTACTTGTCTGTGTCAAATGGGTTTCTTTTTCTTTTTGCCCTATTACATTGATATTGTGTTTCATTTCTTAAGTTTAAGGTAAAGAAGTATACAAGAGAATGCATCATGTTGGCATTAGGGGACAGGGTTAACATCTGTACTAAGCTATTAGATTATACTATATTATTACATTATTATTAGTTAATATTTTAATACAAATTATATAACAGGCACTGTGATAGAGGCTGGAGATACAATAATAAACAAAGCAGATGAGGTCCCACTTCCTAAAATTTACAGGGTATTAAAATTAATATTCTGATTTTTGAGTTAATGTCTGCTTTATCCTAATGTGGCTCTACTATATTATTTTTGACCTGACCTTTCAATCCACTGATTTATTTGAAATCTATTCTCTACTTTGTTTTAATTAGAATAGGGGAAGATTTACAGTTGGAAGTAAACATGAAAGCAACAATAAGCCACTTAAGGAGAGAAACAGTTATTTTAAACTTCTATTAAGTCTTTAACAGATAACAAACAATAATAAAAGTTTATCTAAGATCTACTGATGAGGTAGCAACCTTACATAGCTCAAATTATAACTTATTTTTTGAAAGAAAACATTTCCTATCTCTCCCTTCTTAGCTTGAGTTTGCATCTTGTTGGTTCATAGATGCCAGCCAAGGCTTCTGAGTGAGATTTATTTTGATTTGTCAGGGCAGCTAAGGGTTGCTATTAAAAAGCAGCTTATCTTGAGAGAAATCAATAGAGGCAAAATATCAATGGACAATCCTTTTTCTACCTCCACCAGGCTTCTTTTTGATCCTTTCTGTTTTCCTGTCTTCTATTATCCTTGGGTTTCAGGTACACAGTTGCTCGGTCTTCTCAGTGTATGTAACACTCCAAAGGAGGCATGATCTGGAGAATAGCAGCTACCATGGTCTTTTCTAAAGATTCTGAAAGGCAGAAGCCTCAACATTAAAAGCAATGGAACTGTTATATGTGAAATCACCTCAGAATTATTATCTTCTGCCAACTTTCTTATATACATTCATGTAGCCTTGCTTTCATTCCGAGATTTTTATTTTTGTACTTAAGAAATTGGTGGGAAAAGCATAGTTTTGGACATCTAGGCTCCTATTAATATTGCCATTGACTAGCTTTCTCACTGTTTAAATTGAGGCTGAAAATCTTAAAGGTTAATTGTTAGAAAGAAACAAACAAAAAAATGCCAAGAGAAAATAAAAGTATGGTATTAGTCAGTGTCTGTGAAAATATTTATAGTCAAAACAACCCATATTGTTCAAGTCATTCAATTTTCTTTTTGTGTTTCAGGAAAGAAGCAGTAAGGAAAAACATATTCTGAAAGCATAAAGGAAATGTATTTGGGTTAATTTTGAGAGGCTCGGATGACCTTATTCTTTACTGATGATAATACTTCTGAGCCTCAGAGATTTAGCTCAGGAAGTCTCCAAGTAACAAGACATTCTCCCTCTCTCACTTAGCTGAGATGACCATTTCCTGCCTCTTGTATTCTCATCAGCATAGAAAAGGAAAACACAAGTTTTTATTTGTTGTCATGGAGATGAATTTAAATGATACCATATATACAAACAGAATTTGAAGACTAGTAAATATTTTTTATCTTTGAGATATGAACTATAGCAATGAAATATTGTTACAGTTATTTACCAGTTTACTCTATTAGATATTGTGGTTTATCTTCCAGTCTGTAGCATTTTGTTTTCCTCAAATTCTGTTCTATTATTTGGAATAGGTTGTTACAAACTATATCTTAATCACTTTTCCTCTATAACATTTAAAGAATTGTCAACCTCTGCAACTTTCTTAAAAATATAAGTGATTAATAAAAAAATATTTTGTATTTAAGTATTTATATATTATATATTATATGATACATTAGGATTTATATATTGTATATTACTATTAGAATGTAATACAAATTCTAATCTAATGAAATTTAACATTTCAACTATTTACTAAATTAGAATTATATAATGTGCATATTAATTTTTTCTACTGAATATCTTAAATTTTTTTTTAGAAACCATAATTTGCAAATCATGCACATATCACTTTTGGTCATGTGTTTTCCTAGATGTGTTTTATAGGCCAGTGAGTGACTTTCTATGTTCATTTTCATTGATTCCAGCTATCTCATGGAGGGTAATTATTATTTATTGAATTAAAAAAATTTTTCAATTACAGTTGACATACAATATTATATTAATGTTAAGTATATAACATAGTGATTAGACATTTGTAAAATCTACAAAGTGATCACCCCAACGAGTCAAGTACCCAACTGACATCATACAGTTATTACTGTTTTAATGACTATATTCCCTATCCTATATGTTACATCCCCATAACTATTTTTATAACTGCCAGTTTGTACTTCTTAATCTTTTCACCTATCCCTCCAACTCCCCTCCGATCTGGCAACCATCAATTTGTTCTCTGTGTCTATGAGCTTGTCTGGGTTCTGTTTCTTCATTTATTTTTATTTATTTATTTTTTTACATTCCACATATCAGTGCAGTCATATAGCATTTGTCTTTCTCTATCTGACTTATTTCACTTAGCATAATACTCTCTAGATCCATCCCTGTTGTCTCAAATGGCAAGATTTTTTATGTCTGAGTAATATTCTACTGTATATATATATATATATATACCACATCTTCTTTATCTAATCATCTACTGATGGACACTTAGGTTGCTTCTATATCTTGGCTATTGTAAATAATGTTGTAGTGAACATAGGGTGCTTATATATTTTCATATTAATGTTTTGGAGTTCTTCAGATAAATACCCAGAAGTGAGATTGCTGGATCATCTGGTAGTTCTATGTTTAATTTTTTGAGGAATCTCCATACTGTTTTCCATAGTGTCTACGCCAATTTACAATCCCACCAACAAGGTATGAGGGTTCCTTCTTTCTCCACATTCTTGACACTTGTTTATTAATTTATTGATAATAGCCATTCTGATGTGTGAGATGATACGATATTGTGGTTTTAATTTGCATTTCTTTGATGATTAGTAACATCGAGCTTCTTTTCATATGTCTATTGGCCATTTGTATGTCCTCTTTGGAAGATGTCTGTTCAGGTCCTCTGCCCAATTTTTTATTAGAGTGTTTGGTTTTTTTTATGTTAAATTGTATAAGTTTCTTACATATTGTGGATAGTAATCCCTTATTGGGTGCATCATTGGTGAATATCTTCTCCCATTCACTAGGTTGTCTTTTCATTTTGTTGATGGTTTCCTTCACTATGCAAAATCTTTTTAATTTAGTGTATTTCCACTTGTTTAATTTTTTCTTGTTTTCATTGCCTGAGGAGACATATGCAAATTATATATAGAGAGAGCCGAGTGATGTCAAAGAATTTATGCCTATGTTTCCTTCAGGAATTGTATGATTTAAGTCTTTAATCTATTTTGAGTTATTACATATAGTGAGAAAAGTGGTTTAGTTTCATTATTATTTTGATTGTATATGTCCAGTTATCCCAAAACCATTTATTGAAGAGACTGTCTTTGTCTTGACCCCACTGTATATTTTTGCCTTCATTATAGATCAATTGATCATATATAGATGTGGGTCTATCTCTGGGTGCTCTGTTCTGTTCCATTGATCTATATGACTGTTTTTATGCTAGTACCATGCTGTTTTGATACTATAGCCTTCTAGTATAGTTTGAAATTAGGGTGATACCTCCAATTTTGTTTTTCTTTCTCAAAATAACTTTGGCTAATGGGGATCTTTTGTGGCTCTATACAAATTCTGGGATTATTTTTTCATGTTCTGTGAAAAATGTCATTGATATTTTGATAGGGATTGCATTAAATCTATAGATTTCTTTGGATAGTATGGACATTTTAACAATGTTAATTTTTCCTATCTATGAACCTGATATAGCCTCCATTTATTTGTATCTTCTTTCTTCAATTTCTTTCTTCAGTTTTTCTTCAATTTCTTCAGTTTTTCTTCAATGCCATATAGTTTTCAGAGTACAGCTTTTTTATCTCATTAGTTAAATTTATTCCTAGGTATTTTATTCTTGTTGATGCAATTGTAAATGGGATTGTTTTCTTAATTTCTCTTTCTCATAGTTCATTTTTTGTATATAAAATACAATCGATTTCCGAATATTTATTTTGTGTTCTACTTTACTAAATTAATTTATTATTTCCAATAGTTTTTTGGTAAACTCTATTGGATTCTCTCTATATAGTCTCATGTTGTCTGTAAATAATGACAGTTTTATAAATTATTTTCAAATTTGGATGCCTTTTATTTCTCTTTCTTGTCTAATTGCTGTGGCCAGGACATCCAACACTATATTAAGTAAAAGTGGTGAAAGTGGACATTCTTGTCTTGTTCCTGATCTTAAAAAAAATTTCCGCCTTTTCACTGTAGACTATGATGTTTGCTATGGGTTTGCTATATGTAGACTTTATTATTTTAAGGTATATTTACTCTATCTCCACTTTGTTGAGAGTATGTTTTAAAATGGATGTTAGATTTTGTCAAATACTTTTTCAGCATCTATTTAAATGATCATATCATATTTATCTTTCATTTTGATTATGTGGTGTATCACGTTAATTGCAAATATTGACCAATTTTGTATCCCAAGAACAAATCTTACTTGATCATGGTATATGATCTTTTTAACTTATTGCTGATTCCATTTGCTAATATTTTGTTAAAGATTTTACATCTATGTTTATCAGAAATATTAGCATATGTGTGTATATACAAACATAAACATAAACATAAATATAAATATAAATAATATAAATATAAATAAATAAATAAATACACACACACACACACATATAACTACAAATAAATATATATATGGGGTTTTTTTGTAGAGTCTTTCGTTTCAGTATCAAGGTAATGCTAGCCTTGTAAAATGAGTTTAGATGACATCCCTCTTCAATTCAGAAAGATAGGTATTAATTTTTCTTCAAATATTTGGTAAATTCTGTGAACACATCTGCTTTGGCTAGGTCCCAGAGATCTGAGTTTTTATTTTCATTTGTGTTAAGGAATCTTTTGATTTCATCCTTGATCTTGTCATTAACTCATTCATTATGTAGTATCATGTTATTTAGCCACCATATGTTTGTGTGTTTTGTAGTTATTGGTCTGCTCAGATTTTCTGTTTCTTCCAGATTTAGTCTTAAAAGTCTTTATATTTTTAGGAATTTATCCAGATTTATTTATTCAGATTTTCCAGTTTGTTGGCATATAATTGTTCATAGTCTTCTTTTTATAATCCTTTGTATTTCCACGGTGTCAGTTGTTATTTCTACTCTATTGTTTTCATTTAGACGCTCTTTTTTTCTTGATGAGTCTGAGTGAACATTTATCAATTTTGTTTATCATATAACCAGTTCTTGGTTTCATTGATTTTTTATTTTTTGGTCCCTATTTTATTATTTCTACTGATCTTTATTATTTTTTTTCTTTACTCACTTTGAACTTTGTTTTTATTTTTTATTTCTTTTATGGATAAGGTTATATTATTTGAGATTCTTTTTTGTTACCTGAAGTACATTTGTATCGCTATGAATTTCCCTCTAAGAATTGCTTTTGCTATGTCCCAGAGATTCAAGGTCACCGAGTTTTTATTTTCATTTACCCCAAGGGATTTTGATTTCATCCTCGATCTTATTGTTAACCCATTCATTATTTAGTAACCTGTTATTTAGCCTTCATATGTTTGTGTATTTTTCAGTTTTTCTTGTAATTGATTTCTAGTTTCATACCATTGTGATCAGAGAATATGCTTAATATTATTTCAGTCTTATATGTATTAATACTTGTTTTGTGGCCAATATGTGGGCTATCCTGAAAAAATGTTCTATGGACACTTGAAAAAAATATATTCTGCTGTGTTTTGGGTGAAATACTCTAAAAGTATCAATTAAAGTTATATTGTCTAATGTAGCATTTAATGCCACTGTTTATTGATTTTCTATCTGAATCATTTATCCATTAATATTAATGGCATATTAAAGTCTCCTACTGCAACTGATTATTGCCTGTTTCTCTTTTTATATCTGTAAATAATTGCTTTATATATTTAGGTGCTCCTACATTGGTGCATAGATGTTTATAACAGTTATATCCTCTTTTTGGATTGATCACTTTATCATTATAAAATGCCTTTCTTTGTCTCTCATTACAGGCTTTTCTTAAAAGTCTCTTTCATTGGATATGTTTGCCATTCCGTCTTTTTTTAAATTTTCATTTACATAAAATATTACTTTTCATCCCTTTTTCCTAGTCTGTGTGTGTCTTTTGATCTGAAGTGGGTCTCTTGTAGGTAGCATATGAGTAGGTCTTGTTTTTTCCTCCATTTATCCACCCTATGTCTTTTGATTCAAGCAATCAGACCAGTTACATTTAAAGTAATTATTAATAGCTATGTAGTTATTGCCATTTTATTGTTTTCTATTTTTCTGTTGTTCTTCTCTGTTCCTTTCTTATTCTCTTGCTCTCCTCTATTGAATGTTGTTGGCTTTCAATGGTGTTACATTTAGATTCCTTTTTCTTTATTTCTTGTATATCTCTTACAGATTTTTGCTTTGTGGTTACCATGTGCTTCACATATACCAAGTTATGTTTACAGAGGTCAATTTCAAGTTTGTGGTTGCTTAAGTTCAAATACATTCTAAAATCACTACAATTTTAAATCACCCTCTCCACATTTATGGTTTTGTCATTATTTTTTACTTTTTTTTGTGTGTTTCTGTGTATTCCTTTATTGTAATTACATATATTTTTTCTACTTTTGTTTTTATCCTTTGTACTTTCCTTACATTTGGTTGATCCACTGCTTTTACTGTGTGACTTTGTCAGTGAGATATTTTTCTTTTCTATATTTTCTTACATTTTAAATCTTTTCTTTTTAAACAAGTCTCTCTAACAATTTTTGTAATACTGGTTTAATGGTGATAAATTTCTTTAACTTGTTCTCTCTCCTTTGATTCTAAATGTTAGCCTTCCTGGGTAGAGCAATATTGATGTAGGTTTTTACTTTGCTTCATCTGAATATTTTATGCCTCTCCTTTATGGCCTAAAAAGTTTCTGTTGAAAAATCAGCTGAAATCCTTATATATAACTTTGTATATAACTAACTGCTTATCTCTTGCCACTTTTAAGATTCTCTTATTGTCTTTAACCTTTGCTATTTTAATTATAATGTATCTTAGTGTAGACCTTTTTAAGTATATCTTGTCTGGGACTCTGACCTTCCTAAGTTTGTATGTCTATTTCCTTCACCAAATTAGGAAACTTTTTAGTCATAATTTCTTCAAGGGTATTTTCAGTCCCTTTGTTCTCTCTCTAAAGGTATCCCTATGAGGCAGATATTGGTATGTTTGATGTTATCCCAGAGTTTTATTAAACTATTCTCATTTTTTTTCCTTATGATCAGTGTTTTCTATTACCTTGTCTTTCAGATCACTGATTTGATCCTCTGCTTCATCTAATCTGCTTTTGATTCCATCTAATGTATTCTTCATTTTTATTATAGTCTTCAGTCTTCATTTCTAAATGTTTCTTTTTTTATAATTTATATCTCATTGTTGAAGTTCTCACTGAGTTAATTAGTTTTTCCCCTAAGTTCATTGAGCATCCTTATACCCAATATTTTTAACTCTGTATCTGGAAGATTGCTTGTCTCCATTTTGTTTAGTTTTTTTTTTCTCAAGTTTTATTCTTTTCTTTCATTTGGGATATATTTTTTTGTTGTTTCCTTATTTTGGCTGACTCCCTGTCTTTGTTTCTATGTATAAGTTAGATCTGCTATGTCTCTCAGCATTGGCAGAGTGGTCTTATGTAGTGTCCTATGAGGCTTCAGTTGCCCAGTCTCCTTGTTTACCTGAGGTGGGTGCTCCAAGAGTGTCTCTTGTGTAGGTTGTGTGTGCTCTTCTGTTCTAGTTGAGCTTTGGTTGCTGTTGGCACAACAGTGAATGTGATTGACTTTTAGGCTAACTGGCTGTGAGGGTTGGCTGTGACTACAGTGAACGAACTGTTGTGCATAGGCTGACTTCACAGAGTGTGAGTTCCTTTAATTGGGTTCTAGTATCAGCCAAGTTCACCTTTAAGGCATGTCATTTGTGAAGCTGTTTGGATTGTGCCCTGATGTGGCCTAAAGCTGGCCACCATGTGTGTTCGTTCTAGAAGCCCTTGGGAACAGCTCAAAAGTAGGTCAATATCAGCACCATTTGTATCTAGTTTGAGGCCACCTAGCTGGAGCTATAACAGTTGATTGCTCCTTCTGCTGGGCTTGGAGGCACTTTGGAAAGACTATTCTGTGAACAAAGGCCAGCTGCACTACTCCTGGGGTAGGGATCTTTTGGTGGACACCACACTGTGAACTAAGGCCAGCTGCTTCTAGTGCCAGATTTTTGGCCACTGCATATGGCAGGCTTGGAGCCAGTTGATGGGAGTTAAAATCAAGCTGAGACTGGTCACAGCTAGTGTCAGGCTTGAAGCTGCTTAGCAAGAGGTACAAAGCAAAGCACACTGAGGCCAGCAGCTGCTTGTTTGGGATTTATGGACTTTCAAGATATTTTTGGAAAGTTCATAGGCAGGTCACTTGTGTGGAGAGCAACTGGAAGCAGCTTGGGCCTGGTATGGGAATTGGATGGGGCAAGGTCTCAGAGAATCACAAAGATGGAACAAACAATGTCAGCCAGATTAATGGAGAACTCCGATTTGGTGCTTATCAGTTTGGTGAAGGGAACAATGGTATCTGCCAGCACCTCTGTCCCCAGAGAGAGCTGCCCCCACTCCTTACCCTGAAGCCAGTCAATTCAGTTTTTCCCTATATGTTTCTGGCATTCTTCATGCTGCTACTCCTGAACTGGGTTCCAACGCTAGTGAGTCTGTGAGTAAAAGAATCTGTGTTTGGCCCCTTAAAAGTAATACCTGAGACTCCAGCAACCCAGAGACAAAGCCTATTCATTTTCACAGCCAGAGGTATGGGAACTTCTCTTCCAAGCACTGTATGGGTAGCTGGGTGTTGGGTTAAGAACACTCACTCCTCAGGGGGTATCTCTGCAGCTGAGATATTCCTTCTAATTCTTAATTTCCACACATGAGTATAGGACCAGGCCATTCCTGGTCTTCATCCCTCCTACTGGTCTCACTGTAGCTGCTTTTTTATGTCCTTAGTTATAAGATTTATGCTCAGCTAGTTATCAGGTGGTTCTCAATGTTGGTTGTTCTATAATTTAGTTGTAATTTTGATGTGGTCATGGGTGGAGGCAAGCACATATACCCACTCTGCCATCTTGACTGGCAGTCCTAAGAGGGGTGATTATTTAAATTTAATCTTAGATAATATGTAATAGACGGTACAGATTGAGAGTATTTCAAAGAAATGAATCTATTTTCATAATAAGTTAGCCCTCCTAACTTTATAGTTGGCAAGACACCTGCACAGGTTACCAGACATTACATGTTTATATACTCATTAATGATAGTAACAGTTGCTATCATTTCTGGTGAGAGATACTTTGTCTTTGTTATATTCTTCCTTTTCAGGACTCAGTTTATGACAAGTAGATTAAATATTATGATTAAATTTTAATTTGAGTCTATTAATAAGTATACATAACCTTCTAATACTCAAATAGTTGTTATATACTGCCACCTAGCTAAAGCAAAAATTGTATAAGGTCCTATCCTTATTTTAATTGAAATGACACAACTGCCAAGGCATAATTTATTGCTTCAAAGAGCTAGTATATGACAGTGGTTTATTTATTCAAACAACTTTCTAACTGTTGAGAAAATAAGCTTTTATTCATGTTTTAGATCAAATTTACATTGTCATTCCAATTCTAATAGAAATTGTTCCTTTGAGTCACCCTAATACTATGCTTTGTGACTGCTTTCTAAAACAGTATTTTAAAATGCTCAAATTACCTACATCAAATATTTACTAATGAAACTGTGTTGCTGGTAAACATTTTATGTTTATATATAATGGTGATTTGTCATAAAACATGAAAACAGATTTGAGATAAGGTTTTCATTTACTTTTTAAAATGTTACAAATATATTTTTATATAGGAGATTCTTAATATAGATCTGTTGAAAAAATGGAAACCAGCTTTCTAGAACCCTCTAAATTTCAAAATGGCTCAGGATCAGAAAAACTTTGAAATAAACAGGGTTGTCAAGAACTGAAGACCCAAAGATATATAATTTGTGGTCTGTTCACTTATTGATGAAAAAGGAGGGTTTTGACTGACAGTGAAAGGATAACTTTTTCGTATACATTTGTGAGAAGCATGGAGAAAGTGAAAGGAACAGAGATTAGAAGACTCTTCGGAGCTGACTCACAACAGTTAGTCTTGGCAGTGAAAAGTAGCAAATCCTTCAATTACAGTGATAATTAGTGTTGTAAACTCTCCTCTCCAATCCTCAAAAGACTTTAAACCTGTCCTATATCAGTCAATTTTCCTAGATTAAATTACTGTGGCTAAAAAGAGTTTGTTATGCTCAAATATAATGGCTACTTACTGAGTACCAGTTGTATGGTAGGCACTTATTCTAAATACATGCATCAATTCATGTATGCCCATGACAATCCAATGAGATAGTTTCTATTATTAGCTTAATTTTTCAGAGAACACTGAGACAGAGAGATATGGTTTCTCAATAAGGAAACCCAGACTTGAGCCAAAGTTTGTTGCTTCAGAGTTAATATTCTTAGTCTATAGTTTCCTCTGATGAATTCAAGTTGTATTAAGATTTTTCATTTTGCTGTTAATGATTAGTTTATTTAGAGTATAAATATGAATACCATTCAGCAGAGAAATTGATCTCTCACATGTTTACTCTCCTTACAACATTAATAATGCATTTGTCCATTTGGTTCCATTAATAACTGAATATTAAGGGAAACAGATATGTTACCCAAAGTCACAACTGCAGAAATTATCTTTTCTACAGTAATCAAGAATTTGTAGGTCTACAGCCATGCCACCCTGAACAAGCCCAATCTTGTCTGATCTCAGAAGCTAAGCAGGGTTGGGCCTGGTTAGTACTTGAATGGGACACAAGTGCTGGAGGCATAAAAAATAAATAATAAAATAAAAGAGATTGTAAGATGACAAAGTCCTTGCAATCTGTGAGGTCAACCAAGAGGTGCCTCGCTTACAAAAATAATAATAATTTGTAGGCTTTCAAAAATGTCCATCCAAATCATAATTAGACAGTTCTGTTCCAAGGAAATAATCATTTTTTATTTCACATTACATGTCTTGTTTTAATAAGACAAGGCTCTATTTTGTGTACTGTTTTGTTCTGTTTGGGCTTTGCAACATTCTCTATCAAGGAGGACTAAGGTCACATACAGTGTTCAAGTAGTTAAAGCTTTATGCTAATGATCTATTTTCTATTATATGTAATAGCTTGTTATATTTTAAATAGATCTATACAGATTTATTATAGATGCTTACTATCTAAAAGAATAATCTCTCCAATTAAAAGAAATATGCTGCTCTTGATAGACAAACATAATTAAGGGCAAAGAAGAAAGGGACTTAAACATATTACTCTAATCCCTTTCTCAATACACAAGTTATGTAGCATGAGCTCTGAAAGGTAGCTAGCTCCAAGTCAGAAGGCAATTGCAGTATTAAGTATATCATTAATTTCCTAATAAAGATGCAATTCTTAAAGAAATTTTTTCTTGTTTTTATAATTCACAATTTTTTCATCCAGATATTGTTGAAAAGAGATACTAGATTCCTAACAATTATAGTTGAAGAGGAGATATCATCATGACACAAATTATATTTCAAAAGAAAGATATTTCTTTTGGAAAGAGCTAATTATTTCAATGACAACTCAGAGGACATTAGCAGTTGAAATGAAAACTATACCTTTCGTAAGACACTATACATTTCTAAAAAATGACCTGAAAGTTAGCTGCTGTAGCCTTGGATTCACTGATTAATTATGTAAAATAACAGCCATATTCCACTTCCCAGTTTGTTAGACTTTACTCTTCGGTATTGAAAAAGAAGAAAATGTCACCAGGTGCAAACTGGTATTAGCCATTCTCATAAATTTGTTGTATGTGACGTAAAACTGCCTGAGTATTGTCTAATGTTACATCTAAACAACTCAAGAGCTGATGTTAACACTATATAGTTCTTGACTTACCATGAAATGATTAAATTATGTTTTCTAATAGGGAAAGAGGGTCAAAAACATAGTTTATCTTTTTTAAGAAATTCCATGAAAGAAAAAAAAAGTTAAAGTATAAAGGTCTGGCCCAGAACCAAGGAGTTAACCCTGGATGCTAAGGGTTTTTTTTGGTTGTTGTTGTTTTATCTTTATTATTATTTCATTAAATGAACACACAAGAGAGACAGATCAAGAGTTTTCTTACTAAACATAGTAAAGTTTACTAATAAACTTTCCTATCCAACTTTTTCTAATTATCTTTTAACTCCATCTTTTCTTTCTAATAAGAAGGTAGCACTGTAGGCAATAGTATTGTTTGTCTTGCTGACAGTTCCAAACACAGAATAGTTAGCTTGTGATATAATTGTATCAGTAGATTTACAACTCATTTCTAAAGTGGCTCTTTGAAAACATTAACTTTTAATCACATTTTCATGAACCACATCGGTATTATTTAAAAACATTCAAAAACAAGCCCTCAAAGAATAAATATAACTAAACCCCTAAACTCTTTTTTAAAAATCACCCCTTGGTAGACAATCTCCAAAATAAGATTTATCGCTTTTCTGCCCATGGCTGTAACTGTGCCTTTTTAGATTGTAGTGGGCTGTTTAGAGGAAGCCACCAAATACACAAAACATAGTGTGTTGTTGATCTCTTTTTAATTGTTTTTAGGATGTTAAATTGAATTATCTTATTCATAAGGGCAACAAATTCCTTGACTTAATCCTCAAATGCCTTTGAAAACTCAATGCAGTGGCAATCGTATGACATTTGCCCATTAGAATATTGGTTTCTGGGGGTCAAATTTTGGCATGCAAATATATTGTAACAAGAAATAAAACCTTATTAGAAAAATTAATTTCTTATATACTTTTTATTTTATTTTCTGTATCTCAGAGGTTCATTTGAGGATTCTACAACCAGATTTTACACAGCATGTGTGGTGGAAGCTTTTGCCTATCTGCATTCCAAAGGCATCATTTACAGAGACCTCAAGCCAGAAAATCTCATCCTAGATCACCGAGGTTATGCCAAACTGGTCAGTGTGTTTCACACATGGTTTTTACCCTGAAGTTTTAAAATATTGGCTTATTAAGCTGTTTCAGTTTGCTAACATTAAAATTGTATTTGCTTTTTACATAACTTTTCTTCAAAATAAGTTTTAATGCTACTATTTTCAACTAATTATTTTTATAAGTTATGCAAAAATTATGAGAAATTAAATTTGCTGGGTGTGAATTAATAATATCCTGGCAAAACATATTTCAGTATACTCATGCTCATTATCATGTGTTCGTATGGCCTTCTACCTTCCAAAGAGAATAGATATTTACATTATAGAAAACTATGAATTATTTTAATATCTTAGATTTGAAAATAATGCAAATGTAAAAAGGGACTTTGAAGGAAGTGTTATCCAGACCATGTTAATAATAATAATAATAAGAAGAAGAATTTTTAAAAAAACAGTCAAGAGCTCAAAAGATTTAGTGTAGAGAAAAGTTCTCTTATTCTAAAATGCACAACTTTTGTGACTTTGAATCTCTCAATGCCTGATTATTTTAAACTTTTAGTATTTTTGTTCAGCATATAGTTTTCAAAGAAATCAAATAAATGGTGATTAGTTATTTGTATTCTCAGCCAAATTGTTATAGAAAAAAATAAATTTTCTTCATTTGAGGCTCTTTCTTTAAAAGGTTTCTAGAAAAACAAAGAAAACATTTCCATTTTATCTGTTTGTATTTATCAAGAGCAAAGTCATTGGTCCAATAATTTGTTACTCAGCCCCTTCAACAGTAAAATGGCATTTCGATTAATACTAAATAAATTGTCAACTTCATTAAATCTAGCAGAAATCATGTATGTTTAGAAAAAAATATGTCAAGTAGGTCCAAATGGTCTTTTAAATTTTTTGAGTAAAAGAGAAATTATTTATGTTCCAACTTCCATTGGCATAAATGAAAGAAAAATGGAAAGTATTTCCAGAAAGAAATGTTTGTCTTTGTTTTTAATGATGTGAATTTCATCCTCTACTCAAGTTTCAACTGTTCCCACTGAAACCAAGTTTGATCAAGAAAATCTTATTTGTTTGAAATATAGATGTCTCTTTTTAGAAGACAGTACTATATTAACTTATACCTGTTTTTATTTTATTATCAATATTCTTCAGCAAAGTACCTTCTTCTTTTAAGCTTAATCATAAATGGCTTGAAATATCTTATTTCTCTCTTCTTGTAAGGTTGATTTTGGCTTTGCAAAGAAAATAGGATTTGGAAAGAAAACATGGACTTTTTGTGGGACTCCAGAGTATGTAGCCCCAGAGATCATCTTGAACAAAGGCCATGACATTTCAGCCGACTATTGGTCACTGGGAATCCTAATGTATGAACTTCTGACTGGCAGGTATGGACATTGATAGAAAACTGACAATGAAAATAGACTAGCAAACAGCTACACGCTCCTGCCTTTGTCACTCTGATTAGATCATCTTAAAGTACTTTCACCATATGTTATTATTGCACTTCAATTAGTTATGCAGGTAACCAAGAGTTCATAAAGCAAACTCTAAAATGAGTCAGATGAAGGCAACAAACTCAACATCAATTTTTGGTCTCGTTATTGCTAATTCTTTATACATATGTGAATGTGGAATGATCTAGTGTCCTTCTGTGAGATCTTTGAGCCTAGTCATTTAGCCAACAATTAAAAAAGGGAAATAATAGTCATGTAAAAATATTTGGAGTCAACTATTTAGATAAATAAGAAGACCTGTTAACAATTTTTATATCTAAGTAAAATTTGAATGCTTTTCAGGTTTTTTATGTAATAACATAGTCATCAGCAACTAGAAAAGTTTCTATGAATACTACCAGGTATAAAACAAACTACAAATTTAAGAAAAAGCAAAACAATTATACCGCCAAACTCAGGACAGTGACTGTAGGGTTATTAAGACCTACAGAGTTTAGAAGAAGGCTAAGTTTGCCCAAGGAGGCTTTTGAAGATGATAAAACTGCAGCAGAGCCTTTCAGGAAGAATGTAGAGAGCAAGCAAGAGAAAGGGCTTTGCCGACAGAGAGACATAACTAAATAAAGAAGCAGTAATGGGCAAAGAAAGAAAGAAGTGTCATGTTTTAAAATGATGGGAAATCAGTTAGTCACCTTTTAAGGATTGTGATTGCTGCACTTGAGTTTTTGGACTCCATCTAAAGAAAGAATCATTGAGAATTTTCTGACAAAGAAGTGACATGTGTTGTGGCTTGTAAGAAAAAAATAGCTGGAAAAAAATGTGTAGGGAAAATTGGAAGATAGATAGAAAGGCTAGTTGGAGATATTTTTAATAACTTAGATCTAGGAAGCTGAGAGCCTAGAATATGCTAAGGTCAGTAGAACAAAAGTAATAAGAATGAAATGGGATGTGAGAGAATGTTAAGAGAACTTCGTAGCCACAGAGAAAATGAGAAAGAATTGAGACCTTTAGCCTCAGTAATTTTTTTAATGAGGATTCAGGGAGTATATGTACCACTTCAGAGAGTGTCTAGAACATAGGAAGCACTCCATAAATGTTAACATTTACTGCTACCATTGCCACGAATAGTTATACTGTGCTTTTAATTTTAGCTGTGGATATCTTACATTACTACTCTTGAAGCTTCTATGTTGACTTTAAATAAATTGTCTGTGACCTAACCCAATTCTATTCAATATTTACCTTCTGCATAGAGGTAAACTGTTTAAATATATAGAAAATTAAGTAGACATATAAGAATATGAAAGATTTGGACAAAAGGGAGGGTTGAATTTAACATACATAAATATGTATGTATATGGATAGGTAGATGGATAGATAACTTTTCTGGTGTTCTTTGAATTAATATAAAAACAATCATAATAAATGGAAGAAAACTCAATATTTATAAGAATTAAAATACTAACCATTAATACTTAGACTAAAATATTAACCATGGTAATTTCTATTTCTCCTTAAGTAGCTATTTTTTTCTACACTTATTATTTATCCCTGGATAATAATGAAAAAACATTAAAGCTTTACTCTTAAAAGTTGGTGTATACTGAACTATAAAGAAACTATTTTTTTGTTACCTTTTTACTGCAAGTTATGCTCTTATAGAAGAATCATTGTTTCAAATAGAAATTTCACTGGCCAATATCTGACTGCCATATAGTGAAACTAAAAATTATAAAGATTTAAAACAAAAAGTCTAATTACTTAAAATTAAAAAGCATTAGTCTATGTATCCACAGGGTCATAAATTATGGAATAGTAAAATAGTAATAAAAATAAAGCATTATAAATCACAGTTTGTGTGGTATGGCCAAAGCTGAACTTATTACCATATTTATATCATAAAAAACTTATCATGACTAAAAGTAAACGAGCTTAGGAGGTTCCGATTCAAGCTGGCAATGTATGATGATTCTGAACTCATCTCCTCCCATGAACACACAGAATCTACAGCTACATATGAAAAAAATTTCACTGGAAAAAAATCCTAAAAACTGGCTGATAAATGTCCACATTTCAGTGAAAGAAAGAAGGCCCATAAAGAAGAGTGTAAGAGAGGGTGGAATACAAATCTTGCCACTCACTTATTTAAAACTCTACTACAAATCTATAATAATCAAAATAATATGGCACTGGCACAAAAATAGACACATATGTCAGTGGAACAGAATAAAGAGAGCCTAGAAATAAACTCTTGCTTATATGGTCAACTAATCTATGACAAAGTAGGCAAAAATATACAATGAAGAAACAACAGTCTCTTCAACAAGTGGTGTTGGGAAAATTGTACAGATACATGTATAATAACGAAAATGGACCACTCTCTTATATCATTTATACCATATACAAAAGTACACTTAAAATAGATTAAAGTCAAGTATAAGGCCTTAAATCATAAAAGAAAACACAAGTAGTAAACTATTTGAATAATATCTTTTTCAATAAGTCCCCTCAAGCAAGGGAAACAAAGCAAGCATAAATGGGACTTAAACTATAAAGCTTCTGCACAGTGAAGAAAACCATCAATAAAACACAAAGACAACATATTGAATGGGAGAATATATTTGCATAGATATGATTACAGGTTAATATTCAAAATATATAAGAACTCATACAATTTAATAAAAAAAAATAACAAAGTGATTTTAAAAAATGGGCAGAGGACATGACAAGACATTCCTCCAAAAAAGACATACAATGGCCAACAGAAATGTAAAAATATGCTCAACATCACTAGTCATCAAGGAAACACAAATCAAACCACAATGAGATATCACCTCACACCATTCAGAATGACTATTAACAAAAATCAACAAGAAACATGCTGGTGAGGATATAGAGAAAAGAGAACCCTGTACACTGATTGTGGGACCACAAATTGATGCAGCCACTATGGAAAACAGTATGGAGATTCCCCCCCAAAACTAAAACTATACTATACAACCTAGAAATTCCATTTCTGTGTATTTATCTGAACTGAAAACACTAACCCAAAAAGGTATATGCACTCCTATGTTCATTGCATTATTTACAACAGAAGCCAAAGGCATAGTTGCCAGAGAGGAGGTTAATGGCAGAGATGGCTGAAAAAAAGTGGAGAATATAGTCAATAATATTGTGATAAGTTCGCATAGTGACAGATGATTATGAGAATTAGTGGAGTAATGGTTATACATAACACTGTAATGTACAAAAATGTTAAATCACTATATTGTACACCTAAAACTAACATAACTAATATTATAGAACTGTATTTAAATACATGATATTATTCATTCTAAAAAAAATTATTTAAGGAACATACAAAAAATTATAAAATCTATTGGCCACTTCTATTAAAAGCAAAATATTACAGCAAATATGCTTTGAAATTCTCATGTGATATGCAATTTCATGAAAGTAAGACATATATCTATTTATAAACAAAAATTTATATCATAATTTTATTTTTAATAGCTATTGTTAAAACCTCAAATTATTAATGTAAAGACTATGAGAGGTGGCATAATGAAGAAACAAAGGAACAAGATCAAACTTTAATAAAAGTAACATATATGATAAAGCGTTTAAAGTAATGGCTATAAAGATGCTCACCAAACTCAGAAGAAGAATGGATGGACAGTGAGAACTTTAAGAAAGAAAGAAAGAAAATATAAGAAAGTTATAAGCAAAAGTAACAGAAACTAAAGAATACATTAACTGAAGTTAACAATATACTATAGTAGTTAAACAGTAGACTAGATGAAACAGAAAAAGGGATCAGTGCACTTCAAGACACAGCAGTGAAATTCACTCAATTAGAGCAGGGAAAAAAAATGAAGTGAAGATACTTAAAGGGCATGTATGACAAAATCAAGGAGGCTAACATTTGCATTACAGGGATCTCAGGAGGAAGAGAGAGAAAGAGGCAGAAAACTTATTTGAAAAAATAATAGCTGACCTCTTCTACCTGGGAAAGGGAACAGACATTCAAATCCAGGAATCACAGTTCCAAGTAAGAGGAACCCAAAGAGGCCCACACTAAGATACAGTGTAATTAAAATGTCAGAAGTTCAAAATAAGGAGAGAATCTTAAAAACAGCAAGAGTAAAACAACTTGTTACATACAGGGAAACTCATAAAACTAGCAACATATTTTAAACAGAAACTGCAGTTCAGAAGGGAGTAGCATATGTTTAAAATTCTGAAAGAAAAAAAAAACTTGGCAAAGATATTCAGATTTGAGATATGAAGAGTTTTCCAGGTGAACAAATGCTAAAGGAGTTCGTCACTACTAAACCAGACCTACAAAAAAAATGTTAAGGGACTTAAGTTGAAAAGAAAGGGTGCTAATTAATAACAAGAACACACATGGAAGTAAAATTTCACTGGTAAAAATGAACATAGTAAAGGTAGTAGATTAATTACTTAAAATGAGTATGAAGGTTAAAAAAAGAGTAGTAAAAACTATAACTACAATAATTAGTTTAAAGATACACAAGATTTTAAAGATTTAAAAATGTTACATCAAAAACAAAATATTTGGGGGAGTAGTAAAAATGCAGATCTTTAGAAAGTGTCCAAACTTGAATTGTTACCAACTTAAAATAGATTGTTACATGATCCAGCAATTCCACTTTCTGATATTTATTCAAAAAAATGAAAACACTAATTCAAAAAGATACAGGTACCCTTATGTTTATTGAAGCATTATTTATAATAGCCAAGACATGGAAACAACCAAGTATCCAATGATAGATGAATAAAGAAAATGTGGAACATATATATATTAATAAATATATATAATAATTTATTATTATATATAATAAAATATTATATAATATTTTATATTCTATAATAATATAAATAATAAAATAATATTTTTATTATTTTATTATAATATAATATTATTAATAATATTTTATTATTTATATTATTATATAATATAAAATATTATATACTATTTTAATAAAATTAAAATATCATGTAATAAAATATTATTATATATAATATTTTATTATAGGATATTTATATAATAAAATATATATAATAAAATATTATTATATATAATAAAATATTATATATATAATAAAATATAATAAAATATTATTCAGCCATCAAAAGTAAGAAATTTTTGCTATTTGTAGAAACATAGATGAACCTGGAGAGCATTATGCTAAGTGAAATAAGTCAGACAGAGAAAGGCAAATACCATATGATCTCACTTACATGTGCAATCTAATATACAACAAAATTGAGTTCATAGATACAGAGAACAGATTAGTGGTTCTCAGAGAATAAAGGTTTGACAAAATGAGTGAAGATAGTCAAAGGTATAAATTTCTAATTATAAAATTAATAAGTCATGGGACTGTAACATATAGCATAGTGATTATAGTTAATAATACTATAGTACATATTTGAAAATTATGAAAAGAGTAGATCTTATAAGTTCTCATGACAAGAAAAACATTGTAACTATATATGGTGATGGATGTTTACTGTGGTAAACACTGTGGTAATCATTTTGTAATATGTGTAAATATTTAGAATTACTATCATGTTGACCAATAAGTAAAGGGGAACAAATAGAGAATAGCAGTGAAGTGACAACAAGATTTCAGATAACATGGTATGGCTTTCCTATGAACCATGTGACCTCCTGAACACCAAGAAATGAGGGCAAGTAAAATAAATGATTTGGTTAGAGGTTTTCTAAGTTAACAAATTCTAGTGAAGAATGCTAAATTTTCTACTTGCTCCCTTTCTTCTAACCTTATTCTGTTCTTTTGGAGTAGCTAGCCCCACTTAAAGATGAGTAATAATCAGGGACCTGTATCTTACCTGTCTCACAGCTAAAGCCCCTTTCTGTACACACCATTCATATTTTATTTACTGGTTATGTTCAAGCATCATCACCGACCCTGGCCTGACTCAGGAAAAAACTCATCTCTAGTTTTAGGTTTAGATTCAATTAATTATTTCAGTCACACAGAGTTCTCCTAGTGATTGGCATTGATTAGCTTGGACATACAATTTAAACTGGTTAAAAAAGAATGAAAAGAAAAAAAAATCAATACAAATTTATGGAGAATTCTCAGTGCCTTTAGTAGGCTCCCAGTAAATAATTATTGAATATATGTAAGTCCCTATTTCCACTGGTAGTAGTCTTACTGCTGAGAGGAGAAATAGCCTTAGGATAAAGCCAACTGAGATATGGTAAAACCAAACCTGGAAAGAAACTGGGTCACTGAGCCTCTGATCCTACCAGGTCTAGAGTTTGCCCTACCTCTGGACTGCCATGTACTCGAATAAATGTCCTTATTGTTTTAATTAGTTTGAGCTGGTATTTTCTGTTAAGTACGACTGAAGGATGCATAAGCAAAAGGCAGCTAAATAACACATGAGAATTGAATAAAAGAAACATAGGTGTTCAGACAAATTGTTACCTACAATTTCTATGAGGTGGTTGAAAGTATGTTCTAAGAAGTAATCGCAAAGGTATCTGTAATGGTTCACAGATAACAAGAGAAGTAAACCAGTAGAGCTTAGGAACACTGCAGAACTAAGTCATATTATAAGCAACAGAAAATAGAATAATGGCCATCAAAACCCAGCCAGAGAGATAGTAGATAGACTTGGGAAAAACAATGAAAAAGAAAAAAAGATATAGGAATTATTACCAAAAGAGAATATAGAAGTCAAAGGAAATAGAAAAAAATTATATATATGAAGAGACTATAAATGGGATAGAAAAACATTTAATTACATAATAGAAAATTCATGACATAAAGACAAGTCCTTAGTGTATCTTTTCGATTAGAAGTAACAATAGGGAAATGGATACCATCATGTGTCCTAGTACAACTTTCTAATCTCAGTGATAAGTAATAATCATATGGGTATGTGAGCCACAAAAGCATGTCATGTATAGGGCCGGAAGTTAGGATTAGAGTTCATGTTGGCTTCTACCTTTCATAGCATCTTTAATGCCAAAAGACAGTATATTAAGAACGATGTAGTTCTGAGGGAAATAAAGAGTATAACTCAAGTAATTTATACCAAGTTAAGTTATTCTTAAAGTATAAAGACAGCATATAAGGCCTTTCTTAAAAACACTACTATATGACCAAGTCAACTAAGAGTGAATCAAAATAAAACATTAAGAAATAAAGAAACTGGTAAAAGGATTGGAGATGAGCTTTTTGAATCTGATTAGTTAGGAGTTAGGTTAAATAATTTAATTTTGATTATTGAACAAAAAGAAAATGTTATAATCTTTGGCAACCTCAAAATGTCACTAAAATCAACAAAAGTTAAGGTGAGTGAGAAAAGATAAGAATAATTATAGGCATGCCTGTTCTCATCATTCATAATTATGAATCCTAAGTATTTATTTACAGCTTAATTATATCATTACAAAAAAAAGCCTCAAAATTCAAAGTTTAAAAAGAGTGCTTTCCTGATTTAATGTTTCAGGAACTAATATTGTTGGTGAAGAAGCACATATTTGAAATTTAGCATTTCTTTCAGGTTTACTTGTCAGGTAAACTTAAAATTAAATTGCCTTTTATTTTAAAAAGCATGTATGGTATAACTCTGTGTCTCTCCATCTACATAGAGAAATATATAAAATTACATTTAACAATATTAATTACTATTAATATTTTGAGATGTATGATTATTACTTTTTTCTAATTGTAAATGTTTTATGTATTGCATGAATATCTTGGACTGAATATGCATGGCTTATGAAAAACACAAGTTATCTTAAATAAATGATTTTGTTATCTTTATAAGATAAATAAATAAAAAACAAAAGAATAAATTAGAGAAACATTAACTGACAACAAAAAAATCTAAAATGTGGTCCTTAAACTAAAATTAGAACCAGCAAGTTAAGAGAGTAAAGAGAATGTTCAATTGTAACATTACAGAAAGAGGAAATTCTTAAATACTAAAAGAATATTAAGTAAAATTTCATGTTTATAAATTTTTAAGTGATTTAATATTGATAGGTAATTACTAGCTAATAACATTTTAAAGTAAATAGAAAGTACTTGTCACAAAAAATTAGGATAAAAACTCAAGGCAGATACCATAATGGTTCTCAATGCAAGCAAATCTACCACTCCTTATTTTAAGCAACTCATTGTTTGTAGCCTGCTCAATAGTTTAATAAAGAAATAATTTGAACTGCTATTAAACATTACAAACAAAATAATTATGTCATATTTTTCCCCAAAGACTTCATGAGCCCTATATTAGTAAAATTATGAATTTCTAGAGAAATCAATTTCCAAGGTATATCATAATATCCCCTCTGAATTGAGAAATTTGATGCAACTGACTTTAATCACCTCTATAAACCCTGATCCTAGCACAAGACCACACTCTAATGATAGCTTGGGTACTACATCTTTCCTAACAAAGAGGATGCCTTGTGTTAGTTTGTCTACTGAGTACTAATGAACAGTAAGAAAAGGACAGAAGGAGTACTATTCCACAGAAGCATTAGTTTAACAGATATTTACCAAGCATTTACTGTGTGCCAGGCATTCTACTAAACTCTAAGAATACCAGTGGATAACAAAATTTAGTCTGGAAAGGAAGACAGATAATGAAACAAATAATTACATAAATGAAAAAGTAATTACTAAGCATAATAAGTGGTATAAAGGGTGCTATAAGAGAAAAGGAGAAAAGAAAAATAGAAAGGAGAGTATGACAAGGGACATTAAAGTTTAAATTTGAGAATTGTATTATGTTGATTGATTTAGGTTTTGTGATTAGTTATATTAGGTGGATTAGAGTAGGTCTTTTTCAGAAAACAACATAACACTTAAGACCTGATAAGTGAAGCATTAACCAGATAAACTTGGGAAGAACTTTCTGGACAAAATAAATAGCTCCTTGAAGGTTGAAAATTGCCAGGTATTTCAGAGAAATAGAAGGCAGGTATTCCTGAATCCTAGTGAGCAAGGGTAGTGATACCATGATGTGGAGTCCTATACTGATGTTCTTATAGCACATTCTAATAGTTTTGGACTCCATCCCAAGTGTAATCAGTGAGATATGAAGTATGAGAAAGAACTGACAAGTGGAAGAGGCATCTTAAACAACTAAGGACAGCAAGAGGGGTTAGATACCTGCCTTAAAAAGCAATGGGGATATGACAGACAACCCATTTATATTTTGCTAAGTGATTTATTTGGAAAGGTGTTCACACTGTTTGCTATTAATCAAGTTTCACTCCAGTATCACTTCAAATATAAGCCTAAAATAAATATTGGTGTCATTTATGAAGTTATAATAATTTTTCTTATTTAGAAAATAAAAGTAATGTCTTCTCATGTTTCTCATTCTTGCAGCCCACCTTTCTCAGGCCCAGATCCTATGAAAACCTATAACATCATATTGAGGGGCATTGACATGATAGAATTTCCAAAGAAGATTGTAAAAAATGCTGCTAATTTAATTAAAAAACTATGCAGGTAAGCATTTCAACCACATTATTTTTAGAAGGCTTATAATGTGAAAAAATTAGACCCCCCCCTTATCGATTATTATTTTATTTTTAGGGACAATCCATCAGAAAGATTGGGGAATTTGAAAAATGGAGTAAAAGACATTCAAAAGCACAAGTAAGTATCCTTTGCTTATAATTTTAGGTTTGAGAGGTCAGAAAACCTGATAAGGATTTCCCCAGACTATTGTTTTTGTTTTAAGTTAGCTGTTGTATAACTGACACAATTAGCATATAAAAACATCCAACAGGAGATGCAGACTAGTGAGCCTTTTTATTAAAAGGCATCCTGGCTGTGTATCTTGATCTTTATTTAGATAATTCTGACTCTGTGACATGCCCAACAACAGATCTGCTGAATTCAGTTTCTTCCAACTCACAATAACTAGTTTTTTTCTCTCTGGTACAAAGAGGAAATGTATATTCTAATTCTAGGACTCTACCAGGATATTAAACAGAAAAGTCCTTCGCTATATCATGCCTCATTTCCTAATAGATCAAAATATATTTTCCTAACCATTTCCTAATTAGGTAATATGACACACACAAAAAAAGAAAAAAGTACAGAGTGAGGTCTCTTTTTAAACAGTTGCAGCATCTTAAATATTAGACTTTACCTAATTATGCTGACTAGATGTTCCTAGGCTAAATTAAGACCAAATTGATTTTTCTCTATTAGTCTGTTTCCATAACATTTACAGGAAATTCATATCTCTACTAGAGGAACTTATGTAGCAAAATACCTGTGAACATCTAAAAGGCCCTCTAAGAATTTGTTGTAAGCATTTGCTAATGGTGAACTCTTTCAAAGTCAAAAAACAAAATTCTCTGTCCTAAATTGTCATGCATAGATTCTATTTACCTAACATAATAGGGCCAAGCGTATTATGACATTTATTAAGTTATAATGATAGTGTAGGTCACACAGATATTATGACTGAAATAACTAAATTAATAAAAAGGAGGTGCTTTCTAATTGGTGTTTAAAACTGACAAATTTTTTAAAATATGCATTCCACCAAATAAGGTAATAGAAAACATTTTTGTCACATTGAAGATGTTTGCCTACCTGCTTTGCATTAGTCACAGACATCATATATGTTGCAATGAAAAGGTTTTAGCTGAGACAAAATGCCTTTAACTCTCTACTTTTTCCTTTCCTAGATGGTTTGAGGGCTTTAATTGGGAAGGCTTAAGAAAAGGCACCTTGACACCTCCTATAATACCAAGTGTAAGTAGACTTTCTAACTTGTAATTATGTGTCACATGTGAAGATATTTATGTCAATCATCGAAGACCTGTTATTTCTAGTGTTATTCTATGATCAGATTAAATAACTATAACCATTTTAATGGTTAAAAATGACATCTAAAATTTATATAAAAATGACATCTTTTGGGCAACTAATTTTCAACAAGAAGCCAAAAACATACAATGGAGAAAGAAAATCCTTTTTAATACATGATGTTGGGAAAACTGGAAAGCCACATGCAAAATGAAACTAGACTGCTATCTGAAACCATACACAAAAATTAATTAAAGGTGGATTAAAGATTTGAATATAAGATCTGAAACAAAATATATGGAAGAAAACATTGGTATTGAACTTATGAACTTTGGTCTCAAAGGAGTTTTTGTGAACTGTACCCCAAAAGCAAGGGAAGTAAAAGAAAAAATAAATAAATGGGACTAGATCAAACTAAAAAGCTTCTGCACAACAAAAGAAATCATCAACAAAACAGAAAGGCAACCAACTGAATAGAAGAAGATATTTTCAAAACTATACCTCCAATAAGGAGCTAATATCCAAAATATATAAAGAACTCATACAACTCAATCAAGAAAAATAAAACTAATTACAAAAATAGATGGAGGACCTGAACAGACACTTTTCTAAAGAAGACATACAGCTAGCCAACAGATATATGAAAAGATGCTCATCTTCACTAACTATAAGGGAAATGCAAATCAAAACCACAATGAGATACCACTTCACACCTGATAGAATGGCTATTAAGAATAAGACAAGAAATAAGTGTTTTAGAGGATACAGAGAAAAAGGAACACTTGTACACTGCTGGTGGAAATGTAAATTGTGCAGCCTCTATGGAAAACAATATGGAGGACCCTCAAAAAATAAAAAAACAAAGCTACTCTATGACCCACTAGTCTCTCTTCTGTGTATCTAGTCAAAAAATTTGAAAACACTTATTCATAAAGATATATGTACCTCTGTATTCACTGAAGTATTATTCACAATAGCCAAGGCATGGAAACAACCCAAGAATCCTTTCACAGATGATTGCATAAGGAAGATGTGGTGCATATATACAGTATAATACTATTCGAACATACAAAAGACAAAATATTGCCCCATATTACTTTGAAGCAAACTCAGGCATCACTGCACTCTTTTTTTCCTTCCATCTAAAAGATATAGAATTCCTTTTCTTAACTCTCTTAACACATCAAAGTTTTTTGTTAATTAGCCAGTCTAAGCATTTATAGTATATTAACTTGAAACAGATTTCAATTGATAGTGTTTATATTTTTATTCAGTATTGCATCTAATAACAAGCACTGCATTTAACTCAGGGAGATAGAATGCTTTGTGGTCCAGACCCCTTCATTTATATACTTTCTTTTTCTGAACTCAGGACCGCTTTTTATACAGAAATATTTTCTCTATCTCTAAGATGTATTTTTTGTTAATGTCCGTTTATTCACAAAATAAAAATACCATTACCATGTCTCATATTACAGATTCTAATTGCATTCATGAAGTTTTGTTTTTAGAACAAGAGTAGAATGAGAAACTCAGAGGAGTAAATAGTAAGCCTAATTTATTCCAACCTGAATTTATCAGGGGTCTCCTCTTATGCCGTAGTACTATTAAATAGAGACATATGTATTTGTAGAAGGTTTTAAATATTATAGAATATGAGATAAACTAAAGTGTGTTTCTTCATTACTTTTACCGATGCTCTGCAGTTTGGACTTTGCCTAGTAAATTTGCAAAAGTTTTGCTTGAATTTAGAAACGGCTTTTTATTATGCTTAGAAGACACAAAAATTCTTAAGATAGCCTACAAGGCTCTATGTGACCTGGTGCCTGCCTATTTCTCATTCCACTTCCTTCCTCTCTTATACAGCAGCCTTGTTGGCTTCTTTTGGTAATTTCATAGCATGAAGCTCGCTCGCTCTCACCCCAGGACCATTGCATGTGCTATGTCTTCATTATCAAACTCATTGATTCTTAGGTTTAAAATAACACTCTTTCACATAGGCTTTCCATGGTTACACTTATACTCTCATGGTATTTTGTATTTTTTTCATAGCAATAACCAAAATTTAAAAGAAATAATTGTGAAAAATATATAGCTAATTATAATCACATAATTTATTCCTTACTAGAGTAAACTCCATGAGGGCAAGAATTATGTCTATTTTTAGTCACCACTTTTACCACAAACACACTACCCCCCATGCAACAAAGCACAAAATGTGCCACATAGTAGACACTCAAAAAATATTCATTGATTAGGGAATAAGTAAGGAATGCTATTTTAAAATCTAGCATGCAATTTTACTGAAAAAATCAGACATCTTTTTGCTGTTCATTTTCTCATTTCTAGGTTACATCACCCACAGACACAAGCAATTTTGACAGTTTCCCTGAGGACAATGATGAACCACCACCTGATGACAACTCAGGATGGGACATAGACTTCTAACATATTTCTCTTACCTGCTTCTGCCTTGCTGAAGACAGCTTTTTCTGACACACAGCTGCCAGCAAACCTGAGGGAAAGAGAGAAGATTTAGTGCTCGGGGTCACCATGATGCCTTTGATTGATGCTGCTCCAGTAACTACAGTGGCATTAGGACTTATCGTTTAGATGACAATAGTGCTCTTTATATGTTTTCCGTTTGAACCTAAAAATAGCAGTTGACATGGTGGTCCTGAAGCAAAGCCTTTCACCAGTAAAGAGATGTTTTCTATTGTTGCAATTATCTTGCTTTGCTCTGATTATCATTTGAAAGACTGTAAGAAATACTTTGATCTAGTAAAAGAGTCTGTACCTTACTAGAATTATCAAGAAGATCAAAAAATAATATATTGGGTATGATAGATTTCTATGTTACAAAAACTGGGCTCTCCTCTTTCTTCAAGGGAGGGTCATGGGATCTATTACCGCAGGCCGGTGTATATACCATACAAAAGAGGACCACACATCTGTTGGTCATAGTTCATGTCAAACCAGTGCTAGAAGTTTCATGATTTCGTTTCCCAGCAGAACTGATGACAAGACTGAATGTTACCTTTCTTTTCTGACAGATTTAAAAATTGATATGTTAAAAGCACAACTGCTATAGATTCTGCTGAGAACACTTATAGCAGGTATAAATGTGTTTTCACAGAGAGTTGAAAAAATCTACATGCATGATATTTGTTTCTTTCTGACAAATTGGCATGAGAATGGAAAAAAGCAATTCACAACCATTTCATATTTTTAAAAATATTATGCTTCAAGATGGTCCCGGAAATAAGAGACTAGCAGCCAATTGGTTTTTATTCATTACCTAACACACCCTCAAACTGAGGCTTAAAATATTCCATTTTATAAAAATAAACCCTTGGGGTCAGGGTGGGGTGGGGTGGAGTGAAGAGGGATTAAGATTCATCCAAAAATAAAAATAAAAAACTATATAGGTGCTATGTATATCTTTCATCTGTAAATGTCAGTGTCTAAATAGACAACACAAATTCTAATCATTACATGTGTAGCCAGAGACTCAAGCATTTTCACTAAATTTATCAAACCAAATTCCTGTCAGATTTCACTTATACAACATAATCTAAGGTTGAGAGAGAAAGGTGATTAAAAACCTGTTTGAACTAGCTTCTTGTCTTAGGCCTGAACCAAAAAACAAACAAATGAATAAACAAGTAAATAAATAAGAAAGAAAGAAAGAAAGAAAGAAAGAAAGAAAGAAAGAAAGAAAGAAAGAAAGAAAGAAAGAAAGAAAGAAAGAAAGAAAAGAAAAGAAAAGAAAAGAAAAGAAAAGAAAAGAAAAGAAAAGAAAGAAAGAAAGAAAGAAAGCACAAAACCATTGAGATTTGCAAATTCACTAGATGAGAAACCTTATTTATGTGAGGTTAGGGGAAAAGACAAGAACTTGGCCAAATATTGATTACTTTTTCATGAATTAGCTGATATGAGTTTCTGTGCATGTGAAAGTAGGAAGGAAGTAGAGAGGAAAACAGGAATAGGATATCTTAAAAATAAATTTTAGCTAAACAAAAATATTGCAATCCTGAAATATCATTCTACCTAGAAAAGACTAGATTTGAAAATATCAAAGTTATTTGCTTTTTTTACGTAGGAAAAAGAATCAGCAATTTAAACTATGTCTGTTATTGGCAAGCCAGTTGACTATTATTAGCTGTCATAAGTAATAGAACCGTTAGGAAGCTTTTCTTGGACAAATAGCACCTATACCTATTTAGACAAATATGTAACCTTATGAGCTGTCATTCTGATTTAGAACTGTGTGTAAATTTGGTACATTAAATAGAGGTTTGCGTTTTTCCAGGAGAGTTTTTAAAGTCAAACTAATGTAGACTTTTCTGCAAAAAAAATATGTCCACCTAGATCATTATTCTGTATCCAAGAAGGCATATATTATTTTGCTTGATTTTTCATACTAAGACTACTTTAGAATATATCTCATCAAAAGATAATAATCTAATAACTATCAGAAAGTGAAAGTATTGAGGGCATATTATATATAGTTAGAATAAAATACGATTAAAACTTTGATTCTAAGATGTATTATTCTTGTGTTATTGGAGTTTTCCCTCCCTTACAAAGAATTTCTCAAAATCAATCTATTCTCTAAAATGTCCAATCCTCCCACAGATTTTAGAATATAAAATTAAAACATAGCAGCCTAAAATTCAGCTATTTCAGAGTTTTATATTGCTTTTGATTGGGCTTTTAAAAATTTATAATTTCAATATTATAGTCAATGTTCAGTAAATTTTGTTAAAAGATGGAGTAGTTTAGGCATCATTAAGTTTGTTATAATACTAAACTTACCTAGTCATTAAGTAAAAGAATTTGCTCCTGAACTTTTCAAATACCCCAATAGCCCCAGAAATTAGCACTTACTATGGATTTTGGAACTGTGGTTCAAGTCTAAGACAACCAATATGTACAAGTTTTACGGAGAAGGAAGAAGTAGCATTCAGCACAGTGTATCTGTAGGTTGTTTCGTCCACTTGTCATTGCATCTTTGTTAATTTCACCTGTGGCATTGTGTGAGACTGTCTAAATCACTAAAAACTAAAGGTGAACTACATCTTCCAAGAATTACAGAGAACATTCATTTAATTTTCAACACTGAATTTTAAAGTTTTAAATCTTGTCTTAATGAGGACACTAGGGCTAATATTCATGATCAGCTTCATAAAGTGCATCTTACTTTACTTATGTATTTTTTATGCCCCCTCTATTTTCTTACACTAAAAAACATCTGGATAAGTTAGAAGAGTGCCAACTTGTTTGATTTGTTAACTAATTTTCTTGTTAATACTTTGAGTATGGGAATTAAGGGCTTTCTGTGTCTTAACTCACAGGAAACTGAAAACTGCCAAGGAAAGGAATATCATAATATAAAATAGATTGACTACATTAGAAAAAATGATTTCTGGAAAATTGATATGACTTTTATGTTTGTACCTTTTCATATTAATAAATGGATCAGATCCATGTGGCATTTAAAACATTTACTTTGATTATATTATTTTACAAATATTTTTTACTTAAAATTATAGAATATGCATGTGAGCTACACATGTATAATATATAAATTCAACTGTTGACTTTTTCTTGTTTCATTTTTGACATGACTGAACTGATGGTAAATTTAAATTGAAAGTAGTCAGCTACCATATTGAAAATAAGAATTTTAGAACTGATTTTATACATTAGATATGATCTGTGCATTATCCATAACAATGTTTTCTTTCACAGTAGGACCACAGACAAATATTTATGTAAATAGATATTTTTGTGTGATATTTCGTGATACATATAACTTTTTTTAGTGTTCACAGCATTATTATTTTATTTTATTTGTATTGAATAATGTTTTTAGGTCCAAGTAGACTTGAATTAATGTCATAACTGTCAGTATTATTGAAAATTATGTCTGTATTGTTATTCATCTATCCCATAGTTTAGAACATGGTCTGGCTATCTGGCATTGTTGCAAGTGCCTTAAATTCGTGGCATCCTATTAAAAAAAAACAAATTTGGTGTTATGCTGCATGACAAAGACAAACACACCTCAAAATGTTGTCCTTTCTTAGCTTGCTGCGTTTTACAGTTCTTTCTGCTAACAATTTATAAGCCTTTATTATATAATATTGATGAATTTCAGAAATGATGAAGTTGTTCTCTTATTTCTGTTAAATGTACCAGAGCTGTGTATCTGTTAATGAGATACAGCGTCATTTCTGTGAAATGTATAAGTGTATGTGCAGGTCAAATTAATATATGACATATTATCAGTCTGTATACAGGTATACCTGTTTCACTAAGCTGTGCAGATTCAGTTTAAAAATTAGTACAGTCAAGTTCTAATATATCTAATATATCATTTTATGGACTCCATTAAAAATGGTCCAACTCAAAAGAAAAATTGGAAAATTACAGCTAACCACACCTCTCTGTGAAACAAATAATTAAAAAGTACCTTGGTGCACCACTCAATAAAACAGGATGCTTTCTGAGTTCTTGTATATGCAAATCATTTCTGAGGCAAGTTTTCAACAGACCTAGAAAGCTAAACATTGAAAATGTGTTGTTAGCCCTCCTCTTTATCTGACCCTGAATCAACAGACAGAGCTCTGGGACCTTAACAGTGACTCAGAGGTTCGGGCTTTCAGAGTAAAGAAACATTTCTTTAAGCATCATCTATCAAATTTATTTCAATGTATGATGTTTTTACAACTGGTCAGTTCTTTTGTACTATTACAGCTATCGTTATTTGATTGTTCTCTTACAATTTGTTCTACATGAAAGAGTTCTTTGTTAGTCAGAATGCAACAACTGTCATCAAATGGTCATTGACTACTTGCACTCTTTTGATGTAGATTAAAAACTTTTTCATAAATTTAACCTGCTTTGATTTGCTCTGTATTTTTCCTGCAGCTGTAATTGCCGAGTGCCTGTTGTATACTTTATAGAGTTGAAATAAAAAAAATAATTACTTTTAAACCTAGTTGATGTTCAATTCCAGATGAGATTCCAAGGATAAAACTGAGATATCATACTATAATTGAAATATAGTGCTATTGTAGAATGTCACTATATTATACAAAAATATTTATAACTAAGTGTCCATCAAATAATGGATTATTATCTAATATAAAACTAAACCAACAAGTTGGTTTAAAAAATTCAATAGAGAATATTAGACCATTCTTTGTGAATAGCGAAGCAAATGTAGATACCCACACAAACCCCCAAATAAGCAGTTTGCTGTGCACCACTACCACATCACTGCCCCTGCCCCCACACCATACTCTCCTTTTTGTAACTACCCCTAGTCAAACTCTTAACTACGTAAACCATTGAAAGGACAATTCTTATGTAATACTACATGGTGGTAGAAAGAAATTATTTAATATGAAAAGCAGCTTCATGAATCTTTGTCTAAGGTTTATTCACCTGATCCCTCTGTTAAGCATCATATGCATTAAGAATATAGATCTAGAGAACAATATTATTGTAATGAACTCAACTCTCCAAAACCCTGGTGAACATATTTTTTCTACATCCCTTTGTTCCTCACTTCAGTGAAAGGTATACAAAGTAAAACTGGCTGCAACATAAAGATTCTCTTAATCTGATAGCCTTTGTCTTGTTGACATTGCATTGCCAGTAATGGTGAGTTGAAACCCCTTCTTAATGCAAACTAGAAATTCAATCAAGTTAACTTCCTCAGACACAGCCAATAATACTATTGCACATCCAGTAATTTTATTTCTCCTGCAAATAGAACTGATCAGTACATTTTTATAATCTGTCCTTTAAATTCTGATTGTCATATCTTTGGTCTAACAATGGGCTTCTTTGATCCTGGAAGAGTTTTTTGTTGTTGTTTGTTTTTTTGTTTTTGTTTTTATATTAATCACACAGCTTTTGGAGGGGCATGCAGATCAACACTCAATCATTAGGGGAATGACTTGGGACAGAAAAAATTGGCAATGATGAAGATGTTGCATCCACGCCACTGTCACATCTTGTGCTTAGTAATTCCAAGTGAAGTAAATCACTGCATAAAAATTTTATGACAATAAAAATCAATTAAAAATTTATCTAGAGGAATGTATTGGTAGTGTCATCATCCAGGTTGATACCATTATGCTTTCAAACCTACCCTCAGTTTCTAAGTTATAGCCCTAAATGTGTCATGCACATAATGAAGGACAACCATCACACTAATATTTTTTTCTGAGAATCTTGTTTAACAATTTCCTCTGTATTTCATACTTTCCAACTCGAAAGGCCTTTAAGTTGATAAAACAATAATGTTTACCTCTGGCAGCTGTGATTTTTCACCCAAAGTGAGACTATAAAGCAAAAGACAAATCCATCCACATCCACATACCAATGAGCAAAGCCAGACTGATTGTCTCAACTTTATGCGTGAGAGAGAGAGAGAGAGAGCGAGCCTGAGAGAGAGAGAAAGAAAAACAAAAAGAAAATATTCCTAATAACCCCAAAGGTTGGCCACAGATTTTATAAAAATTAATGGACAGGCCCAAGGCATATGTTCTAGGCCAGTGTTTTTCAAACACCAATGTCATAAAATGTACCAGGGGAATATAGCAAAAACAGAGATTTCCAGAATCACCCACAAATATTTTGAGATATAGCCCAGGAATATGAATTTTTAACAAGCACCTTAGTTTGTTTTAATGAAAACATTTCTATACATTCATGAAAGAGAAGTAGGAAAGCCCATTGGAATGTATTTCAGGAATGGTAGAGTAAAAGAGAAAAGAAAAAGTCTATAAATAGTAATGGATATCCAAATTCTCTCAAATATGTTAAATGATATTTATATTTCACTATACAGGTGTCCTTTCCATTTTTCATATTAAAATAGTACTATATTACTAATAAACTATTTTTGTTAAGAAATACATCCACATCTTAATTTCCACAGCCAAAAAGATATACTTATACTCACTTCTGGTATCTGGTATATCAGGACAAGATGCTATGAGTATAATTTTCATGATGGCTTTTAGTCCTCAAGGGAGAAATGATAACAGACTTTAGCTTCTAACTCAGCTGGACTTGGACTGCAGTTCAGCAATGTCACATTTCCCTACCTGAAGAATTCCCTGCCCAATAGAAGTCAGCTTTAGCCTTCTGACTTGCTTTGGCCATTGAAATGTGAGCTTATCACTTCAAACAGGAATGTAAAGAGCGAATTCTTGCTTTGACATATTCTCCTTTCCCTTTACTGCTGTAATGGGCAATTCTTCATCAGTGGTTGCCTTGTCAGTTTGGAAGCAGAATGAAGACTGCAGTGAGGAGGAGCAGAGCCTCTAGCCAACTCACAAAGGCTTTAGACTATGCTGTTGTTTGGAGCCACTATGAGTTCAGCTTTACCTGCCTCAAAACGGCAGCATCGCCTTGCTTATTCAATGTGTACAACTAGCACACACAGAAGAACCCATGGCCTGTCCTAGCCTCTGCATTTGAATTCAGCAATGTGAACAACATGCGCTCAAGTAGATGACAGGATATGTCTTTAGACCTTGAATAAGGGGTAATAAAACTGCAGTAAAGATGATGAATTCACTGAAATGCCTGGTCCTTTAACAGAACTACTTTAAACTCTGCATAGCAAAGATGCATTTTAACAGGGTAATAGGAAAAAACATGCTCAGGACCCCAGTTCATCTAAAATTGGCGTAATGAGTTACTTGGACCACTTGGGTGAAGACTTCAAAATTTAGAAGCACCAGGGTTAGTGGAATGAGAAGCAATGAGCCACAGTAGAAATTATGTTAGTCATGGGATTGGGGTTTTACATTTTTTAGGGCGAGCATGAGTCTTCAAGATTTTAGAAGACGAGAGGCTGAGTTTTAATAATAAAAACAGGTTGAAATAGAAACAGAATCCCATCTTAACTGTAATTATGATGTCATGTGTAACTCTTTGCTAGGTTACATGTGCCACAAATTGCTTTCTAAATTAGTGTAGATTACTAGGGCCTTAGTTTCCTTACCCATAAGAGAATCTTAAAGTTTCTTTTAGTAATAAAATTTTGCAATTCTAAGTTACTTCACTTTTCAGAACCACCTTTTTTTTATTTTTAAAAAGCAGGAATTGGCTAACTACAGCCCATGGACTAAATCAGCCCCCACCAGCCTATTTTGAAAATGAAGTTTTATTGGAACAAAGCCAATACATACTTCTTTAGAAGTCTCTATAGGCTCCAGATTTCTTATTATGATTGAGTCAGAGGAGTTTTGTTATTATCTGTTTCACACATTAAGAACACATGTGAAGTTTCATTTAAAGAAAGGATTCTACTGTTAATTTTTGATATTTAAAAAATCACTATATTAGATTACATTTGAGATTCTATTCATGTGCAAATTTTTAGGTGATTGGTAGCTCATTTCTTAGGAGAAAAAAAAGTGAAAAGATCCATAAGATAGAACATAGTAAAGATGAAGAAAATAGTGACTAGGAAAGAAAATAGGGGCTCTTCTGGGGTACTGGTAGTTCAATCCCTTGATCTGACTGGTGATACAAGTGTGTTCACTTTGTCCACACTTATCAAATTATATGTTTGTATATTTTACTTAAATTTACTTAAGTTTACTTTATTTTTAAAAAACTTTTTTAGGTGAAGCAATCTTTGGTTGACCTCACAGATTGCAAGGACCTTGTCAGTTTACAATTCTTAGATTTTTATTTTTTATGCCTACAGCACCTGGTCTTCTCAGGTGGTCTCTCATCCAAGTACTAACCCGGCCCAACCCTGCTTAGCTTCTGAGATCAGATGAGATTAGGCAGGTTCAGGGTGGCATGGCCATAGACTTAAGTTTACTTTAAAAAGTTGAAACATATAACAAAAATACATATCAAAAGTTATGAGCTTCTTGGTCTGTATCTGAGTTCAAAGAAGCATTACTATTTTTGCCTTTATTCCTCATGTGTAAAATTAATTTTCTCATATGCAAAAATAACTTCCATTTAATATATTTTTTTTAAATCTTCATTCTATAAGTTCTTATCTCTCTGCAATCTATTCTCCAGATTGAGGTCTGATTCATCTTTCAAAAAAGTATGAGTCTTCAGTGGCTCCTAGATGCCATAAGAATGCAGTCAAACTCATTAATAAAGTTAGCTTCCAGCCTCTTTAAAACTATTCTTAGGTCTCCAACCACTTGCTTAGCATCTAGGCTTTTACAACTACTTTCAGTTGTATATAGAACTTTGTACTCCTCTATCTTCCCAGTTTTCAATGGCCAACTAAAGTTTTTCTGATCTCAGCCCAGGCATAACAATCTTCAGAAAGCTCTTCTAATCTATAAGAGTCTTCTTGGTTCACAATCAGTGGACCGAAGTCTGGATTGTGGAAAAGGACATTTTGAGAGCCTAAGTGATTTTTTTTTATCTGAGAGACATGATGGCAATTATGCCACTTGAGGCCACTGGGAAGCAGCTAGAAAAGAGCAAAGTTATTGAGGTTATAGAAGAACTCTTTGGAGGAAAGATTATCTCAAATAGCATGGGCATACTGTGCTTCAAATAAGTTTGATATATAAAAATATTAGGTTTATCCAATACAATTTAGGGTTATTTATTTGTATTAAAAATGATTCCTTTTTTATTTAAAATGATACACTGCAAAATCATTTAAAATATAATTTACTTTTCTCTTGGAAATAAGTATTTTATGAAGAAGTACTGGGCTGGTAAAGAAGAGAGTAGAAATTTCAAGTAGGACCCTGATTCTAGCACTAATATACAATTTGGCTTTGAGTAAGTAACCTACTTTTCTGAAATTTTTTTCATCTGTAAAACTATACAAGAATATATACTAAAGCCCTGGTAGAAATCTTTCACAAGCTCTAATAAATCCAAGGGAAGAAAAATACAAGTATTTAAAAACAAATAAGTACCAGCAGCACTTATAAACTAGAAGGGAAATTCCTGGTAGATAAGAGATTATGAGAAATTCCTGAAAGAGAAAAGAAAACATCAAGGAGCCAGGCATGGTAGTCAGAGCCACAGGGGTGGATAAAGAAAAGCTGTGACTCCAAATTCACAAGGGGGAGTTTAGTACAGAAAGATGAGAGAAATACCAAGCATATATACTATACCAGGAAGTGCTAGGAGACAGAATCAAGAAGAGACCCAGGCAATCAACAAGAATTTACACAGGGCTGTGTTGTTCAGTATGATAAGCCCTAGCTACATGTGGCTATTTAAACTAAAATTAAGTAAAACTTCGAAAATTCATTTCTGCAGTCACAGTAGCCACATGTGGCTATTAGATAACATATAAGTCAGGGAAGATATAGAATATTTCTGACATCACAGAAAATTCTGATGTAGTGTATCATGGCAGAAGGAGCTAGCTGTATATCCTGAAATTCCTATATATTTCCAAATTAGATCAAGGAAAAAGATAATTTCGACTTCACAAAATCTCTTCCAGAGAATAAGAAGAAAAAGAATGTCCTCCAACCTATTGTATGAGGTCAGCATAAACTTGATTCCAAAGTCAAACATAAATAATACAATAGAAAAAAAGAGAAAAATTAAGTTCCATCTCTCCCATGAACTTAGACACAAAAACCCTACAAAATTTTGGTAAAATTAATCAAACAATGTATACATGTTAAAAGTAGCCAATTCAGTTTTATCTCAAACATCCAAACATATCGAGAAATAAAAGCAAAAATAAACAAATGAGATTACATCAAACTAAAAAAGCTTCTGTACAGTGAAGGAAACCATCATTAAAGCAAAGAAGCTGACTTCTAGTCAAGATGGTAAAGTAGTTAAACTCTGCTTACCTCCTTCCATGATCACATCAAATTACAACTAAATTATAGAACAACCACCCTTGAAAAATACCTGATAACTAGCTGAACAGGATTCTGATAATTAAGGATATAAAAAAGCCACAGAGAGACTGGTAGGAGGATCAAAGACACAGAAGGGGCAGGTCCCACATCTACGATGTGGTAAATATCAAGAGGGATATTTCAGCTGCAAAGGTCCCCACTGAGGAACGAGAGGTCCCATTCCACACTGAACTCCCTAGCCTGGAGCACCCAAGCCAGAAAGGGGAGTCCTCATAACATCTGGCTGTGAAAAACAGCCAGAATTGCATCAGAGAAAGACAAAAGGCTGCTAAAGACCAAGAAGTTTCTTTTAAAGGGCCTATGCACAGATTCACTTGCTCACAAACTCACTCTAAGCTCCAGTCTAGGGGCAGCAGCTCCAAAAGCACCAGGGACATATGAGGAGGAGCTAAACTGACTAGATTCAAGGTGAGGGCTTAAGGGGTAGGGGTCAAAGCAACTTTATCCAGAGATAGAAGTCTTGGCAGGTACCATTTTTTCTTTATTGAGCTATCCTTCCATTCAGCCAGCCCAGTACAGGTAGAGGCCAAGTGTCTGTATTCCATCAACCTGGCTAACACCATTTCCCACACCCTGGTGACCTGAGATCCTGACCTACTCAACTCACTTACCCCAGTTGAACCTCTTGCAGCAGCAACTTCAAACAAGTGCCCTGCCTCAGCTTATGTTGCAGACATTCTCAAAAATCCACAAACCTCACATAAGTGGTAGCTGCCCTAGTCTTGCACCGCAGACTCTCTCAAAGGTACTCAAACCCCAAACAAGCAGCAACCATCCAGTCTCAGAGTGTATTGTAGCTCCTGCCAAGCTCAACATGAGTGGTGATTGGTCTCAGCTTGCATTATAACTCTCATCAGGTGGCCCCAAGCTTAATATAAGTTGTGTCTAGTCTTGGCCTGAAACATAGATCCAAATAAGTGGCCACAAGTTTGGTACACACAGCAAATGGCCACAGCTTGCATTGTAATGCTCAATGAAGGATCCCAAATCAGGCACAAAGGGCAGCCAATCTTGGTTCACAATGTAGATTTTTCCTAGTGCTTCCAGGCCCAGCATAAGCTCAACAAACTACAGACCATGTTGTAGCTCCTACATAGCAGCCTCAAACCCAGTACAAGCAGGAAATGAACATGGCCTTCACCAGGGCCCCTCTCAAGAGGCTCCAGACCCAACATACAGTGGCCAGCTTCCCCACCCAACTAGCTCCACAACCAACAGACCAGAAAGACAGCCTTGGCTGGTACCAGATTCTGGCTAAAGTGATTTCCACTCTGGGGGTAAGCCCCCACACAACAGCTTTCCTGATGTATTATAGCCTATCCTCACAGCCAGTCAGCCTTAGGGTCAATCCCATCCACAGATGTGCCAACCTCAATCAAGAATCAACTACAACAGGAAGGCATACACAATCCACACAGAGGACACTCCTGGAGGACCTCCTCAGTTGACCAGGGGGACCATGCAACTGGGCCCTACAGGACACCTTCTATATAAGGCTGCTCTGTGAAGACTGAACATGCAGAAATACCTAATACATATAAACCAACACAGGGAGTCAGCCAAGATGAGGAGACAAAGAAACATGCTCTGAATAAAAGAACAATACAAAACTCCAGAAAAAGAAGTAAACAAAATGGAGGCAAGTAATCTAGATGCAAAGTTAAAACCAGAGGTTATAAAGATACTCAAAATCTTGAGAGATGAATAGTAAACTCAATGAGGATTTTTGTAAAGATATGGAAACATGAAAAAGGAGATAAAAAACAAAAAAATCAGAACTAAAAAAAATAATTGAAATGAAAAATACACTTCATTTAGTGTGAATCAAGAGCAAGATAAAGAAGAGAATCAAATCAGTAGTCTGGAAAATATGATAGTAGAAAATACCCAACTGAAAGAGCAAAAATTAAAAAATTAAATAAGATAAGATAAGATAGTTAATGGACCGCTGAGCATACCAACATCAAGCACACCAATATTTACATCATCGAGGTCCCAAAAACAGAAGATAGAGATAAAGGGACTGAAAAATTATTTGAAGAAATGATGACTGAGAAGTTTCTTAACCTCTTGAAGGAAATACTGATATAAGTCAAAGATGTGTAGAGAATCCCAAACAACATGAACTGAAAGAGATCCACACAAAGACACATCATAATTAAAATGTTGAAGGTTAAAGACAAAGAGAGGATCCTCAAAAGTAGCAAGAGAAAAGCAGATAGTTACATACAGTGGAGCTCCCATAGGACTGTCAGCTGATTTTTCAACAGAAACTTCACAGGCCTTAAGGGATTGGCATGAAATATTAAAAGTGATGAAAAGCAAGGTCCTACAACCTAGATTATTTCACCTATCATGGCTAACATTTAGAATTGAAGGAGAAATAGTTTCCCAGAGAGGTTTAAGCTAAAAGTTCATCAATATTGAACTAGTATTATAAGAAATGTTAAAGGGACTTCTTTAAGTAGAAAAGATTAAGAAATATAAATAAAAAACATAGGAAAGTAAAAAGTCTCACTAGCAAAGGCAAACACTTAAAACAGTGGATCAACCAATTATAAAGTTAGTAAAAAGGTTTAAACACAAAAGTAGGAAGATTATATGTACAACATCATACTGCATGGTGAAAAGATAAGAGCTTTTTTTTTAAGATCAGAAACTGTTTTCTATAATGACTGCGCTAACTTACAGTCTTATCAACAATACACGAGGGTTTCCCTTCCTACACTTCCTTGTTTTGTTGATGTTACTTGCTGTAAAAAATTTTTTTAGTTGATGTTGTCCCATTTCTTTATTTTTCCTTTTGTTTCCCTTGCCTGAGGATATATATCAGAAAAAAATATTACTAAAGCAATGTCAGAGTTCACTGCCTATGTTTACTTCCAGGAGTTTTATAGTTTTGCATATTACATTTAAATCTTCAATCCATCATTTCTTTAATTAAAAAAATAAATAATTTTTTTAAAAGAAAAAATAAATCTTCAATCCATTTTGAGTTTATTATTATATATGATATAAGAAGATAGTGACTGATTATCAAAGAAATGCAAATTAAAACCACAATGAGATATCACCTCACACCTGTCAGGATGGCCATCATCAATAATCAACAGACAATAAGTATTGACAAGGATGTGAAGTTGTTGGTAGGATTGTAAATTGGTGCAGCTGCTATGGAAAACAGTATGGAGGTTCTTCACAAAACTAAGAATTGATCTACCATATGATCCAGCAATTCCTCTACTGGGTATTTACCCCAAAGACTTGAAAACTCATAGACAAAAAGATATTTGCAAACCGATGTTCATAGCAACATTATTCACAGTGGCCAGAAAGCAACCAAAGTGCCCTATGATAGATGATTGGCTAAGGAAGCTGTGGTACATATATACAATGGAATATTACTCAGCCATAAGAAGAGATGAAATACTGAAATTATCTTTTAACCCGGGACAGAGACAGTTTAGAATGTGACCTGGTCAGTTGGGAAAGATGAACTCGTGGTGGTGTTTTTTGAAGCATAGCCTAAGGATGACTGGCATTACACATAACCAGTGGAGACTATTAAAAAGGGAGTCATCAGATTCATCCCAGATCTCTGCAATCAAAAGAACTAGGAGCAAGGCCTGGGAATCTGCATTTTGACATGCTTACTCAGGTTGCTTTTATGTATACTACAGTTTAAGAATCACAGAGTACTTAATAGTTTCTTAGGGGGAAAAAGCACCTTAATTGACTAATACTTGCCTTTTAATGCCTGTGAAAATAGTAAAGGATTCTAATATTTTCTCTTCCATTTCTTATATACGTGCAAGAAAAAGTTCCATTTCTTTATTTTTTTGTTTATTTACTTACTAATTTACTAATCTCAGCTATTAATAAAACCATGGCAAGGTAATTTTCCAAATGATTGTAAATTAGGGACTGCAAATTAGGGACTGCAAAAATTTAAAAAATTAAGAAAACCTATACACTTTAGACTTTTAGATTTCACAGTTCTAATCACAATTACCTTTTAAAATGATTAGCAAATGCAAATAATAGTAGTAAATTATGTTATCAGAAGGAGGTAGTGGGATATGCTTTTGATAGAAAACTAACCATTAGATTCACTGCCTAACACTTTCATACCCTCTAAGTAAGTTTGTGGCTAAGCTGAATTCACAAAGCTCTTGATATTTGTAAAATGCTTTTCACTTGTTTGTTAAGCATAAAGCTTATTTTAAAGAATGCTTTTCTTGTTGTAAAGAGACTCAGCTGGATAGAAGTAATATTGTAAGAAGATGGTGGAGATACTGGTGAACATAACTCATTCGAAAAATGTAGACAAGGTCCTAATCAAAACATTAATGACATTTTGAAAAGTTTGCTTGAAATAAATTTGTTTTTCTCTTTAAAGTCATTCTTATAAATATATTCCCCAAGTTTTTTTTTTTTTTTATAGCTCAATTTTTTTAAGAAGTCCTGTCCAAAAAAAAAAAAGAGAGAAATATTCCTCTACTATTAGGATTTCTTTTAAAGAATTCTGGAACATTTGTAGCAATACTATTTCTAAATATTGAGTTCAAGAAATATTTTTTTTGTTCACCAAATTCTTAGTTATAGTTTAGGCGCTAAGTATAAAATTGTATACTATGATTAGTACACTAATTGTTAAATAATAACAATGCATTGTTAAATAACAATTATTATTTAACAATTTGTAGGGTTTTACAGCATAACGGGGTGGAGAACGTATGTACTATACAAGTAACTGAACCTGGAAAATTAATCTTCTCAAAAGCAATTTAAGGAATTAATAAATCGTTCCTATCTTGTCTGAGAAAAACTTCTATAGAAATTCCACCAGGGGGCAGCAGAAGAGCGGATTACTCCCACTTGCTGCTAGACAGGAGACAGCAGAGACTGATGTCCCTCAGAGTTTTAATTTTCCCTTCCGTCGCCTTTCTTCTCACCCCTCCTTTAATTAAGGCAGAAGGGACCTACACTTATTTGCCCATGAACTGACACAGCAAACCAACAGCAGCCATTGTACTGTGAATGGATTTGTGACCAAGCAAGGGACTTCGATCCGGATTACCTGCCCTGCAGCCAGATGAATGTGCTGAGTACAAAGTCTGCTCAAGCCGAGCAAACGGACTATTTGTGAAAATGCCATCCTGGCTCAAGTCTGATTAAGACCTGGGGTCCCCAGGCCGTTTGATCTTCACTCATCAAAGAGAGTCCTATGCAAGCTTCATTTTACACTACTGTATGCTGGCTACGGGTTGTGACACCAAAGTGCAGCCACCGTGAGCAGCCTCCCGGGGGCACGTGAACAATGGGAAATGGTGGCTTGGTTAAGTGCAAGGCACCCAGGGTCTGCCTGCTGGGAAGTTCTCCAGCCCCTGAGGCTAAGCGTGAATGGCAGGGCAGGACTTCGGGGATTTCTGGGTCTGCCAAACAAGTAGTTCCCCTACTTGCCTCCTCTCACCACTCTTCTCTACTCCTGAACACAACTGAAAATTATTTTATATTTGTGACTTAAGAGTGATGAATCCTTGCACTAATAACTCATCCCTCCTCTACCCCACTAAAAGTTTAGTTCTGTTTCTAGTCTAAATCCTTGGTCCACTCCCTGTCAAGTGTAAGGCAGGGTCTTGGGACATTAAAGTGTTTCCAAAGTCCTGCTTTCCATTTTTCACCTCAAGGTCTCATTATAATTGACCAGTTTGAGATTTAGTAATAATTGAAAAAAAGCAGCTCTAAAACATAATTATCAATTTTGTGAAAAAAAAAAATTCCCTCTTTCTTGCTTTCTCTCCATATGTATGCATGCCCACATAGAAACTAAAAGTTAACAGTGATTTCCTTTGAGTGGTAGGATTGTACAAGTCATTTATTTTTGTTTTCTAAGTGTATTTGCTAAATTTTCTTTAAGAACTGGTATGACAGTTTAGAAATATATATATATAAACCTATATATATCTTATATATCCATACTTAAAAAAAATCACCTGGTTCAACTAGTTCACCTTACTTTTGGAGACTAAAAAGTTACATATTTCTTTTAAAAATCTCACATATTTTCTTCAAAATAAAAATACGGTATTAATGTCAGTGAATAGTAATTTATCTTTAGTCTACCTGAAGGAACAGGCCCCTTTCAAGATGTTCTTATTTAATCAAAATACAAAAGGCCTTGTCCTGGCAGTTCACTGAGAGAAAGATACAAACTTTTGTAGTCCTAAAGGACCTATCCACTCCTCCCTCATGCCGTTTTTAAGTGAAATACCAACACTGAAATAGTTAAATGGCTTGATCATGGTCCAATATTCGCCAGCTAGCCAGTGGCTGTCACAGTAGAAGTCCCCATTAGAGAGAGTTCCCACTCAGGCTCCTGACACCATCTCATGATACTTGGCCATGATCCTTGGAAAGCAACTGCATCATAAAGGAAGTAATAATAGGAACTCAGTGGCATGGAGGGAAACAATTTTTCTCTAGCTCTGGAGACTACTTCGAGAGGCTCTAGATTTTGCTTTCTGCTGTCATTGATGGATCTTTATGATGGGAAATGTCAAATTCATTAAGAGAATGTTAAGGGCTGTTTTGTATTCCTTGTAACTACATACCGAAGAACTTTCTGAGTGTCAGGACATCAGAAAAGGGCCTCTCTGCTTTTTAGTCAAAAGTTTCTGGGTCTGCGATTTATCCTCTGATTAGATTTTAATATCCCACTCCTTTAAAACACATCTTCTGAGTTAGGTTAAAAAGCTACTGTGGAGCCTGGTTTATCTGGACTAGCCATCTCCAGTGACCAAATAAACATAATCATTGTCAAATCTCGCCTACTATGTGTACTGAGGAGTGCAGAAAAGCCTAATCCAGCCTCTCGGGAGTGGCAACAGGATCCTGGTCTAAAGGCCATTTTAACATCATGAAGAGCATTAAGACCAAAACCTTTTAAAGGCCAATGAAAAAGTCATAACTTTTTTTTCTTTTTTCTTTTTTTTTAAACTAATCTCAGCAATGAGGAATCCCCATTAAAATTCAAGATTGGTACCCACAGAAATGTTGGCAACACTCATCACAAAGAATGACATTTATTCAATTTTTCCTAGTAAAGTAAAATTAAATGGCAACAGATCTGCTTCCTTTGATTTAACAAGGAGAAAAAAAATTGAAAGGAGGAAAGAAAGGGAGGGAAAGAGGAAGGACTGAAAGGAAGGAAGGGAGTGAATTAAAAATGTAGCAGTCACATAAGAATCTCAAATAAGAAAGATGGAAAAATAGTTTGCAAACAGCATGACATTTTTTGGAGTGTTATTTGTCTTCCTCACGGATGAAGAGGTTGATGAATATTCTACTCTTGGCACACAACACTTAAAATGTAAGGAAGGAACACATTATCTGATATTACTGAGTTATGAGGTTCAAGTCTATATTGGTAAACATATTTTACCTATTTTAAAATTTAATACAAAATATTAAACTCATTGTATTAAACATGATCATATTTAAATCAGATCAAATAGGAGGCAGGGTTTCCTACAGAACTAAATAAACTTGGTGTAATAAATTAACTACACCTGCCCTGACCCACACTACCTGTCACCTAGCTGTAGAAGAGTCAGCAAAACCCTCTTTCCTCGAGGCCATAATTGGTCATAATTCCTGAACCTTTTTCTCTTTTCTCTATGACCTAACATGTACCAAAATACAATCTGTTTGGAAAAAAATTTAACCCGCATTCCTAAGCATATTTGTTTCTCCATCTACTTATAGACTGAAAACTTCCTGTGGACAAGGAGCCTACATTCAATATTTTGGGGGTACATGCCCAAAAGTACTAGGGTAGCATTTTGCATATAATGGGTACTTATCAAATTTTAATGGCTTGCTGATGGAGCAATGAACTTCACTTTATGTACCTACCTACCCTGCTCTTTTGTTGCCAGTGAGCAGACTCAATCATTAAAAGTATTTTCAAATGGAGACTCCAATGCAAAAGCAAATATTCCCATTTGGAACAAAGAGTTGGCTTGCCTACCTGCCTCCTACATAATTTCTCCCCTATATAATTTGTGTGTTTACCTCCCCTTACTTGCTCAATTATTTGAAGATAATGAGCCCTAATCTTTTATCACACACATCGTACCATGCTTAGCACATAGTAGAAACTCAGATAACAACCAATTCATTATTAGCTTTCGAATCATGGCAACTTCAAGAGCATCTTGGAAAGTGAGGAAGGAGGTAGGATCCACTCTGCTCTTGAAACCCAACACTTGGCTTGGCTTTTCTAACTCAACACAACAGATTCTGTCCAAGCTTAAAGACAATTAAACCCCAATGGACATAGGCATTATCTAATGAACTGAATTTGTTAAATGTATTATTCATATGTACCTGGAATATTTAGGAAAACAAGACTAGAAAGTAACATTTCACATTTCCCAAAGGTCAGGAAATTCTTTCTCCAAATTTCAACATCTTAAGAATTTAAGACCAACTATAGATTCTGTACCACATTGAAGGTGTTCAACATGTTGACTATTGACATTGTAATTACTATTCCACAAATGTTAATATGGCATCTAAAAATCCCTTATACCTTTCCCTTTTTCTCTATAATACCTCCCCATCTATACAAACTTAAAGTCAACTGAGGATAGGGCCATATCTGCCCAAGAGAAACCTGGTTCATTGCTGATTCTCAATAAAAGATGTAGTGACTTATTTCTTTGGCTCATTTTTTAAAGTTAATATAAATAATTTCTCCTTTGTATTGAAATTTCAATTTGTTCCAAACTGTAGCCAAATCTAGATCATGGATCTTAACAAGGCCTAAAGAAATATGTGGCATTTAATTCATGTTTGAATTTCAAGTAGAGTTATCAGTAAGCCAAAGGAAACTTCACAGGACTGATAGAATTTGGGATGGGAGATGTACCAGTGTAATTAGAGGCATTACTAAAACCCAAGGAACTAGAACACAGACCATTACAAACTGTAAAAAAAAAAAAAAAATGTACCTATCCTTTCTTAATTTTGGGATTATTCTACTTCAAGACTATCACTGACTGTACCTGGTCATGGTCCCAATTATAGATGTGGTAGGTCAGTGTGTAATTATAAATACCCTAGAGGTTATGGAGCACAAAATAATTATATACATTAGTGATTATTCAATCATCTCTTCCTTTTCTAAATTTGCATAGCAATTGTTCATTTTTCTGACATCAACCTTTTTAAAAAAGAATTGTGTATACTGCTTCTTTTATTATTATCATAATTAGAACAGTCTCAAATATTTGTATTCACTGTGCCCCTCACCCCAAAAAGGGTAAAACACAGAGAGTAGCCCAATGCCAGGGCACTTGGCTTCCAATACGTTTTATTTTAAATAAATCATTTTAAATATATAACCAGAACAGCATTCTTACATACTTCATTATTTTTATATAATGACATAAATGGCATAACATATACTTTCTGGTTCACTTTCAGCTTCTCTTTTCCTGAAGCTATCTCCCTAGACGGGGTATTCCGGGTCCAGGAAGGGTCTGACTTGGGATCAAACACAGGCATTCTCAAGCTTTGCGATATGAAATACTAATGAGGAAGTCGGGCGCTAGGCCTTAAGGGTTTCTTATCTCCTTGCATTAACCCACCACTGAGAAGGGGGAACCAGCGAAGGACGATTGACCCGGCGGTTGGACCCTGTCCGCTTTTGCTCTGGCCACTTTGATCTCGCCTGTCTGCTTAATCAAGTTCATCTACTGCTGCGACTGCTCAGATTCAAAGAACATTAAATAGTTTGATTATCGGATGGTAATTTCCCTCTTCTCTCCACCGTGATCTAATTTCCAAACACCAGTCTCACGCCTCCCTCTCTAAACTTCCCATCAAAAGAGAATTCGTTCTTCTTCCTTCTAACCCTCGTTTGATGTGCAAATTTCCTTCTCTTTGCACATTTTTCTCGTGGTGGCGCGGCGGGAAGGGGGTGATGAAGGAAGGAAGAGGAAAGGAAATCAACGAACTTAAAGCCATGGACCTCACCCCAAATCTGCAAACCGTGACTCTAAAGGGTTAATTATCAATTGCACGGGGCACCTGGCCCTTCCCGATGAAAGGTTTTGATATAGACTTTGAATTACTGATCGTGCTGTATTTAATACTGAATATTATTTATGTACAATAAAAATATCAGTACAGGCATGAGGAGAAAAGAGCTTTTGCAGATAGCATCACAATTCCATTCTGAAAAGTATTTCAGATTCCGATAACTCCTATTGCGTGGCAAGGACACTCGAGTTGCCAAAGTTCCTCCTCCCTCTGGCATTTATTAAAGTTGTCTGCTCTAGTGCTCACTGATTACAATCACCCCAAAGGTGAGCTGGACAAGGGGAACGACTGCGCTAAGGAAGGGCGGGTGAAGAGTGTCAAAGGCCCCCCTTCAAGTACACAAACACACTCCGTCCCAGCCCCTCCCAAAGCTTTGAAATCCCATCCAGGCTTTGTTGTCTCCCCCGGAGGGGCTGGAATGCTCAGCACCCGCAGTATAAAGGCAGCCGCGGTGGCAGTGGCCGCACAGAGCTCTATGCCTCCCGCCGTAGGGACTGTGTTACTGTTGGAGGCTCCCGGAACTCTGACTCTGTAGCCGCGCCAGCCGGGCTTCGTGGGGATCAGGGTTGCAAAGTGATATTCCTCCTTTCTCTATCTCTCGAGTTCTTCCGAAATGAGGGCTCTGGGAGCAATGGGAGCTGCCCGGGTCTTGGTCGCGCTGGTAGCAGCAGCTCTCTACGGCCACTCTCTGCTGGGAGTGAGTGCCACCTTGAACTCGATTCTCAACTCCAACGCCATCAAGAACCCGCCCCCACCGCTGGGCGGCGCTGCCCGGCACGCAGGCTCACCAGTCAGCACGGCTCCGGGAATTCTCTATGTTGGAGAGAACAAATACCAGACCGTAGACAACTACCAGGTGAGAGGGGGCCCGGGGATCTAGGACCACTGTAAGCCTGAAAAGGTATCATCTATGGAGAAGGGTGTAAAACGAACATACCGAGTGTGTGCGGTTCAGGGTGCATTTGGAAATTGCATTTGGGAGGAGTGTGTAGCTTTTGGACAGAAGGGAGGAAAAGAACAGTAATAAGCGTCCAGGTCCAGGAATTTGGGTACGTGGACGCCTAGGTGCCTCATCCTTTCCGGGCTCCCTTCCAGCAGCCGTACCTGTGCGCGGAGGACGAGGAGTGCAGCACGGATGAGTACTGCGCGAGTCCTACCCGCGGAACGGGCTCCAGCGCGCAGATCTGCCTCACCTGCAGGAAGCACCGAAAACGCTGCATGCGTCACGCTATGTGCTGCCCTGGAAATTACTGCAAAAACGGTGAGTTCCTTAGCTTCCTAGCGGACTCTAACCGCTCGCCTTTTCTCAGGAATGGGAGAAAACGTTCTCTGCTCTGCAAATACTGTGGCGCCACCTGCAAACGGGTATTCCGCATGCAAGTTTCTCCTCAAATATCATCATTGCTACTGTTTATTTTGGAGGAGAGAAAAGTATAGGTCTTGGAGCTTCTTATGTTCCTCTGTGTTCCTCAATCATTTAACTCGACGGCTTATCTCGAAGTGTACCCCTCCATAAAAGATTTTTTTTTTAATTGGGACAACCTTTATGTCAAATGAGAAAGAAGATGAGGGAGATGAGATTTATACAGAGTCCAAGAAAAGCACCATTGAAGTTTAGCTGCCCTGTTCATTTTTCTTACAGTGCCCATCTCGTCTCTGCCAGTCAGAGAGGAGAATTCTGGCCTCTCCATCCTACCACCTGGCTCCATCTCCTGCTACCTTAAAATAAGTACTCCTCTCCCCAACCACAGATCCACTAAAATTTGATGTCTCAAATAGGTAGACTCAGACAGCCAAAGAAGACTCCAGAAATAAACTTAAGGGTGGCGATCCTTCTTAGGGCACAGTGATACTTTGGGATGAACTAACTAGATCTCTGTAATATAGAAATTACACAGTGAAGTAACTGATGGGTGAGATTGCAATCTTCCAGGCAGCTGGTATTATATTTGCTTAACTTAGTCTGACAGTACCCATATAGCACCAAGAGCAGAGAAGTTATTTTTAAAAACAATTTTTAAGTGATCAATTTTCTGTTTCTTACCCCAAGGGTGATATAAAAGTGGGCAGAAGTCTCACTATCACTACCCCAGTTGGTAAGAAAGTATTTTAAATGCTAATATTGGGGATGTTGTATATGACTGACAGAGTACACATGCATGCTTCTGTCCATCTGGGAGTTTGCCCTAACACTCCAGAGAAAGTTTGGCTTATGGTTAAAATCATGTCACTGCAGTGAGGTCTCTCATGTTGGTGTCGGCATGACAGACTGCCACTATAACAGCTGTAAGTAGTACAATGTTACAGCTTGAGAGTTAATAACTGTCTCCTGCTTTCTTAGGAATATGTGTGCCTTCTGATCATAATAATTTCCATCAAGAGGAAATAGAGGAAACCATTATTGAAAGCTTTGATAATGATCATAGCACCCTGGATGGGTACCCTGGAAGAACTACACTGTATTCACAAACATATCATAACCAAGGTAGGTTAAGGGACCTTAATACTCAGCCTTCTTTGTTAACACATCAGAAGTGTCTTTTGGATATTAATGAAATAATGCCTGGTTAGCTATGACATACTTTTCTTATTGTCTCTTCTTTCCTAGGACAAGAAGGTTCTGTCTGTCTCCGATCATCAGATTGTGCCACAGGGTTGTGTTGTGCTAGACATTTCTGGTCCAAAATCTGTAAACCTGTCCTCAAAGAAGGTCAAGTGTGCACCAAGCACAGGAGAAAAGGCTCCCACGGGCTGGAGATATTCCAGCGTTGTTACTGCGAAGAAGGTCTGTCTTGCCAGATTCAGAAAGATCACCATCAAACCAGTAATTCTTCTAGACTTCACACCTGTCAGAGAGACATTAAGCTAGCTGTCCAAATACAGTGAATTTCTTTATATATGCTATGAAAACCTTTTGTGATTTTCGCCAGATCAACCCTTAAGGATGTACAAATTCTGTGATTACAATTAAGCATTCCTATAATACTTTCTGAAAATCTGGAGTGTAAGAGCTTTGTTTCTTTATGGAACTCTTCTGTCATTGATTGCAGTAAATTACTGTGTTGTAAATTCTCAGTGTGGCACTTACCTGTAAATTCAGCTTAATTATTTTTTCTAAAGGTGCTGCATTGTCTATCATTCTTCTTGTTATATAAATTTTTGTGCACATTGATTGTTATCTTGACTTTGATATATATGCTATATTGAATTGTAATAAATAATATCAGCTCTACTTCATAAAAGCATAACTCTTTCCCTTTTTAATTCTAGATTCTAGAATGCAAGGAGCTTTTGGAATGACAAATGATAGGTATCTAAAATTTATCATGAAAATCCTAGCTTATTTCCTGAAATGTACTATCTCAGTGCTTAGATTATATTTATCTCTAAACTGTGGAAGTCCTTGAAATAAAATTTTACATTTAATACCATGAAATGTTAAAAGTATAGATAAATTTTGGCATTGTGACCTTAGGGGAGTGTGTGTGTTCTACAAGAAGAGCAATGTAAAATGTTTAAAGATAATCAGAGAAAAATATTGTCTAAATATAAGGCAATATTGATCAATTCTAGAGTAATTTTAAAGAAATTGATGTTCTTCATTAATGAACTCAAATGATCATGGTGTATGAGATTAAATCTTACTGGTTTCAAAAATAGTTACTAATAAATTAATAGTATCAATCCAAATGGTTAATAACTGTTGGGCAATAAAGAAAATTTTCCACAAAAGTCATACGAGAAAGAGGATGTATATGCGCAGACATACAGTTAAAAAACACATGCAGATTTGGTACCAAGTTAATTTGAAGTATATTAAATACTACATCATTGCCAGAAAAACTTGTTCTAATTATTCTGACTTTAAAATAATTATGAAGTAAAAACCACAAATCTTCCTGCATGCCCTTCTTTTCATGTCTTACTAGGTGAGTTGAATATTTCAATTTTTGCTTCCCCTGAATTCTATTGATTAGAATAAGGATATGAGTATATTGTTCAAAGGAAAACCCACAGAAATGAAATCAAACTGGCTTTACATTTTTTTATCTGCCAACTTTGATACTGGCAATTCTAATACTGTGGAAGGATAAAAACAGCTGTCTCCATTTACACTTATTCTGTAATATTCTAAAAGTCTACATAAAAACCACAAAATGTCAGGTTTAAGGCACTCCAAAGGACAGTGACTGATCAATTGTTCAAAAAGTTTCCTTAAATAATGCAGATGTCCTAGAATATATGTTTCAGTATTCCTGGAAGTGGTTCAATTTCAAGGGGATCAGCTAAAGGGCCACAAGGGTTGGTTGGCTCTTCATTGAGAAGGATACTGGCAGTATGTCTGTTGTTACATTCCTTTTGTCCAGAAGTTTCAGCTTCCTGACTCTGGAGAAACTTTTTACATTTGCATGTTTTCGTTAAGTGCTAAAGGCCAATTCTAAGGCTTGCCATCTCCAGTAAAACACAACAGAGGAGAAAAAAACAGAAAACCCTTTCTTTGAAAAGTAGAAAGAAGGTCCTCTAAGAGTTGAAAGGAGTGAACGTTTAAAAGCTTTGGTTATGGGGTCCTTTTCTATAGGAACTACTGGCCAGATCTGCTCTCTTTCTGCACATCTTAGTACATCAATCCTAATTCTAGCCTTTTTTTCTTCCCACCTTTTGATGAAATGAGAAGCCAGCTAAGGAGAGACATCTCTTCTCCTTGTCCAACTGAGCTGTTAAGAACAGATAAAAATAAATTCTACATATTTATAATGATGAAAAAGAATATTAAGGAAACTAGATACTTTATTAACTGGTTATGGAGGCTGGAAGATAGAAGTTGAATACAATATAAATTTAAAAGAGGATCGTTTAAGGAATTGCCAACATTTTAGATAGTGGCTGCTTATTATTTTAAACAATTTATTTGAATGGAAAATACATAAACTTAGAAATGCATTCACAAGGTATTTGATGAAATGATAGCATACTTTACACACTGCCCTGCTGCTTGCTGTTTTCACTTTATGTGTCTTGCAGATCACTTTATAATAGAGAGGTGCCTCCTTCTTTGTAATGATTACCTTAAGAGTGTATTTGTTGGAATGGATGGCTATGCCATCATTTATTTAAAGAGTCATTATTGAGAAACATTTAAATTATTTCCAGTGTTTTTGCTATAACAAATTGTGCCATGAGTATAGAATTTTTTATGTGTCCTTTTGCTGTCAAAGTTGTAGGGTGAAATAACGACTGACTTCTGAAGCAAAATCAAAAAATGTGCTTTCTGTCGACACCCATAAGAGGTGGCATGGGCAAAATGTCAAGATGCCTGCTTAGAAAGAGAAAAATATGGGCTTATTCTAACAATTCACAGTGCAGTAATCTCTGACATTCAATTAAAGGTAGATGTTTTCTAAGTCCTGTGATTTTAAAATAATTATTAAATAAAATTACAAACAAGGCATTTCCCATCCCTTTTTCTTGTTTTGCTAAAAGAGTTAAATATTTCAACTTTCGTTTAACCTGAAACCAATTGATAAGAGTGAGGGTAGAGATATATTGCTTAAAAGAAAATACAGATATGCAGCCCAAGTATGCTTATTCATATTTCAGCAGATAAAAACACTTCATGGATTTTTCCCATGGCAAATCACATTGCACCAATTCAATCATTGAATTAGTAACAATTATACTGTTATAAATTGTGTCAGTTTTAGTATTTCTAACTACATAGTCAAATTAGCTCACATCGCCACTTATGAAAATTTAGCATAGATAATTAAATTTTTCTTCATTTTTTAATCTGGATATGTTATCTAACTCTATCATGCTACCAACTTTCTTTTAAACTCAAAGAAAAATGGACAATGCTACCATTAGGCTTATACAATATGTTCCATTGAGTTGAGGATTACAATTTTCATACCTTCTAATATACTTTTCTGAATTCAGTACCAAAATACTATACATTATCTACACACACACACACACACACAACAGAAAATGAATAATCTACATAATTTAGGCATCTGATGGTTATACAAGATGTGTACATATGTTTATGTACATGTTTATCCTAACGGCAACTGCTTAGAAATAATCAGATCAATAATCTAGGTAATACTAGAGAATCTTAATTTAATAACATTGAGTCTGCCATGCTCAGTAGGCACTACGCTGGCATTTAAAATGATGTACACAGTATGTTTTCTAACATAAAAAAACTATCATTTAGCAAGATGATAAACAACTATGAGTGCTGGGGGTTGGTTTAATCTAATAGTTAGAGACACAGTCTCTGGAATCAGAAAAATCTGGGGTGGAATTAAGCCTCCCTCAATTTCTAATTTCATGATGTTGGGGTAAAAAATATGCCTCACTGATAATATAAAGAGAATACCAAATTTAGAGTGTAGTAGTGAGAATAAACATGAATTATAATAATACTTAGCATTATGTCTAGCTCATAGTAGGCACTCAATTTTAGGTCTTTACTATTGGACAATAAAATATTTTAATAAGATATTGTATTATATATATTAACACCTGACAGATCAATCAGCTCAAAAAACTTAAGGGAAGCTGTGGTATTTAAACCATTTTCTTCTCGGCATCTGTCTGGTCAAGATGGCAGAGTAGATAACCGCTGTGCTTGCCTCTTCTCACAACATCAAAATTATAACCAAACTACGTAATTGAGAATCACCTGAAGTCTAGCTGAACAGAAGTCCATATCAAGGATATAAAGAAGAAGCCATATCAAAACTGGTAGGAGGGGGTGAGCCAGTAAATAGGCTGGTCCCACACCCACATGTGGTAGTTAAAATCAAGAGAGATATCTTAGCTGCACAGCTCCTCACTGAGGAGTAAGAGGTCCCAGCCACACATGAAGATACCCAGCCCAGGTTTCGAGTGCTAGCAAGAGAAATCTCCACAACTGGCTATGAAAACTGGCGGAAATTGTGACTGAGACTAAGGCTGCTGGAGTCCCATGCATTCCTCTTAAAGGGCCCATACACTGAATTTCTTGCTAATGGACTTACTTGCTCTGACCTCCAGTGATGAAGCAGGAACTCCAAAGGGGCCAGGGACATATGGGGAGGAACTGAATTGCCTAGCTTCAGGGCAAAGTCTGGAGGGGCAGCTTTCTTCCAGACAGAAGTTCTGGCAGAAGCCATTGCTCCTTTTTTGAGTCCTCCCCTCACCCAGTGTGCAGACCAAGTAGATACATCAACCTAGATAACACTATTTGCCCTGCCCAAGTGATTCCCTGAAATTCTACCCAACCCAACTTTCAAGACCACTCAAACCTGTGTTTTATTTTGTTTTTGTTTTTTATATACAAATGGCCTGTCTTGGCTCCTGCTATAGACTTTAAGATCTCTCAAAGGTTCACAAACTCCAAACAAGCATTGTCTGACCATGTACCTCTTGCTAAGTAGCCTCAAGCCCAGAACCAGTGTCAACCAGCCATGATTTGTAGCTTAGCCTCTCCCAGGTATCTCCAAACCCAGCACAAGTGGCAATCATTTGCAGATCCCTCTGTAAGTAATACAGAGCAGGGCACAGATAGCAGCTAAACCTGACCTGCAACAGAGGCCCTCTCAAGAAGCACCAGAATCAACACACCCGGTGGACAGCTTTAGGCCACACCAGAGTACTACCAAATCACCTCAACAAACAACACACTCAAAGGGCAGACTTGGCAGGTGCCAGAGCAAATCCTATTCTGTAGAGGCAGCCCCCTGCACAACAGCTCCTCTGCTATAATCATAGTCAGTCATCACAACCAATCATGAAGTATATCCATCATGAAGGTAAATTTCTGCCATTGATGTGCAAGCAGCAACCAAGGCCCAACTACAATAGGAGGGCACAGACAACCCACAAAAGCGACTCATCTGGAATATCTGGCTCAAGTGATCAGGGAAACTGCACCACTGGGCCCCACAGGACACCTACTATGTAAGATCACTCTACTAAGACAAGGAGACATAGCAGCCCCGCCTAATACATAGAAACAAACCCAGGGAAACAGCCAAAATGGGGAGACACAGAAACATGTCCCCTCCCCCCCCACAAAAAAAAGCTCCAGAAATAATAAAAACTAAAGAAAATGAAAACGAGCAAGCAACCAGATGCAGAGTTCAAAACACTGGTTATAAGGATACTCAAAGATCTCAGTGAAAATTTCAGCAGAGATATGAAATATAAAAATGGAGATAAAAAACATAAAAAGAACCAGTCAGAAATGAAGAATATAATAACTAAAATAAAGAATACATTAGAGGAAATCAATAGTAGATAAGATGAAGCAGAGAATTAAATCAGCAATTTAGAGGATGAAGTAGCAGAAAACAGCCAATCAGAATAGCAACAAGAGAAAAAGAATAAAAAATATATATAAAAATCATATATTTTATAATATAATAAGGGCCTCAGTAACAACATCAAGCATACCAAAATTTGCATCGAAAAGAGAGCAAGGAATTGAAAACCTATTTGAAGAAATAATGATGGAAAAATTTTCTAACTTGGTGAAGGAAATAGACATACAAGCTCAGAAAACACAGACATTCCCCAACAAGATGAACCCAAAGAAGCTCACACCAAGATCCATCATAATTAAAATACTAAATATTAAAGACAATGAGAATTTTAAGAACAACAGCAGAAAAGCACTTAGTTCCCTATCAGGAAGCTCCCATAAAACTGTCAGCTGATTTTGCAACAGAAACTTTTTAGGACAGAAGGGATTAGCACATAATATTCAAAGTAATGAAAAGCAAGGACCTACCACCAAGATTACTCTGCCCAGCAAAACTATTATATAGAATCAAAGAATAGCTAAAGAATTTCCCAGACTGAAAAAGTTAAAGGAGTTCATCACAACCAAACCAGTATTATGATAAAAATTAAAGAAACTCTAAGGAGAAAAATGATTAAAAATATGAATAGAATGGCAATAATGACATATCTATTGATGATTACTTTAAATGTAAATGGATGAAATATTCTAATAAAAAAGACATAGGGTGACTGAATAGATAAGAAAACAAGACCATTACATGTGCTGCCTACATGAGACTCACTTCAGATTGAAAGACACACAGACTGAAAGTAAAGACATGAAAAAGATATTTTATAAAAATTAAAATTTAAAAAGTTGAGTTAGCAATACTTATACTAGACAAAATAGATTATAAAACAAAGTCTATAACAAGAAACAAAGAGGGACATGGTAATACCACTTCTTGCTTTTTAGTGGAAAAAACCCAAAACACTACTTTACTGCATTATTTACAATAGCTAAGATATGGAGGCTACCTGGGTGTCTATCACTGGGTGAATGGAAAAAGAAGAGGTATTACATACATATAATAGAATAGTACTCAGTCATAAAAAAGAATGAAATCTTGCCATCTTTAACAACATGGATGTACCTAGAGGGTATTGTGCTGAGTGGAGTAAGTCAGACAGAGAAAGACAAATACCATATGACTACATTTACATGTGTAATTTAAAGAACAAAATAAACAAATAAAACAGAAATAAACTCATAGGTTCAGAGAACATTTTGATGGTTGCCAGATAGGATAGAGTTTGAAGGGATAGGTTAAAAAGGGAAAGAAATTAAGAAATAGAAATTGGGAGTTACAAAATAGTATGGGGATGTAAAGTATAGTATAAGAAATATAGGCATTGTTGTAATAACTATGTATGGTGTCAGATGGGTACTAGATTTATTGAGGTGATCCCCTTGCAAGTTATACAAAAGTCTAATTACTATACTGTACACCTGAGACTAATATAATATTGTATGTCAACTGTAATTGAAAAATAAATTATTAAAAAAAACATTTTCTTCTTGTTTCTTTTATTTCAATGAAGAAATGAGAAACCATTTAAAGTAGAGGAAGTAAAAAAGATACATGGATTGAGGTGCTACCTCTTATGAAAATCAGTATGGAAACCATTCTGTAGACTAGTTTCAATTGCTTGCTAATGATTTCTACTCTATTGTAATTTGCATATGTCTGCAGTCACATAAATTCTACACCCAATATAAATGACCTTTGGGCTCAGTCATATTCAGCAAACTGCTTAACCTCTCAGACTATTTCAAATTTCTGGGCAAGGGTTCTGATTGGCTCAGCTTTGACTAGAGGTTCACCCCTAGTCCTATTGGCTAGATTGGTTAATCAGATGCAAAAATATAAACACTGCTACTACATTCTATCCACCTTTAATAGGAATTCGATAGTTCTACAAGAAGAGGTGTATAGAAACAGTAACTACATATTATGTTTACCACATATTAGTTTTGAAGGCTGAGGAGTTGACAAGTAGGAAAAAAAGTAAAGGGCATTGGAGGCAGAGGAAGTAATTGGGCCACCATAGCAGGACATGTCCTTTAGTTTAGACATCTTTGTAGGTGACAAAGGTCTCATGTTCTGTTTCCTAACAATATAGTTAACCTTATCAGACAGCTTAGCTTCTAATCATACAGGCAAGGAGACTGAATTTTGGAACTTTCTTTAAACAAAAAGTTGGAAACAAGAAAGAGGATGGAAATTCTTTATTCAGGTAACTGCACACATTTCACATTTCTTGGTTATCTTCTTGATCAAGAAGCACCAAGTGCTCTTATATCCTAACACTTATGTGGCATATTTCAGAAAATGTTCAAAATAAGCAAAGCCAGAACTTCTCTAAGGCTGGGTCCCTTTTTGGCAATATTCAGAAACTGACCAATGTTTTTCTTTTATTCAACAACTTTCTCCTTGCTGTTCATATCATCCCTCTCCTTTTAAAGAAATCCTATTTCTATTTTCTTAGTTTTCATCAATTCCTTCTCATCTCTTTCCTTTATTCTTTCCATAAGGCTCTCAAAATTTTAATTATTATTTTTAAATTTTAGAAGGAATTTCCTCTTTCCTCCTGAACACATTTTCCAGCCTCCCTTGCTGTCAGGTATGGTCACATCACTGAGCTTGGCTCAGGGGATGTGTTCCTGGAAACACTGCACTAACTTCTCTCCCATTTGTGGATCTCCAGTGAGATCATGACACCCCTGTGATTAAATGGCAGAGTTTCATCAGCTTGGGTTTCTAAGTAGAATTAACAGATCTTTGCTGTCCCTACCCTCCACTTACATGAGCTAGAAATAAACTTTAATTGTAATAAACCATTGAGATGTCAAATTTTTTAATTTACTTTGATACCCATCTCAAGCTTTACCATCCTCCCTCCTTCCCTTTTTTCCCTTCTTGAATTCTGCTCTCCTGTTGTACCCATGTCAGAAACCTACCACTGCTCTGATAAACAATAAGGGCATAAAACTGCATGGTGCAAATGAATTCATGTGGTTATTAGCATTTAAATGAAAATGTGAAAGCACATACCATTTTACTTGACACACAATGAGAATTCAAGGTCTATTTTACTTACCTTTTCATAATTAGGGAACTTGCAAATAAACTTTCTCTTAACTAAGCAATACAAGTGGGAGGAAATGATCATGACGATAACTTTTCAAGAGCACCTTTCAGGTACCAGAGGCTATTTTAGGTGTTCCCATAGATTTAGTCATTCCAATCTCACAATAACTCTTTGATGTAAGTATGTTTATTCCTCCTATTTTACGGATGAGAATACTGAGGCAAAGAAAGCATAAGGTGTTTTGTTATCTGAGGTCATGTAGCTACTAAGTGACAGAGCTAGAATTTAAAAACAGATATTCTGCTCCAAAATCTAGGTTCTTAACCACTACTAATCAGGCTAGGTATTGTTATTTAATAGCTACATTAAAATATGCTAAAGATTTATCTGGTGACTTGGAAAAATGCAGCATCTCAAGTTTCTTAATTGATAAACTTTTTATACAATTTTATTTAAAAATACGTTTGAAATGTAATGCCCTGTGGTCTTTTCTGTATGCTTAAATTAAAAAAAAAGTAAAATATTAATAAAACTGTGAAAGTTAAAAATTGTATAATCTTGTTCTTGACCAAAGAGTTTAAAGTAAACTTTCTTGGTAATTAATCCATGAAATCAGTTAGATATTTATGCTATTTCTCTCAACTAAGAGGATGCTTTCTGCACAGTGGCATATTAAAAACTACATTATGATAAAACCCTTGCATTTAAGGCTATTACTGAGACACCTATACACAAAGTGTACTATGTTTTACAAATGTTGTTTTTGCATTCTGATTATAGTTGCCTTTAAGTTCATCCTTCAAATTATACCTTGTATGGTGACAACTACATTTATGGTTACCATTTGCTATTTATTAACAAATGAAGACCAAGTGGTTTTAACTTCCAGAAGAAGGAAAATGTCTGGTATAATTATATCATGGATTCATCCTAAAGAGCTAAAAATACCTGAGACACACACAAGAAAGATACTTAAATTCAGTATTTAAGTGATTGTTTTTCTTAGAGCTCAAAATTGATGAACTTGCAGCACTGAGGTAGAACTTGGAGTACGGGTTTATTTTTGCATAGTTTTAGGTCTTAGGATAGTTCCTGGCACAAAGTAAGGGCTTAACAAGTGGTTGTTGTGCTACAACTGTGCATTGATTCCAATGCGGATGAGCTTTCAGTGTGTCCTTGTATGAAAACTATTTTAGTCCACTTGTTAATTCAGGATGCTATAATTATACCACAAAGTTGATGTGTCTTATGTCATCAGGAAGGGATTTCCCATGCCAAATAGGTTCAAGAAATCAAGGTATTAAATTTCAGTTCTATATATGCTCCCAATTTTATTTTAAAAAGGGATAATCATTTTATAGCTTTCCTAGAGATGTAAATCCTAAATTCAGCTCATCATCTGAAATACCAGACAAACTTAAAAATATACATACATAGGCCCTTTTCAAGATCTACTGTATCAAAATCTCTTGGAATTGAGCCTATGTATCTGTGTGTGTGTGTGTGTGTGTGTGTTTTTAAATCCTTCCATTGATTAATATTATAAATCTAATTTTGGAACCTACTGCTACACATCCTTTGATCAAAATGCTTTATTTCCAACAAAATAGCCATGTAGGCTGAGCACTCTTACACCAGTACTTGAGCTTGGGTAAATACTATACCATTTCATGTGATTCTTTCAACACCCCTAGCTGATAAATGTTCACTCTATCGACAAGACATTGAGACAAAGAATGCTGAAAGTCATTAACATGTGTTAATGTCACATAACTAGAAATTAGCTTCATGATAGATCTGAATGCTAATGGTCCCCAAATCTACTTTTTGTGAATGGTGATAAAAATAACTTTAATTTTTTTTAGGTGTTAGAGTTTACTTTATAAATTTGCAGATACTCCTTAGAGAAAACTCTAACTGAATTTTCAACTTGGATGGGAGAAACTGAAAGACCCCCATTTCCTCCTCATAACATTAAGTCTCAGATTTCACCTTCTAAAGTGAAGTCTTTTCTGACCTACCTTTATTCCAGCCCAAGTCAGATGTTTCATGGTTTCATATCCTCTGATAAGTTCTTTTTTATAGCTCTTATTCCAAAGGTAATAAACTATTTTTGTTTACTTATTAAATGAATATCTTTCCCAATAAGCTATACTCTTCACGAGTACAAGGGTCTTGTTTACCTTCTATCTACATCATTCAGTTCTGGTCTTGCCCTATAGTATTTGTTCATTAAGGATTTGAAACCCCTGTGTGTGCTGTTTCCCCTCAGTGGTTATGCCTCTATATTATTCATAGGACACATAAATATATCAAAAGGCTCAGTAACTACATCATATATTTTCTATAGCGGGACTATTTAAGCACATTAAATAAAGGCATTTTTATTAATTATTTAATTACACAAAATTAGGTAATTAATAAAATTAACTCATAAATAAAAAATAACTCATAGCCAAATACAATTTAGACAAAAATTACTTTCTGATTTACATTGTTACTGTTTCTGGATTTAGATAATTGTATTACATAAATATACTCTTAAATCAAAAACAGGAATTAATCTAAAAGCATGAGAACATACATTAAGGTATTTTCTTCTATTGTAAAAATTATCTCATGTGTTTTGCTATTTGCCTTGCATAATAATTAGATGGCTTTGAGAAGACCTTGATTGGTGGCTTGACCTTTCCTGGCTTTCATATAAAGAAATTTCATTTTCAGTTATAATTTATTAACTGAGATAAAAGTAGCCACAGAGACCCACTTAGCCTCATTTATTTCCATAGATTGACCATAAAATGGATATTTTCATTTTTAGGGAATCTCCCTTTCCTAAAGGAGGATAAAATAATATTTTTAAAATGTGGTTAGAAACCCAAGTGATAGCCCTCAATAAAACAAATTTCATGGATACCATTAATAGTGGTTCCCAAATTTTGTCCTATGGGATCACCTGGAGAGCTTCATGAACTACAAATACCTGTGACCGATCCCCAGAGACTGTAATTGATTTGTCTGGGGTGTAGCACTGGCTTTGGAATTTTGACAGGCGATTCTTATGGGGACAGATTAGGAAACCACTACCATTAGTTTCTGTCTTCTTTGGGCAAAGTAGCAGAAACACTGATGTGTTTTCACTTTAACCTTGAAGCAAACTTGTAAGATGCCTTGTCGATTCAAATGGGAATTTAGACCTTGACTTTCTTGGGCTTGCCTGCAAAGGATTGCAGCTAGGAATGAGAATGCTTAGGGCACTTCTTAACTAACTAGAGAATCGCATAACCTATGTGTCAAGACCTGAATACGGGATCCAATTCTATAGAAGTTTTGATAACAAGTTTACCAGTAAATGAGGAAGTTGAAAAGGAGTAAGAATATGTGGATTTTTTTTTCCATTTATTCCATAAGCCCAAAACATAGCTGAATTGAACAGGATGAATTATACTATCCTCTATATTAGTTGAAAAGTGGGGTTTAAAATGAGTTAATATGAAATGATTTATTAGCACACCCATTATAGAAAGCTCTAGTAAAGAAGTACCAGTTAAATAATCTTTAACAAACAAATTTATGGTCTGAGGGAATACAGACATTGACAGTTATATTATTGCTGTGTGCTAACTTCACAAAATGTATTTCCCAGAGCATATAATACAATTCAAAGTAGTTTTCAAAGCATAGAGACTAAAAAGACAACAACAACAACAAAAATAAATGTAACTAAGCTATTTTTTTAAGGTAAAATTAATAAACTTTTAGCAGGACTCATCAAGAAAAAAAGAGGCCTCAAAATTACAAATTAAAGAGGACACATTACAACTGATACCAAAGAAATGCAAAAGGTATTAAGAGACTGCCACGTAATAAGATATTACACATTAGTAATCAAGAAAATGCAAATCAAAACCTGTTAGAATGGCTATTATCAAAAAGACAAGAAATAAGTCCAAGTGAAGATGGAGACTGTTGGTCTGTATGTGTGTATGGCTATTGGTGTGTATGCAAATTGATACAGCCACAATAGAAAACAGTATGGAAATGCTTCAAAAATTAAAAATAGAAATATCCTATGATCCAGCAATTGCACTTCTGGGAATTTATTGAAGAAAATAAAAACACTAACTCAAAAAGAATATTCACCCCCATGCTCATTTCAGTTTTACTTACCATAGCCAAGATATGCAAGCAACCTAAGTGTCTATTAATGGATAAGTGGGTAAAGAAAATGGGCCATGTGTGTGTGTGTGTGTGTGTGTGTGTGTGTGTGTGTGTGTTTTAAAAGTTTAGGCTTCCAGCTATAAAAGAAATGTCACGGAAATTTAATATACAACATGTGTCTATAGTTAATTCTATACTGTATATTTAAAAGTTGCTAAGAGAGTAGATATTAAAAGTTCTCATGAGAAAAAAAAATGTAACTGTCTCTGGTGATTGATGTTAACTAGACCCATTGTGCTGATCATTTTTCAATATAAACAAAGATCAAATCATTATGTGGTACACCTGACACTAATATGTCAATTATACCTCAATAAAAAAAGAAAATGGGGAAAGAGCAGGTGGGGAGGAAAGGGAAGACTTAAATTGAGGGTTCAGAATTTATAATTATAGTGGCCATTATTGATTCTATTAAAATGTTTATTTCTTGTGTGATGACAGGCTGCTTTTTTTCAACTAGATTAATCTGGATTAACCCAAACTGCATTAACCGAATAAGAGATCTGAACACAGATAAAAAGACTAAATGTTATCACTCAGTGTTTCTTAAACCAAACCAAAACAATTACAGTCTATGGTTGTCTTCTAATAGCAATCAAATTTAGTTTTAAAAAAATCTTTTCAAGCAAGCTACAAAACCAGACCCCAATCATTTTCAGCAGAATTTCAAAACAGGTAGTCTAAACTGACCTGAGTTTCAACTCAGGTGAGAAGCCCACCACCCCTCACAAAGCCTCCTTTAACCTCATAAGGTATTTCTGATGACCAATTTTTATACTGACTCAGAAAATTTTTAATAAAATCTCTACCTCTGACAAATTATCTTTGTTACAGTATACCAAGTTCTAGGATGAGATAGAGAAAGTAAGTAACAAGTTAATACTTTCATTCATAGTCAATCATATGCAAAGGTAGAAAGCCAGGCTTAAGTCCACTCAATGTCTAATGCCACTACTGAGTATTGCAAATAACAAGTTTAGAAAAAATGCTTACAGACTGAAGTAATTTCATAATAGCTAAAATAAAGTGCCCTCCTCACTTTCTAATCCACCAGACCAAACCCCAGCTGGAAGGTTAAAAAAACTGAGTTGACCACTGAGTTCACAGACAGAAAAAGGAGATCCACCAATGTTTGAAGACTTACCAAAAGCCCTGCAGTGAGGTGACAGTACATCTACACTACCAGACATTGGTCTTGGGATTCTGGGTTGGAGCATCAGAAAAAGAAGAAGAGGAAGGAACTGGGACTTGGAAAGCTGGGGTAAAGAAGGGGAGGGAGAGGGACCTGAAAAAGCTAGGCTGGTTGGGCTATACCTCACCCTTCTCATTTCCTGAATCACAGGCCTTTCCTTAGAATCCCACTTTCCCTCACCCACACATATACCCCTGCATTTAAATATTTCTTGATTACCCACTCAAGCCGAATCAGGTTGTTGCTATTCAATGTGGAAGGTGAGAATTTGAAGAATTATATAAGCTATCCCCCTGGACTCTGCTGAAATAAAGGATGCCACCCACTGCTTCTAGGAAAGGTTGGGGGGCCACTCCCTCACCAGGGTTGCCTCTGGTCCCTACATTTCAGTTCCTGGGTCATAAAAAAAAATGATTTCTGTATCTAAACAGACATTTAAAAGCTGTCGAACTTCTGCAGAGCTTATTGTCTTAAAAATGGCTGAAGTCAGTGTCCTAATGGCACTGGCCATATGCCTTTCAGATTTCTCTCTCTCTTTTTTCTTAATGAATGTGTAAATACATAGTTCATCTCCATGAAAGCCTTGGACGTGGCTGCCAGGTAACACAGACTTGTTGTAGAAGGTGTAGAGAGTAGTATGTAGGAAGTTGTTTAACTACCAAAGAAAGAAAAACAGTAAACTACCTGCTTAAGGTGATCTCCAGTGTTTTCTAATACTTTGGACTCTAATCTAAATGACTAAACCTTGATCTTGTTTGAGGGGAAAAAAAATTACAAACAGGTGCCCTAATTTCGAATTATTTCATGCCCGTAAAAAGCACAGGTGTCAAAGTCTTAAGAATTATGGTCCTTCATTTAGTGTACTAAATCTTGCTTTTTTCTCCTTTTTTTAAAAAAAACACCAACTGCCTCATTAATCCAAAGTGATGCGTGTGACTCCTTTTACCCTGCACTGTCACTGGATGTTCTGATTTGCTGTGGCTACTGCCATTGTGGTTTTGAGAGCCGTTAACTGTTCCCTAGGACTCTGGTTCTCAGTCTTAGCTGCTTATTGAATCACCTGGGCTGCTGTGAACATTACATGCATACCTTGGTGATATTGTGGTTCTAGATCATCACAATAAAGCAAGAACTGCAACAGAGTTGTAATCTTTTTTCTATTAGAGGGTCTTATCTTGAATTTGTTAAACAAACAAACAAACAAAACAACACTTCTGTGGAGTGCAATAAAGTGAAGCACAATGAAATGAGGTATATCTATACTGATGCCCATGTCCCACCCACGGAGATTATGATGTAATTGAAATGGAGTGAAGCCTGGGCTTTAAGAGTTTGTTTAGGCTCCCCAGGCAATTCCAATATGCTGCAAAGATGAAGAACTCTTCTAAGAAGTGGAATCTGATATTGGTTTCCTCTTCCGGTGCTGACCTTCTCTGTCTTTGATCTAACATTAATGAATATTTGGCTGGTTTTGCTTTTCAGTGAGAGTGCATGGTAGGAGGAATTGTCAATTTAGGCAAACTGTTGGGTATGTGATATCAACATACTGCATTTACTGTTAGTGTAGAGTGGGCTTTGGGTTTGCACCATGGAAACGCTACAGGATATGTATTTACCAGAGTGTAGGAGATGCCAGAGCACAATCTGACAACTGTTTATTCAGTTCTACAAACAAATTAAAAGAATAAAGGGTAAAGCATGCCCAGACAACTATATTTGCTGTTGATTCTGAACCTAAATAATATTAGAATGTGAAAACCACCAATAAATATGTAATGAGGATACAAACTTGTCTCTATTCTGAGATTGAACAATGATTTAAAGTCAAATCTTTAGGAATAATGATGCAAGTTATAGTGCAACTATATTAACCTAGGTTTTACTGATTCAGACTTTGTAATTCTGAATAACCTAGACATATTTACTAAATTTAAAGTGACTTTTTAACCTGTGGAATTTTTTAAAGCAAAAAGAATTTAGACTAAAATCAAATGGTTTTAATGAAATAAGAATTCTGGGCTGAGCTAGTCTTTTAGAGTAGTTATTAAATAAATACCATTATAGTAATGGAAACCAAAATAAAAGAAAATTTAAGAGGAAGCCATACTATCCCAAAAAAGTATACTAATTTTCAGTTGTAAGTTCCCTTGTTATTTTTATATCTACAACCAAACATTTTACCAATAATTCTTCTGGAAAAAAAATCTTTCTAATAATGTTACGTTTTTATATACAGCTGACCTTCTATTGATTAAATTTTTATTGATATGCTTTATTTTCTTTAGTAATACTTATATCTTAGTTTATAAGAGATACTACTCTTGAAAAGATCAAGAGTAAAACACATTTAAAAAATGCCTCATCAACTAACTCCTCCCAGTTCTTAAGAATGAGTGAAGTTTCGCTATAGTTTAAAATCTGCTTATTTTTGGACTTAGTTGCTTATTTTCTTTATGTTCTTTTATTTTAATTCAAAAGTGATACATGATTTTTTTTTGAAAAAATATAGATTGGAAGTCTTTCTTCATGATTTTTGTCTCTTTCCCCCAATCCTTTCACTTGTCTAATCATAGCTTTTGAGTGTTTTATAACTATCCTTCTTGTATAAGAGGAACAGTCCTATATCAATTATCTTTGATTTCTTTTTAATCCACTAATTATATCTTGGAGAGAATTCAAAATGAAATACATGAACACTTGCTTCTAGAAAGGTTTTATACTATTCTACAGCACAGATATTCTTAGGTTGGTAATCATTTCCCTCTTTATTGATGACATGCTTCTTATTTTTCATTCTTGCATTGCATTTCAAGCAATGCAATGCTAAATTTGCTTGTATATTTCTTTGCACATATATACAAGTTTTGCTTCAACAAGTTTTTAACTTTAACAGTAGATGGCTATTGCTAATTGCCTTCTAATAGTCTCTGCCATCTTATATTTCTACTATTGTTCCAGGGGGACTCAATTCCTTACATTTTTTCTGGTGGTAGATACTACCAAGCTTTAATTTTTGAGAAATAAATGGATGATATAGCTCACATATTATTTTAATTTGCTTTTCACTGTTTATTAATGGTTAACTGTATTTAGAGTTTTTATTTCTCATTCATATTTCTTGTCTGTCTTCATTACAGAATTGAACTCTCTAATTTCTTTTATGGCTGTTGGTCTCCACACCAGCATTCTGATTAATATCAATCTCCTTGGATGAATTTTCAAATTTCTACCAGGAACCAATGCACAGTTTGCTAAAGCAACATATTATCTGATGATGTTTGTCTTGATCTTAGGATCTTGTTAATAACTTGTGTTCCTTCCAGTGCGCTGCCTGCTTCCGAATCACTAAGATGCCTACATAAAATGTAAACTACTTAATCTTTGGGTGAACTAGATGGGAGGACATGAGATCTGCATTTTAAGTAAATCTCCCAGAAAATTTCTATGAAAAGTAAATTCATAAAAAGTTAATTAGACATGCTTTGGACTTTTATTTGTATAAAAAGCAAAGTAAAGAATATGTAGATTAAAGAAGATGTAAATTCTTAAAATTCCATAGGCAATAAATGACACAGATATTAAAGGTAATAACATTCAAAAGATCTCTCCCAGTGGCAAATAAGTTGGACACTTAAAAAATGACATTTAAAAATGTTACAATAGCTTGCTTCTTGTAAGAACTGATCAAGTAATTGTTATTTTTTCCCAGAATTAATAGAAACATTTTAATCTTACAATCTCTCTATATTGTATAGGAAAGATAATCTGAAGTGTAACTGTAATAAACTTCTTTTGGTGTTCTTATTTCACTAAATGAAAAAAAAATAATGCTTAGAACTTAAAGGAACATGCTAGAGTGATAATGTACTTGGAGAATTCTATGTGGTGTAGCAGAAAACATAGATTTTGGTGTTACAGAGACCTAGTTTCAAATTTTGGTTCTACTTGTGTTAACTTTTGCCTCCTTTTAGCAGCTATAAAAAAGGAAGGGAAGAACCTATCTTGCATGATTGTTGTACAAAATACATAAGAAAGAGATATGTGAAAACAGTGAGTTTGGTTCTTGCTAATTGCTAGCTAATGTTTATCAAGCCTTTACCACATGCTAGGTACTATCCTAAGGGTTTTCAATGGATTTAGTTTCTCCAAGTTAATCTACAGTGTAGGTATTGTCATTACTATGCTTATTTTAATAACTGGCTCGAGGTCAGACAACTAGTCAGTGGTAGACAGAAGCAGCTTCAGTCAAGAATCCTAGGCTTAAGACCTTAACCAGCCTTTCTCATCTGACACAATCAACCAGAGACACATTTCAAGGCTCTGGGCTGAAATCTGACTCCAGCTTTATCACATACTAGCTTTGGACCTCAGGCAAGTCTCTTAAATTCTCTAAACTATTTTCCTCATTCTTATAAAGGGAACAATAGTACCTATCACAGAACAATGTTGCAAAGTTTAAGTAACCTGTACCCTAACTCAGTTTATGAAGTACCTATTGTAGTTTTGGAACATAACAAGTATTCAGTAAATACTAGTTAAATGTAATTTTCAAAATGTTAATCTAAAAAGATATTAATCTGTTTGCCTTTAGTTTTGTGAGTTTTTTTTCTGAAATTAACTTCAAAATGTTGCTAATGCTCCAAGTTGACTAATGCTTACACATTTCTCTTGTTTAAAAATATTCACTTTGACTCTATAATTTCTCTCCAACTTTTTAAATTTTTAATATCATTCACCTGTATTCATAACTGTAAACATTTTACCATTTGATTTCTCTTTTCTATGTATATTTTGTTGAAGCATTTTAAAATAAATTGCAGATATTATAACATTCCCTCTCACCCCAAATTATTCAGATATTTCCTCATAATGAAAACATGCTCCTTTATAACCAGAATGGCATTATCAAACTGAATAAAGTTAATCTAGGTAAGTAATATTATCTAATATGTACTCTAGAGTCAAATTTCCCTAGCTGCCTATAAATGCCTTTTATCACTTTTCCTTTTAATCTTGAATCTAATTGAAAAACTCATACATTTCATTTGGTTGTCGTCTCTTTAGTCTCTTTAATGGAGTAGCTCCACTTTTTTTTTTTTCTTGACATTTAAGAAGAAGCCAGTCAGTCACCACAAGTACCATAATTTGTATTAATCTGATCATTTACTTGTGATGATTTCTAATTAAACAATTTTAGCAAGTTTACTACATAGATGGGGGCATTTCCAGTTGTATCACATCAGGAGGCCCGTAAGATCAGTCTGTTCTTTTATTGATGATGTGAAATTTAGTTACTTGGTTAAAGGGGTGTCCACTACATCTTCACCTTTTCCCCTTCATGATCCATAAGTAGCCTGAGAGACAATAACTTGAAATAATGTGAATATCTTGTTCCTAACCACTTCTCAGGCTATGGGTTTTAATGACCACTAATGATCTTTGCCAGAGATATCACTATGAATTCATGTTTTTAAAATATTTTTTTCTAGAACTCTGTATTGAAAGAATCTAGAAGCTGTGACAATCCAGTAACAATAAGCATCCTAGTGTACAGATCTTGATTTCTAATCTCTTAGGAAAAAACTAGTGAGGAAGGATACTCTTTAAAAAAAAAATTGATTTCAGGACTGGGACAGGCAAAGGACAAGGTAAACCCCAAATGCTTTGCTGTGCCAAAAATCAAGGAGGTACTCAAAAACTAATGGGGACCTGTCAGAAGAACATAGCAGTCAGCCTGAAAGGACTCTCACTTGCCAAATTTGAGCAGCGAAAGAAAAATTACCATATTACTTAATAATGGCACAATGTATAGAAAGAAAAGAATATAATTTTAAAAAAATAAAGTGGGTTTAGGAATTTAGAAAACTTTGTTAGCCACTATCTTTAAGAAATACTGATGATTTAATAGTGGCCTATATAGGTCAGAGACAACAGTGCAGTTTCTGGTTTGTCTTATTTTTACCTTTAATTTGTGGAAAAAATAATTTTATTAAAATGTGGTTTTAACACTTCCAAAATGGTATACTGAGCACAAATATGTTCCAAATTCTAGAGTAAGGTAGTTGAAAATCAATCTCTCTCTCTCTCTCTCTCTCTCTCTCTCTCTCTCTCTCTCTTTCAACCTGGAACTGATCTTCTGGGCTGATAGTAGAAATTTTGAGTATGCTGAATATTAAAATATATTACAAGTTGGAAGAAAAGATGAGTCACATATTCAAATACTCAATAGGAAAAAAGCAAAGCCAATCTGTTTCAGAGACAGTGCCAGCTGGAAACAAAATTCCACACACAGGGATTTGACTGAAAATAATTTAATGAGGGGGCTAGTCATAGAGTTGTGGGCAGAGTTAAGGAACCACTGAGGAATGTTGAGAAATATCCCTCAGTAGGAAAGAATGGCAGGAAGCCATTGTGACTGAGAATTAGGGTATAGTGAGAGCCAGAGCCAAAGGGTAGGGGCTGCCCAACAAAAGTTCAGAGGTGGGGCGGTGGCGGTGGGGGGGGATAGTGAAGAAATATCCATAGAGAAATACAAAGTTTAGGAAACACTAATTTAGGGTGTGAGTGAGTGTGTGTGTGTGTGTGTGTGTGTGTGTGTGTGTGTGTGTGTTTTAAATCAACAGTAAATAAGAAAAAGCCTTGCCTATAAGAAATTTGCTGTGAGAGGCGAAGAATTGATAACCAGGGATAATTTGTGTGGTAAGTTGTAGAATAAAAAAATAGGGAAAGGATTGTATAGGCAGTTTTTATAATGCCCAAAAGACAGGAAATAGAAAAAAAAAGATGCCTGTAAAGTCTGCAACATAGATTATCAGGTATTGATGGGAATGCATCACCAATGAACCATGCATTATATATTTACCTGTATTTCTAGACTTGGTAACTGCCCTGTCAATTTAAAAAATATATATATATAACCAGCAATTGTCTTGGGACAATAGAGGAGATGGTAATGGCTGCTGTTAAAAATACTATGGTATTTTTATGATATTGCTTAGTTGTCTAGATCTGGATTGTTTACACCTATGCAAGTGGTATTTGGGGGTTCCATTACAACTTTAAGTTTTATATAATGCAGATATTTCCATTTCTTAGAATGAAAACATCAAATTCAATTTCTCCCTTAAGTACTTTTGACAAATGAAGGGTTATAGTTTTGTGTCTACTCCCAAATAAATCAACTACCATGTGATACCTACTAGAACCATAATGCTATGATTTTCAGATCTGTTAGCTGCCTTAGGGCTCAGAAGCTTTTGCTAAATGTGCCTTTCCCTCCTTCTAAGTATTTCTGCATCAGCTGAGCAAGGCCCACGTTCCTCCTGTAGCTCCTGCTACAGGCTTCCACTGAGCACTGAAGTCCCTCAACTAAATACTACTACTGCTGGTGAGATGCTCTAAAGGTACCAGAGCTGTGGGCAGGATGAGATGCAGTTTGGGAGAATGTATTGTTATACTATGTTAATGGGTTAGCAAACCAGTGCTTCTTCTTCCCCAATGTTTTCAGAGTTTTTAGTAAACTAGGTTTTACTATACAGCCTATCTGCAAAGAACCAGTTCCAGGGATAGGTTGGGTCATGATACAGAATCATCAGTATAAAACCTGTAACTTTTTTTTTTAAGAACTGTCCTATAATTTATTTAGTATCACTTAAAAACCTTATTTTGTGAAGCATCTTATTTTTTATCATAAATTGAGAACACAACTTCTATTAATTTAAATATTAAACTTACAGTTAGAAAATTTTTTTCCACCTTCAAAATGTGTAAAGCATGGAATAAAACACTATTGCAATAGATGTTACTGAAGATATCTGTCAATTGACGAGATTAGTTGAAAAGTTTAGTAGACACCTTTTACCATCAGCCCAGTTCACAATAACTGCTCCCTCCTCTGGGGACTGTCCTTTAACCTACAGGGGTGAGATTCTTCCTACATGGATGGTGATGGGGTTTGGCATTTGGGATAGGCATTAGATCCAAACCTGCCCAATTGGATTCTATTTCCAAATATTTGCAATTAAGTCCTAGCTGGAGTGAGTTAATCTCTGCATTTCACTAGAACTATGCAATATATCAGTAGGGGCAGTTTAATTCTGTGTATGAAAAAGAGAGAGAGAGGGAGCTTGTAATTTTAAAAAATTTTGCTTCTACTTCCTATTTGAGGACTATGTTCTGTGATACACTCCTAAAACCCCATGATAAAAATTCTCCTTTTCTTATTTAAATTTTATTTTTGGCTACAACAAAAGTCTTGATTAATACCAAGAATTAGACACAATATTTTTTTTGTTCTTCTTTTTGGGAATCAGAAAAATTAAAATCTTGAATAGTACCACCTCATTCCTTCTTTCCATTATTTGCAGACATCTAATAAATTTTATAGATTACCAGTTATTACAGACTACTTTCTTAAGAGAAGTTTTTTTAAAAAAAATTCTGTAAAGGAGGGAATTAATATTCACTTCAAAAGATCTGCAATGTCCTCTTAGAAGACATGGCCTTCTAGAAGAATTGGTAAGATCTTGGACAAGCTCATGGGGGCACTAAGGAAAGGTATTCAACAACAGGCAGCCTAAACGTATGGAAAGCAGAAGTGTTGGTATTATTGAGGACTACATTTTGCTAGATTTTGAGAGATGACTATAAGGAGCTCAGAATATAAATCAATTCACTATGTCAGAGCCATAATGATGCTAATAATAATAGTAATCACTGATAATTAAGATTTCCTATGAATACAGTAGTATAGAGCAGTGCTTAAATTGCTGAACAGACATTTTCAAATTGAATTCCCATAACTATTCTTTAAAGAAGGTAGTTATTAGCTTCATTTTACAGGTGAAAAAATTGAAGTTCAGAGACATTAAGCAACTTGCTCAAGTAGCACAGCAGGTAAATAATAGAACCAGGATTCAATCATAAGCATTTGAGTCCAAAGCATATGCTTTTAAGAGTGAAACTATATTGCCTGCCACATCCTACTATAGAGATCACAGGTTTATACATCTGAGATATTGTGGGTTCAGTTTCAGACCACCACAAGAAAGCAAGTATAGCAATCAGCCTAGCCGTAATCCTTTTGCTGTTGGAATATCTTGCCTTCAATTTGTTTAAAAAAAAAAAAGCCAATTATCTGTGAGGTGCAATAAAGAGAAGTACATTAAAACAAGGTATTTAACATAGAAACTAAGAGAGAACTTGGTTGAGTGACAAGCTTTAGAGGAATATTTGACATCAGTATCTAGGATGAGTAGACTAGAGTAAAATTTATCTAAGAGGAAAAAGATAGTTTAGGAGGTCATTGCAAATGCTAGGAGGAGCGTGCCTGAGCTAAAAGACAGAATAATTTCAGAGAAATTTTACAGGGACAAGTATTACCACAGGACTTGTGTAGATGGGTGTTTAAGTCCATGGGGTACTATAAGGAAGGCTGAAAGGAGAGGAGAGAGGAAAAGAATAAAGATTCCAAAGCTTAGAAAATAAAGTTTCTGTCCTTCACAGGGCTTAACATTTTATTCAAGAAGCTTAATGGAGAGAGGTTTGAAGATGTGAAATGACTATAGAACAGTTGAAGATCATCGGAAATTGTGTGAAGCAAATTCCGGGGTAGGTAGACCTTGGCAAAAAGAGAAAACAAAGGGATAAACAAGTAAAGAGTGGGAGACCTTGGAATCATGGAATGATGACACTAAAAATCCTTAAAGCCTAATCTCCTCAGACAAGGGTAGGTGGAGTCACTGAGATTGCATATCAAACTCTAGGGTCTCAAAGCTTCCACCTACCCAGTCCCCATTATGTTCTCTTCCTTGCTTTGTTTTTTGAAAATCTGTTCGCAAGCACTGATTCATTTTATTACGGTTTGAAGGAAGAAATCTCTGGGTGAGACCAGTTTGTTGTTACAAACTGATCCAGCTGGGTGGTATTTCTAGAGGCTGCTTCATTGTTTTGCAGCTGCTATTGTATTAACAGACCATTGTAGGTCTGGCCTTGTCGGAATCACCTGAGGAACCTGGTTAAGGCATAGATCCCTGGTCCTTGTAGTTAAAGCACCAGCATTCATTCTGCCTGGCACAAATTAAAACTCAAACTCCACCTTTGACTGGTTATGTGAACTCACTATGCATTAGTTTTCTCACTGACAAATAGGAAAATAATAGATAACACCTATCTTTATAGGCTTTAGGGATAGGATAAAGTGAGACAATACTAACATGTGAAGAGTTTAACACAATGTCTGGCACAGAGTTAAGGATTACTAATTATAACTAATTCATAAAATGCCACGGACATTGTGAATGACATATTTGGCAATTTAAGTTTCCAGTGTGACTGTTGGAAAAATAGAAAAAGAAAAAAGAAAGCAAACTGAGAGCTACTGACGTAATACTCCTTTCCACGGTCTGAGATCACATTTGAAGCTCTCAGGCCCCAGGTTTTTCTCATCTGAAGCTTGTTCAGAGTCTCTTCTCCCACCCCCATTCTCTCCTCAGGCAGTCATGGTATCTATCCATTCCATTCTAGCAACTCCAGCTGAATGAATGTTCTAGACCATGGGGATATTTTCAGAAGGCATTATGTCACAAGACCATTTAGTTTAATGAAATATACATTTATACAAGCGACCTCACATATATGACTTTAATGAAATGTCACAGAACTAGAACTATTTTTCTTAGATTCACTATGAGTTTGTCAAAATAGTATTTTACTAAAATGCTACATCGATGAGCTGTTCTAAGCTGGTGTTTTTCTTTCTCTATCTGACTTATTTCTAAGCTGTTTTTTGCTACTTGTGACTGACTCCGAAAGCAGGAATTTACAGACTTTTTCTGTAGTGGGACAGATAGTAGTATTTAGGCTTTGCAGGTCATACCGTCTCTGTTGCAACCACTTTTGTGGCTTATTATAGTGAAAAACCAGCCATAGTACATAACTGAATGTAGCCATATTCCAATAAAACTTTATTTATGGACATTGAAATTTTAATTTTATATAATTTTCATGTTATGAAACATTCTTTTTTTTTTCCCATCTTTTTCAACCTTTTAGAAATGTAAAAGGAATTCTAATTTACGAAAAGGGGCAGTGGGTTGGAGTTGGCCCACAGATTATAATTTGCCAACATGTGTTCTAAAATTTATTAGTGTTTTTGTTGTTTTGTTTTTAATAGTATGAAGGGAAACTATTTAAATGGCAGTAAGTGGCACAGGCTGGCCACAATACGTAATGCAAATATAGGAAATAAGACAGCTTGTATATCCATGTTTATAGCAGCATTATTTATAATAGCCAAAAGATAGAAACAACCTGTGTCCATCAACAGTGAATGCATAAACAAAATGTGGTATATACATACAATGGAATATTATTCAACTTTAAAAAAGAAAAAATTCTGGTACATGTTACAACATTGATGAACATTAAAAGCGTTATGCTAAATAAAATAACTCAGTCACAAAAAGACAAATACTCTATCGTTTACTTATATAAGTTATCTAAAGTAGTAAAGTTTATAGAGATAGAAAGTAGAATAAAGGTTGTCAGGGGCTGGGGGAAAGGTGACTGGGGGATTCTTGTTTAATGGGTACAGAGTTTCAGTTTACAAGATGGAAGGATTCTTGAGACTGCTTGTACAACAATGTGAGTATACTTAACACTACTGAACTGCTCATTTGAAAAAATGGTGAATTTTATATGTGTTTTACAACTAAAGATAAAAATTTTTAAATAAGATAGCTTAAGATTTTACACATAAATTCTAAGACTCAAACTGGATATCAATATGCACCCTGTGTAGTGAATATCTGCTGCTCACATGCCATTTTGATGTTACCTCTCTCACCATTTCCTTTTTGCTACATTGTTGATGGAAATAACAGCTATACTATTCAGTTCAAAAAGTGCTTTTTATAATCAGCTCTATGTGTCAGGGAATCACTCGGAAAGTATGAGTACAAACCTGACTAAAACATAATCCCAACTGTGGTGGATTGATTTATTGGACCCAAGTTATCATTCTCCTCTAGTGTTATTATAAATTATACCTTTGCCATAGCTTCATGGCAGGTGGATCATAATTCCTTCCTCTTTGACTTTTGGGCTTGCCCTTGTGACTTGCTTTTGCCAAGGTGATGTTAGTGTACTTGAGTAAAGCAGAAGGTAGAAATGTGTTTGCATTCCTGTCATTGCCATAAAAATATTTCAGTATGAGACACATGGAGCTAACTCAATTGGACCAGAAGTTGAAAATCTTGCCCAGCCCAGCCTAGCCAAGATATGCCAAACCCTAATCTGCTCACAGACCTGTTAAGATAAATATAAATGATCTGTTCTTTAAAATAACAAAAAATTTTTGTGGTTAGAGCAAATTGATATGTTATCTTTGATAAGCACATAGGCTAATGTAGGTGCATAGATAAGATTCTCTTCTCTTCTAAACTCATCTCCAAAAAATAGTGGCTCTTAAACTCTGTCATGTATAAGAGTAACTTTGGGAGCATGTTAAAATTATGGATTTATTGCCAGAAGTTCTGATGTAATATGCATGGAGAAGAGCCCAGAAGTCTGAAATTTTTTTGTAAAAGCACTAAAAAATTCTGATTCACATGAACTCAGGCTTATAATAGCTTCACTTCACTGTAGGATATTAGTAATAGAGGAATATTTTTATCTGCAAAACCCACAGGATGGGGAAGAGCTGATAGCAGAAAATAAAAATGATTTTGTATAAGAAAAAATCTGTATGTAATCTCTCAAATTATGTAGAGTGTCCACTTATTTAGCACATTTGAGGAAATAATATAGGGAACACAAAAAGAGCTCCACACTTAACTGCCTTTGCCTTCTAGCTTGAAATTCAGCTAGCAGAGTCATCCTTCTGGGTCAGTCAGAAATGTAACACATCTTCATTCCTGCTATCACCCTAATAGTTCCAGACTCTCATCAAACCAGACTTGATTTTCTAAAATCCTTCTAAACTGATGTTTCTTCTACAAGGCTTTCCTCTTTCTGTATAATCTGCTTTTCTAACACCAGTTTTCTTATATCACTCCTCTACTCCAGAATCTGTAGTTATTTACCAACTCTTTGATGTGATGTCTAATATTATTTATGGCATTTTAAAGTTTTTTTTTTAATAACAAAACAAATTTATGGTTAAGTTTATCACCTGACCACTACTCCAGAAGTTAGCAGTCTTTTTCACCTCATCCTAGATTAGATCACTTCAATAATACTTTTCATGATAATATCTCATTCCTGACCACTTACCATTTTTACTATATTTACTTATGTTCAATTTAGCAGTTCTCAAATACCATCTCTAGAATTCTCTTTATTCTTTTTAAATATCCTTTTCTTTGTCTCTCCAAACTGGAAAAGCAAATGTATATTTGTCTAATAGATACCTATCACAGATCTGGAATACTAATGATTCCACAGTGATTGGTGAGCCAAACTGAATTGTGGCATGAGCTTACCATTTCAAATATATAATGATAGTAGTAGTAACACCCACACAAAAACTTTAAGCTCTGAGCAATATGCTAACCATTTAATTATACTTTATGCTTTATTTAATCCTCACAACAACCCAGGAGGAAAGTAAGCATAGTAGCCACATTGGATAGATGATGGAACAGCAAGGGTGGGATTTGTCTAAGGTAATAGTACTTGCTGGTGAGAACTTGACTCCAGAGACAGAGCTACAGTGGACTATTTCTCTATGCTGCCTCCATTTAAACAAAGCGACTGACAATACAACTTTTCTTTCAAATATTTCTCTTGAAAAAATGTTTATTTTGATACTCTTTACATTAAAAATAAAAAGATAAAATTATGAGATTTAACTGCTGGATTCAAAAACATCACTACCAATTAATAACTAGCATAGCTTCACCACATGAAACCCAGTTCACTGATTAGTTTTCAAAAAAAAAAAAAAGAGAGAGAGAGAGGTTGTAGTATTATTTAACATATAGAGTTGTTCTCACAATTAAAGAGGAAAATCCATATGAAGGATATAGGTCAGAGGCTGGAATATAGTCACCTCTTAAGAAATGTTTGTTAATATGATGTGATGATGACATTCAGAAGGTCCTCCTCATGAATAGGCAAAACTTTTTCTAGGTTATAGTTCTTATTCTCTAGGAAATAATATGGTGAAAATCTTTATTCATATTAGTTTTTCCTGTATATTTTAGAACAGAGATTTAGACACTGTAACTCCTTAAATGACTTGTAAAACAAAACTTAGAGTCCTCAGAACTTTATGAGCTTCAACTTTCTGAAAAGTAAAAGCTTAAATCAGTATAGATACCACGTTCATGACATTGGAAAGGAAACTCATTCAGACATTGAGTCCTAGAACTCAGGCTGAAATATTGTACAGTAAATTGTAGGAAATCATAAACTGAAAAATACACTAAACATACGTACCACCCATCTCCCTGTTTTCTTCTATTCAGTATAGCAGTTCTGGTAGGTTTTTATTTTCTCACTGAGGACTGCACTACTCTTAAATAAACATGATTATAGCCTAGAAGAGCTACAAACTGCTTCAGATGCTAAAAATAAAATAGTTAAAATGGAGAGACTTTAATTAGATGTGGGCTGCTCAACAATTTAACTTCTAATTGTCTTGTGGTTATTCCACAACTAGGAATTGACCATATTCCGTTTAAAGGAGATTGAAGGTCTCAGAAAAAAAATAAGAAACAAAGTGGAAGTTTTTATTCCCAAATCCTGATTTCCAGCAAAATGAGAAAAAAAAAATTATATTTCTATTCTAAAATATAAAACATGGAATCTTAAGTCATGGCAGATTTTCTTTTAAAATGGCTTAGTCTTCTTCCAGTCATGGAGATGAAAGCTGCTTATTAGTAACACTTATTTGGTTAAAAAAAATTTCAACCAAAATATTTATTTCTTATTGAGAATGACAGAAGCAAATAATTCTTAATGAAATAAAATTCAGCTCAAGTTCTTTGCTCAGTTTCCACTTCATTTGTGAAAAATTCTCAATGTCATATGCATTAATTTGATAATTTTCTAACTTATTTTTATAACTTAGAAACACGCTATTACTTTATAAAGTAAAACAAATTCTGACTATTTGTGTTTCTTTTGGCTTATGGTATTGAACTGAAAAGAAACAACAAATCATTTGATAATTTGGTAGACAAGTAGATTAATTTTCATATTACAATAGTGCAAAGGCTATTTTAAAAGCATTTATGTGAACAGTGTATAATAAATATACACATACAAAAATGTAATTATATACTTTTATAGTCTTGCCATCCCCCAGACTTAAAGCCATAGTTATTTAGATTTATATAACATTTAGACATTATTAGCAGCTCAAACCCAAATACACAAAAATAAAGTCCAGATTATTGGGTGGATAGGGTAAAGTGAGTTTTAAACAGTTAAAATAAACAATTTTGTTTCAACATGGCTTTCATGACATATTTTGCAGACTAGATCTTTATTTTATGTTGATTTTTCTCCTCTCTCCACCCCTAATATTCTGTTTTATTTTTGTCTTGTATTCTTGATTCTCACTTTACTTGCTTGCTATGAATAGTTTCATCTTTGTGCTTTGTTTTGACCACCATCTACACACTCACAATTTCAATATCTTTATGTGTGTGTGTGTGTGTGTGTATTCGTATGTGTAAAGAGAGAGAGAGAACACTAATGTTACTCTTTTGTTGCTAAATATCTTTCTCCATCTTGAAGATTCACAGATGTTTATAGTCAATACACTCGAAAATGAACTTGAAATATACTAATACAAAAAGCTTTTCTTCCTATTCCATTTTTTAATTGGTGGCATTCGTTTAGTCACTAAATCCAAAACTGGAAATTTAATCAGTACTCTATCTTAATCCTTTCTTCTACTTCTACTTAATTACTTAATCTTTATTTCCATTGCTGTATCTTCTACTTAATTACTTAATCTTTATTTCCATTGCTGTATCTCAGCCTTTGTCATCTTTCTTTATATTATTGAAATAATTTCCTAACCATTTTCTAAACTAATATTTCTAGTAAAAAGAGATTAATATATAAGATCTTTTTGATCCATTTTTCTCTAGCCTAATTCTCAACCCCAATTTATTCCTCTATTCTGTTTTTTTCCCCCTCTAAAATACTGAGAAATTCTAAAACAGCAAACTCTTCCAAGTTGTCTTCTTTTATATTGTTCCGTTGACCTGAAGTGCCTTCTCTCCATTAGCTGCCTAGGTAACCCCTTGTTTACCCTTTTAAAACCATACTTGAATTTAAGGAGTATTTTTGAATCAGACAGAATTAAGTCCCCTTTTTTTCTGATTATATGGTGCTGTGTAACAAACAACCCCATAACTTAATGGCTTAAAATGACAAACATTTTATTATATTTTATAATTTTGTGGGTAAGGAATTTGGGTTGAACTGGCTGCTTCTTTATACAACACATATTTACTTGGCGATACTCAAATGGTGGCTAGGCAGGTTTGAGCATCTAACATGGTTTCACTCACAAGCTGGACAACTCAATGTATATGTCTGAAAGTCAGGGCTCAGAAGGACCACTCTCTTTCTCCATGTGATCTCAACAGCTCTCCATGTGGTGTCTCCAGCAGAACAATAGAGTTTCTTACATAGCAGCATAAAGCTCCCAGAGACCAAGGCAGAAAGATGCCAGTCCTCTTAAAGCTAGGCTCAGAACAATAAAGCAAAACTTCCTTTGTATTTATAAAGTGGTCACAGTCTGGCCCAGATTTAAGGGGATGGGACATAGATTCCACCTGTCAATGAGAAAAGTATCAAAATGTATGACGATTTTAAATGATGTTCTAAAATTCATATACTGTGTACATACTAATGTATAGTAATCTATAACCTTACACATCAGACTGTGAGCTCATGAAGGCCAGAGCTCTGCCTTACTCTATGTACTTCCAGCATCCTGCATTATATGTGGTTTTGTTGCATTAACTGTGTTGCTGCTCCTCACTCTGCTGGGCAGGGTAACCACCTCAGTACTCCAGGACAATAGCATGGCAGAGCAGTGTTTGTGAAACACCCAGGCCAGCTTTCTCCAATTCTGCACATCATTGAGAATGCTTTCATTCTTGTTCTGTGTATTTTTTCCCCTCCAAATGTTTTTATTAGGCACCATAACCATTAATACAGTTCCCCCATTGGCTTCTCACTTAATTGAGTGAAATGTTGGTAAAATAATATGAGAGATTTAGAGAATCTCTAACTTTTGTTTAGACTCTAGAATCAGCAGAGAAAGATAATTTATTTTTAAAGAACAGGTGAGTACCTAGCTTAAAAAAATTGTAACCAAAATAGAGTATATTTTAGAGTAAACATTGGCTGATGGACAGTTCATTATTGAGGAATTACTAAATGATATAAGTATGGCTTTGATGAATGTTCTTTTACTCCATATATTTAATTCTGTCCTGCTCAAATCACTTACATTCCTGTTTCCTCATTCATAAAACAAAGAGATTAAATATATTCTATTCTAAGAGGTGACTGTAGCTTTTATATTTCCATGGAAAATAGCAGAGGAACACATTCAAGTTTTAGAAGACATTTCTAAAATGGTCAAGAATGCTTTTAAATATGGATTGACACCCCCATCTCTTTTAGCACAAAAGTACATTTTAATACTGAAAATCAGAGAGTTTTTTCTACCAGGGCTGGTTTCTAATTTTCCAAACGTGATTGGCAATAAGCTTTACTTTATATTAAAATAGAATTCACAAGAAAATTTCCAGAGTGAGGGACCTAAGAATTACACTAGGATGATTCTTATATCTGCTAATTTGGAGAGCACTGTCATAAACCCATACATAACCCCTGAGTTAGTCTAAGAAATAATTTCTAAATTATTAAATAAAAAATTGTCCTTACAATACTTTTCACAAGGAGAATAAGGTTGAGTTGAAGAATTCATCAAATGCATATTTTGTGTATACTTGAAGATTCAATACATATTGACAGGAATTGAAGGAGTCATCTCAATTCTCCATTTTACAAGTAATAAAACTCAAGCTCATTTTTTAAATTTCATTTTTGTCTTATAATTGGGAGTTCTTAAACAGACACATCTACAAAGGAAATCATTAATTAATCATGTCTTTATTTTACATAGATACATTATATCTATTTATATTATTGCTACTTGCTACTTTATGCTTAGGTCTCAATTCCTCTAGAATTCAGACTCAGAAATGTTAAAAAAAAAAAAACAACACTGAGAATCTCTGGGAAAATAAACATGGTGATTACAGTTATAGGGTTGTATTTTTTTACTGAGGTTGGACTTTAGAAGATGATCGAAAGTATCTAGTTCAATTAAATTTATTTTTTAAAAGCTGTGCATGCTTTTTGATTAAATAAAATAATTTGATTTATTAATGAGCACTTTTAGTGCATATCTATTTAAAATATCTATTTAGATCATCCTTTCAGTGATCATTTATTTTAATAATGTTCCCAAGCAAAGGTTAACCAAATAGTTTCTTAAAAATCTTCTTTTGTAGCCTATAAAAACATCTTTATATATTTCAAAGTTGAATATTTTAAATGTACATAATTTTGCTCATTTCATTTTTTCATTATGTGGGAAGTTACTAAGTGTAAATTATTTTTTCAAGAAAAAAAATAAACAATATTCTCAGAAAAATGTGGTTACAGGGTAAAGTGGACAGTAATAAGACGTCAGTAAAACAGAATGCTTGTTACCCCAGGTCACATCAGATAGAATGATTGTGATCATTACATAGCTTACTCTGAGTTATGGAAAATGCTTTAGACTCAGAAACACCTGGATTTGAAGGCTGCTCCAACCTGCCTACTCTGGGAAACTGTGCAGGTTACTTTATCTCTCTGTCTTAGCTTCCTTGTCTATAAAATGGGCCTGATCAAAATTGTATTTAGCTCATGAGCTTACTACGAGAATTAAATGAGTTTACTGTATACACCATAGTAGCATGGTGCTGAGCATATAATAAGTGTTTGAGAGTTGTTAATGATTATGATTGTTGAAAGAACAGATATAGCCCAAACCATTGCATTTACATTGCTATTTTAACCTTTTCTACCATAAAAGGTTCATCTGAGCTTTGAGATTACATTATCAAAAATACTATTAATATATATGCTTCTAACATAAGATGTCAATTTCACACAGAATGCCAATGAAACATTCTCAAAATTTTCTTAGCAATGGATCCTGTGATCCAGTAAAGGTCAAGTACAGTTTCTCTTATCTTGCTCTATACTATGTCCACATGCCAGTTGAGGGAGTGATGTCAGTAAAGGAAAACAAGAATGTTTAATTACACTTCAGTATTGGGTTTTATGGCAAAAATTCTTATAACCTGATAACCATTTAAAACTATTTCTCATCTCTTCCTACACTGATGCATCCTACATCTACAATTGATTCAACCTCCATGAAGCAGTCTGACATGGTTTCAATTTGATTTTCTCATCTTAACCTTAAGCATGCACCTTACCAGTTTAGTTCAACTAGTTGACCACTCACTGATTTCTAGGAATATTTTGAGTGTTCTTCATCTATTACCTTTGCTCTAGCTCTTTGCTTGACTTTCTAATGTATGCTTCAAATCATTTCCACATCCGTAAAATATTTCACAAATATCTATCTTCTATAAAGCCTGAGTTCCTCATATTAAAAGGATCTCTCCTCACTTGAGCCAACATACCACTTTGTTCATACTCCTGCTCTCCCTTTATTATTTCCTTAATGTGAAGAACATAGGCTTTAGTGCTTGTCTCACTTCCTAGGTGACCTTAGGTAAGTATCCTAACTTCCCAGAATCATGGACTCACCTGTAAAATGGGGAGGAAAGTAAGACCCATACTCACCTGTGAATATTATGGGGATAAAATGCAACAAAGTTTGTAAAGAGACCAATCCAGAGCAGGCACAAAAATAAATAACAACTATTATTATTACCCATATTAAATGAGATATCAATTAAATATATAATTCAATGAAAGACATGCTTATAAATGGCAGAGGCTCAATAATTATTGATTTGGCTTTAAAGACTGAAAAACTCATCGCATGAAAAATTTTATTCTATCAATAGGTAGGCCACCTACTACCATACTAAGAATGACTACACTGTATACTCTTAGAGGTTTTTCTGCACAAATAACTAAAAAGATGTCTGTTACTAAGAACCCACCACAGTAACAAACAAATTTAAAAGTAGCTGAAAAATTAGAGCAGGAAATAAGTACCCAATGCTTGCCAACTGTCAGCAAAATGCTAACCTGCTTGAATACTTTCCTGGTTTCTCTTTTAAAAACAGGAGCACTGATGTACTAAAATTTGTAATCCAAAACTAAACATAGTAAGACACAAATAACAGTGTAAATGTTTGGGTTGTGTAACCCATCCCACTCTGGTTGATGGAACTTTGGGAAATAGACAGTGATGTCCAGGACTGTTTGATCATCAACACATCCTGTATTATGCAAGTATGAAATAGGGCACTATAAAGGGCTCATTAGGAAAGTTTGACTTGTGTGCTAGTCAAGGCTCAGAGTTTGATGTTAGCCTGGCAAATGAAGTGGATCTTAGGAGGGATCATATTCTTTAATCTGAGTACATCATCAGCAAAACCAATTCTAAAATCATTGTAATTCCATGGGGCTTATGGCCAGCATTTCAAACCCTAGATGGTCAATAAATGAAAAGGGGAATTTGGGAATGAAATAGGAACAAATGGGAAGAGGAACTCCTTTAATGTTACAACAGTGCTGATCCTAAAAAGAGCTAGGAAAATTCCATCTGAGGTATTTACCTAGTAATTCTTCCTTCCCATTTGGTCCTAAGCACTTTCATCTTCAATTCCTGAGTTAAATTGTTTCCTCTATAATCTTCTATTCTACTCATTCTCTTTCCTCCAGGCCTCCTAAATTCAGGATGAAGACTAAGCTTTTTCCTGCAAGAAGCATTCAACATTGATCTTTCTCAATAGCTGAGGCAGGTTTGGGTTGTAATATATTTTAAAAAATAGTCCATTACAGCCTATTAAATATGTTATAATTAGCAATATTTTATAAAAAATATACTCAAGCACAGCGAAACAGAATTCTACTCTTGCTTCTTCTTTGTTTTTAAATTTCCTCATTTATACAATGAAGATGATAATAGTAAACTCTTGAGAATTTTTGAGAGGATAAAATTTAAAAATTATCACATTGTTTTTGGAATACTCTCTATATAGTTATCATTTTTAAGATATCATCTCTCTAATTATTCTCTTTAGCAAATATTTATTGAACATTCATTTTGCACAATGCCCAGAGATGAAAATACTAACTGTTGCCCTAAAGATGGTCTCATGCTAGAAGGAGTAACATGACTTCTTACAAAACCAAACCAAAATCAACAGATACTATAAGAGCTTTGAGAAGAATGATCTAATTCAATTTGAGATTGAGGCAGAGGGTGTCAGGGAAGGTTATGCAGAGGAAGTGATAACTCTTAAAGAATTTAGTAAGTAATGAAATAATTTGACAATAAAGAAGATAAAAGGAAAACATTAAAAAGACCCAGAGATCAGAGAAAGGCTAGTGTGTCTGAGAAATTGAAAGGAACTTTGCAAATGGTTTAGAGTTTGTGGGAGGTTGGAGAGGAATACAGAGATGAGGTTGAAAAATTAAGCTGCTGAGAAATGAGGCTGACCATATACCTAGGCCAACAGCTTTGCAATTGAATTTCATCCTGAAATTGGTAGACACAGAAAAATTTAAGGGAGGGCTAGGGAATGGCAGCTAGAATAAATTCAAAAGAATTATACAAAAGAAATAAGACCAGTTAGAGTCATTGCAACAGCCACTCTAAAAGAGGTAAACTGGACAGGGAGAGCAAAAGGGAAGCTTCGTAGTGAGTGTTTTCTGGTAGCCCATTGTTTTTCACTCAGTCAACATGATCTCATTTAGGTTCAATTCGTCAGTCTTTAGAAAATGTTTAACTTTGTTCAATGAGGTTACAAATTTCTAAAATTTATTCTTTTATTTGGGACTTTATACTTTTATCTTATTCTTAGTGAGAACCTGCAAAACAGTGAGAATGACTTGAAGAGATGCTCAGGTAGTTGGGTTAAAAAGAAAATGGGAGCAAGAAAAAATAACGAGGAAAATGGCTACACTATATTTGCTGCTTGCTTTGTATTGTTCAATCATATTTCCCAGCAGTTTAAATGCTGCAAAAGCAACAAAAGTAAAAACAAACAAGTGAACTACATCAAACCAAAATGCTTTTGCATAGCAAAGGAAATCATCAACAAAATGAAAAGGCCATCTACAGAAAAGGAGAAAATATCTGTAAACCATATATCTGAAAAAAAGGTTAATATCCAAAAATGTATAAGGAATTCATAAACTCAATAGCAAAATAATAACAATACCAACATAATTAAAAATGGGCAAAAGAGCTGAATAGATACTTTTCCCCAAATGGAATGCAAACGACCTACATGAAAATGTTCTCAGCATCACTAATCATCAGAGAATTGCAAATCAACCATAATGAAGTATCACCTCACATTTGTTAGGGTAGCTATGATGAGAGAGAGAGAGAGAGAGAGAGAGAGAGAGAGAGAGAGAGAGAGAGAGAGAAAGTGTTGAAGATGTGGAAAACGTGATCACATGTTTATTGTTGGTGGGAATTTAAATTTGTGACACCACTGTGAAAAAGATTTAAAAATAGAACTACCATATGATCTAGCAATCCCACTTCTAGGTATATATCCAAAGAAAATGAAAACATTATCTCAAAGAGATATCTGTACCCCCACATTTATTGCAGCATTATTTTGAATAGCCAAGGCATGGAAACAACCTAAGTGTCTATCAATAAATAAAGAAGCTATGATGTGTGTGTGTGTGTGTGTGTGTGTGTACACATTTATATTTATATTCTATTTATATATTTATATATATTTATTTGCAATAAAATATTATTTTGATTATAGAAAATGAAGGAAATCCTGCCACTTGAGACAACATAAGATAAATCTTGAAGGCATTATGCTAAGTGAAAACAGAGAATCTACAGCCATGCCACCGTGAACATGCCCAGTCCCATCTGATCTCAGAAGCTAAGCAGGGTCTGACCTAGTTAGTACTTGGATGGGAGACCACCTGGGAATACTACCAGGTGCTGTTGGCTTAAAACAAAGAAAAGGGAAAAAAAAAGAAAGAAAAGAAAAGAAAAAATGTAGAGAAAGACAAATAACTATATAACCTCACTTATACATGGAATCTAAAAATGTCAAACTCCTAGACACAGATGAGAATGATAGTCTCCAAGGACTGATGTATGGGAGAAATAGGAAGATGCTGGTCAAAGGGCATGAATATTCAGTTGTAAAATGAATAAATCCTAGAGGTAAAATGTACAGCATGGTGATTATAGTTAATACCATATCGTATACTTGAAATTTCCTAAGAGTGATCTTAAATGTTCTTATCACACACGCGCGCGTGCGCGCGCATGTACACACACACACACACACACACACACACACACACACACACACACACTGGTAACTATGGGAGCTGATGGCCATTTTAACTAACTTTATTGTGATAATCATTTCACAATATACAAATAGATCAAATCATCATATTATACATCTCAAATTTATACAATTTTATGTGTCAGTTATACTTCAATAAAGCTGGTGAAATAAATAGGCAAGTATTAAGGATGCAGGTAGTCATGCCATTATTTTTGCCTAATAGATTCTGCCCCTGAGAGAAGTCTAGAATTTGCCCACAGCCACCAGCCTAATGCCTGCATTATCTCAGGAGATTTTAGAGATAAAGAAGATCACATTAGTAGGAATTTGGGCATTTGACTGATGGAAAGGAGTAGCTTGAATTCTTTAGGAAAAGATGGGAGTGGTGATAAACTTCCTGATTCAAGGATGTTATGCAGAATGTCTCTAACCCCTAAAACCTTGTTACACACACACACACACACACACACACACACACACACACACACACACTTTATGTTGGCTAGGCTAAAAATTCTTTTACATGAATTAGAGAGATAAGAGAGATGAAGTGTACTTTCTATCACAAATAAGTTTCCTGTCTTTGAGTAACAGCTTACCAAGTTATGTATGGGCATCCTCTTCATAAGTCTTCACTCTTACCTTTGCATTTACCTCCGAAAAAAAAATTGAATTGTTCGCAGAATACAGGGAAAAGGACCAATGAATTATTTGATATTGGGTTTTAACTATAAGAGAAGACTGAAATAGGATTCTAGCCACAGACCACACCAAGAAAAATGGAATGATAAAGATAAGAAAGGTAGTTTAATAAAAATATAAAAAGAACAGTAGTAAATTCCATATAAGGCCATTTTTATAATGGGCTTTGTAGGTAAGTGCTATTAAAAATATTTCTTGCTTCTTTCTATTTGTTTACATTTTTCCAAGTAAACTGCACTCTGCTTGATTATGGAGTTAAATTCTACTGCTTTTAATCTTTGATGTGCTCTTGGAAACTTTTACAAGCAAGTAAGACAATGCATTTAGTGTCCTACTTTTCTGGGTTTTGATCCTTGTCTTGCTGATTCAGTAGGCCTTCTTTTTCTCTTTTACTTCACAAAGGACACTAGCAATATATTAGACATTCATTTACCAGTAATTAGTTGTTAGTGGATTAAGATAGTATTTTTATCTCATCAAGGCCAGGAAGAATGATATCACCATGGTCTTTCAAGCAGTTCTTTAGAGTTTACACTTTTTATCTAATTCTTTTTCTTTCTCTGTCTTCTTTCTAATCAGCCTTGTAGACAGTCTAAGTTAGATGAGAAAATACAAAGATAAGTCAAATAACTTGTGAATCAGTAGGTATAGTAAGTACTGTGTTCTTTTGAATTACAATACTAAGGCTTTGACTGCCAGCCAGCAAGGTCAGTGACATTCAGAATAATTAAAAATTAAGTGGTGTGTGTTGGAAGGGGAGGGAGGAGTCAAGAAGGTAGCAAAATCAAACACTTGCAATTGTACAAACAAAACAGTTGACCACATTTTTTAATGTTTGTAGAGTGGTAAATAGTGAGATTTAATTGATTTTATGTTACTTTTTATAAAGATTAGAGACTTTGAATAAATAGAAATCCATTCCAGGATTGGTCCTCTGCTACTCTCTAGTCAGACAAATGCTTTTCTTTTTAGAATACTCTTACTATTTTTACAGAAAAATATCTTATGATATTTTAACCATCTGGAAATTTACTATGATTTTATAGAAATGAATAAAAAAATTTTAAGATTTTCCTGGTGATTTAAAGCAAATAAGTTCATACTGAAAATATTTTATTATTTTTTACTTTATTCTTCTGTTGTAAATTGAGTTAATCCTTAGCTGAATTGAGATTATATAGGATTTTAAAACAAAACAATGCAGATTAAAGACTAAATGTGGAATTCTAGAAGTCAATTCTTGCCTTCCTTTGCCACGAATTACTCCCACATTCCTGGCTTCTCCAAGAAAGCATTAACAATTACTGAAGAGCTAAAAGAAATGATACATGTAAAAAAAAAAGTTACAGTTAGCACAGTGTGGCAATTAGACTAATTAATCTGTTATTCAAATCAAACTTTAAATAACTACTATAATTATTTAAGTTATAGTAAGCCAAATCTGAATACTTCGTTGTAGTTTTTTTTTTTTTTTCAACTAAAGACATTTTTCTATTCTCCTCAGCATCACCTAAAATGTGTGGTCTCTCTTTGAGCAATGTTAAGATGCATTGAATAAATACAGTTAGCTTTATGTAGATCAAATTTATTTTCATTCTAAAGAAGATATCATTTGCTTAGATTTTTTGTCATGACTTGGGACTTAGTTAGCAGCTATATCTTTTAAATACACAGCATCTCTTTTTTTTCCCCTTTATTCAGTCTGTCACCAAATACTTTTAATTCTTGCCCAGCAGTCTCTTAAGCCATATCTCTTCTTTGGTCTCTTTTGCCAAAGCCCATATGCTGATTAGGTCTTCTCTTACTGTTTTCTTTTCTTTTAAACTTGATTCTCCTCTCCCCATTTATCATCTCACTGCTAAAATCATCTTTTGTTTCTGGGATTTCCATTAAAGTACTAAAAAAACTTTTTTTTTTTTTTTTTTTTTTACTTTAAAATGAAGTTAAAAATATCTGTCTAACAAGCACCCTGATGTTTCTAGGAGACAGGAATCAAAGTGTACATTCGGCCTACCATGTATTTATCTTCCTATTAATTTCCCAGGAAGGCTGTTTGTATTTAAAAATGTATATTCTATCTAAATTATTTACTTTAATATTACTTATATTTATTAATTGCCTACTATATACCAGCCACTTTACATTAATAATGATATTTAACTCTAATGCCTGTGCAAGTAGTAAGCACATTTTTCAACTGAAGGAACTGAATGCAGATAATTTATTTGCTCCTTGGTCCGTATCATGCTGCCTCCTATTAACAGTCACTCATCTCTTATCCTCTATCTAATTTTTTGCTCTTTTTTCTTCTGTTAGTAGTATAATAAACTTCTTTGCACCAGCTCCAATAAGTTTCTCTTCAAGATTTTCTAAGGGAACTGAGTAGACCAGAAATATCACTCCTGGCTTAACACTGATCTTTCAGACTCCCTACAGTAAATCTCTGAACTATGGAAAAATGAGCATGGTCTTAACATCTCAGTTTAAAGGTGGGTTTCATCCACTTTCCATTAGTACAGATTAATAGTCCCCTCAAATTTAGAGGCAGGAGGTGATATTTAAGATAAAATATTTTGAAAGAAGGCAGAGAAGAATTTGGACATATCTGCAAATATAGATCCAGAGAGTTCTCAAGACAAGAAGGAAATTGACTGAGCCTTTAAGAAATAGCAGTTTAAGAACAGCAAAGCCTTAATTGCTAAAGATTTAGAAGGAGCTGAAAGCTCTTTTCCATTCCCAAGACCTCATATCTAAAATGTCTCCCTTTGTTTCTTTTTAGCTTCATTTACTAATTTGATCATTTATTGAGTTCAAAGATATATATTCATTATTTATATAATCTTTACAAAAGTTACATGGGTGTAATGATGTTATTTCCATTTTTAATATATATAATAAATAAATCTTAGAGAGACTGAATGGTTTGACTAAGATCCTTTGTTAGTAGTAGGTAAAACAGGGAGAATTTGAACTCACATCATTCTAATCTCCAAATTTAGGGTTCTTAGCCATTACTCTCAACTGCTTTTTCTTAAGATTTCTATATATTTACATTGTTCCACTGAGGATAAAGGGACGATATGAGGCTATCCTTGACTTCAAAAAAATCAATAGACCAAGAAGGGAGATTGACAAGAAAAAGAGAATTATGTTATATAAAAGGAGTTATTACAGAGAAATGAGCCCAAATTTCTAAATCTATTAGGTGTTTAAACAAAAATTTTTTTCTATGTCCTGCCCCAACCCCATTCTCCCAAAATGAATTGTTCAGAACTTTCTTCTAGAAATATCTAAAAATAATTTATATAAAAATATAAGAAGGTGAGAGCAAAGGGCAATACTGGAAGGGAAACAGAGAGAAAATTATGTTCAGTGGTCTTCATCTTAAGAAATATATTAAACAAAGACTGTAAGGAAATTCAAAATGTATTAAGCTTACAAAAGCAATATGTAGAATAATGTGTTTTAAGGTTTAAAAAAAAAAGGTTTCTGAAAGAAGGCAGAGAAGAATTTGAACATATCCAGAGAGTACCCAAGACAAGAAGTGAATTGACTGGACCTTTAAGAAATAACAAGTTTAAGAACCGCAAAACCTTAATTGCTAAAGGTTTAGAAAGAGCTGAATGCTCTTTCTCTTTCCAGAAAAGCAAGCAAATAAACCCTCTAAGACATGAATGTGGGTTTATGTGTATATGAAGAAAGAGAGTGGAATGTATACCACTCACTATCTCAAGGGGTTATAATTGAAAGGAGGGAGTGTATCAAAGATTAATGTTGTGTTTATGCATCTCTGCATTGTATTATTTCACTAACTACATCAAGCATGTGTTTCTTTTGTAATCTGGAAGACACAAAAATGAAAGAAAGTAGGAATTATTTAATAAGTAAAATAAACTCTACTGAATCAGATTATAAAACCATGGTTTAAGAATCAAAAATAGGGCCATAAGAAATAACAAATGAGAAGGTTCATTTATGGGGACCATTTGAAATACAATTGAGGTTGTTTTGGAAAATTTATAAAATGATTACTACCTTTTTATTTTTTACTATTACCTAAGTAGGAGGAGAATAACAAGAAAGAAGATAGAAATAATATTTACTGATTAAACTTGGCTAAGTGTCAGCCCTTGTGTTCAGAACTTTATAAAATTATCTCATGTATTCAATACTGTTGACACCTCTAAAAATTAGTCATTATTATTTCAATCTCATTGATGAGAAAAGCCAGTATCTTGCTTAAGTTCATATAATTAGTGTCAGAGTCAGAAATCAAATTGAGACCTGTGAGATATCAAAGTTCATCTTTTGTCTTTGCTCCACAATAGTTGCAGCTCCACCATGCATCTATTAAATTAAACATTTAAATTACAAAGGTTTTGAAAAAATCATAAATATCTGTTTTTTTCTCAAGGAGGTATGCACCCACAATCTTTATTCCTTCTCAGAGCAGAAACCCTGAGGAGGAGAAATCGGTGCTCATATTGCCACTTCAACTGAGACTTCTTTTTCTGCCTAAAAAAGATCCAGAAGGTATAGACAAATACAGATAAGAGAGAAAAAGAAAGAAATAGCTCCAATTCGGTTCTGAATCTTGGTCAGGAATTTGGTCTTGGTTTCATCTCAGCAAGTCACATGACCTTAATATTACTAATTAAAGAATATACCTCAGGACATAATTTAGTTCTTTAATTCAAAAGGGAAGTATAATAATAGCTGATATTTATTAGACATTTTCTATAAGCCCAACATTTCAATCATCTAGTATTTACCATAAATCATCAAGGTGAGTATTATCAACCCCTATTTACTAAAGAGAAAAACAGATTTTGAGGATAAATACATTTTCTCAAAGTGGTAGATCCAAGACTTCAGCACAAGCATGTGAAGAACATGGAGAACATGGCCTATAGGACTGTGAAGAAAAAAGAAAAGAAAGAACTAGAGCATTCTAGGCCTACAGCAGTGACCAGGTTAGCAGAGCAGACCGGATACTGACCTGATCCACTGAGAAGAGATGATGAACTTTTCAGTAATGGTGGCAAAACCTTCCTCACAGTTTTATGAAAAGCAGTTTTGACTAAACTCTTTCAAAGAAGAAAATGTTTCTACCCTGATGAAGAGAAAAGGTAAATATTATTCAATAAAGATTGCAAAGATACTTTTCTTAGTATATTACATTATCTTGTTCTTACTACACAATAGTAAATAAATATAAAATAAAAAAAATAACTTTTAGCTATGAAAGTAATCCATGTTTGTTGAAAATAAATTACAATAAAAATGACTGAGATATTTCCCCTCCATCTACCTACTGTAACCTTTTCTGTCTCCCAAAGAGTAATAATTTGGTGTATATATAACTCAAGAAAGTTTTATTTGGAGAGAAGAGTGGATATTTTAAATGAAATATGAAGCAGGCTAGATACAAAAAAATTGAGTTATTATTAAGTTAGCAGTTCTTTCATGGAGCAAGGAGTGTTTTAAAACATTAATAATGAAACATATATAATTTTTTCTGCTTCTCCCCTCCTGAAGAAATGGATTATTCTAAATTATCTAGTCTTAAAACCATTGAGCCATCTTTGGCCACTCTCCTTCTCAAGCTCTCCATCTAACTGTGATGTCTTCCCCATCCTGCCCGCCCCCCGGAGCCTCCTCCTTGACAACTCTTCTATCTGATCTCTCGTTTGCATTCTCTTTGCTATTTTCCTGTTTCATATTTTCATTCTTCCTACTTGGACAGTTGTGAGAGCCTTCCTTTTCATAGATCTCTTTACCTCTGACTTTCCTGCATTTCCATTAATGCTATACATTTACTGTCATAATAATTTCCTATAACACAGTTCTGTATCTGTTTTCTACTTCTCTCATAAAAATTTAAAAGTAGGTTTATTGAAGTGTGATTTACATATCATAAAATTTACCCATTTTAAATGTACAGTTTGATGATTTTTAGGAATTTAAGGAGTTGTGCAACAATCATCAAATTCAGTTTTAGAACATTCCTGTCATCCTTAAAATCCCCCTCAGCATGTTAGTATTTAATTCTGCAGCCCTTGGCAAATACATTTTGTCTCTATAGATTCCCCTTTCTGGACATTTTGTAAAATGGAATTATGCAATATGTATTCTGGCTTCTTTCACTTAATGTAGTATTTTAAAGATTTCGTCACATGGTAGAATTCATCTATAATTAATATACCATTGTACGGATATACAATTTTTTGTTTATTCAGAAGCTGACAGATGTTTGGATTGTTTCCAGTTTGGGGCTATTATGAACAATGCAGCTGTGAAAATATATTTACAAGTTTTTATGAAGGCATATATTTTCTCTCTCTTTTTTTGGATATATACTAAGAAGTGAAATTGGTGGATCAGATGGTATCTCTATATCTAGTCATCTGAGAAACTACCAGACTGTTTTCCAAAGTGACTGCAGCATTTTGTATTTCCTACAGCAATGTATGAGAGTTCCAGTTTTTCTACATCTACATCAATGCTTTTACAGTCTTGATTGTAGCCATTATACTGGATGAGAAATCGTATCTCATTACGGTTTTAATTTTTTTTCTCTAATGACTAATGAAGTTGAACATTTTTACTTGTAATTTGTAGCCATTGGAATATCTTTGTTAGTAAAATGTCTATTCAAATTCCCTTTCTTTTTTTTATTTAAGTAAGTTGTTTGTCTTGTTGAGTTGTAAGAGCACATTATTTATTTTGGATACCAATCCTTTAATAGCATAATGATTTGTGCATGTTTTCTTCCAATCTGTGTCTTGTCTATACATTTTCATACTGATATTTTTAAATCTAAATAATAAATGTCCAACCTGTCATCTTTTTTTTACATTGTATGTCCACACAAAGAACTCTTTGCCTAAACTAGGTTTATAAAAAAATTCTCATGTTTCTTCTAGAAGCTTTACAGTTTTAGCTGTTATACATATGTCTACAATCCATTTGGGCCTAATTTTTGCGTATGGTGTGAAGTAAAGGTTTAAATTTATAATCTTTTTGCATCTGAATATCTAATTATCCCAAAAACAGTTTGTTGGAAAAAGAGCCTTTCCTCATTTGTTTGAAATTTACTGAATATCACTGTACTATTATAAGCTTTTGATGGTTCATACTACCTACTGTCAGTTCAAACTATGCAGGCTGCAATCTCATGGATCCATAATGACTTATTCATACCCACTGTAATATTTCACTATCTTCTTCTCAGTACTCTGTGTAACGATTAACCTAAATTATTTGATTTTTAGCCTGTGTTGTGTTCTGGAACTTTGCTAATTCATTAGGAACTTTGCTAATTCATTAGGAACAGTTCAACCATCTTTTATCAAGAGAGAGTTACTGAGTTTGATTAAAATGTGTTTTCCTTTATCAGATGAGTTAGACTCTTATCTGCTGTTTTCCAAGTGCCCCATGGCTGTTTTTGAACATAAAGATCAAAGACTTTTGCCTCTTTCAAAAAAAAAATTTGTAAGATATTTCAGAAAGTTAAATGTGAGAAACATTGTATCTGAATGTGAATTATTTAAATGTGAATTCTAAACATTATTCACAGTTACTTATTTGACATTTTGAAATTGCAAGGCAAATGTCTTAGATTTACAGATAGTTGTGAATGTTTCCATTAGCCAGTCATTATATTTTCTTTTCTTTTCATAGCAACATTTGGAAGGTAGGCACTCTGACTCACACCTTTTCATTAGAATCTTTGTTTAAAATGGTATTTTCTTTTTTTCTAGAGACCTACTAATAAAGTTTCCAAAGATTTGACTCTAGAAAATACTGGATACATAAAAGATGCATGACAAGAAAACTCGTTACATTCTGACTTAAGGAGTTTGCCAGCATAGGAAGATATTTTCAAAAGTGCAGTGGAAATTCAGGATAAACCAGACAGTCTTAAAGGAGGGTGACCTGGAGAATGACAAATAGATCAGAGTGAGGTGAGGAGGATTATGAAAGAAGAAGAAAAGATGAGAGGAGGTATAGAAGAGGGTAAATAAAGTCTTTCCATAGATTGAAATAAGCTTTAGACAATTATCTAAACTTTTAAATTTGTTCAAGTCCCTCCATTGTAGCTAGTATCTGGTTAAGGTTTGCATGGTAAACTTGCTTTCTTGTGTCATGAGTGGCTTACAAGGTAAAAGGATTCAGCGAAATCTTCAAAGTAAATCTGTGTCCACCAAAGCAATTCACAGGCCTGTTTACAACTTTTCCACCTGTCTCCTAGATTGTCTTCAAGGATGCAAACTTTCAGCATTACATCTGTTGTTTGAACATCAAGCTCAGTTCAACAAAAGGAACAAGAGTGAACTCTGGCCCACAGTTTTAATAAATACCTTAGGAAGGATTTCAGAATCTTCGCTACAAGATAATAGTTAACTAAGTAACTCAAAGACATGTCTAGCATTGACAATTGAACAAGTAAAACAATCTTTCAGTGTAATTCTTGGTTGCCAGAAAAATCATTAGTTGTCATTTAGTGTTGCATATCTTAATGTGATTCAGAATTTTAAACATACCCAGACAAAATAAAAACTAAAGCACTTTTGATAATCAGATTGTAAATTGAAACAAATAATGAAAAAGGACAATTTGGCAAAGATTGGGGAGACAGGAAAAGTGGCAAATTCATACGGAGTAATGCAAATTCCCAGGCTCTCTTACGAATGCTTAGTCTGTAATGCTTGAGTTCAGATGTTACTAGTAGTTGAAATTTGTCAGTGGCTATGTGTTAGAAATAAGCATAGGAGTTTTAGATACTCTTTATCATACTCAAATGGGTCTTTCTCATTCCATTTTAGAATCCACAAAATAATGGAATTCACTGGGAGTAAACTACTTTGTAGTTACCATGAAGCAATAGGAATCACACAACTTTCATTGAACTGCTGGGGGTAAAGTGGATTGCTGGCTTTTTAACTTTTATCTTTGAAATTGGTCCTTCAGTAGCGGTTTTGTTAAATCTGACACATCTTGAATTTGCCTTTTTTAAATTGCAAATTTAGCAGCTAGTTTTTTTTTTATCTTTTTTAGCACCTATATTTTCACATTTTGAAGAGACTTTTTAATGAGCCTATTGTTAAATATATATGTATATATGTAAAAACTGAATTATATATATAATTAAACATCTTCCCCCAAACCTAGAATATGCACTTACAAAACAGACAAAAATAAAAGATGAGAGAAATAAATATGGGTTATTTGTGATATATGGAGATATATTTTGAGAAGAAACGGCATTGAGAACAAGAAAGGGAAGTTCATCTAAAACATTTAAAATTAGCAATAACTTGGGTTCAGATCCCTTTACCCTTCTCCTAACACTTAAAGAAATATTAATATAAATTTAATGTTTAAAGAACTCAGAATCTTCTCATTCAGATTGTTTCATATGAACTTGACTAAATAATTGTTAGAAGTTTTAGTTTTACATTTTTAATTATTTCATGTTAGAAGATAGATGTTCAGACCCAATCAGCTTTAGAAATTGGTTGCTTTTGCAGAAGCTAAGTTAACTTTTATGTATTGGTTGCATTTCCTTCCTCAGTGACTAATTATTAAAGATTAATGTGTTCAAACAAGGCTTTTTCTCCATATAATCCATCTCCCCTTCCTGCTTTGATCTAGCATGAAGACTGCTGAAAGAGCTCGGAATTTTTTTGTTTGTAATATTATAGTCTATGACACTGGGAATGTCTAGTGTGTAGTGATTACAGTAGAATATTTGTGAATTAGTAGAGAGTATAAATCATGAAAGATTAAAGCAGGTTTTTTACAGTTGGTGAATGAACCGTGATGCATTCTTTTCTCAATATGCAAAGGATCTGGCTTTCAATGAAATTGAGAGACTTGACACTGACTAAACAGGGACATATTTTAACACTGTACAATATTGTATGAACTCTACCAAAGCAGAAGTTTCTTTATTATTCACTTCCTATATCTAAATCACATCTTGTATTACACACATCTGAGAGAGCAGCATTCTTCTTGAGGTTGGCCACTATGGAAATTTCACCTGCTTTGTAGACATGTAGGATTTCATCAGTTATTCTCTGTTTCATTTATTTATATCAATGTTTTTATAATTTTAACATTTATTACATAACTTTCACAATCTTATGACAATTTGTAGGTTTTATTTAAAACTCATCATAGTGATTCACTTTCAGTTGCCCGTGAAATATTTAACTAAGACCCCGAATTAACACTTTGGTAAGGGTAGCATTTAAATCTAGTTGGTTCAGATTTTCAGAAGACCCCATGAATACATAAATGGGAGATGTTTAATGACTTTTCCCAAAATAACCTAATTTTTCTCCAAAACAATGATGATCTGTAGTCTATTATTCATTATATAATTGGAGTAATGAATTGTGCAAAGTATTTAAGGTAAAGAATATGTCTTGCTTCTTTCCTTAGAAGTACTTTGTTGAGCCTCACAAAGAAATAAAAAAATCTTCTATATTAATGTTTAATACCAAAAGCTCATACATTTCTAATTCAAATAATTAAAAAAGTACAAATGATGTAATACCAATATAACTTTTAGACACAGTATATATGTATTTATTTTTTATTTGCAGATATGGAGAGCTTTACAAAAGTTACTAAAATCAATATAAATATATATCTTTGGAAAGAGGGTTTTGAGTGCCACTGCACTCTTGTGAGCTGAAAAGGCATTTCTTTGCTTCTCCTTCTTGTGACTAGTCAAAAAGCATCAATACCCAATCTTAAAAAATTTCTTTTTAACTTGGAACTTAAAAGTTGTTTGCACTGAAGCACTTTTATAAATTTAATTCCTTCCTCATCTCACTGAATTTTACATCTTTCATAGAGGAGCAAATTAGATAATTATATAAAAATGCTGTGAAAGCATGGAATGACCTACAAATATACTATGTGTTTATAATTCTTTATTTAAGTTTAAAGAAAAAAATAGAAAATACTTGCTGTTAAAAGTAATTTTAATATATAGTTAAAATATAGTTAAGGACAATATAAAATTATAAGTCATTGGAAAAGAACAGGAGTTTATGGCTTCATACTGATAATAAATAGGTAGGTAGTTAGCTAGATTAATAGAAAAATGGGGGAGAAGGAAGCTTTCCTTTTTTATGTAGAACATTAACCTATCATTGTTGAAGGTGTAATAGAGTTGAAAAATTGCCATTTTCCTTAACTTCATTATGAAAATTCTCTTGGACATAAATTCTGAATGAATACTAATAGAAAAGATTGATGAGAAGCAAGATATACATGGTTTTAACATGACTTTCCACAAATTACTTATTATTTGCAAAAGAAAAATACTAACTATACAGTGGTAAAACAGAAGAATATTTTGACTGGGTGACCAAAATAAATATCATGTTTGAGGGGGCAATGAGCGAGTGTGCTTCCAAATGTGGTACTTTGAGAATGACATAGCAACACCTATATATTATTCCTGCAAGGATGCATAAACTAAATCTCATGAGGAAACATCAGGCAAAACCGAGGGAAAGAACACTTCATAAAACAACTAGACTGTGTTCTTCGAAAATGCCAATGTTATGAAAGTAAAAAATAAAAGAAATAAATATACTAAAACTGAGGAACTCTTGCAAACTAAAGGAAATTACGTAACAATTAAATGTAATGCATGATCTTAGATTGGATGGTGGAGGAGAGGTTCTTAAATACGTATTGGAACAATTGTCAAAATTGAAAAAGAGATGATAGATTAGATTTTAAACATTATTTTATCAATGCTAGATATTGCATTTAATAACTGTGCAAAAAAAGAAAATCCATGTTTCTAGAAAATAAATATACAAAGAAGTATTAAGAAGTAAAAAAAGCATAATATATACATATTATCTTATGAATTAGAAAAAATATAGTAGGTGCACACATTATATGAAGCTATATATATAGCTATAACTATATAATTTAAATAAGTATATAATGTATATAACATAATATGCAACATATCACATATAATAGTATGTCTGTATGTATTATATAGTATATATTATGTTATATGTAATGTATATAATATAATATGCAACATATCACATATAATAGTATGTATTATATGATATAATATAGACTGTAGAATAAATATACATTAAAATAATGTATATATAGTATTTATGTATGACTATAGAGAACACACATGGCAGAATGTTAAAAATGTTAAAAACTGATAAATCTGAGTAAAGTGCATACAGAAATTCTCTGTATTCTTGAAATTTTTCTGTGTCTGAAATTATTTCAATATAATTGTTTTTTAAAATATGACATAGTTTTGGCAGTTATTTTAATATTTAATATATAAAAGCAAACACAGATGTGTATATGTGCATATATTTTTCCAAGGAATAATTCTGTTTGAATCACGTTCTGGAGATATATTTCTCTTTTAATTGTTAAGATAATTTGAGATGTACCTTTTGGCTTAGAGAAGGTGCCCATATATTTGAGTGCATAAATGAATTAATATCAAGCAGATTTCCTCTATTTCCTATTTTATCCCCCCCATTCTTACCGATATTTATATTCACCCTAATAAGTTTTATGTTGCGAACATTTTGCAGTGTTCCAGCTTGTGAGAGGATTTTTGAATTAATTTCTCAAGTATCACATTATTCATTACATTCCCAAGATCTGTGCCATCCACATCTTTAAAAGACATTCAGTCCTCATCTTCATATAAGTTTAATAGAAAAAAGGAGTTCAAAGTCAGAGCCTTGTTGAATGCTCCTACAAATTTTTCTATAGGTTGATAGTCATCAAAATTCTCTAGGTTCATCTATCAGCTTTGAAAACACTGTGTAGATTTTGAGAAGGTTCATGTTTCTTCCTGTTTATTCATGAGAAGAATGAGATGAGACTGGCCAGAAGAAAGAGGAAGAGAGAGGATCTGCAGAGAACTTGCCAGTGACAAAATAGCAAGAAAGGGAAGAGGCCCAGGCTTGGAGGAACAAACTAGAATTTCTGGCAAAACAGACTTCATGCACAAAACGAAAGAACAACCACTCAAGCTGGCCAGATGTCATCGCAACAAACAGATAGAGATGGAAGACAAAGATATCTAGTACTGGTGGTGGATTCCTGTCAGAGCCACCTGTCAAGAGACTTCAGACTGTGTAAAATGGGCTGGCATGTGAGTGGCAGATGGGATGTCCAATAAGGCAAGCTTTTCCAAATGTAACCATGAGAAGGATTGTCTGGGAGTATTGCTTTAAAAAATAAATTTTGGGGTCCCAATTTCACATCTTCTTAGTTACAAGCTGTTTTAAGACAGGTCTTGGAATCTGTGTTTTCAATAAGTGAATGGGATGTATAAAACTTGGCTTTTTAAAAAATAAAGGTGCCAGAATACTTTTAAAAAACTTTAAGGGAGATACACATAAATTAAAGAGAGAAGAGAGTGGTTATTTGTTATAATGTTTCCCTTTTGAATAAAATTTTTAATGGATAGCAATTTTCTTTATGATTCCAAAATTCAAAAAGCTTGTTTGAAAAATACTGAATTCTGAAAACCATCTGGCCTAAGAGATACAAAAATCTATGTTTCTATAATTATGCTATTAAGAATAGCTAATGTTTATAGATATTAATCATGATGCTGGTCATTGTAGAAAGTACCTTATATTTATATTATTTAGTCTTCACAACAACACCCGGGCCTGTTCTGCAGTGTAAAAATTTCTTATTTTTATAGATAAAGGAAAGTGAAGCTTTGGGAATTTAAATAACCTAAAAGCTAAAGGCCATAAAATGTGTTAAATGACAGAGGAAAGATTCAATTTCAGGGAGTCTGACTCCACAGTACACATGTAAGCAAGCCATTATACAAAAGGAAAAAAAAATGGGGTAAAATATAAAATTGTTTACCCTCATGTATACCCAGTGATTTAGAGAGTGATGATAAACATGGCTTGCTTTTTGTGCCGTACTTGAGAGAGTGGAATGAACCAAAGAGGTTTTTTTCTTGCTCTCATTGTAAGTGAGAGAGAACAGAATGTAAGGGAACCAGAGCCATCATTACGTGCAGGATACTTTTTAGACCATCCTCATATAGCACAGAGGAAGAGAAATGACTCAGAAATAGCAGATTTCCCGAGAATAAGAAATCCTCTCAGAGACTGATGATGTAACTAATTAAGTGTATGTGGTAGGTTGTAAACTTCATCTAGAGAGAATAACATAATTTCTAGAGGGTAGACCATCCCAGAAAAATTAAGCATGAGTAACTGAAACATTTGGCTCTATAGTTTATCAGTATGATTCCCCATTTAAGAAGTATCTGCAGATTAGCAAAAAAGGTATTTTAAGAAAAGCATCTGTTATAGCTCCTGAATGATCATCTCACCCATAACATTCTCACTTGGATGAGAACATGTGCACATGCATATACATATACACACACATTCAGACATGGTCATGGGAAAAGAATTTATTTTTCTAACAAATAACAAGAACTACCCTCATTCTGCCATTAGAAAGAAGACTAGGGGGTCTCAGTCAGTAGTCTTCAAAGTAGAATATGTGAAGAAAACACTAGAACACCTGTTTACATTTGTTTTTTATTATTTAAAATGTTCATTTTAATGCTTTATATAGTACATAATATATTAATATGCTAATATTCTTATTTGTAAATAAATATACATATAATAACAATTTCAGAAATAAATAGTTTGAGCCCACCAAGTTAAATAAAAAATAAATGTTTTTATTTAGTAAGCAGCTTGAAGGAGTGAGATAAATACATATCTGGTATTCAATCTCTAGCGTTTTCAGACTGAAGGTTTATGCAAAGTCTACTACTTATGAGTATGTGCAATGGACTTCACACAATTCTAGGAGGCACACTTCAAGTCATGGTCATCACAGATTTCTACAGTTATTCCATTTTCTTGTAGGTAGCAGTGACTTGTCAGGGGGAAAGGGCACCTTTTTTTTTGTGAGGTTGTGAGCAGGGTAGATTTCCACAAATGGTGCACTAACTCTTGTCCTCTTATATCTGTGCTATTGGCCAGAGATTGTGAATATGAGACCATGAAATCATATACTCTGGTTCCTCAGTCATGATATATCTTCAGCATTTCAGAAAATAGTCTTAGACTTTGATTGTTGCATTATTAAAATCAACATTCATTGTATTAACATCATTTACTTAAATACTAATCTAATGATAATAATCAATACTACTAATAAAAAAACTGTCTTGCATGGTATGTTTTTAACAAATCTATATTTGCTTCTAGTAAGCACTTATAAGCCATCAATTTAATTAGCTGTGTCAGAATTTTTTCTGAGAATTATGCAAATATATTATTTTGCAATTTTAAGATGTACTACTTTTTAAAAAATGTGACAGATGTTTTACCAGTCTTCTGTTCTTTGCCTATTTCCTTTATTTCTAAAATCTTCCAATATCTTAGGTGTCATTCATCTTGGCCCATAAAATCAATTTTTGGGGCTCTATGCTTTCTTTGCATCTCAGATTTCAATTCCTTCCTGACTCTTTCCACTTCGATGAGTATCTTTGAATGGAGAAGAGAAAAAAAATGTATATAAATAATGTCTTTTCTGCCATTTTTATAGATCACAGAAATCCTCCCTTATCGGTTTACCTTTCTGAGGTTTCAGTTACCTGAGATCAAATATTAAATAGAAAGCTCAGGAGTAAACAATTTGTAAGTTTTAAATTGTGCATTATTCTTATTAGCATGATGAGATCTCATACTGTCCAGTTCTTTCCCACCTGGGATGTGAATCATCCGTTTGTAACGCATATTCAAGCCGTATGCGCTACCTGCCCTTTAGTTATTTAGCCACTTTGGGTTGTAAGACCAGTTATCAGAGAAAGGGAGAGACTAATTATATTATATTATATTATAATAATTGGCCTATTTTATTATTAGTTGTTAATCTTTTACTAGGCTTACATTTATAAATGAAGCTGTATCATAAGTACGTATATATAGAAAAAAGCAGTATATATAGAGTTTGGTATTATCTGAGATTTCAGGCATCCACTGGAGGTCTTGGAACATGTTACCCATGAATAAAGAGAGACTAATGTAATTTAATCTCAGAAAGCAAATGGGACCCTTTTTTGAATGGTGTTTTAATTAGACCTGTGTGAGTTATGTCTACTCAAATAGTTAACTCACATTGTCTTTAGACCCAGAGCCCAACACTTTTAAGCTTGTCTGACACAATTTTGGATTGTAGATATCTCTAGAGAGAAAATACTATATTTTCTCTCCACTATTTAATTTCTCATAAAATACCAATTATTATGTAATGCAAAATAATATAGTATATAGTCGATATAATGCTCAATTGTTTAATAGCTTTTACTTTAAAAATATATATATATTTAGATAACTAACATAGTAGATTTTCTACTAAATTGATAAATAAGTTCATTTACAATATCATATGTAATAAGAAATATTTATTATACACCCACAGAGACTTATTTGGAAAGGTAAGAATGTAAAGTATTTCATTTTGAATAATGCCCAAAGGACGAGTCTTTGGTTTGCATATTCTGTGGCCTTGTTTTTAATTTTTGTGGTTTTGTTTTTAATTTCTGTTCTCATTCAAGGAAATTCTGTGCAGAGAAAATACCTTTAATCTGTTTCTAGCTCTGCTGTGTCCCATCCATGTGAACTTGAATAAATTACTTGGCTACTCAGAAACTCAGGTTTCTCATCTATAATTTGAGAAACATAATGTGTCCCTCAAAAGGTGGATGTGAGGAGTAAATTATATAATTTACAAAGGGACCTATTATAATTCTTGATACCTACTTAATGAATAGAGAATTTAAATGCATGTTTATATTAGAGTTTAGGGCCCTTTCTCTGTGCTATCTCAGTAGGGTGCTTTTTTTTCATCCTATTAATTTACTATTCTTTCTCTGGTTCTAAAACATTTCAAGGAGATCCTGTTCTTATGCTTTCAAACATCTTCTTTCTCCCTTCTCAGACTGCAGGACCCCTTTTAAAGTTAATTTCTGTTCCATTTTAGAAAAAAAAATCATATTGCAAGGAAGGATAGAGCACAATTCCTGGATTTCATGCTTCCTGATTTATGAAAATATTCTATACTGTGTTGCTGTTTTCCTAGTCACAGCACCTTGCTTCATTTAAGGGAGAAAATTTTTTTAAAGAATTAATCCAAGCTAAACAGGAACTCCTTAATAAGCTTAGGGGGTTCCATGTGGTTCAAAGGGCTATTATTAAACATTTATATAGCACTTCGTATTTACAAAGTAGTTTGTAATTACTTTTAAAAGTAATTTATAACTCACAAAGACTTTCTGAGCTAAATTGATATTGTTATTTTCATCTCATAAATGACAAAACAAAGGTAGTTAACTAAAGTCATATAATTTGCCTGTCTTCATAAAGGAACTACTTTGGAATCCTCATTTTTCCTTAAGCAGTATGGTCTCAACCTCTTCTTCTAAGGGAAGAAAAATAAGGTAAAATAAAATAACACCTTACTTACCATATTTAAATTACAGGATCACTTTTATTGGTGTTTATCTGTTTCAGATGACCATCAAATATTTGAATTCTGCTTTACATTCTAGATGTTTGAAGCTTTTGTCTGGCTCATTTGCCCGCATCAGAAATATCTTTCACAAAGAACCTAAGTGAAATAAGAAAGTTTCTTTCCAAAAACAAACCTTTTAATCATGCATCCCAACCCTTACCACTCTGCAATTAGTAGTGCGTTCCCTGTAAGCAGTAGTTTAAGGGGTGCGGTAAGGAGCGAGGTACTTCCTGTGGAAGTCTAGAAGTCCCCAAATTGATCTACCAGCATGATCTCTTCCCCCACTCACAAATTTGTCTTTCTGCATAGAAAAGTTTAATTATCCACAAAGAGATTCTCTCCTATTAATTAGCCCCATTCCCTTCCTCATACTATCCAAACTGGCTCTCTAGTACCTACGTGCTGAGGGCTAGTCAGAATTCAGCATGCAACCTACTTTCTAATGGTTTAGCAAAAAATAAGTAAATATATTTCAGAAAATAAAAAAATGGTGACTTAATCTTCACAGGAATGCTTTGTGTGTGTTTTTATTATATATTTACTGATATAGTTATAAAAACAATAGTAGCTTGATTAAAAAATTATATATATGTATGCATTTATATATCATATACACATATATAATATGCATATATTACATTATATTCATTTATTAGATATGTATATAATATACCTATGTATATTATATATAATCTAATATGTAAATGTATGCATTATGTACAAATATATAATATATATTTACAAATTATAAGCACAGCTTATGTACATATATTCATATTAATATGTAACATATAAGCCTGTGTTTATAGATAATATGTATTTGTTTTATTTAGTATCTAAATTTTAATAAGCATTATTCCAGAACCATATATTGCTTATGTAAATATACCAGTTTTAGATTAAAAACAGCAACCATTTGAAATAAAGTTTTAAGCATCACTTGAAATATTTCACCATTAAATAAGGCATGTATCTCCTAAGAATAAGGTCGTTTTCCCATACAATATTACAATGAATATACCTGAAAAAACATAGCAATAATTCCTAATACATTTTAATATTCAGTTCACATTGAAATTATCCCAACTGTGGCAAGCACTCTTTGATAGCTGTTTCTATTTGTCTGCTTTGTTTGGAGCCAAAAATCAGACCAGGTCTAACTATTACACTTGACTTCAAATTTTTTTGACCACTCACCTCTCCCCTCTTCCAAAAAGCATTTTTTAGGATCAGTGTTTTGTGGGATACACCTGAATAATCATGAATATGGATCAGAGAAGTGTTTCTGAAGAAGTCCAATTTGACTCAGGACAGGTATAGAGTGTGAATTAAATCAAATTATCTCCAATGAGTTAGGAGAGTTGAAGCAAGGCCAGCCAAGGGGACATGAAGAAGACATTTCTTTTCAGGTAGGAACTAAAAATAGGTACTACAGAATGAGGTACAGAATCAGGCATTTTTCTTTTTTTATAATTTGCATATCTGAATTTCTGCATGTGTTAAACAAAAGTAACTATCTAGACAAGTTCATAAACCCAAACAGATATCTGCAGGTGCACACACATGCATGCACATATATGCTCATTTATGTACAGAGAGCTAGAGGGGAGAAAGAGAGAGGGAAAAAAATAATGGATGGAAGGGTGGAAGGGAAATAGCACAATTAATATATATTGTCATTTTAAAGAAAATTTGGAAAATATAGAAAAGGAGATAGAAGAAAAAACAATGACTTGTTTAATTGTGATTATTAACCTATCTCAAGTATAATCTAAGATAAAAGCCAATTTTGTAGATTTCAGAATATAGGGTGGGGAGAACCAGAAAAAGTAAAGAGAAGAAGATATTACAGAAATTTAGGGAGATAAATAGCATACCTAAGAATGAGATCTTTGCCATTGTATGTTGTTCTTTACTCGAAATACTCTTGCTATTCAAGATCTGGACCTTGCTTGGACATAATCTGTCATTCTTGCCAAATGCGTGTGGCATTTTGGGGATGTGGACAAATATCCACAGGAACTTGGCTGAGACCTACAGATATATTTTTACCTCCAACAGCAAACAACCAGGGCATTAACTGGTTTTGCCATTTAGCTCTTAACATTTGAACCACAGTGCTCAAGTCTAGTGTGGTCCTTCATAAACTGCAATTAGAGTGCTGTCAACTACTTTTGAGGCTTTGATTTTTTCAAGACTTATGAAAAAGGAGATCATAGAATTTAAAGCTGGATAGACCCTCAGAGGTATAACTTCTTTGTTTAATAAATGAGGAAAACTTGATTCAGAGAAAAGAACACAGGATAGAAAGCCTGGAAATTATTAGCTAAGAAGTTCTTGCCAAACCATATTACTGTTCTGAGATGCAGCTTCCTCATCTGAAAATTTATGTAATTGAACATGATAAAGTCCAACTGTCACTGAGATCTAGTATTCCAAAGATCTAAACACCGATGATTTTGTGATTCTCTGAAAGTTGAAAATTTAAGTAGTTTTACTACAATTCTTTATATGGAACTGTGAAATTTGACATTTTCTGTTTTTTTTCCTCCTTTTGGTCAAGGCTTAAGGACTACCTTGGATGTGTATATGGTAAATCAAAGAAAAAAAGGTCTGATAATCAGTTGCCTGCCATATCTGATTTGATGAGCCATTGATACAGGGTGTGTGAAAACAAGATATCCCATAGAGCAATTCTGTATTGCTCATATCAGCCCTCATTTTATCTTTTCTAATAAAAATTAGAGGGTCAGGAGATTGATGGATAGAAACAGATATATCACCTTTCGAACAAAGATTGATTTTTCACTTGTTTATAAAAAATAGGAATTATATAAAAAATACCTGCATGTATTGGCAACAATCTTTTGACAATTGTCTAAATCATTACTACAGAAATCAAGTTCATAAAAATGAAGAAAAAAAGAGGAAGAAAAGAAGAAAGGGCATGCACTCTTTTACTTAATACATGCACATTTGAGAGTTACATGGTGATCGGTCCATTCTTAAAGATAATAAAATTTCAGCTCCCAATACTTAAAATAACTTGCTTATTTTGCCATTACTAGTTAAAAATAATTTAACATCTCAAACTAGTTCTGCCTAACCATGTGGATCATTCACTTTTCTAGGAGTACCTGCTTGACAGTCTTTGGAAAAATTTCTTTGTTACTCTAGCCAATCAACTCTAGGACCTGCTCCCTACACATTTCCATCTCTAAAACTCTGCATACCATTTCCAGGTTCTGGGATGAATTTGACCCAATAAAACTCACTTCCTCTCAGAAGTAATTTCATGGAGTTTAGAAAAGAGAGCCCTAAGATCTCTCCCTTTTCTAAACTCCATGGCACTTATCTGTGTTCCTCATTTGACATTTAGCATTTAGCTTTTTGTCTCTTATCCCCAGTTTTTTATTTTATTTTTTTCTCAGTGATGGACTTCTTATCTATCCAAACACATTGTGAGTCTCTTGTGAGGGGACCTTTTAGTGTTTAGAAAAGCTGGCGCATGACACAAGTTCATCACTAAGCCTGCTGCAGGTATATCTCTCCATTGGCATGAGATTAAAGGGATTTGTGTTCTAGTTTGCACAGGTTTGGGATGAGCTAACAGCAGGGTTGATTCTTCTCATACTGCCTAGAAAGTGATCCAAATTTTTAAAGAGAAAGAAATGAGCACCATGTCTGCAATTCAGCTTCACTCCACTTTTAATGAAATTTTGGTTGAAAATTAGAAGGCCCTTCTTTTCTATTCATCTGAAGACATAAACACCAAATGGAAAAAGACACAGGTCATACATATGCACCTATTCTAGTCAATAATTTAAATATAAACACTTAACAAAGAGGCAAAAATTAGGAAAAGCATTGATTAGTGAAGCTTGTACATCCTGTTCAGAGATCAAAGGGGCCAATGAGCAGGGATCAAAGTGGGGGGAAATATAGAATGTAGCACCCTTGTGAAGCAATGTTTCTCATGATGTGGTAAGGCTTAATCAGAACCACTCTATTTAACAGCTGCAAAGAGAAAAAAAAAAAACCTTAAAATCATTAATTAGGTAAGTTTATATGCTCGATGAGCCTTTCATGACATAGAGTCATTTCAGCAGCTTCTGTCAACTTTTAGTGGAGTTGTATTTTTGGAGAAGGCCAGCCTGTGTTGCAGGTATGTTCCTTTTAGAAATGGGCACAAAAGCACATTGTCACAGCAGCCATACAATCACACCTAACTTGATTCAGGTCTATAAAATTCCAGCATTGTGCATTATGTGTGAAGTTTGTTCACAGTACAGAAACATATTTCTTAGTTACTTCATTTGTGAAAAGTAAATGAAAAATATCTTAAAACAATAGATATCCAAGTCAGAAAGTTACAAGATTTAAGTAAAAATGCTTGACATCAGATAGTGTGTTACAATTTGCAAAATGTTTCTACACATACCCTTTCATTTGCTCCTAACATTCTTACTTGAGTAACTTGCATCAGACTACACAGTTGGTAATTAGCAAAGTAAGAGCTTTCTCCCTGGTCTGTTGAGTACAATGATACTTCTACATATGCTAGATCATACAATGTAATGTTTCAGAAGGAAGTCAGCAGTGTTCATGAACACAAACAGTAAGGAACTTGGAAAAGAACAGTAAATGAATGAAGGAAGTAGAATGGTTGGATCTGAGCAAGATATTAGAGCAGGATAGGGATAGGAATATATTGAAAGCACTTGGTTTCTAAGGCCATACATTTTAGGCTCTGTGCTGACCAATCATCACCTTCTATCAACACATTCAGTTCTCCGGAGTGCATATAGTTGGTAAGATGTAAACTTTGTTGCTTATAATCACATTCTAGACATATCTTCATGAAATGCACTCGAGTCGGCCATATATCAGTTAGAGTGAGTTCTTCCTGAAAGTGGTTTTGAAATGGTTCTTTGTTTCTTGTTCATTATTCTGCCTTTCTCTTAATTTTATCCTTAACTTCAAGTTTGGGGAAAATCTTGCCATTACTTTATTGTCCACGTCTTTCCTGACTCAGTTTATTAAAGTTATGGACATTTTGTAAAATTATTATTTTTTTCTTTCTGAACTCAACATTTAATATTTTGTTTTCCTTAGGTACCTCTTTGATCTCTTCCTCTTGCACATAGTTTAGTATTGCATTATAAAGATTCCAAACTCTACTTAAAATGCCCTTCATGTAGAATCTCATGTCACTTGTGCAGCAGAATTATGTTTCCTTATTACTTCTTGTGACTTCTTCATGAATAAAGTGAAAAGATAATAACAATCTGTCTGATACATTAGTTTTATTTTAACATGTTAAGTTGAAGTCCTCCATTATTGGTAGATCTTTCTTCCATGCTAGTTTTAGCATAGTGTGGTAAGGATAGCATTCATTACCTGCATGTAGTCAGATAGTCTGTATCAACCCTATTGTTCTCTTTTTTAGTCTGTGACTTCCAGCATGCTTCAACTTCCTTTATCACTAATTTATGCATGTGTATATTAATTTTCTTAGCAATCTAAGATACCAGAGAAGTTTTCAGAAGACACACTATTACAGTCACAGTAATGGTGATGGTGGTGACAGTGACTTCCTTGTCCTATTGTTCAGCAGTATAAACACAGAAATTAAGAATACCCTTGGCCCCTCTGAAGTGGTTCCTAGAGAGATGAAGTCATCAGAGATAGATGTAGATGAGATGTGAGACTTTATGCCCAAATATAAAGGTGAAGAGCATAAGGATAACAATTAAATCTTTGCCCCTTTGTTCTCTGCCCTGGAAGAATGAACATCAGCTTTCTCAGCTGGAAAGTATTAATCCAGGAAGTTTTTTATCCCTAGAAATTCCTATAGACACATATGGCTTATCTGTAGCTACTTTTTTCCCCTTTCTTTTTTTAAAATTTTTCATTTCAATTATCTTATATTTTAAACTTATTTTGTTTTATTTTGAATGATTCAGTGTCTCTCAATATATCTCTTAATATCATTCTTTTCCCTTTAATATCTAATGACATTGACTTTGAATATTTGCCACTATTTTGTCACATTTTTTCTCATTTATATTTCAATTTTTAAATTAACATTTTGAACTTTTCATATATCTTAGTCTATTTTTCTCTAGCTGGCTTATCTATTTTTGATTTTTTCTCATTTATCTGTTCAGTAAATATGTATTAATTACCTACAATGTCAGATTATTTATCCCTTATATATCTTATCGTGAATAAGAAAGATATATTTTAGACATACAGCATCAATCTACCTTTTTTCTTTCTCTTCATTCCCACTAAAATATTTGTTTCTCTATAAAAATGCACATATTTATATATTCTTACATAAATTTTATTCTAAAGACTTATTGGTTAGTATTTTTACCTTGCATTATAAAACCTCAAATTTATTTTTTTCATGTTCTGTGCATTGTTGTATAAAGATCTGAGATTTTAAGTATCTATGTTCTTTTTGTTCCTATTCCAAATTTATCATTTCTTATGTGCATTTTTAGATACTTTAAAATATTCCTTAGATATTCCCCACTATCTCTTCTGGTGATAGTGTTAATCTCCAGTTAAATCAGAAGTGGACAGTGGTCTTTGTGGGCTGTTACTTCCCAGATATGTGCTTCAGAAAAGCAGCACATTTCAGGATTAGACCATTGACCCTCTGACAGTGTCAATCACCCTCCATATATTTATTTTTCCCAGATCTTATCAGCTTTTCTAGAATTTTCTAGAATTTAGGACCATTTATTCATTCAACAAATGTTTTTTGAAGAACTTTTGTATGTAGATTCTGGAAGAGAGAGCCCTTTTTTAAATATCAGATTTATTCTTTATGGATGAGCTGCATAGGCCAGTGACTTTTCAGTAGTGTCACTTCTTTGTTCTCTCTTTGTCTTTTGTGCACACTTACAGAGATACTGCAGAAAAATAGGGTTTCTATTTCTTTTCTTATTTTATACCTTTTTTTTAATGAATGTTCTTTGTCATGGTTCTGAGTCTTGACTGTAATTAGAGTCATAATTTTGTGCTTTCCTTTCTAGATTATCATTACCTCCATTCTACTTAGAAACTCTTCCTCTCGGATAAACCGATGTCAAGAGTTCTATCTCTTCAAGCAATGTTGCCACATACTTGCTGCAGAAGGAAGACAAATGTAATGCATTGCCTTAAACTGTTTGGAAATAGGTCCCTTGGTTTCTATATTTTTTTCTTGGTTAGTGTTAAATCTCAAATGGAATTAACAAGCTTTGTAACTCCCCTTGATAGCTCCCTTAGAAGACCCTCTAAGTGAACAATTCTCGCCTATTAGATTCAGGCTTTGATCTTCTGGAGTTATAAGAGTTTGTTTTATATATAAACCACTCCCCCCACTATCCTGAACCATTTTCTTCTACAAGGCAATGCACAGTTGGTTGGCAAGTGCCAGCAAATGACACCAATCGCCACCAAATTTCTAGCTTCTCAGAGCAGCCACCAGATTGCTCACCTTTTCCAACACTCTTGCTTCTGCTGCAAAGACAATCTGCATTGGTTCATTATTAGGTTCATTACTTTGAAATGGCAGCCCATAGAATGAAAGGAGTTAATTCTAGGCTCTGGGTGGTTAAGATCAGATGATCTCAGCATCTTAGAAAGAACATTTAAGAAAAGAGAAAATGGCTAATACCTTACTACTTTGTCATCAAACTTCTTAAATTTTGCTGTGGATTTTTTTTTCTAAAAAGTCATTATCTTTTGTTTAAATGGACTTAGAATTAACTCTATAGAAACACTTTCTTTTAAAAATAATTGAATAACAACTTGTTGAAGATTTCTTTGAAAGAACACTCAACATATGATATTGTTGAGAGATTTGGTCAAAATATACTAAATTTAAACATATTTTTGGAAATCAAATGCAGCAGAATCATCAACTGGTACTGACAACTAATGAAAGTGGGCATCTCAGTTCAATGATTATTACTGATGATAACTGTATTAACAGGATTTTAATTATAGTGTTAATTGCTTTTTGTGTCTCTGCTGCTTTATTAACATTGATATGAACACCAATATTAAAAAGATTTTAACTTCATTATGTCAAATTACTATGGGTTGTCTTAAACTTTAAGTTATTTCACCTTTTCTACTATTCCCTTGATAATTATTTTATTTTAGAAAGATTTTTTTTTTTTTTTACTTTTGGGAAATTAAAAATGGCCCTAAATTATTTTACATGATTGATATAAGAGAATTGTGACAACTGGTTATTCATCTACACTACTACTGTTGGATATTTTGTAAAAAAGAGTTATGTGGTCAAGTAAGTTTTAAATATATGCATATTTATCTTGGAAATATACTTGGTTTATCTTAGCATATCTATCTCAAAAGTAAATTAATATATACATAACTGATAGTTTTCCTGAATTATTTTTTTATTTATTTTTTGCCCTTAGGCACTCCATATAGTAAGGATAAAAACCCATCTTATTTTTCTTTTACTTCCACACTGTACCTTGTAAAAGAACATAGTAAAATTCCTATACATATTTTTCAGAATTTTATATTTATTTTATAAAATAATATCTAGTGTCTTTATGAATATATCTGTCTTTTTGTCACAATGTATTTTTTAACATTTTTATCTTATTATTAGTTTTAAGTATATAGTACATTGGTTAGACATTTATATAGTTTATGAAATAATCTCTCTGATTACTCTTTAATCCAGTGAATATGTCATTTAAATGCTAATCATTAGCAATAATTTGAAATGTCTAATGTCAAAATTGAGGACAAATATAGGGAGGGTAAAAAATACTGGATGAGAAATCAGGAGCTGAGTCCTAACTCTGCTAACTTGGGTTTGCATTTTAACTTTTTAAAGTATAAGTTTCTTCATTCCTGCTTCTAAGAATATATATAATTTAAATTTTGCTATACTATGTGGGTCTAAAGAATGTCACATTCTTTTATTTTGCTAAGTAAACTTTAATTTGTTCCAAGATCCCTCTGTTAGGTAGGGAAGAAATGAAACCATCACCGTATTGGGGTCCCTCACTTCCCCATTCTCCAAGGTTGTACAAAAGCCTGAAGTTCTTATACAATCCAGTACATCAGGGAGAAAGTCTCTGTCTTTGCCCACAGTGGTCAGTGATTAACTGCTTTGTACAAGCTGGCTGGTCCTTTGAAGGCAGCAATTTTGCTGGTTTTGGGTGGAATTGGGGCATAAGAACTTTTGCCCTGTCCTAGAACTTCAAATCTGGCAGCCCTCAGGGCATGGCTCTGTCATGACCCCTGAGGTTTTTCCATCACCTCAGGAAACATGGTGCTCAAAGAGTTTAATGGGCAAAATTGCCCTGAGCTGTTTGCATCAAACAGACCACACTGGGATATTACGATTGTTTCTAGGTGCAGCTGTCAGGAAGGATGTGGATAGGTCCCCGCTATTCAGGAAACTCACAGACCTTTATCCCACTGCCTTTGAAGGAATTCTTTCTTTTTCCACAGGTCAGATCTTGTTACTTTTCCATTGCTCATCACCAATCTTTCTTCTTCATCTCCTTATTCAATTCTCTTTATAATCTTCCCTTTCGAGACCTGTAGAAATTTTCTTAGCACATTTGGGCATGGGTGAAATGAGAGCCTTAAATTCATAATTGTTTTAGAAATAAAATTTGGAAAAGATCAGGTCCTCCCCCATATCTCCAATACTAACTCACCTAGTTAAAGGTTAAACTTAACAGCATCAAAACAATAATGTGTCTGAAAGAAGGCAGCTTTCCTCTCCAGACGTCAGAAGTCTCAGATTGTTTTGTAGATGTGACTCACTTTCTCAGGTTATATAAGTGGCTCCTATTTGTTTTTTTTTTTATACTCAATTTTAATATCTGATTTTGTCTTTATTGCTCACTTATCCTTTGGCTTATAGTCCCTCCAACCAGAGAAGCCTACTTGGTGTCCATCTGAATCCATCTTAATTCCTATTATTATTAGGAAAAGTAGATAGAGAAGAAAAGTTAAGACAGAGATGTATACTTTTCTGTACAAGTCAACCAAGAGTTGAGATAATGTTGTCATTTCTGAGCAGAATAGTGTGAAGATTCAAGTGGGCCATAATAAAAATAAAAGATTTTGTTTTGATATTTGCAAAGAGATTTAGCATAAACCATAATAGTTCTGTTTGTTTTATGTATTGTTGAGTGTGTATGTGTGTGTGTGTGTGTGTGTGTGTGTGTGTGTGCGTGCATGTGTGTGTATCTCCAGTAATTTCGTTTACCTCTAGGATGTTAATGGTGGATATTATAGTGAGAATTTCGACTTCCTAATAAAATATATTTTGTCGTATTTTCTGAAAATGAAGTAGCTGTTTTTTAGAGTCATGAATTTGGTTTCTCTAAAATGAATTCGTAATATTCATGGGCCAGAAAGGAGATAGAAGTGATTCTTGAATTAGAGCCATAGATATACTGCATGACTGCATGACTCTTAGGTCATCTACCAGCTCCTCTTTCCACACATATGTACACTCATATGTGCACACCATTGCCACTTATTCCTTTCCCAATCTCCTAATTTTAAGATATCTAAACAGTGCTGTGACCATAGAGGGTTCTCATTCAGTGGATAATAAATAATTATGATTTCTTATTTAAACAAAGGTGTATTCATCAAGTATAAAATATCATTATTCTCTTATTTTGATGGAGAGATCCTGATAATCTGGAAACATAATTATTATACTACCCCTTTTTTTACTACAGTTCTGCAGGATTAACTTTAAGAATATTCTTTTGATGTTTCTTCTATAGTCAACTGTACACAGATACTACATTGAATTAAAATTTGTCTATTACTATGTTGAAATCTTGATAGATAGTTCCTGCCATTTTCATTATTTCAATTTGTAAAAAATACAATGACAAAATATATTTCTTTACTAAAAAGTTAAAAATTTTACTCTATAATATCTACCATTAATATCCCAGAGCTAAACTAAATTATTGGACACACACACACACACACACACACACACACACACACAAGCTCAACAACACATAAAATAAGAGAACTATTATGATTTTTTTCTATATTTTTTTACAAATATCTGGATGTCCTGATCTATGCAATTTATACCACACACTTTTGTTTTGTTTCTTGGAAACCATACAGATCCAGGTTTCTTTTTCTATCTCAAGTCTCAGGCTAAGCATAATCTGTGACTTTTTCCTATTCTGTTTCTCTTTTTTTTAAAAAAATGGCCTTTCAACCATTTCTTAGCAGCTTTTTCATTTCTGCAAAACCAGAGAGAGGAAAAGGAAATATATGCATTAGTAGGTGACCTCTGGATAACTGCTATGCTCTGCCCCACATCCTATTCACTAGGTTAGGGAGAAGGTAGATTTTAACTGAGGCTCAAAGCTGGCTCTAGGTTAAATGTTCTGCTGGCTTTCCCTGCCTTTTAAGATGACATTTGATTTGTGTGTGTGTGTGTGTGTGTGTGTGTGTGTGTGTGTGTGTGTGTGTGTATTTTAAGTAGTCCTTATTGACAAAACACCAGTAAACAAACTCACACTTGGTATTTATAAAAGAGACTAGGCTCTTTTGGGAAAAAAAAAAGTAGGCATAATTTGAATATTCAGATCAATATTTACTTAAAATAGCCCAGTCATGTCCCCAGAAGTACTTACAGTTCTTTCTTTCTTCTGCCATATCACGAGGAAGTTTCCTAGGAACATACAGTTTTGGTTTGGGAAACCATCACGTTTACTGAAAATTTGTTCTTGGAATTTTAGGAAATTAAAGTTATATTTACCATTTAGTTAAAACCCATGATTTTATATGGGTTTGTGTTTACTTACTCTTTACCTAGTATTTGAATTATATTCCTTGTCTTTAATGTATATTTATTAAAATATCCTTTAGAAGACATGGTTGAGGGACAGAAATGTTTCATTTCATATCCCACAGTTAAAAAATAAAATGTGTTACTGTATACATGCATTTTATTTGAATTAATCTTTTTATTGGTTTAGTTTGTGATTTGGGTGACTTGCCTTGAAAGTCAAAAGATTTTAATAAGAAGAATTTATATACTATATTTCCTGACAAACTGGAAGAGAAAGGGAAAGAGAGACACAAGTGCAGAGAAAGAGAAAACTTAATGGATGATTTGATTCAACTACTCAGCGATGTCATCACAGGCTGGTTATCTTTGCTTTGATCTGTGTTCTAGTTTTGTCATAGATGCAATACTAAGGTTGCTTCATACCAAATGTGGTTAATATTTTGGTTGAACTAAGTCCTGATAACTAACTTCTTGGACATGATCAACTATATCCACTTCTGGGACAGGATCAACTATATCCAGAAAGATTTAGAAAGTTTTTTTCTTAGCAGTTGCAAACAAATACCTTTTGTAGTCTCATGGGCTCAAACAGACTAGAAGCCCACCTGTGAACTGGTAAGTGTGGGCATACCACAGTATAATATATGGTGTCTGATACCCTCTCCCACCTCAAATGCCTAGGAAGAAGGGACTAGGAGATACATCCTCCAAACTGGGAGTTTTTACTAACAGGTACATAAATCTTTGGAAATATACTTCCATTGTCATCACACTGATGTTTATAATGATAATCCTAAATTATATAAGGAAATACATAAATAAATGACAATGAATACAGTTTAGAAATAAAATTCATTTGAATTGCTTAAAATTCTGTCTAAATGTGGGAACAGTTTAATTAATTTAGATATTCACATAAGTAGAATATTCAATTTCCTGTCAATGACTCACTATATGTCTCATTATTCATAATTATAACTTAAATGAGAAATTCCTGAGAATATTCTTGCCAGTAGGACTGTCATGAGCTGACATCTGAAACAATGAGAAGGATATTCTTTTGTGACAAGTCTAGTAATTTCTGGAAATAGAATGACTTTAGTGAGCTCAAAACTTTAAATTATGACATCTGCCACCTCTAGTTTGATCGTAACCTTTTAGCCTATATTCCATTAAATTGAATTAACTACCACATATGGAGAAAGTATGACAAAACCAAACACGCATATGTAGGTAGAAAGATATATATATTCAAAGAGTTACTTGTGACTTCTCTTTGCCTTTTAACACAAATTTAAAGTTAACTGTGCATTTGGTGGAAAAAAAATATGCAGTAAGAGTAAAGTGCTATAAAAAAGACGTGATTATTTACAGGAGAAAAAGTTAATTAACAACGGATAAAAATACATTAGGGTCATGGATGATCAATTCAGAAGCAAATTTACAATTGCTGTAAATGTTTCTTGGTGGCCAGAATTTCGTAAATGCTGCACAAAAACACATTCATTTTTAATGTTAAACAGTTCCAGAGTTATTTTAAAACATATTTTCTCAACACATGAAAAAGTTTAAAGTTACAGCATTATGAAAATATCCCTTGGTAAATTCATGTGTTTATCATTTACTTTAGGGATATTCATGCCTACAGTTCTGTCTTTGTGAGTAGTATTTAGATGGTCCAGACTAAGCATTCTATATCTGTGAAAAAATTTAATTTGCTGAGGAAAACTTTCAAAACCATTAAAGTTAACCCAATCTTGGCATTTCTGCCTTATACTTAAGATGTTTTGGGGAATGAGTAGTCAGAATATTTTCTATTGTTATAAATGGTGTAAAATAAAATTAAGTATAAGTAGAAAGTAAAATTAATGAAATTTTGTCTTCTTTTTTTTCTGAAAAGATTTAAATTTATAGAAATATATATTTTTCCCATTATGCCACCCTCTTACCCTTATTATCCACTTACCATATATAGTAGAAGTAACTTCTATAATTTCATTTAACTTGAATAAAATTCATTTAATTAAATTTTTATTTAATTTGACTTACCTAAAAATTACAAAAATTTCGAGAACAAATTATGGATATTATACTCTATTACACCTAAAAACTTCAATGTACATTGTACTAAATCAAGTATACTATGCAACATAGCACAATATAACCACCCCAATCAAGAAATCAACACTGACAATAATATTATAATAACTTATGTATGGTGCCAGATGGGTACTAGATTTATCAGGTGATTATTTGTAAGTTAAATAAATGTCTAATCACTACATTGTACACCTGAAACTAATATAATTTTGTATGCCAACTATAATTGAAAATTTAAAATATATTAAAACAAATCAACATTGTTCAATTGACAGAACATATTCAAATTTTGCCAATTGTCCCAACCACATTTCTTCTGTTCTGGTATATGATTCAGTTTAGAAACTGACAGTGCACTTAGTTGTCATATTTCTTTAATGTCCTTTCATCTGCAACAATTTCTCTCTTTTCCTGCTTTTCATGACCCTGACAATTTTAAAGTGTAAAGCTCTTTCGTTTTTTGTTTTCAGAGTAGTTCATCTGACCTTTCTTTATTACTGGACTTAAGCTGTCCTTTCTTGGCAGAAATACCTCAGAAATTATTTCTGTTCTTAACTGTGGTTCACTGGTCAAGTTGGTGTCTCTTATGTTTTTCTACTCAAAAGTCACCATTTATTTTCTTTATAATTAATAAATATTTTGTGGGGATATATTCTGAAATTACAACAATGTCCAGTACTACCAACGTGCTACATCCAAATCTGCCCACCAGCATTAGTGTCCATTGATGTTACCTACCTAAATTAGCCAGAGTTATGGTGAATGCCAAAGGATGATTTTCTATTACTATTATTCTTTCTACATTAATTACATGGCATTCTATTGTAGTCTATTACCATCATTATTTATTTTGATGTTCAAGTAGTCTCCCATCTGATCAAGGAGAATGCCTGTAATCTGACCTCTGGGTCCTTTGACATATACCCATGAATCTTTGAGTGTTTCAAAAAGTTTGACCCAAGATACTCCAGGCTCATATTATAATTTCCCTACTCCAGTTTTGGGATCAGCCACTTCTGCAAGGGATTTAGAAATCAAGAGCTGGCCAAAAGGTGTGCTCATTGCTATTGAGTTGTTCTGGTTTTTAATCTGCTCAAGGGAGAGAGCAAAGAAATACGTGTGTGTGTGTGTGTGTGTGTGTGTGTGTGTGTTGTGTGTGTGTGTGTGTTGTGTGTGTATACACATATATACACACAGATATACACACATATACACATACATACATGTATACACACATTTATATTTATTTCTACCTATGTCATATATACTGAACAAATACAATTTTATGTGAATATGTCCAATTCCATTGCAGAACCTCAAGGTTCTTTCTAGTCTTTCCCCCTTCCATATTTAAACCTCCTCCTTTTGTCTGACAGTGAAAGTTGATTGCTCCATATGGTTGGTTATTTACTTAACTGCCCTGTCAGTAACCAATCTTTCTAACCTGCCAGTCACTTTTTCTTCCTAGTCTCTCTCTGCAATCTCTGTGCCTTTAGGGTTCTTCCTTTGATGTCATAGCCACCCCTGCAAACATCATATCTCTATAACTTTTTAATTGATATAATTTAATTTATACAATTTAAAAGAGTGTTTGAAAATCAGTGTAGATTTCCAAAGAATGATAAAGCCATCTTGATTGGCTGAGGGACTAAATGTTAAGAAAGCTATTTGATAATATTATCTTAAAGAACATCAACTTTCAGTCTTCTTAACAGAGTTACACTTATGAACCAGCAAATTCTTTCATTTTACTAATCAAATACTCTAATTGTAATTTATGTCCCATTCCATATATATACATACATTATATATGTATACATGTATACACACACACACACACACACACACACACACACACATATATGTAGTTTTTTCTTTTATTAGTCCTTCAAAATTACTTAAGGCTCCAAGTACCCTTTGATCTTCCTTCTTTATGTCAAATGAATCCTAATTTTTGCCGTGTTTCCTCATAGAAGCCATTTTATATCACTCAAGTTGTTTAAGGACTATAATACATAGAAGAAAACTTGAAATCATTAGGTCCAAACTACTAATTAATTTTATATAAGTATGTTAAACATCAACTCTAGACTTTCTGCTAGTTACTTGAAACACAGTGAGAGACAAGACAGAAAAGGATTCTGTGGCCTAAAAATTTGATTCCGTCTTTCATAAAAGCTAGAGTAAACTGGCTCTGGATTTTCCAAGTCACTTAATTTTCCATCTACTCACTGTAATATCTCTTAGCTTTTCTTAAATTCTCTCTGATTTCTTAACTGGAGGTCATACACTGGAATCCCATGGCCAGATTTGGACAGTATACTTGTTTTGTTTGGCTTATACATGCTCAAAAAAAATTTTTTTTTAATCATTTGCCAAAATTTGGAGATTTTACATAAAACTTGGAAGGCAAACTCTTAAAAAAAAAAAGCATATCAGCAACACTGGAACTGATGACTTCTGATTACTCTTAGATAGGTTGTAGGGTCTCCAATTAATTGTGGACTCACGAGTACCTATAGTCTTGTACCCAGTCTTTCTAGATGCTGGTCTGAAATTTCTGCTTTATACTCTTAAACCACAGTATACAAAAAGTTAGCTACCGAGAGCACATTGCTAACTTTTATATGCCCTACTGCTTATAAAAAATCCATGAACAAATGTGTTACGGTTTTTTAAGCGTGACACTTCCTTAACAATCTATACAATGATGGCAAAAATTGGATAGTGATACTTATAGCAGTAAATTAAATTATTAGTAGCAAGATAGGTCTGATTCATAATTAGCTTTGGTCCCTAGGAATTCCACTGTGTGACTTACTTATGTGCAATACTTAAGTTTTTCTTCCGCGCTTTCATATGAATTGCTTTTGCCAATCAAATTATATAATGTTTGATGTGTTTTGATTCCATCCCTGTTTTTAGTGAGTTTCTAAATAACCTTTATCAGTCATATATTTTATAGACCATTGATTGCTCTTCATGTTGTAATATTTTATATACCAAATGAGATTCTATGCTCAAAAAAGCCTAGATAGAGTACTTTTGTATACTCCAAAATGGTCTTTATCTTTAATGAACTTTGACTGAACCTGTAAGTGTTCAGTCATTGTACTTTTTTTCTTTTGGTAAAGGTCTCATGGCTTCCTCTCAAAAGCTAGCTATTTGTTTTCCAGACATTTGCGTTATCAGTAAATAGTTTTAAAAAATAGCTTTTAGATAATTGCTAGGATAACCTTAGATTAATGGTGCATGTCTCAGGCATTTTGCTACTTGCAGTTATATATGAGTGAGGATGATATTTTATAAAATTACTTTAAGTGAAATAATGATATAAGATATTGAATATTCCACCTGGAGGAATTGAATATATAGCTCTCATCTACATTATTCAACCATTTCCAAGCAAAAGGAGTTTTGGTAGATAAACCTTCACTGGACAGAATTTATTTACATGTCTACAGACAAGAATTATTTTTGCATTACTATCAACTTTCTACAACTTACAGAATTATGAAATAGTTCTCCATAGATAAGGCATAGTTTTCCAGTGAAACTCAAATTGTTCTCTATAATACTTACATTAATAAAGTACTATCTACATTTCCCCTCTGTTTCTTTGTTTGTGGGGATATTCAGAAAGTAACATTAACTCAATCACTAATTTTTTAAATGACAGCAATACATGTGTAAATACAGATATTTCAATTTTAAAATTTGTTAGTTTGCCTGGTTTTCTTTGTAAGTTTTTTATCTGATTTTTTTAAAATTAAAATTTAAAAATAATTTTAAAAACTGTTTATGAGAGATTTCTTATTATTTGGGCATGGATCATGTCAATGAAGAAATATAACACATTTGCTTATTAGAAATTGTAATTAAAAGAGAGCTAACCATTGTATCAAAGTTGAAACAATATGGAAATTCCCTTTTGCTCAAATATACTTGGCTCCTGCAAATGGGGAATGCCTGCGTATTTGTTTAAATATTTAAATTTCCTTTGGGCTTTGTCTTATGATGAAATGATATTGTTTGTTCATTGTGTTTCTCTACCTGTTGGTTTCTTCTCTTTCCAAACCCAAAGGGCATGTCTGTAAGGGTCTTGCCTATTCCCTGAATGAATAACATATTTGGAATAAGAGCTTCTTTGTTAGAGGGTGGAGTCATTTCACAATATAGTCATTGACATTAAGATGTTAAAATTTGTGAGCTTTTTCATGAATAGAGACCGCAATGATTTTTAAAATGTCTGTATAAATATACTATGAAATCTGACCAGGACAATTTTGATAAAATGCTGATATTAACCGAAGTAATTGGCAAAGTTTCTAGCTCTGAGGCTTTCCTCCCTGGAAACATTCCTTTTATTTACACTGTCCTTCAAGGGCCAACTATATTTGAGCCCTATTATCAGAATTTTATACTCCAGGGCCTGTTTCACTAGGCTGTGAGCCCTCAAGTTTTCATATTTCCAAGAGTTTATCTACACTTTATTTTCCACCCCATTATACACCATAATTTATCTCTTCTGCATTTTATCTCTTCAAAATCACATTCTTCTACTCTGGACCTTTGATGGTGTCAAATAGATAAATCTGCCTTTCTTTTGTTTCTGCTAAAATGAATAATCTTATTCTCTAGCTTCAGTAGGATGTCGGTTATGTGGAATTTTGTATATGCTGCTTTTATCTCCTTCCCTATTTCAAAAAACCTCAAAAATAAGAGAAACTAACTGATAACCAAACTATGCTAATGTATAAAGAGAGGACTATTTTCTTTATTTCACAATCAGGTGGAAAATATATATTATATAAATAACTATAGGTATATATAAAATCTATCTATCTACCTATTATCTATCTATCATCTATTATCTATCTAATCTATCATCTAGTCTATGTATATACATGCCTCTTTTTTACATGCTGTTTTGGAGATCATATCTTTACTTTGGTTATCTTCTTTTCCTAAAATTTGTTTTTTCTTGCTATTATAATCCTGGAATTTACCAATATCATTTAAAACAGTTCTTAGTTGCAAGATTATCTCATGGCCTTTGATTAAATTACATAATTTCATAGTTGCAATAAATAATTAGATACCATTCTGCTTTGTAGTTATAATTCATAAGCATTAAGGCTAGTCATTTTCCACAACTTATTTTCCTCAGAAAGAACTGATGAAGCACCTATGTTGTCCTTTGCATAATGACAGAGTTATGGTTATAAGATAGTTCTCCAAATGGTGATCTAAATAACAGAGAGACTCTAAAAATATTTTTACTGATTTTCACCACTGCCAAAGCTTTAGATGGTCCTCATGACCACTCAGTGATGACTTGTGGAAAAATAAGAGAAATTACAAAATGTAATTTTAATAAATTACCTTAAACTTCAGCTGGAATCCTGAGAAGCTCAGTGAATAGTGTTGGCCTCCTTTCTGGTTCTACAAATGTGTGTGTAGTACTTCCGCCTTGGGGCTTTTGCACTTTCTCCTCTTCCTCATCTCTCATTTCCTTACATTTTTCAGTCTTTAATAAAAGGTTATAATTTCAGGATAGTCTTCCTTTGGACAATTTGTTTAAGATCACAATGTTTGCTCCTTATCTCCACTTATCACCATGTGACATATATTCCTACTGATTAACTATGTTTCTTTTTTGTCTCACTAACTTGATTGTAGGCTACACAGGATCCAGGATTGTTTGGTTCATTTGAGGTTTTTCAGAGCTCAGAGAAGAGCATGATACATAGTAAGCATTCAATAGATACCTGTTAAATAAATGAACGCTTCTTGAACTTTCTAGCCATGGATCAGCACTCAAAACACACTTGACTAAAAAAGCACTATCCCAGCTGTAACATTGATTCAGGGAATTTCTGCTTTCTTCTATAAGAAAAGCCCTTATTCTATCAGCAGTTTCCAGCTTCAGGTTCCCAATAGTTATCGAGAAAGTGAACTCTTTCCAGTATTTCAAAAATCTGAAAGGAAATCATTTGTACAACTATGCCAAGATTAAATCTTCCCCTCAGCTCCTTCACTGATCAGTATGAGTATGAGGGAAAGGTGTGCAATAGGGTCTTGCAAGAAAGATTTTGACTGATATAAATATCTATGATTATTTAAAAATCAGAAAACAGATTACATAATAAATACAGTTTATTTGATTTTAAACCACATCTTTGAAGCATTTTTTCATGGTGAACATATTAAAAATATTTTGAGTGGTAGTAATAAGAAAATTCTTATTTTATCTGTTCAATTCAGAATTTATATAGTATCTAACATGTTCCTCATACAATGTTATAATGCTACAAAGGAACAGTTTGTTGGTTTGTCTAACCTACTTAAAACAATAGAAAATATGTAATGATAAAATATGACAAATACAAATACTATATGATATAATTTTTACTTATTTCTTATGTTGTATAAATATATATAAAACACATGGATGTCATATATAAATATATAAATTATATAAGTAGATTATATATGTAATAAAATACATCTCCAAAATATGGCATTAAATGAAACCGTGCACAGAAAACAGAGGTGTCAATGAAAAAGCATTTGATTAATTTAATTCAACCTTTAGAACATTTGTTGACCAAACCAATTTTAAGAGAATTAGAATGTAATTTAATTTCTCTAATGTTTGTTCAGAATAGCCTCGGAAACTAGCTAATTCAGATTTGTATTTGTGAAGATAACTACCTTGTACTGTGTGCAGAGACCATTCCGGTGATTTCTACCTTCTCGTCACCTCAGTTATGATAAATGATAAAGCATTGTACTAATCCTACAGGTGAGCCCCCGTTTTTTAAGTCAGCCAGGAATCAGTACTCTTATGATAAAATCTCTGAGAATAAGGTATCCTGCCAAATTTCTACTTAAATAATTACATTTTATCTATCTAATCCCCTATGTAGTTGCATCAGAATAAAAGCTTAATTTTCCATCCATTAATTTTCTTTTATTGTATCTTAAAAACATTTGCACTTTCATCACTCAGAAAAACCAGCAAACAGGTGTTGATGAAAAAGCATTGGTGAGATTTGGGGTAGTTCAAACAGGGGTGCTAATATAACCTACTCAATATTCTCCATACCCCTAGCCTCAGTAATTGGTTCACGAAAGACAAGTGAACTAATTTACCTCAGTCTGACCTTAGTCATTCATTCAACTAACATTGAGCAACTGCTCTACCACAGGCACCATAGGTTTTGGGGACACAGTGTTGAAAACAAAGTCTCTGCCCTCATGGAGCTTCTATGCTAGTGGGAAATGATTTCTGTAGCGAAAAAGGCATTTTTTTTCTGAGAAAAGAGGCATTCTTTCATTCTGTGGACTTGGAGTTGTGAGCATATAAAGCTAGAGCTGCTGGAACCTACCTAAGAAAGAAGCCAACATAGAGAAAAGCACAACTGAGATGGAAGAGAGTGAGACTGTGTCCTGGACACATAAAGTAAGAATGTGTATAAATCATCTTTTGAGCCTTTGGACTTTTAAAGTTATCTTAATATCTGAATTTTCAATTATGTGAATCAATAAAGTTTGTGTGTGTGTGTGTGTGTGTGGGGGGGGTTCTACTCAGTTATTATGGAGTTTTAGCCACTAGTACCTGAATATGTCCTGATTAAGCCACCTGCACATAATCTGAGCAGTCACAGCAATTGCAGCCCTGTCTTTATGCGTGAAAACAATAAAGTAGACCTGAATAATCAATCCGCAGCTCCTAGTTAAACTCTTGATTGCCCTGGCCTAGCCTGAAGAAGAAAAGTTAAGGAAAAGACGTTCTCTCTAGGTTTGGTGCCAGTTAATTTTGCTAGAACAAGTTGAGGACTCTCTGAGGTAGGTTACAGCACTTTACAACAGTGGCCTTTTGTGTTTGTTTTGTTTTGTTTAAAATTTTAAGCTGCTTTTATTTTGGAGTATTTTGTTAGGCGTCAATAGATGACATACCTATATAAAGAATTCATGTAAAGAGCAATATAATTGTTCAATAAACATTTTAAAAACAGTTTAACTAATGAGATGTAAATGAAAACCTGAAAATACATTATTTGAGGTGAAAAAAGCCAAGTTTCAGAACAATATGGATACAGGTACCCCCCACTTTTTGAAAGTTTGTTTATACCACTTTGCTTTTACAAAAGACCTACATTAGTACCTGTTTTTGCTAACCAAAAGACATCCAAAGAGAATTTTTTTGTTTTTTCAAAACAAGATGTAAAGCAAAAATAGTGTTTAATGTCTTTTTTGCAGTGAGCAATTATAGAGGCAGCGTGCCTCTTCAGTAGCAAGATCTGCTGAACTCCTTGCCTAGAAACGACACCGGCATCTCCTCGTCAAGCCGCCAGAGCTTTCACCTGTGCCTGTGAGTTATCTGCTTTATCTCAGTTTATTTTTCTGAATCTATTAGCAAGATGTGTCCTAAGAAAATTGCTTCTTCACTTTACACTCTTTTGGCTTAGGGAAGTTTTCATAGGAATACTCTACTTCCGATAGCAGATAAACCTGTACAATGGTTTTTAACATTTTAAAATAATTCTCTTTGAGAATCTGATCTAAGCTATACCTATCAAGTTCTTATACACAAATGTAATCAAATTTTTTCATATGCCTTCAAGGATTCCATAAAGTCCCCAAATCATTCATGGTAGTTTTAAGTATTGTTCTTCTGTCTTCTTTGTTTTTGTTTGTTTTTTCATCCTAAAATTCTCTGTATAATCTACTCAATGTCCAGATATTTTTTTTTTCTTAAAAAAAAAGCCTTTCCTGTACTTGCTGCATTTTTGTATACCTTCACTTTCATTGCTCTTCACATTTTGAGTTCCTGTAATTTATGTATCTTCCATGCACTCCACACCACTTCCTATCTTGTAAAAGAACAGCTAAACTTTACTGAGCATGTGCTAAATAAATATGTTATGGGACCATTTTATTTAATCTTCACAACAGTCCTAGGAAGAAGGTGTTATTTATTATCACCCCCATTTGACCTATAAGGGAACTGACCTTTAGAGGTTAAGTAACCCATCCAAGGTAAGTTAATTAATAAGTGGAAAAATTGATTCATTAATCTAGATAACTCTATCAGTGTACTTAACAATTTTACACACTCCTTGTGTTCTCTCCTACATATTTTCTGGTTCTAATCTGTAGACTTTTTCTTCTATCATTTATACTTCCCCTGTCCTCCCCCCAATTCAATGTTGTTCTCTGCTCTAAGTCCAAAATTAACTGTCATTTATTGGATCACCCTGATTTTGAGATTACCTCCCTTATGTTGCTGGCCTCCCTGTGAAAGGCTGCACACACTCTGTAGTTATACTACTTGGTTTCAACTTACGCCACAGTGTAGAAAACATTATTTCCCACAAGAAACTGCTCTTTAGATCAGAGAACACAGCTTTCTTAGGAGTGTCAAGGAGAAGAACATGCCCGTAAGGAATGAAATTAACTTTCAATTATAATGCTTTTTGTTTCTCTAATTTGACTACAAATAAAGAAGAAATGCCAGTCATTAAAGACTGGCAGAGACTGGCAGAGATACCTCTTTACTAGTGTTTTAAGCTCTTTTCTTTCTTACTTACTATGGGTCACCTAAATGGTTGCAATAGTTACCAAATTATTGGCCATCACTTTAAAAGAATTATTGCAAAGTGATATAGAATTTTAAAGTTCAAAAATATTAGAGATCAACAAAATTCAACAATATTTATTGAGCCCTGTCTAAATGGCCATTAGTGATTATTTTGTGTTAAACAACTTGACACTTAAGTTGAGAATATTAAAACATTCTATTATATGATAAAGGAAGGGCAACATGTAAGTCATCGACTCTTCTTTGACTACAGAGACCTTTGCAATTGTGGGATCTTAAGGACTATTTGTTCTGTGTTTCTGGGCTTTTAATCCATATGATTATATAATTGCCTTGTTTGATATAAAAGTAGGTATGAAGTGAGGCATTTTCTAAAGTCTTATTTATTTCCTAATATCTCCTTCTCCACTGATTTTTTTTAGAACTGGCTTCCCTTCAATCTTGCCCCAGATTATATCCATTCAATTTGGTTCTTTTCTGTTATAAATCCTGGATTTAGTTTTTTCCCATTAAAGGATAAATAGCTCTCTCAAATAAGATATAGGTAGATAAATTATAAAGCAAAATGGAAAACATAATTAATAGAGTGTCAGGTATTATGGAATATGTGTGTTCCAAATAAAGGTAACAAGTACCCAGAAAAGAATGATAGACACAAAATTATACCTAATAGTTTTGCCTATTGTCTAGCTCTGGTATTTTACTAGAGAAATGAAATAATACATCATTGGAAGACTCTAACTATGCCTACTCTTTTTGAAATAATTGCTCTTTCTCTAGAGCAAACTCTATATTGTCCAGTATGATAGCCACTTGCCATATGTGGCTATTTAAATTTAAATTAATAAAAATTAAAAAAATCATTTTCTTAGTTAAACTAGACACTTTTCAAGTGCTCAACAGCCAAATATGACCAGTGGCTAATGTATGGGGCAGAACAGATAAAAAAACATTTCTATCATTTCAAAAAATTCTGTTAAACTATTCTGCTCTAGAGTTTCTTTATACCAGTGCTTCTCAAATTTTAATATGCATAAAAGTCACTTAGAAGTCCTGTAAAAAGGAAGATTCTGATTTAGTAGATTTTAAGTTTGGCTTTAGATTTCTTATTTCTGAAAAGTTTCCTATGTTCCAGTGCTTTTGGTCCAGAGATTATAATTTGAGTAGAGAGGTTTTACACTACACTGTAAGGTAGTTGTTCTTATACTGCTATACATTAAAATTACTAGAAGCTTTAAAATGCTGATGGTCAAGGAACACCTGAGACCAATTAAATCAGAATTTCTGGGGCTTGGATCCAGGCACCTGCACTTTTGGGAATTTACCAGATGAATCTAATGTGTAGCCAAGTTTGAGAAGTAGTGATGTAGAGTGATGGTTCTCAGACTTTGGCCTGCATCAAAATTATGCAAAGAGCGTGTTAAAAAAAAGATTGCTGGACCCCACCCTTAGCAGGCCCAGCATGGATTCAGATGATATTTCTAGCAAGTATTCAGATGATACCTATGTTGCTGCTCTGGGGCTACTCTTAGAACCACTGATGTAAGGCATTTCCTAGGGAGACCTTAGAGATTCAGAATCTTGAAGATGGTGTTAGCTATGCGACTTTGAGCAATTTAACATTGTGGTGACTTCATTTACTCACTGGTGATGCATAGCTAGGATAATCCCTTACAACTCGAATGGTACCTGCTTCCATGAAAACTGAAACAAATGTGTGTGTGTATGTGTGTGTGTGTGTATATGTATATTAAAGAGCTAGTTTATAGTAGGATTGAAATTTATTTTAATAGAAAATGGAAGCCCTGTTTAAATAAAAAAGGACACAGAAAGTACATTAGACATAATAATTTTATGTGGTTTGATTAGAAGAACAAATAAGAAGCAAGCTGACCAGTGATATCAATCATTCAGATGTAATGTGGTAAGTAGGATAAACAAGAGCAATGTGTAGACTACAGAAATGGAGAGCAAGGGAATGTTCAGAGATACTTTGAAGCAAGAAAGAAACACATAGAATACCAGGTAAAGGGGAAGGTAAAATTAATTTAGGATATACTGATTTTGATATGAGGATAGAGAATACTGTCATTATGTCCTTTGGCAATTGGAAACATTGGAGGATAAAGTAAATAAGAGGTTAAAACTGACGATGTAGCTGTACGACTCTTCTAGAGTAGATGGTTATTACTGCAAGGATTAGAGTAGAAAGAAAGCATCAGAGGCTTAGGGCCTTTGGAGACATGCATGGTTAGACAGAGAAGGAGGAGAGTCATGACAGTGTCATGAGTATTGAGGGGAAATAGATTTTCAGAAGTAGGAGTCAAGATTTGACTACTGCAGATAGGTATAGGAACATAAGGAAAGGGAAATCGTCATTGGATCTTACAAGAAGGTCATAAAATATATGGTGGCAGAAGGAAATTTATCTTTGGGTACTGAACACATAATGCAATATACATATGATGTATTATTGAATTGTACACTTGAAACCTATATAATTGTGTTAACCAATGTCATCCCTAATAAATTTAATAAAAAATGAAAGTAAATTAAAAAAAAAAAAAGGTAGTAACTGGTAAGCTTTTCCAAAAGGCCTAGAAGTGTTAATAATTGGTAAGCCTTGTAAAGCATTTCAGTAGATTGATGGAGGTGGAAGCTAGAGTTCAAGTGGTTAAGAAAGAATTGCATAGATGGGAGTGAAAAAATCCAAGTCATGGAGCATTTGAAAAAGATCTACTGCCTTCTAAAGTTCTTCTATTTATGTTTCTGTCTATATACGGAGTCCTGAGGCTTTGGTTTTTGATATTGCAGTATGATTTCAAGATATGAAACTTTCTTTTAGATTTGGCTAGCACTGTAACTGCCCTATTCTAAATTAGACTAAGACAATGGCAATCAGAATTTAGAAGAAAAGGTGCATTTTGAGGTCTTGGATTATCTGTTTGGGTTAACCAGACAGATGTTTGAATGTCAGAGTTTTAGATTAACTGTCTAAGGAAAATAAGCCATTGTGAAAATTCGAATTAACCTCAACTGTTGAAAACCATTGGGAGGCATGCATTTGTTACTGAATTTCTTGAATAAACTTATAAGACAGTCTTGTTTTAAATTGTCTTCAAAGTGCTTTCATTTATATTATTCCTTGTTAGGTTGTACTAAGACTCAGCTTAAGGGACCTGTATAAGGAAACCCAAGATTAGCGATGTTAAGTAAATTTTCCCTAAATCACACAATATGTAAAGTACTGTAGCAGAAAGAATACTCAGGCTCCTTGACTGTTCAACAGTACTAGTCAATAGATATATAGTATAAGCCAAATATGCAATTTTAAATTTCTAGTAGCCACATTAAATAATAAAAAGAAGTACAATGAATTTAATGGTACATCTTATTTTAAACCAACATATATAAAATATTACACCCCAAACATATATCTCAGCATGTCAGTGGGTACCATATTGTACAACATAGCTTTAGACAATCTAGTTGGAAACTTAGGTCAGAGCACTTATTGCTCAAGGTCATAGCTTTTAAGGGTCAATGGCAGAGGTCTTGTTTACTTATAAATGCTAATGACTATTAATAAGTGGAAATAAATTTGTAACTCCTTTGTTAGCTGATGGCCTAGGGCTGCACTATATAATATAGTAGCCACTAGTCACATGGGACCACTTAAATTTTTATTAAAATTTTAAAAAATTGAAAATTTACTTCTTCAATCACACTAGCCACTTTTCATGAGCTCTGTAGCCCCACGTGGCTAGTGGTTATCTATTGGACAGTGCAAGTGTAAATTTTTTTCATTGTTTTCTTTAAACATTCAGACAATATATATTGTTTTTATTTAATTAACACTCTCCATTCCCACTTCTAATCCAATGGTTTTTTTTTTACTGCCTAGAGGTAGATCCTGTAAACAATTTGATATATAGTCTTATCTTTTTCTGTGTACTTTGTACATATGGGCATTCATAAATATTACTTTCTGATTATTTATATTAATGCCATCATTCTTTATGTATTTTTAACTTGCTTTTATTCTCTTAATATTTTCTGAGAGAATTCTGAATTTCTTCATGTAAGTCTATATCACTTATTTTAATGATTTCATAGTATTCCATTATGTCTACACACACACACACACACACACACACACACACACACATATACACACACACACACACTCTCTCTCCTTCTCTCTCTATATCTATATCTATATATCTATATATCTTTATCTATATTTATATATTATATATATTTATATATTATATAAATATATAATATAGAAAATACCTTCCTTTGGATGTTAGTCTATTTTCAATATTTTACTATTGTAAACAATGAAATACATCATTTTGCATATATATATATATATATTTTTGCATTTGTGATTATAGTTCACTTAAATAATTTACTAAAGGTATATTTACTTCATTCAAGTATATGTGTATTTTAAATTTTGGTAGATATTTCCAATCTTCCTTTTAAATACCCCACCCATTTGAAATGCCCTTTTATCTCAAACTAAATTTTCATATACAGAGGATCTGTTCCTTGACTATATTTTACCAATGATCAATTTTTCTATCTCTGCATAAATATTTTCTTAGTTACTAAGCAATATAGTATATTTTAATCTGATCATTTTTAATTCATTCATTTGATGTCTTTGCTATTCCTAAGCATTATCTCTCTCATATAAACTTTAAAATCAATAACTTCTTCAACCTAAACTCAAAGGCGAAGCCCACCTAGAATGTAATAATATATTCAAGAGCATTTGGATATCTTTCCTTTTTGAATTTATCAGAATTTATCACAATCACATTGGGTATTGCATGGACTTTCTAGGAAACAGACCTATTTCACTTAGAAATGACAACATTTCCTGGTAATATACTTGACCTATCTTAGGCAGTTTCTCAATCTTTAAGTGAGGAAAATCGGAACTTGCTATTAGCTTTTAAGTAATGTATTTTAAGGATAAATGGACTTTCAACAATGATCACTAATATTAGAATTTTGATTATTATATTTTTCTACTAATTTATCCCCGAAATCCTTTCGAATGTCAAAGCTCCAAAATTCTTTAACACAAATCTATGTCGTAGGAGTTTCTTTTTGAAATAGGGGAAAGTGCATATTTCAATCATCTTTTTTCTATTACAGTTGCCTTTTAGCTCAGAATTTATGTTAAAAATTAATTATATTTAAAAACCTTTATAAATTTACAATTATATGTTTATGTGAATCAGTTTGTGTTACATATTTATTCATTTTAAATAAAAGAGAAAAAGGATTAAAAAAGCTTTCCAACTTTCTGTTTTCCTGGTAACACCTTTTATTTTAAGTTTAAAATATTGAGGAAAACTTTTACAGTTCTAAGAATAAGCTAAAAAATGCGATCCTTTCAAATGAAAATCTGAAGCAAGAGAAAGAGAAGCTTCTTTCTTTTTAATAACTCATGTTCAAGAGAGGTGCATTTCTTGAGATTCTCTTCTGTTTACTATGAACCTAAGAGAAACTTGGCAGATGAAGTGTAGGCAAGCACTTGCCTGCTCTATTTGAAGGTAAACCAAAATAGGAAAAAAAAATTTTAGGCATTGACACAGACGAAGTCATAAACTGTAAAAGACTATGTTTCTTCCCCATTCAATATATGCAATTTTAGAGTTTCAAAGATATCTCCCAGATTTCTATAAAAAGTAAATAACTAAGAAAATTATCTGCATGAAGATAAGTAAATTTCTAAGCTGATTTTGCAATATGGTAGTTTCCCCTCATCCTGGTTTCGCGTTCTGCAGTTTCAGTTACCCATCGTGAACCCCAGTTAGAAAATATTACATAAAAATTTTAGAAATAAATAATTTATAAGTTTTGAATTGCACACCTTGCTGAGTAGAGTGATGAAATCTCAAGCTGTTCTGCTCCGTCCCACCTAGGATGTAAACCATCCTTTTGTACAACGCATTCCAGCTGTGTACTCTCCCAGTTCGTCAGTCACTTAGTAGCCATCTTGGTTATCAGATTGACAGTTGAGATATCTCACTGTTTGTCTTCAACCTTATTTTACTTAAAACTGGCCCTAAAGTACAGGAATAGTGATGCTGACAATTAGGATATGCCAAAGAGAAGCTGCAGAATGCTTCCTTTAAGTGAAAAGGCGAAAGTTTCCGACTTACTAAGGTATTTTATCATCTTACATCATTATAAGAAGAAGGGTGAGTACAGTACAATAAGATTTTGAGAGAGATGACATTAACATAACTTTTATTACAGTATATTGTTGTAATTATTCTATTTTATTGTTGTTACTTTCTTACTGTGTCTAATTTATAAATTAAACTATCATAGGCATGTATGTATAGGAAAAAACATAGTATAGATAGGACTTGGTATTGTCCTCATTTTAGGCATCGATTGTGGGTTGTAGATGGTTTCCCTGGAAGATAAGTGGGGATTACTGTATGTATTTCATTTAATGCTCTCTGTGTTTTTAAGGTACTTCTGGTAACTACATCAAAGAATGTTTTTACAATTCAGTCGTCTGTGTCATTAATTCAAAATTGCACATTCTTCTAATTGGAATGTGTTGTATTAATTTGTTTCAGTTTCACACCACTAAGATACAGGATGTCACACTTTTAGAAAAATTAAAATAGCAACAGAAACCCAGTGAATGTGAAACACTGCTGAGAAGTTTCAGATTCTGAAACAATCAGCTGTGTTTGATTTTTGTTTTCATTCTATACCAAACAATAAGTACTTTTGGAACGATTTGAGAATTGGAGTCATTTTGTCTGTGCTTTAGGTGTGTTCTACAAAAATCCTGTTGTCTCTCCTACTGTCAAAGACCCACCTATTCAGAATCTGAAACAACAGGTCCCAGTGGAAGGGTAAAGAGCTTTTCCAATGATCTTGCTGTGCAATGTAAAGTCCTAGTAAATGACAGTTTCATGCTGTGTGACCTCATGACACTCACAGACATGGATTCCCACAAGTGGAAATTGTAGAACTTCCCTGCAGGTGACTGAAGGCTGTTAAACTATCATTTAACAAGAGAAAATAACATGTCAAAGGGTGGTACTTCTGAAATGATCTGGATGTTTAGCCAGTACACTGAATTGGCTCAAAGATAATTTTATGTCCTTCAGAAGAAGAAAGGGAGCAGAAAAAAATTAAAATTTGGCTATTACCATAATATATTTCTAAGTACAATCAAGTTGGAAGTTATGCTGGAGAATGGGAAGGAGTGGATGGTTGGCCAGTCTGTCTCTCACTCTCTTTTGCATGAAATTCAAATAAGTTATGTTTTTAACTTCAATGGCAATATGTCCAGATGGTTTCTCAATATCAGCACTATTGACATGTGAACCCAATAATTCTTTGCTGTGGGAGGCTGGGCTGTGCATTGTAGGATGTTTAGCACACTACTGACCTCTACCCATTAGATGCCAATAGCACCCAGTACAAACATGTGTGCATGCACACGGTTGTGAAAACCTAAAATGTCTCCAGGTGTCTTCTGGGATGCAAAATATCCTAGACCATGTCTCTGCTTGCTTTTCAAGTACAAATAGTTTGTTGATGAGTACATTCACCTATTCATATTTATTTTTATTTGTTTAAAATTTTTCAGTAGAAGGAAATCTTAAAACTTTTTTCCCACATGAAATCATGATGATTTTATGCTGTCAAGATACCATTAAAAAGGTCAAGAAAAAAAAAACTGAGTAAGTTTGACAGGCTCATCTGGGTAAAAATTATTACATTGGTAATTGTTTTTGCTACCATTGGGGCTGGATGGAGTTTGTGTTGCCCCACGATGAGGGGAGTTGGGGAGGGATAACAATGGCACAGAAATGTAGTTAGCATTTTTTTTCCCATTCTTCCTCACTAACTCAGTGAAGAATCACAAGTCAGTGAGATTTAGACAAGATTTATTAAAAATATTTTTTAGAAAGACAAAGCATGCCCCTAGGAGACACATGGTTTCAGCGATGAGAGCTTAAACAGAGCACTGTAACCACAATGACAAAAAACAAAAAGGGCAAAAGTTCACAACAAGCCACAAAAGGCCACACAAAAGGCCACAAAAAGGGCAAAAAAGGACTCTTGGGTCTGCATTATATTTGGGCCATGATGGGTGGTTCCAAAGGCATTCCTAGATGATTGGCAAGTGAGGTCATTTTGATTGATACTTGGCTGCTATACAACTCTGCCTAATGCGCATGTACATACCCAGAATTCTGCTACCATTCGGGTGTTTTTTGTGCAGTCTCTAGGCTGGGCCCCTATTCATTTGTTTCCCCTGTCACTCATGTCTGACTTTGTCCCAGTAAGTAAAAATGTTATCATGGTCTGGAGGTGTATAGCCAAGGAATGTATTAGTATTCCTATAGAAATATTAACAATCTATAGAATTGTTGCTTTTTTTTTTTTTGATGAACTTATTCAAGGAAGAGCAGAAGGAAGGGAGGGAGGTACCCTCCATTAATATGTGACTTTACTCACAAAGAAGGTACCACTATTATTCCCATTATACGAAAGAAGAAACTGATGTTTAGCAAGATTATATAATACTCTCAGTTTTACATCCAGAAAAAAATAGAATCAGACTCAGCTCCTAGATGGTAGACTGATGGTTTCAGTTTACTTTAAAATTATTGACTTACCTATGGAAACTATCTCCCATCCATTTTAAGCCTTTCAGTGACCCCTACATTTCTTTAATGTATATTCGGTAAATAAAAACCTATATCATTATTAATGAATTTAAACTACTTTAGGTCAGTTTATATGACATAATAGTATGAATGTATGTGTGTGTGTGTGTGTGTGTGTGTGTGTGTGTGCCTGTGTGTGTGTGTAATAACATATTGTGTTCAAAGAAAAATACAGATAATTTCTTTAAACCACTGTCTAAAATATTTTTATGTTACAGTTTTCATCACTGTGGAAAATTGGGCATATTGACAATTTAAATCTTTAAAAAACAAAGACTACAGAATCTTTGTACGTGTTTTGTGTTGCTAATCCATAATCTGTATAATATAAAACAAATGTATTTCACTTCATGAATTAGATACAGTCCAAGAATTTCCAGCCCATCAAATTTAGGGAGGTTATAAGATGTAATGATTTTTTTAGCATAGATTTTGATGTTGTTAATCTTTAAGATCAAATTCTATTTTCACTGCATACTCATCTCATAAGTTTTTTGTCCATATTACATGATCAGTTATAATATATGCAAAAACAATTACCACTTTCTACTTATTAAATGGTAGCTATATTCTGTGTGCTTAGGCCTACTGATTTTTATGAGGAGACAAGTAAATTCAGTTGTATTTCTAGAGAAGGGTTTTGCTACTAGTTATGGTAGCCTTACTAAAAGTCCCTTGAGAACTCTTTCTGTTATGTCCATAATCCAAGCATTATCTAAATATCAAGAAGGCTGTGGCCATGGCCTGTTAGCTGGGGAAGCAGCTGACGAATTCATGGAACTGTTTGAGGCAATACTAGTGGTATATTCGAGCAGAGAAGTGATCAGTAGAAAGTGAGTGACACTTTAGCAAGGATTAGAGACTAAAGGCACCTGCTTTATATCTTCAATCATAGATGCTTCTTATGTTCCAGTCAAGTCCCCTATTGAGCAAAGTATATAGGGAGCCACCCTTTTTAACCTTTCATCCCCCATCCACACTCAGAATTGTTCTGTGCTGTGAGGCACATCCTTATTGTCTCTAGCATCCATTTTCCCTCATTTGCATAACACAATCTTGATTTTCTTTGGGAAGCCACCCCTTCTATTCTCAGCCATGTGATTTGAGTGGCCTTGATCCCTTCCCTAACCCAAAGGCTGGGCTCTGATTGGCTCAAACTAATTAGAATACCAGAACTCTCTGACAAAATGATTGGTTTTGGATTGGGCACTGAAGACAATCATAGTCCAGGAGATGAGAGGGGATCCTGCTGGTCTGTATGTGAAATAGAATCTTCCTCTTTTATCCCCTAGATTGTGGGGTAAGAATATATGAGCTGTGGAACATTTACAGTCATGTTGCTATCATAAGGCAAGATCATGGGGGTCATAGTTGCCACTAAAGAAAACATTTAAATTGCCAGATGAAGCGTAGCCTGCAACTAGATCTGCATTGAAAGTTTATGGTTAAGGAAGCCAGTAAATACCTTTTCTTTTGGCTAGCTTTAGTGGAGTTTTTATTTGCAACAAAATATCCACTCACATTTTATTTTCATAACATCTTAATCTTTATTATAGCATGTATACTATGCTTTTCATTGTGGTTATTTACATGTGTTTCTTACACTAGATTCAGGGGTGGGAGTTGGTAGGAAAGATAATCTAGGTGACTTTCTTCTTTCTCTCCCCTTGGGACATATCAGTATTTTTACAAACAGTCCATCCTCAGTAGGGATAATTATTTAATAAATGAATGAACATACAGCTGTAATAATACAGCTTTAAATCTCTTTCAGGACTGACAAGGTGATATTATTTGTAATTTTTTTTTCAAATCCCCAAACAGAGTTAGCCAAGTATTATTTCATTAATTTCCATTTTTTAAAAATACAAGTAAAGAGAAAATAAAAAATTCTGAACCATTATTCTGATCCTGGGTAACAGAAAATTGTGTGGACTCAGAGTGGAAATTGGAGACTAACCCATCTGTTACTTTTAGTCATGTTTTTCTTCCTAAGAAAATAACGTGTGATGAGGTTACAAGTGCCAGTGGGTGGCAGCTTCATCTTTAGATACACGAATAACAGTTGCCCTGAGACTTGTTTAAATCACTGGGAAAGCTAAAAAATAACAGCCCAGCAACCACAGAACAGCAGGTGAATGTCTCAAAGAGCATGGGAATAGTGAACTCTGGACCATCCTACAGGTATTCATTGTTCTCCACTATTTTTTGTTTATTTCAGTTTATTTTTTTCATGAGAATAATTTAGTATCTGTGTAAGAATCCAGAGGAGAAATGCTGCTAGAACAATAAGCCATTTTCAGAGAGATTCAATATGAGCAATATCAGGCTGGAGTTGGTCTGCTCTCATGTCATCTCATATGTGGTAAATTTGGGGTTTGGGCCAAATAATATCAGCCTCATGTCGTAAGGGGAGTGACACCTTATTTACATGAAGGGCATTTATATCTGTGTGTGTGGGAGGGACATAGGGCAAGTACCTCTTCATACATATGCTTAGAGTAGCTCTGGCTAAAAGAGAACAATAGCAGCCTTAGTTGGTATTCTATGGAGGGCCAAGTGTTTCTCCTGTAAAGGGAAAGACCCTGGTCACAACCACTTTAGGTGAAGCTGATGTGACTGCAGTGGAGCTCAGGTATGAGCTGGAACTAACTACTATTTTGTGAAGATTGAGCTAAAGTTTTTCACTGTATCAAAATTCAGCTTCCCTTTGATCACAGAGCACTTGGTCCTTCCTTGTTATTTTTTATTATGGGCATTATTTAATACTATCAAAGTGTTGAGTTCAATTCCCAAATCTGTTCTAAAGAGAGGACCTGATCCCCTAAGAAAATGTGCACCACCTCTTAAAATAGATTGTAGTCATGGTTGTGAGGCCATCAGTGATGTCTCTGGAAGCAGAGTGAAAGGTGAAAGGTTATAACCTGCTTGACTGTGAGCTTGGCTTTGTCACTTAGTAGCTCTGTGACCTTCGGCATGTTACTTTTTTTCTTCACATCTCAATTTCTCACCTGAAAAATATCACCTTATTCATAAAATTGACCATATTAAGAGGTCTGCTTATGGCGTATTTTCCACAGTACTTTACTGGCAGGTAGTATGGAATATGTTAGCTATTACTGTGAAAAACTTTGTGTTCACCACATTGAATTCGTGAAAGGACAGAAACAAGAAAAGGAAACATCAGTGCTCACATTTATGGGTGAAAGTCTCTTTGCAAGAAAATTGAATTTCTGACCCCACTTATCAACTGACCCAAGACTCCATTAGCCACTCTCAGGACAAAAATCAGCAAATTCACATTAAATTTCTAACTGGTGGGTTGGCGCATACACGTCTACCCTGGCATAATAATAGCAGAAGATGCCTATATTCTCACATCCCCATTTCAGTCCTAAGAGACAGCTGCAGGAGAACCCTCTGTGTGCTGTTATATGACCTAGGGGATCCATTCAGGAGTCTGTTTTATTTTCTGCTAAGCTTTCTCACTCTGTTGCTTTTAATGTAAATAAGTGAAACTTATTTTTTTAATTTAAGAAAATCTGAGGTCAGTTAGGAATGTCCTTGTGATTCTTGTGGAGTATAAAATAGATCCTCTGGGGAAATGAATCATGCTAATTTCTGGTTAGCTGGCTCATGCTAGGGAAGATACAATAAAAATACTGACTTTCAAGTAATCTCCCACACACTTCTGGCTCTCTTTTCCCTCTCCTCTCCACACTGCTGTCAGAGCATGTAGTTACTAGCTGCGTATCAACCCTTCCTGCCAGTTTATCAGCTATGGGAGGACAGGGATGGTCTCTCTTTCCTGCACATTTTATCATCTGGGACTAGTATGGTGCTCAATTCATAGTACTGTTCTCACTAAATATTAAACAAATATCCAAATGTTAGGTAGAAAAATAAAACATGTTGAATGCCAAAATCAGTTGGCTTGGATGTAGTGGGTCAACTAGTGCTAGAATTATGCACCAGCTCCCTGAAGAACCTATTCAGGAACCTTTTGTGGCTTGTTTAAATGTGTGTTGACCAATGAATGGAAACTAATGAATAATATTTTGAGGTACTAAATTACATCAATTTTAAAATAAAATTTACATAGAGCTAGAGCTGGGATTGGACTAAACATACACAAAATTTCTTCCTTCAGAAATGCCATCTAACGAATGGTTCAAGAAGAGTAAATGTAAGTGAACGATTGTGTTTATCCAAGTTGCATTATTCTTTGCATTATTCATTTGTTTTGTGATGGGTGACTTTTGTTTTTTCTTATACATGGGGTATATACCTACTGACCATGAAATAATGAAAAATACAAATATTCTCACAAAAAAGGAAAAGAAATACTTTATTTTTAACCATGAACAACTTAGATTTACAGTAGAGAATATATAATCCTAGTCTGTGTGTGTGTGTGTGTGTGTGTGTGTGTGTGTATGTATACACATACTACATTTATATTTTTAAAATTAACAATGGGTTTTTTTAATTTTCTCTTTATTATAGAAATAAAAGTTTAAAAAATAACTATGTAATATATTAAAAAAGAAGATGAAAGTTTTATGTAATCTCATCTCCTAGAGCCAATCTACTCAAAATGTGGTCCGTAGGCTTGTCATGGTCTATTTCCAGCTGTTACTGCTCTGCTATGAGATTCATAAAGAGAGAATAAACAGAAACTTTGAAAAGAAATTGACATTTTAATTGTATTTTATAAAACTCTTGGTCTTCATAGGATTAGAAGTAAAAATAATAATAACTTTTAAAATCCCTGGCCTTCACTACAGATAGATTGGAAAGCAATGGACTAGAGAGAATTTGGTATATATTACTTTAGACCATTTTTAATACATATGCTGCTATATTTTGTTTATTTGGTATATTTTGTTTATTCATCTATCTATATACACAGACATACATATATTTACTCATAGGATATTCCTAAGATATACATGTATGTATAACAAAACTGAAATTTTAGCAAAAATAAAATTTCAATAATAAAACACTCATGGAGTATTCTTTCCTTTTTTTAAAAAAAATTTTGCTATTAGTTTCAAGTATACAGTGCATTGGTTAGACACTTACAAGTTTATAAAATGATCCCTCTGATCTTTCTCTCCTCTGGCTCTACACATAGCCATCATGCTAACTGCATTCCCTATGCCATGCTCCCCATACCCATGACCATCTATCAACTACTAATTTGTACTTCTTTAACCATTCACTTCTTTTCCCCCAGCCCCGCAACTCCCCTTCCTTCTAGCCATCACCAGATTGTCTTCTATATTTGTGAATCTGTTTTTTATTAGATTTTATTAGATCTGATTTTATTAGATGTTCTTTTTGTTCCTTATTTTTATTAATAATTATGTTTTATTAATCTGATTTTATTAGATGTTCTTTTTGTTCCTTAGATTCCATATGTAAGTGAAATCATATGGTATTTATCTTTTTCTGTCTGACTTATTTCATTCAGCATAATAACCTCTAGGTCCATTCATGTCATTGTGAATGGTAGGATTTCATTTTTTTAATGGCTGAGTAATATTCCATTGTATATATGAACCATAACTTCTTTATCCAGTCATCTGTTGTTGGGCATTTAGGTTGCTTTTATATCTTAGCTATTGTAAATTGTGCTGCCATGAACATAGGGCTGCATAGACCTTTACAAATTATTGTTTTGGTTTTGTTTGGATAAATACCTAGAAGTGCTGAGTCAAAAGGTATATCCATTTAAAATTTTGTAAGAAACCTCCAGACTATTTTTCATAATGGCTATGCTAATTTGCAATTCCACCAACAGTGTATGAGGGTTTTCTTTTCTCCACATCCTCACCATCACTTGTTGTTCTTTTATTTGTTGATGATAGACATTTTGACAGGTTAAGGTGATATCTCATTGTAGTTTTAATTTGCATTTTTCTGATGATTAGTGACCTTGAGCATCTTTTCATATGTCAGCCATCTGTATTTCCTCTTTGGGGAAATATCTATTCAGATCTTCTGCCCATTTTTCAATTGAATTGTTTGTTTTTTGTTGTTGAGTTGTATGAGTTCTTTATAGATTATGAATATTAACCTCTTATCATTTGTGTCATAAGTGAATATCTTCTCCCATTCAGTTGGTTGTCTTTTCATTTTGATGGTGTTTCCTTTTCTGGGCAAAAACTTCTTAGTTTGATGTAGTCCAGTTTGTTTATATTTTCTTTTGTTTTCTGTGCCTGAGAAGTTATGTCTAAAAAGAAATTACTAGTACAATATCAGAGAGATTACTGCCTGTGTTTTCTAGAATTTTATGGTTTCAGGTCTTACATTTAAGCCTTTTAATCCATTTTGAGATTATTCTTGTATATGGTATAAGAAAGTGGTCCAGTTTCTTTCTTTTCTTTCCTTTCCCTTTTTCTTTTCCTTTTTTGTTTCCTTTTCCTTTTCCTTTTCCTTTCCTTTTCTTTCCATGTATCTGTTCAGTTTTTCCAGCACCATTTATTGAAGAGACTGTCTTTACCCAATTGTCTATGCTTGCCTTCTTTGTCATATATACAAGTCCACACATTGGTGTGGATTTATTTCTGAGCTCTCTATTCTGTTCCAATGACCAATACATATGTTTTTATGCCAGCACCAAGCTGTGTGATTACTGTAGCCTTGTAGTATAGTTTGATATTAGGTAGTGTGATATCTCCAATTTTGTTCCTTTTTTTCCAAGATTGCTGTGGTTATTCAGAGTCTTTTATGTTTCCATATAAATTTTAGGATTATTTGTTCTAGCTCTCTGAAAAAGTCATTGGTATTTTGATAGGAATTGCATTGAATCTATAGATTGCTTTGGGTAATATGGCCATTTTAATGTTTTTTCTTCCTGCCCATGAGCATGGTATATGCTTCTATTTATTTGTATCTTCTTCAGTTTCTTTTTTCAATGACTTGTAATTTTCTGAGAACAGGTCTTTAACCTCCTTGGTTAATTTGATTCCCAGATATTTTATTGTTTTTGATGCTATTATAAGTGAGATTTTCTTAATTTCTCTTTCTAAAAGTTTGTCATTGGTATATAAAAATGCCACTCACTTCTGAATATTAATTTTGAATCCTACTACTTTAAAATTGATTTATTAATCAATTTTAACATTTTTTGGTGTTTTTTTTTCTGTTTAATCCTCCAAATAGCATCAGGAGTTTGCTACAGTAATTATTTCTATTTCACAAACAGATATTCTACAAAATTTGTAGTGCATTTTCAGCAGAAGTAAGCTGCTGAAAGAAATTTCAAATTGAAGTATGCCTCTAGAGCTTTTAAAGAGAGAAAAAGAAAAAAAAAACCACTCTGAAATAACTCAGAATTAGAGCTGGAAACCCAGAAAGTGGACTCAAAGAATCAACAAAATCTCACTGCTTTATTGTACAGGTGAGGACACTGAGTTCTATGGTAAATAATATGTAAGTTGTATAAGTTTACACTGTGTCAACTTAATAACTTGTATGTTGACACTGTTAGGTCCATGACCAGATTTCAAGTATATGAGTTCCCTTTCCTATATTCTGTGAAGGAACTGACAGTAACTGTGTATTAATTGTAGTTATTTCCACCTGGCTTCTCCTCTTGGTTACAAAAGGTATTGATTCCAAAGATGACAGTCGGGGATGGAGTCAAGGGTAGGTTATCCTAGGGGCAATCACAAGAGACTGACTATGTTGATGATTCTACTTTAACCAGGAGCACTCAGTAAAAATTTTCAGGAAATCTGAGTTAAGTCTACATTGTCAAACAAGAAAATACAATATTAGAAGATAATAAAAGAACATTTTGCCAATAATTTATTTAAAACTTCTTTTTGCCTTATGTGAATGCATCCCTAAATTCTTTATTTGATCAAAAAATCTGGGTGAAGATTGACCAAAGATGTTGCTCACTATAGGCTTATTCTGTAGGGAGAGAAAGTTTTACCAGTAAAAAGCTGACTTGCATGCTTCTCTCAAAAGTTATAAGTTCATGGCAAATTATCCTTTTTTTGCCAATTCTCCCCTCCTATGAAAGAAAACCTAACATCTACTTTATATATATATATATTTGGTGACAAGTCTGGCTGAGAAATTTGTCATATGTTTCCCCTGAGAGAGTCACTGATTAACTTTTAATCTGTAATAAGAACTCAAATCATCAGTCAAGGAACTTTTTATTTTTGTTTGCTTGCACTACACCATGAGACAGTGAATTATAATGGTGATAACAAGCCAGTTTATCTCAATTCTGAGGAGCTTTTTGTTAAACATACCTGTATCAACACTTAGCCATCTGAAATACTTCACATTAAGTCTAACTACAATAGGGTCAGCCGTCTGATATAGATAATTAATCTTACACTTCAAAAGAAGTGAGAATTTCAGTGGGAACTTTTCACATCTGGAATTCTACTTGCTGATTTTTGCAGTCTAATTACTGATAATTGATGGCAAATCTCTATCACATACTAGGTCCAGCACAAAGAAAATAAAATGTTTTTTAAATCACTTTGCGTTCAAAGGATATTAGCACTGATTTTATTTTTTTAAAAAGCAATGTATAGCTACTTATATAAAAAGTTGGAAGGGTATATGAACTAAATAACAAAAGGAAATTACCTATAAAAGAGGATTATAAGCTTTTTGTTTGTTTGTTTGTAATAAACTTTCCTGCAAAAACTATTATTGCTTATTTAAAAGTAAGTTTTTAGGAATCAAATGTTATATATAATTTTAGTTATTTAAATAATAAAAATAGTGGTGGGAAGATTATTTTTATTTAAGGAGAAAATTATTATGCTTTGTGATTGTTAAGCTTACAGCAATTATGATAGAAATAGAATGAAATATACTTGAGCTTTGTATCCAGCAAACTTAGGTTTAAAATTCTGGAAGTATATCATTGATAATTTTGTCAGATAAAATAAAGGATACCAAATTAAATTTGAATCTTAAATCCCAATTGATAATTTTTAATATAAATATGTTTCAGATATTTCATGGAATATACTTATATTAGAAATTGTTTGTTATATATCTGAAATTCACATTTAATTGATGGTTACTTTTACTTACAAAATCTGGCAACCTCAATAATTAGATAGGTTAATCTCTGTTTGGATTTTCATTTTTTTTTTAATATGTCAAATGAAGAGAGTTACCTATATTATTGATTGCTCTAAAAATTACAGGAGAAAACAGTAGAGAGAGATTTTTCATGAAATTAATGAAATTTATGTTCCACCTCACTGACATGGGCTGTGCTAACTTTAAATTCATAATTTTTAAAGCTTTCCCTCAATTATATAAACTTTGTGGCTCTCAAAATTTTTATCTTCCCTTGAAAAACATATTACTATTTACTTATAGCTTGCACAGAGTAGGCTTTCAATAAGAGTAAGTTCCTCTTTTTAATAATAGGCATATTCTAAAATTGAGTCCTCTACTATATTGTAGTTAGGACAGATGACAGCCGAATGACTATACATAAATCTGCCTCTGTCTCTCTTAGTTTCAAAGTGCCATCCTCTAGAATGCAGGACAAGTCTCCTTTATGTTCCTCAAGTCCCTGGCCCCTTCTGTATACAGGAAGAAAACACCATTCCTGTTCATTGAACTCCTGTATAAATGGCTAGAATCTAGTTCTCCTGGAATCAAGCACAAGTATTCAAACCTGGCACCTCAAAGCCAATAATCAATAGACTCTCACATTAAATACAATAGATAACTCTTTCCCCCAAAGTCCTTCAACAGTGCCCTGCATTTCAACTCCAAAAGTCTTGATTTCCACTAATAGTCAATAAGCACCAGTACCCACTTTATGAAGAATCGGGAAAAATTTCTCACATATTGCAATAATAGGAACGACTGTGCTCTTTCTCAAAACAGTTTGATTTTTTGGCCAACAGCATGGTTAGTCTCATACATGATTGTGCTTTTGAACTATATTTGCCAGGATTATTAAGATAATTTATTTCAGAATTGCCACACACATGTGGCACATCTATAAGGGTCCTGGGACCAGCATTGTGGGCACTGGTATTAATCTACCTCAATATGTTTTTTTTTTTCCAATCTACCTGTCTTTATTATTGCTTTATTTCCACAAATTGGTCTGTTTTTCCTCCATTGTTATGTGTATATTTTTGAAAACCACCTTGAGTTCTTTTCCAAAGGAGGATTATATAAACACATAAATAAATAAACATTTATTTAGTAGTACTGAGGAAATATTCTGGTTAAAACTCTGGTCAAGATTTATTTGAATCAAGAGCATAAAGTTCTGACTTTCTTAATTTTTTTATTCCCTAGATTCTGTGGGAGTGCAAATGACATTATTTGCTAACATTTCAACATGAAGTGAATACAATTTGCAACTATATGAGAGTTCAATTAGACTTGATTCAGTTTGGCACTTATGAACAAGATGGAATTTGAGTGTTCTTTGAGGGTATAAATTTTGATTTATGAGGTATGAAGTAGGTCAAAAAATGTTTTCTTTTCAATTCTCACCACCCCCAGACAGAGGCCAGCCTAGAAATGTGGTATACAAGGAAAGAACTGATGGATCCTTATAAGCGCCCACAGGAATATAATTATATGGATTCCAAAAGAATAGTAACTCTTCTTTGTTGGCAGCCAGATAAGTCAACAGAGACTCAGGAGAGAGTCCACTCTCAGTGTAGGAAATAGCTTGGATCAAGAAATGAATCAGTAAAGAGAAGACTGGAAAGTTGTTTACCTTTCCCTCAGCAAAAAGAGTTTTCATTTTCTTGCTAGAAAAAAAAAAAACAACCAAAAAAAACTGGATTCTTTGTATTCGTACATGTACTTTCCCCCCTCCCTGTTTCTGATCAATAATTCTGGGCATCTCTTACAGAAAGCATACTCGCTATAGAATTTATTTAATAATGTTCTTTTAGTACTTATAAGAAACAGATTCCCTGCAGTATTTACTGTAAAATAAATAAAAATGTACACATTAGTCTCAGGCCAATTAATGGATAATAAAACTTGCAGAGAAAGAAAAAAACAGCATTTTTAAACCTGAGCATGCAACCACTCTAAATATTGTATCCTACTCCATGAAAAGAATCATTTTTGTTTTTAATGGACTCATATTTGAAACTACATTGAGAGGAAAGAAAATTCAAAAGCAAACTATTGATCTTCAAAGGATATTTGCTCAAAAAGGTGACAAAAATCAACATGAATTTTGGTAGCCAAGATTTCCCAAGCTTTTCACAACAGGTGCTTTCAGGGCTTCAGCCGTGTTTGATACATGGGCCTGGGCTGGGAGCTCTGCATTCATGTGTAAGCACTGGATTCATGCAGGGTGTTCCAGCTTGCTCAGTTATGGAATAGCATCAAAATTTTACCTTTCTACTTCTTCTATTGTTGATAAGAAAATAGTAATGAATGTTGTCATTTACATTGCCATAATTTATATGCCACTGTGTTTTTTATTACAAGACCAAGAGTTATAACATGAAAGCATAGGAAATTATTATATTTTTCTAGTAGTCTTAAAAAAATGAAAATCTAAAGATCCCCTTCATAGCTCATTAACCTCAGAGACATTATTACTAGGTCGAAGCTGAAAATTAAGGGTCTAAAGGTGGCATATAACAGCCTAAAGTCTGAATAGCAGGGTGATATTACGAATTAGTACCTATGATTTAACAGTCTGCACTGGGACACTTACTGGCACTTTCATTTCATGTGTCTTTAGACCCCTTCTTTGAAATTTTCAAGCCAGAACTAAGGCTTGAAAATTGCTGGTGGAGTATCACAATCTTTGTTACCATTGGGGCTGATCAGAATTTGTTTTTGATGTGGCTCCAATGGCAGAGAAGAGGGAGAGGGATAATAGTGGTGCAGAAGTATAGGTATCATTTTTCCTCAGTTCTTCCTCATTGACACAGTAGAGAATCATAGTTCTGTGAGATTTAGACAAGATTTGTTAAAGATATATTTCATAAAGACAAAACATGTCCCAAGGACGCACATGGTTTCAGTGATGGGAACTGCAACAGAGTGCTGTAATAACAACCACAAGAGGGCAAAAAAAAGACCCAGAAGTGGGAATGTCTGCGTTATATTTGGGCTGTGATGGGTGGTTCCAAAGGCTTTCTTACCTAGATGATTAGCAAGTGAGATCATTTTGATTGACACTTGGCTGCTATACAACTATTTGCCTAGTGCGCATGTGTGTACCTAGAATTCTGCTACAATTGGGGTGTTTTTGGGTGGTCTCTGGCCCCTATTCCTTTGTTCCCCTTATCACTCATGGCTGACTTACTACCTAAACATCATTTCACAGAAAGTAGGAATGGGTACCAATGTGAAAGGGAAATCTCTCTTGTAGGCTCTACAACTTTCTTTTTTATAGAGGTGAGTAAAGTATACTTTCTCTTTGATTATTCATATTCATTAATGTAATTCAGCTGCTAACAATAGATCTCCTTAAAGCTCTGCTGACATAAAGTAGACCATCTTCTAAGACAAAATATATTTATCAGTATGCAAATATCTCTAAATATAGTTAATTATGATTAGATCTTTATAACCACTCTATAATGTAGAAAGGCCTGGAATTATGTTAAATTGGATATGGGGAAATTGAGGCTCTATTAATTTAAGTGATTTGCCTTGGCTGAATTGAAAGATTCAAGCCCTGCTGGGTGTTCCACCTTCAAATACTAAGCTCCTTCATCTATGCTATGTAACCCCTTCTTCATTAAAAGATAGAACAGTCAAAATAGTTGATATGCTAATTGCTGTAGTTATGACAGTTCTTAATTTTGGCCTCAAGTTAACTTTTCTCAAGTAACTAAACAAAAGTGTAAGTGATAGCTGTTGAAAAAGTGTTCACACTGGATGAATACCCTCTCAGAGGTTATTTTGCCATTTGATTACTCTGCACTGGCTTACCTTTCTACATTTTCCTCATATTTTACTTTAACATCAGAAGCCTACAGGGATATTGAGAGGACCAATACAATAAAACATTTAAGCATATTTTAAAGGCTACTAAAGAAGCCTCCTTGTTTTGATGATTTTCAGAGTTCCCCTGGATATGTCTCAATGTTGGTGGTCTCATGGTTAGTTTTTGTCAGTTGGAGTTACCAGCATTCCTGAAACTAGGCCATTATAGCATCCTGAGAGGGAGTCTTACTCTAACCTTGACTAGTCCTAAAGCCACTAGATTTTTTTTTTTTCTGTAGGTAGTGGCTTTAGGAAACTGAGACAAATTATATTTAAATTTGTCTTTAGTTCACACTGATTTTCATGAACTCTTTTGCATATTTAATGCATCTTTTTAAAAACCATGGTGTGAATAACTTAAGTAAAACACACATTTGAAAACAGGGTGCCCAACTTTAGTATTCCAGGTAACTACAAGGAGAAGAATATAATCAATTTTTATTTCTTTAAATTGCTCTTTCATAAAAGGCAAGACTTTGACTAAGACAAGACTTGTCCTGTACCATTAGAATTTGAAAGTATATTTTCTTCATTTACATAAAAAAGCCAGCTATCAAGAAAGAATCTTATTTTTCTTGTAAATAAGCCAATATTGTCTAAGCCATAAAGTTTGGCCATTTGATTTCTTGCTTTCAGGTTGTATGACTAATATGAAAGATATGATCACAAAATGGTGTAAAGTCAATGACATTATATAAATAATTTCTATCCTCTCATCCCTCATTGTCTTTAAACCAAAAAATATCATTTTGGATATAGGCTAATGGAGCTAGAATGTGCTTCAAGACAGGAAAATTAACATAATTAACAAATAAAGTCATGAAATGATGTATTTAAAAACATTTTTTACTTAGAGATTAATGCTGCATTTTTCTTTTTTTAAAGATATACCAAGAACAAAATTAGATTTGTTACCTAAACTTTTACTCCTTCAAAAAATACTAATTTTCTTATGCCTCTTGTTTGAGGCTGTATGTACTATGATGCCACTGAATTTAAAACTGTTTTTATCCTTGTAATTTGAAGTTTAATCTGACCTTAGAAGACTGATTGTTAAGAATATACATAGCTCTTTCCACTAATTTGAAATAAGAATTATAATGGGAATAGAATAGTTGTGAATAACATGAAAAATAAAATACAGATTCTCTTAAGGAGCAAAATAAACTAAAATTCTCATTCTTACCACCACATCCTGAAAAAATGTATAATTCCACCATTTGTTCTCCTCAAAAGAAAGATTTGGGCTGGAGAGAGACAGCTTAAACTAGTCTCATTTGCCTGTTCAGCTCTCCAAGTAGGTAATTGCAAAAAGAAAAGACAATTCTTTGATCTCAGTGAGGTGCTAATTTGTAAGATTTTTGAGCTGTTTGGGCCTTAGAAAGCAGAGATCAGTACATAAACAATGGCATTTATCTGGCAGCCTATTACTGACACATTACTATCTTAGTACTTATTCATTTACTCCTGTGTTTGAAGGCAGGACTATGTGTCAATAAAGGAATTAGACCAGACACCTCAGTCCATCAGGTTTATCTCAGTTTGCTGACAGGAACAGTAGGTGACATTAAGCAACAGAAAACACTTCAAAGTTTTCTAGTCCTGGTTTTGCAGCTAAGACAAACAACATTTACTGCTTTAGCAGCAACAAACAATGAGCGTAAGACTGCAGAAGGAAGATGAAAGGGCACGCCAAGTTATCAAACGGCAAAGCCTGCCCAAACCCCACTTCTAGTTGTTCCCTGAATTTCATTAGAGAGATTTAAAAAAGAAAGATTTCAATGATAAGTAGTGGTCATTTGGACCTCTTAAAAGGAAACCCTCTTGAGAAGAATGGTAAGAAATAAGGTATAAAAAATTTTACTTGATTACTCTTTACTAGCGACTCTTAAAGATTTCAAAATTAGTTTATTCATTCATTTCAACATCTTTTTAGTGAACAATCAAGGTGGTCTATTATATGCTAGGACCTGTATAAACATAATGCCATTATTATTACAGATGCCTGGAGATTTGAAAAGTAATACAAGGCTATAGTACAGCACATTTCTTAGGTGGATGCAAGATCATATTAGAGAAGCTATAGAAAATTTATATATCAATTATGTCTTGAATGGATTGGTAAATACTATTTATATTTTTAGCATCATGTAAACTGGAAAAAAACTTGAAAAATACTTTAGCATCATCAAATAAAAATATGTCTTCTTCTGTACTTGTAAGTTTGGAATTAATTGCCATAGCATTTTATACATTATTTTGTTAATCTGTTGAAATATAGATTAATTTATTTATTCAGTAAATATTGATTGAATACCTACTATATCAGTCCTTGTTCTAGCATAGGATAAAGAAGAGGACAAGACAGACTAGATCCTTGTTCCATGTGAGGAGATAAACAATACACTCATAATTATGGAGTGTCAAAAAAATCATATAAAGTGAATAGAACAAAGTGGTGGAATAAAAAGGAAGGAGGCAGAACTAATAGTGGTGGTATTGGTATTTGAGAGTGGATGGTCATGAAAAGAAACTGAAATGACCAGAAGTAATAATGAGGAGAAAGAATATTCTAGGCAGTGGGAACAAGCAATAGGACCAATTATGGACATGGCAGAAAAACAGAAAGATCAGTGGTATAGCTAGAGTACAGTGAATGTGGAAGAGAGTGAGGTTAGAGAGGAAGACAGAGACTGGACCATGAAGAAGGGCAGAATGACAGGAGAAGGCAGAGAGGTATTTCAAATCTGATTGTGAATAATTTCAAGTCATGGTAAGAAGAATTGTAGAAGATACTCTACTCAGAAAGTATTCTAGTTTTACTCAACCATATGTAACATTTAACCTACTTCTCCTGCTTCTTGGAAATGCTTTCTTCACTTTGCTTTCAGTTACTGCACACTCCTGGTTTATCACTTGCTTCTCAGGCTCCTTTTCTGACTCCTTCTCATTCTCCAGTTTACATTGGACTCAGTTGTCAGACCTCTTCTCTTTTCTATTTACATTCACTTCGTTGATGCTCTCGGTGTCATTGGTTCAAATAATATCTGTACGTGAATGACCACTAAATTTACATCTCTAACTTGTACCTTTCCTCTGCATTCCAAACTTAAATATTCAATTGCCTAATTGACATCTCTGCTTGAATGTTTACTATGTATCTCAAATGCACCCCATGGAAAACCAAGCTCCTAATATGCACTCTCATACCTCTTTTCCCCTCATACTTCCTTATATTAGGTGATAGCAACTCTGACTTTCCAGTTGATCAGACTAAAATGTTTGAAGTCATCCTTGACTCCTCTCTGACCTCTTCTCAGAAGCTGAGCACATCTTGGCTCACTTAATTTTAACATCTCCCCTAAAATACTGAAGCAGAATTCTAACTGGTCTCCTCACCTCACCGCTTGTTTCTCTTCAGATGATTTTTATCACAATAGCCCATGTCCCTCTTAACCCCTGAGTCAGAGCAAGTGTCATCACTGCTCAGCACCTCACTGGGAGTCTACAAGGTCCTCCACAACCTGGCCTATGTCATCTCTCTGGCTCCTGTGATTTCTCTTCCCTGCACTCACTCTTCTTCCTTACTGTTCCCCTGAACTTGAATGCTATTCCCCACAAACTGCCTGCTTGCTGCCTCACCTCCTTCAGGTCTTTAAAAGCACCTTCACAGTTAGGCCTTTTCCCATTACTCTAAAGTTACAACTCTTGCTCCCAAACTCCTTACCCACTTTTCTATTGTTTTTCTCCATAGAATTTATCACTAACATGATATATCATTTACTTTGGGGAAGGTCGTTTATTTTCTGTTTCTCCTCATTAGAATGTAAGTTACATTTGGCAGAGATTTTTATCCTTTTGTCCATCTTTGTTCACTACTATATTTCAAGCAATGTGAATAGTTCCAGGACCATAGTAAGTAGACAATAATATGTGTCAAATTAATTGGTGGGAAGCTATGGAAAATCTTAAACAGAGAGTGGCAAAATCTGACTTGTTTCAAAATGATCATTTTCTCTACTCTGTAAAGAATGACTTAGAGGAGTAGAGTTGGAGTTGAAAATGGAAAAAGATACTATAGAAAGCAAGAGTAGTAGCATTTCAGGTGAAGAATGATGGCTTGGGCTAAGGTGATAGTAGTGAAGATGTAGGGAAGTGGATATGTTCAAGATTTGTTTGTGGGGTTGACTTGATAATATTTACAATTCTATAGTGAGAACACTTCTGATTATTTTTGTACTGAACACAGCTGTATAGATTTGCAACTCTGATTGCTTTTCAGACAAATGCTGATAGATTAAGTGGTATAGGGATGATGAACGGAATGAGTAGGGTGGTGTCTAGATTTTTGAATTGAGTAAGTGGGTAAGTGAAGTTGTCATTCACTGAAGGGATCTAAATGGGGGAAATTTTTATAAATTACTTTTTACTTGAGCTATCTCTTAGATATCAAAATGTAAATGACAAGGAGGAAGTTGGTTTATAAATATATTCTGTAGTGTAGAAAACAATGAAAAAAAAATTGGACATCACCACATGTGGATGGTTTTTAAAACCATTGGGCTAGATAGGCTCATGCAAGAAAAAAAATATAGAGTTGAAAGGAAAGTGAGGACCCCGGGACATTCCTACATTTTGAAATTGAGCAGAGGAATTAAATCCAGCAAAAAAGTTAAGAAGGAACATTTCATAAGTTTAGTATTTATAGTGAGAAAAGACTTATCTGGATTCTAAAGCAGGATTGGGCAATCTACAGCAAATGAAGCAAATCTGGCCTGATGCTGTTTTTAATAGGGCCCATGAGCTAAAAATGATTTTCATAAATGAACTTTTGCAATTGATTTGATAAGGAAAACTACTTTCAATTTAATTTAAGCAAAATATTCCCCCAAAATGAAATTTCGTTTTCTCACTGGTATGCTTGTATTTTTTTCAATTATTTTTATTATATTTTGAATTTTATCAGTAAAATTATTTGTGAAATTTTTTTCCTGTCTTGTTACCTTTGATTATTTTACCTCTTGTCTCACAAAGATTAAAAGCTTAAAATATTTACTATTTTGTCCTTATATAAAAAGTTTGCTGAACTCTAGACTAGTTCTTTCATATTAATGAAAGATAAGCTGAGGCACTGAGATTTTAGATTTCAGGGTTAGTCAAAGGGAGAGTATGACTCAAATTCATGCTTGAATTTCTGTTGTATTCTTGTTCTGATGTTCTATTCTGTTCCTCTGTTGTATACAGAACAACAGCCTGGGAAATATTTATATCTCAAAATAGAAAATAAACTAATCATATCATGGAAATATTCTGTCAATAAAAAGTAAAATAAATGCAACAAAGTGCCAATAGCTGAATACATTCAATTAGAAAGACAGTGTTAATTCAAAGGAAATCATTCTACCTGTTTAAATGAACTATGAGAGAAAGCCATTCATATGACTTATTTTTAAGTTCTTTAAAATAGTGTGAAGGATTATAGTGATTACTCAAATGATTTAATTGCCCAAATAACATGTGGAATCCTAAATGTTTGGGTTCATATTTTTTCTTGCTTGTTTCCCAAACTTAAGAATACTTACTAAGATAATAGTATACTAGGGTACTAATTACTAGGTACTAGGATACTTGGGTAAATTAAGGGATCATTTGGGGCTTGCATATTAGAGTTGGTTTTATTCTTTTTTTTTTTTTACTTATTTTAAATGTCTCCATTCTTCACATACTGAAATCTTAGAAGTTTAGCATAATCACATTTCTCATATACTTATCATTGTTTTTTTTTTAATTATGGTCAAATATACATAAAATAAAATTTACTATCTAAACCATTTCTAAATGTATAATTCAGTAGTGTTAAGTATATTCATAATATTGTGCAACCAATCTTTGGAACTTTTTCGTCTTGTAAAACCGAAACCCTATAGCCATTAAACAACTCCCCATTTCTCCTCTCTAAAACTTTAGCAAATATCATTCTATTTTCTATTTATGAGAATTTGGCTATTCTATATACCTTATGTAAGAGGATCAGAAAGTATATGTCTTTTTATAAATGGCTCATTGCATTAACATAATGCTCTCAAGGTTTACCTATGATGTAGCATGTGTCAGAATTCCTTTTTTAAGGCTGAGCAATATTACATTGTAGGTACATAGCAATTTTTTTACCATTCATTTATTAGTGGATACTTGGGTCACATCTACTCCTTAGCTATTGCGAACAATGCTGCTATGACTGATGGATGTACAACCATTGTTTTTAGAATATGGGTGTCATGTCCTCAACTCTGACTGCTCTCCTCCTTCCACAGGAATTTTTAAACTATTTTTTCATGAGATATGTGACACATGATAGGGATCTTGGAACAGATGAAGAAAAGGCAGCTCTCTTCACCTGGGAAAGTCTAAAAGTCTCTCAGAAAATGTCTCCTCTCATCTTTTTGACTAACATTGGGGGATTCATCCGTGGACCAGTCATTCCAAGCCTGTGATATTGAAGACAGTGGGGCAAGAGAAACAGCATGGGATTAAGAAACATGTGTTTAAGCTAATTGGGCATATTTACATTTAGGCCTGTAGAAAAGGATTGCTGATCCTGCTAATAAATATTTCCTGTGTAGAGTATTTGGCCATAGGTAGGACACAGTCCTGAGAATGTGGCAGGGGGATCAAAAGTTGAACTAAAGAGCATAGAGAGAAATAAAGCTTTAAACATTTATAAGTACAGTAAATTTTATAAGCAAAACTTATAATATGTTATAAGCCTTGATTCAGCTACTAACCAATGACATGACTTGACAAACCACTGAGCTACTCTGAGCCTCCATTTCTCATCTGTAAAATGGAAATAACAATACCCATTTTATAGGCTTATTTTGAGCACTATAATATCTATCGTGTAGCGTGAACTCAAATGATAGCTTTTTTTCTGTTATGATTTTTATAATTGTAAATGATAAGAAGATGATGGCTAAGCTAAGGAAACTTAAAAAAACAAAAAAAGGGGAAACAGAAATATCAATTTGAAAGAACAATTTTAACTTTTAGTAAAAATCAGTCTTTCTAGCTTAACATGCCTGTGTATGGAATCACTGATTTGACAAAATGTATCCATCATTAATGTCTTTTCTTAAGAAACTTTGGATGCTAAACATAGGTACTCTTGAAAAAAAAACATTCCAGATGATGAGTAATTTTGTATTTATAAAGCTGGTGTTTAGACATGAGTGCCATTGGGAGAAATTGTACTTTTCATTCTGTCTGTGCCTGGATTAATGTTACACATCAGAGTCTAATAATCCTCTAAATAAATACCATATGCCTCTGAATGTTGACTTTCTGATTCTATAGCCACTCTTTTTAATGAATTTCAATGCACAACCTAGAGTAAGCATCCTAATCTCTTAAAAACACGTAGTTAAATGATGGACAAAGAAGTTCCTCAAAGTGTTAAGTATTCCAATTAGGCATATACAGTCTGTCTATTTTTAATTTTTCTGACTCAGAAATTCATATTGCTCAAAGAGTACTTTTAAGAAAAATCTAAACACAACTGTGGGATGAGATTTTCCTGGACCTACTGCCCATGTCTCCTCTCCTATGTCCCCATGGCACCAATGTTGCTAACCCTTTGGAAAAACAGAATAAGCAAGAATGACCTCTTTTACCTTTATCAAGATGGGAAGTATCCTTATAGGGAACATTGAGTTACACACTTCAAATCCAATTAATTAGTCTTATCTATATCATTAGCTGTGGGGAGGCTGCTGAGATCACTGGTAAACAGTAGTCTTTTTCAGCATTCTGATTCTGTCTGAGACACTGGAAGATACAGAATAGGACTTCATCTTTGGTGTTTATTCAACATAGATGTGTTGAACACTGGAGCCATGTTTTGTCACTGTGGTGAGACACAATGAGGAGTAGCTTGAAGTCCCATCCCAAGGTTTTGTCATATAAGGGAGAGATGTTCACAATAATAGCTTACATTTACATTGAGCACTTAGTAGAGACACTTGCACATATTTCATAATCTTTACAACAATCCTGTAAGGTTGGTGTTATTAGTCTCCCTCATCCTATAATATTAGGACACCAAGGAGTAGTCCTTGCTCAGGTTCACATAGGAAAGTATAGTGATCCTCTTACACACACACATCTGCCCAAAACAACAACAAAAAAATTGAGGTAAAGGATGATGGATATTATAGAACATGGATAGATTTTCTGAAATGAGAATTCAGAAAAGACATTAGGAAGGCTAATATTTATATAGAATTCTGAAAATTAGGTAATATTTGGATGTGAGAAGAGGAAATTAGGGAAACTTGAAAAGGCTTGTGATTAGGGCCTGTACTGATATATTAGGAGTTGCTCTTTTCAGTTGGAGTATAGTATTACTATGTGAGAGACTGTTGGTGAAGAGACAAGTTGCACCAGCTCATAGGAAACTGTGAAATACAAGATTAAAGAATCATTGCTTTATTTGGTAGGCAATGAGCAGCCAATGAAAAATTCTGAACAGAAAAATATATTTTTAGTGGTTCTTTAGGAAGATTAGCTGCAATGGAATTGGTGGTGAGACAGACTGAAGGTAAGGAAAAGTTAGAATGCTATTGCTGTAGTCTTAGCAAAGAACTATAAAGGCTTAGGCAAGAACATCATCAGTAGAGACAGAGAAAAGAGATGGATTTGAGAAAATGCACACACAGAATTAGCAGGACTGAGCAAAGGGATAGATTTCAGAGAAAGGAGACAGTAGTTCCTAAAGAGTTTTGAAATGAGTCTTGGAAGGGTTTTTATTTGGTAGAAAAGAGAGTGAAACATTCTTAGTGGGGAAAATAGGCAAATCTTGGCTTCTGCCTCTCTCTAGCTATTCTGAGAATACCCATGCTGTAAAATCCTACACTGGCACTGACTTTCATTTCTGCCATATTGATCTTGACGTTCCTCAAAAAAACAACTATATACAGTGGGCAACCATTAAATTCTTAATATCTTTCAAATGAAGAACTGTGAATTGCTGATACTTATACATTCATGCTTCCTACATTCCTGGAAACAGTTTCCAAAGCTGAATCAATGTTGCTGTTCTCTATTTTTTTTCTTTTATTAAAATCAGAAAAGTCTTTTAAAATAACTACTGATTCAGACACTTTAAAGAATTAAAACATTTTAAGTGTTTTCTCTCAGATTAACACTGTACTACTTTTGGAAGTTAAAAGAAATCATATAATTAAGGATATTTGTCCTACACAGATTGCTGTTATAAAATCATCTTTGTATATATAAAACTTCTCATAATTGGGAAAACACTCACACGGTAGCCACCTGGTTAGAGTCCAGAACATACAGGCATATAAAAGCTATTTTATATATTTTACATTTTTTATAACATCTATTACTTGTGGTTAGTGATCTTTCATTGCTTTTAATTTGTGGACACTTTCTAACCACCACTTGTGAGTCTTCAGGGAGCAAAGTCCTTCACAGAAACATTTATTTACCACTGTGAAGACCATGAGGATACAGAGACAATTCATTATTTATTCTGTGTTTAACAGCATCCTTTGAGAGTCGAGCAAGGCTTTCAAAATGTAAAACCAATGGAGAAAATAATCCCAAATCCAACAAACCTCCTGGAGTTCTGTAGAGAATGGAACAATGGGGCTGTTTCTAAACACATACAGTCTAGGAGGTACTTCACAGTATATTTGACAATATAATGGCCTTGAAACAATGTTATGCAAGGAAAATAAAGTAAAACTCTAAAATATAAAGGCCATTGGGGTGTCTTTCTTATGCAAGGTAGAATTATTTACTTAATCTTTCCTCTGTGTTCCTGCAATACAAACTTATTGACAGGCCTAGCCAAGTTAATTCTTTCATTTCTAAACACAGAACACAGGAAGATATTTTACCTTTCCAAATTCTAGTCTTCCCATATGTAAATAGAAGAAAATGACTCCTGACTGACTGACATATATCCCAGGGTACTGTGAAGGTGAGAACCCACATGAAATAATGTATGTGAAAATGTTTTATAAACTGTAATATAGTACATATAAGCAAGACATTATCTTGAAATAGAGACACTAATACTCTTCCTCTTCTACTTTATAAAGATGTTGTAAAGAGAAAAAGTAACACATATTAAGCACTGAGGGCTTGTAAAGAAAAATATGTACATGAAAGACATTATTATATTTTTGCCTTATGATTAATTATATTACAATAATTTTTCAGAAAACATTTGTTTAGATTCTGAATCTGTGGTGGTTGGGGGGAAATTCCAACAGCTAAAGCGTTGGATTAATTTTCTTCTGACTCAAACAGATGATAAAAATCTGGGAAAAGATACCTCAATAAGTTGAAGGTCAACCTGAATTATGGTTAGGTTATATCTGTAAAAGAAGATATTTAACTATATATTCCTTGGGTATCTTTATGGCTTGAAAAATCTGAAAAATTTTTTTTTTCTAAATGAAAGGCCAGAACTCAGACCTTCATCCCTGAACTTGTTAAAAACATGCTTCTTCAAACTAGAGTGCTTTGTTGAATCTGAAAATCATCCAAATATTTAATAATGGACCAAAGTTTGTTCCTATGATCTGCCCCTTTAAAATTTTTCTATTCTACTTTCTCCCAACACAAACACATTCAGTGCCAAGGGATTCAGAACAAAACAACTTTAATAATTATGTTTTTTATATTTTTATTGATTCATTCTTCAATTAAAGGAAAATAGCTGGATTATATACTGTCAAATATGTCAACTCCATTGATTTTTAGATCAAGGCAAAGCACAATGTCACAGTCAAAAATATTGTTAGTTTCTCCCTTACATTCTAAATTACATTACCTTGAAAAAACATTGGCATAAAGTAGGTGTTCAAAAACCCCCTGGAATTCCTAAGGAAGATAAAATTGGCTCAAAACAAAGATATTGCATTGTTTCAAACATAAAGAGTTTATGTAAATCAACCCGTAGACTGATTCTTTACAATGACTACCAGAAGGGGCACAGGAAGTTAATTGTATGTATTTTAGAGTTATAAAAGACTGTCACTAAAACACTTTAGGCTAAGAAAGCATTATTTACTGTATCTTTCATTAATATAGACTCTCTAATTTTCTAAAATATTAATAAAAAATAACAAATAAAACTTTGGATGTTTAATTGTGATATCACTATTTGGCCAATGATCATGAATTAATTGTAGGACAATATTTTAGAATAGTAATCCTGTCATTCATCAATGAAGGCAGCAGCTAGACTATTTGAAACTCACACAAAAATATTCATATAATAAAGTAATCAAATTCTGACTTTTAAATCCAAAAGCCTAACCATGGTCATAAGACAAAAACTGGGAATACTACCAGAGGAATAAATACAAACTCATCCTCTGTCCCCCTGACCTCTCCTTAGAGGGTAACTTGAACTAGGGAAGAGAGAGGGGAAAGAAGATACTTCAAAAGGATAGTAGCTCTGTGCTCTACCTCCGTCTCACAGTTCAAGACTTAGGGGAGGGCACAAAAGAAAGGTATGGGAGACCAGAGGGCAGAAAAAGCCATGTCTTCCTTCCCAGAAGAGCCTGGAGGTGACTGTGTTGAATCTAAGAAGAAGGGTTTCACTCTCTCACAGAGTTCCCTGCATCTAGGCTTGGGGAGAAAGCAGTAGAATGATTCCCTTGTACCCGACAGCAGCAAGGGATTGTGAAGGGTCTTAGAGTACCTCTGCAAAATATTTGCAGTCTCAGAGTGGAAGAGAAGTAGCAGAAAATTCCGATATCACTAAGAGTACCACTAAATTCAATAAGAGAGCTGGTGGGCATGAATGAATCTTTCTATTAGAAATAGAATAGGATAATATTCTCTACACTTGTCAAAACCCTTGGGTGCTCTACAAGTCTTTCAGTTCTAGATGTACCCTAGTGAGTGGGAATAGAAATTGAGGTGATGTTTCCATCATCTGGTGGTATAAGAGCTTGCAATATTCACAGAAATAAAAATAAAGAGAATTTTTATACCTGCTCCTTACTCCAAATCTGCACAGGGTAAATTAGATTTCTCACGATAAACGAGGGAATGTGTAAGCCCCGGGCCTTTCCAGAAATGCTCCCTAGTCTTAGTTTTCTTTGGGTTTGATTCTCTATAGCTCCCGGCCAAATCACTTTCTCTTTTCTGTTACCTAGAAGTCTGTCTAGCTCAAGCAAGCATATTCAACACAACTTTCTTCTCTTCATGATGGCTTACATGACAGCTTCTTTTTGATTGCATCTACTCAGGTACAACTTTTAATGTAGATTAATAGTTTAATGCTTTTTTCAAGGCACCATATCACCTTCACTAAATGGAAAACTCAAATATGAGGCTAGAGACTGCCATCATATGATTATTTAAATAGCTTATACACCCTGCCTTCAGAACTTTCTCTACATTGATTGACCGGGTTTGTGCCCAAGCATGAGTAGTTACGCTCAACATACCAGCATGTCTTTAAGGGTTGTACTGAAAACTTTTGTGCTTCCTCTTCTTCCTTCCTCCATCTACAACTCCAGTGCATATAGCTGTCACATTCCAGCTCATCAACACACCTCTCTACTACAGTCTGCTATCTTCAGACACTAAGCTTCCTTATATAACTTCTTTGTGACAAACCATTAAGCCTTTTTCTTGATGAAAACAATATTCATTTTTTAATTGCTTATTCCAACTGTCTGGCTTAGAGGAATCTCTTAGGAGAACTCTTAAGAGTAAAAATAAAGTCTTACTCCTGTAAGATGAGTGAGGTACAGTGTTTCCTTGAGCTACCAAATTGTACTAGTTAACCAAAAATGGCCTCTTCAATTTTTAAGCGGTCAATTTAAACCACACCCTGTAAAAGGGACCATACCATGTAACTTGACTAAACTTTGAGAGTGTGTCTATAATTAGAATACTGTACTGAGATGGCTTGCTGGCATGTTGTCATTTGTGCATACTGAATACATTTCCATAAAATTGTTTCAGTTAATCCTCTTTCGGGATCCATCGTGGGGGGTCTACAATTCACTGATCTTGTATTTCCCTACTACTCAGCCTCTGTGAGTGCAAGCACATTGCTGAACTCTTCTGAGAAACATGAGTGTTCCGCCCATTGCTTTTTCCTGTGTGTGTGTGTGTGTGTGTTTGTGCGTGCGCGTGTGCAAGTGCACTCGTGCATGCAAGAACACATAGGGGGAGATGGGAGTATCAAAAAAAACAAAAAGGAAATCTAAGTGTTATTTTAAGCATCAAAGCTGAGCTCCAAATATAGCTTTTTCTCAGTGTGGTGTGATCTACAACCAAGAATGCCAGAACATTTTAAATGCAGTGCATAAAAAACAATTAATTATATCATTTAAAAACTTTTACACCCACTACTATTTCACCTTGCCCTTGCCCTTGGTCACACTGGCCACTGCATTATCACAAGGGTCGAAAAAAACTCTATGAAGGGCCCGATAGATAGTAAGTAGTTTAGGCTTTGTGGGCCATAAGGTCTCTGCTGCAACTACTCAACTCTGCATTCGAACCTTGGAACCAGCCAAAAACAATATGCACATGGCTGTGCTCCAATAAAACTTGATTTGTGGGTATCAAAATTTGAATTTCATATCTTTTTCATGTGTCACAAAATATTCTTTAGTTTCTCTTTAAAGCTGTTTAGAGAAACCATTCTGAGCTTTCAGGGTATACAAAAGCAGGGAGCAGACTGGGTCTGGCTTGTAGGCTGTGGTTTGCAGACCCCATTTTATCACCATTTGATATAGGATGTCCTAGTCACTTTCTTGGCTCTGGAAAAACAACAACTGTTTGTTGTATTGCTTCAACTTGACTACTCTTTCTGGCCACAGCCAAACATCATGTAGAGGAGGAGTTTTCATTCATCTCTCAAATGCTTCCATTTCTTATGTCAGCAGCTTCTATGATGCAGCAGAAAGTTCTAAGTTACTTACAGCCTGTGCATGTGCCCCTTGGGTGTCCCAGACACCAAATTTGATTATTACCACACGGTTCCAATGTAATTTACACAGGCCAATTCTTTGGCCATCTATAAAAAGCTTCCTCTGTCTTTCTCTGTGGGTAAATTCAGTAGTAGAAATAGGCAGGTCTTTGCTCTCAGGAGACAAACCCATAGGGCACTTTGGCCATCGGGGCTCTTGTTGCAGAGATGCCAAACCGCAGCTGTGAAGGGAGAACTCTGCAGCAGCCCAGGAAATGGCCCAGCTGGAGAAGGATGCCAAGAAGTGAGACAGCTCTGGAACAGGCCAGGCCTCAGAGGAGGGTGAGCAGCTGGCATAAGCACCCTCTTTGAACTTGCTAGTATCATGTGAAACTTCATGGCTCCGTGACTTAGCCTGAACTCACGTTCCCTTCCTCAGTGATCCATTCGACTGTCTACTCTTCCAGCATTCTTAATGCTAACTAGAAAAATGGGGTGCTCTGGGTTCTAAATTATCTTTTACTCTCTTGGTCCTGGAGAAGGAAGTGTTTATCCTGTGGAGACACAGGAATCTTAGCCTTAAACATCACTTCATCCTAGAAATCTTTCCCAGTTGGTTTTCCACTCTTATTCCTGCTTCCTCCTCTCTGTACCCACAGAATAATATTATATGTATCTCTATTTGGCCTTTGCATCACTCTGATTTGTAATATTTATACTTTTTTGTGAATGTCTCATTTAGATTTTTAAAATGTAGGGGCAAAAATAGCAATTTATAATCCTTGTATCATCCATCAACCTGCATACTGTGAATCCTCCATTAGTACATTTAATTGGTAAAATGAGCAGAAAGCATTTCAGAAGATGCTAATGAATGGTAGGCTACTACTGCTTTGATTCACGTATTTGCTGTCCCTCAGATAATCCCTTATATCTGCTTTCCTTTTATATTATTCTTCTGATGCACTCTTTATTGCTGGACATGAGAGTGATCTGGCTGCAACAACTATCACCCCACTCATCTTCAGCATCAGTGTGGTAGGTCTGGATATTAGGATTTGCCATCTTTTACCTTTTTCTTCACCCATTGTCTCTATCAACAAAATATTACTTGTACACTCTCATATACAAGTATACATATTGACACATATATTTCATTTATATAAATTACCTATTTCCATTTTAGAACCATAAAAATTAGCATAATTATATCACAAGAAAAAAATCACTGCAAACATTTTAACACCAAAATTTTGATCCTGATGCAGACATTATTTATAATTCTCTTCTCAAAATATTTATTAATGTACTGTTTTTGAAGAGATCTATAGATTATATTTATATATCCAGTCAGCTAGTCCAGAATTTTTACTGATGGTATTTAAAATCATTTTAAGTGATACTTGGATGAATTTGTTTTCTTATAGGTGTATTTATTTTATTTATAGCAAGGAATATTGGCTTTTAATATATATTAATGATAATTATTTTTATTAAGGATATTAACTTAGGTAAAAGAAGTGAGTTGATTTATGTGGACATGGCAAAAGTCAGGGTAGTAATGTTAATAATTTAAGTCTGAGAGGCACTTTCAGTTCATTATTGTACAAGTCATTTTGCTAGACACTGGGAGTGTCAAAAATGATGAAGACAGGGATCCATCTAGTAAAGCACTAATGAATTTTGTTACTAATACATTGTAAAACAGGTGCATGCTTATGCTTTCTGTGGATAATATTTAATTTCTGCTATGAAAAAGAAAAAATATAAGCTGGGTATTATAATAATCAATGCAGCCTAAGTATAGTAATTTGCACCAGTCTGGGATTAGTTTTGTTTTTGATTAAATAGCTCAAGCATGGCTTATGCATGATTCTGTCATGAAATTTTAAGGGTGCAATTATGGCAAGGGATGTCTATGGTCTGGGTACTATGATCTACTAGTTCTTCAATGTTATGAAATTGTGGCTTACTAAAGTAAGGAGAAATAGGCTGTAGACTGGGTTATACTGAAGACATAAGTAGTGAAGTTGGCAATCACATGGTTAAGAACTACCGGCACCTATGGGGTTTTTGGTCTTTTTGAGGAAGTAGAGAAGGGGCGGAGAAACTGAAGTCATGAATTGGCTTTAAAATCAATTTATTGTAAAATTATGCATCCACTATGACAAAAAATATGGTGTTTCCTTTAAAAAAATGGTATTCCCATATGAACCAACAATTCCAGTTTAGGTATATGCCTCAAATGAATTAAAGCAGGGACTTAAACAAATATTTGTACTTCCATGTTTATGGCAGCATTATTCACTGTAGCCAAAAAGTAGAAGTAATCCAAGTGTCAATTGACAGATGAATAGATGAATATATAAAATGTGTTATATATACATACAGTGGAACATTATGCAATATTAAAAGGAAGGACATTCTGATACATGTTACAACATGGAGAAAACTTCATGACATTACACTAAGAGAAATGTCAGTCAACAGAAGGACACATACTATATGGTTTCACTTAAGTGAGGTATCCAGAGTAATCAAATTCATGAAGCAGAAATTATAATTGTGGTTGCCAGGGACTGAAGGAAAGAAAGAATGGGCAGATGGGTCTAAGGTTTTAGTTTGAGAAGATAAAAGATGTTATGGAGATTGATGACAGTGATGGTTGTACAACAATGCGAATGTACTTAATGTCACTAAACTGTACAGTTAAAATAGTTAAAATGACAAATTTATGTTATATATATCTTGCTACAATTTTTAAAAAAGGAAAAACAATCTATTTCTGTTTGGATTCTTCTTCTTATACTGATCATAGATCTGTCCTGTTCTTTATGTGTGAACACAGCCTGTGTCAGGGGCCCACACTGTATAGCAGCCCAATTGCAATGCATGTATACAGTGATGGGGTCATGTTCCAGATTGTGTTTTATTATTATTATTATTATTATTATTATTATTATTATTATTATTTTATAATAATTCCATACTGAGGCCTTTGCTTCCAGGCAGCCATACTCATGCTGGAATTCACTTCCTTAAAATAGACAGTTCCACCACAGCACAAGTGGCACATTTTGTATTTGATATCCAGAATGTTGTGGGCCATAGTTTAACCAGCAAACACTGGTGGAGTTCAATAAAATTATCCAAAGGCAAAAGTTCTGCTAAGTAGTATATCCTCACCTCTACCATCAGTGTTTCCTGTAGGCCTTAGTTTCCTTCTCCATGAAATGGGCCAAGCACTGTGGATATAAATTTGTCCAAATTAAACCCTAATGAACAGGAAGTATACAGGCAAAGCAATTCGTTGGAAAAAGGATGATGCTCCCTTCACTCCTTATACAGTCTGGTTTATAATTTGCATTGGGGTTTATCTAGCACAAAAAAGACCAATCTTCCCATTAACATTACTGATAAAGGCAGTCTGCACACCACTAAACATGGTAGTGGTTAGGCACACAGACTAAAATCAATCAGCCTGTGTGACACACCCAGTTTTACCACTAACTGTATGATCTCAGGCCATATTATATAACCTTAGTTTTCTTATTTGTGAAATAGGATGATAATAATGGTATTTACTTCATAGGGTTACTGTGAAGATTTAAATGAGTTTATATTTATAAATCACATAGTAGAGGTTGGCATCTAGTGTGGACTATATGAATATTCACTATTATTATCAGCTACTGCATCTGTGGATAAATTCTTCAAGGCCTGATGTGATGGAGAGTACACTTATTAGAGCTTAATTGTTGGGCAATTTGTATTCCAGTTCAGGTTCAGCCATTTATTTACTGTGTGACCTTGAGCCAGTCACTGAAACTTTTGAGTTTTATTTTCATCACTATTAGGATTAGTAATAGAGAAAACTATCTTTTTCAGTCTCTTGACATGTAACTATATGCAAGTAAGTTATAAAGGTTATAGTGTTTCTGTTAGAATTATTATTATAGCTTTCATTTTTGCTCCCTTTCAAATTAGAACTAAGACAAAAAGAAAACTTTCTATTTAAAAAATAATGGTTATTTACATGATAAAAGTGGTATATATACTTAATGTACAAGTATATAAAGAAAAAAATTATTTTAAAAATCAATCATTGTATCCCTTTGAAAAAGACATCATTAACATTATAATCTTTCTTACATGTTATAAAACATATAGCTTTTTTCTTTTTTCTGGGGCAAGATCTCAGCTGGAGAATCTTGTGTATGAGAAAAATTAAATAAGCTTCATCTTTTTATGCTTAATTTTGTATAAGAGATAGATTTTTTATGTTTGAACTTTATTTCTACATGAAGAAAATGGTAATAATTTGGTTATGTTTACAATGTCATTTGAAAACTTTCAAATTTGTATAAGTTCTTGTATGCCACAATATTTAAAATGGCTTTAAAGTACTTTATTTCACTAATGCTATGTAAATGTAGGCAAGAAAGATAATGATTATAAATGTCAACAGTGTTTGAATGATGTATGTTAACAAGAATAAACAATATAGGTGCTTTCTCAAAGTCAGACTATTTCTGTACATGAGAGCAATCAGTCAAAATCAATTTTTAGTTCTGGAGAACTAAGTAGTTTATGTTAGCAATGGTTTACCACAGCTGGTAAGTGATAGTGGCTACAATGCCCTCACGAGTACCGTTCAATTTCTGCTGGCTATTTAAATTGCTATTGGGCTGAGAAGGTCTTGGATAAGGCAGGAGGACATGGAAGATGCTTGGTGACTTTCTGCCTTTTCCCATTAACATAGTACCGGTTCTTGGAAAAATTGACAGTTGATGCTCTTTGTCATTTGTTGTCTCTCAGTGCTCCACTATCCTCTTTTATCCTCTCTTCCCTAATTGCCACCCCTATTGCCGAAAGTCATAGATGTTTCATTTTATGCATGATGATTATCCACAATATATAGAAGCATTAACCATTTTTATGAGTCATTAATTTTTGGTATTATTTTAATCAGAAACTAAAAGCATTTCTTTTACTATAACAGAAAATTATGCTTTTATTCTGAGTAAGCAGTAATGTATTTGATCCCCTGCCTCATATAAAATGGCCTGACTGGTGGTGGTAAGTGAAACATCCTCTTGGTGTCCCTACTGTCCTTAGAAGGAGAATGGCAGCATTCATTCACTGAGCTGCCGCAGAAGAGAAGGTAGAGATTAGAAGCAATGGAGAACCTATTTAAGGCCACAGATGTGCCTAGCAATAAATACTTTTCTCCAAACATCTACTTTTTCTGGCCAGCAATAGACTGAAGACTGCGAAATGGAGGCTCTTCTAATTTGAATGCTATTTGTGTATTCGAGGTAATGGGATGATTAACGTATATTTCTGAGAACCTTACATGGCATATGGGAGACAAAGAAACCTGCTTTGCTTGTCCCAAACCATCTCTTGAAAGCTTTTGCTCAGTTCAGTTGGAGCGCTTAGGTCAAACAAATACAAAATTAAGAAAATATTCAGAGAACTAGTGGGTGGCAGAGCAGTTGGAAGGACTGGAAAGGGCTCAGTATTTGCTTTATTTCCTCTGAGCTCATTACTTGCTCTGAGCAGTTTAGCCAAGAAGGGAAGATAAACACTATTTAGTTAATAAGTCCGGTAAGAACTCCATAGAATGTATTTTTTGATTTACCATTGTGTGGTTGGAAAAAGCACAATATCCTCTTTGCTTGTATTTTTTTCCAAACCAGCTTTGAAGTTGATGAATAATTTAGAGTGCAAATGAATGGTGAGAATTTGTTTTTTCACATCTTTCTCAGGTTAATATGAAATGTGTGTGAGACACGTTATAGGAAAATGGAATATTACTTGGGCCTCATCAGTTAATGCAATTTTAGATCAAATGAAAATATTTCCTGGCTCAATATTTGTAGCCCCAAACTGATTTTTTTTTCTTTTTAATTAGCAGGAAGGATCATGTCTGTATTTTTTGTTTCTGCAGTGCCCCAGATTGACCCTCGTGATTCATTTCACCGGCTTTGGTTCCTACCAACAAATAAATCTCTTTAAGAGAGGTTAAATACAATATTTGGATAAACTGATTTTATTCACATAGCTGAGCAATGGAACATCCTCAGTTTATGCATCTTAATATCAAATGCAAATTTTCTGATTCAATTGACCTAAAACTTATGTGTGGGACTAGGGGTGAGAAGAGAAGGACAAGGCCAAGGGAAGACAGAGGAGGAAGATATTGACAGAGTTTTCATTTAGGATTAATGAACAAATTTAGCAATAACTATGTTATGAGAATAAATAGCAATCCGTAAGTAGCAAGTCTGAAATGTTTTATGTTATCTTTCAAAAAGGGAATTACTATATTCATTGTCTGTAAGGCATTTTAATATGCACATTGAAAGATTTGTCTGGGTCATCTGGATGCTCTGGTCCCCAACATGGCTGACTGTGTAAATTAGTAAAAAGAATAGTAAACTTTGGGGTCAGTAGGGTGAAATTTATCCCTATATGAAAATGTCTCATCCACATTAAACCTATTTCTTTTTGAACAAATTCAAAATATGTAAAATTTAAACATATGAGTATTAGCCAGGGACTTCATCCTCAGTCACTCTTAGTCACTAATAAAGTCACTATCTCCATAATAGGACAATATCACTAGTAATTATAGCTGACTCTAAAGAAATCTTTATGTGTCAGTAAAATTTTTGTGAGCATTTTGTTTACCAGTTACGTAGCTCAAATTAGATGGCTCATTTTAAAAATCTGTTCCTATGGGAAGTAACAAACTTTCAATATTAGATAAAAGTATAGAAAAGTTGAAAACTTATTTGGCTGTTTATTGTTGATGTTTTCTCCATTTCAGTGTACTTCTCAACTGTACAAAACTAATAACAATGCATCATTGCTACAGACATTACCTTGAAGGAAAAAGCATTCCACAATGAGTAGATATGGCTGTGGGAAATGATCGTTTCATAGCTTATTTGGGGTAAAAAATAATGTTGTAAAGAAAGGCTTATTTGTGTTAATTGAAAACACCATGGTGCCCACGTTTCTGCCGAATGGTGCACTATCTCAAACAAATAGTAACAAAGAAACAAAACTAATTTAATAACACATAGAACACTTATGTTAGAGAGCAAAGCACTAGGACCTAACAAACCAAATGAAAGTTATTTTTGGAGCACCCAACAGTTAACAACTGGCATGCATTAAAAACATAGTTGCCAAAACTTTGGTACTAAAGAAGAACTTGGAGTTGTAAACAGACTGTAAAAATCTACAGATATTTGTAAGGAACTTAATACAATGACATGAACAACACTGACCTAGGTGGAGAAAGAGTAGCATAGGAAAAATAGTGAAAAAACAAGAAAGGAGCTTCAGGAAAAGAACAATGAAGAATGAGAAGTTAGATGAGAATAGACACCTTTCTTTTAGTCACATCAGAGTAGTCTATACTTTCCTAGAAGATAGAATTAAAAATTCTTATCAAAACCCAATACATATTATATTTTGCTTTAGAGAGACATTAGGTAATGGTGCAGTAAATTACATGAACAGCACACCATTGATGCTCATGTGGAATGTGTAAAAACTTTCAAAAATACCCATTTTTCAAGGAGACACATCTGTACAAGCTCCTGGCTTTTGTTACACTATGGGCTTTTTGTGAATGGAGGAATGAGTAATAAACTACAAAGCCATCCTGAGGAGCAGGTTCTGGGCACCTAACAGCCTTACTCCTGGTTTTCAGGATATGCTATTCAGATTATCCCCCAGCAAAATCAAGTGACCATGTCCTAAAACTTATGCTGCTCGTGAGCAGTAAATTATCTCAATGTTCAGTTGTAAAAAACCAAAGACTCCTTGTGGTTTTCATATAACAGCATGAGGTCAGTTCTCAAAAATTCATTGTGTTGTTTTTATAAAGTTATGATTTAAAAGAGCTTAGATTTTATTGCCTCTAGATAGCAATTTGACAATAGTCTTCAAACTTTAAAAACTTTCATATAATTGAATCTAAGAATTTACCGTCATAGGTATGCTCAATATTTAACTCTTAAGAATGCTTGTGTTATTGTTGAATGCAATATAGATAAATCAGAAATAAAAAACCTAAGTGTCCCCTCTGGTTTTATAATCATACTACATTTGCTCAATGGGATATATACATTCTATAAATGAAATCTTTAAATAAAACTTAATAGCCTAGAGAATGTTCATGAGCGATATGGTTATATTTGAGTGGGGAGCTGATTAGAGATAGTTTATTTGTTGTCTCTGTGATTTTCCACACTATTATAAAAATATATTACTATGTAGTTAAAATATAAAAGATATTAACAAAAATGTTATTTTTTCAGAATGTGCAGACCAGTGGGACGGTATCTTGTCATAGAATTTTTCCTTCATTTAATTTATTCTTCTCTTCATGTAGCATGTTATGCTAGTAAAGCCAATGGTGATAAAATGTAAATGCTCAGGCTTACTGAATCAGAACCTCCAGAGGCAGAGCCTGGTGCCCAGATCAGCATTTGACAGCCAACTTAAAATCTCTTTAAGGAAAGAGCTATGCAATACACACACAAATACAATGAAACTAGATGGCTGGATTGAGGAAAGTACTATGGGAACTAAATTATAAGTCATTTGAAAAGGTGGAGTTACTAAGAATTAAAGCCCCACCCTAAGCAAAACTGAGGGATCATTTGCCCTTTTTTTCTTTCTGTGATTTGTGCTTTCTTCAAAGTTCCAATGTTAGTGATACTTTTCTGCTGTTTTAATCTGCTATCCACAACTTACTACTTAGTGTAAATTTAATTCCAGCTATATTATTCCTATTAGAAAACTTGAATTTTAAGCTTCATCTCTACCCTGGAAATGAAAGAATTTTTCTTCTCCTAAGTCTTTAGCAAGCAGATGATGGCTGAGAATGCTGAGGGGTAGAGAAAGATGGCTAAATAATTATTTTAAATCCATCAGAGAACTATGACCTACTCAATCAGTCAGCTGGGAAGATAGCTAATGAACTTACAGCTTTTTCAACTTTACAAAATATTTCTTTTCTGACTGCCTGCCTCCCTTCAAAATAAGTCCCTCTGTTATTCAAGTTTTAAATTATAAATACAAGAATCAGGTAAGTTATGGAATATCCTGGGTATTCAAGGCTTTAAACATTTGTATATTCAGCTGTTTTGATACTGTCCAGGAAGCCTGTGAAGTACAGACATTTGTAACTGTGTGGAGGCACTAATCTGAGCCTTGAGATCTTAAAAGGCTGTTTTATAGGAGCAATGTTTTAAGGTAGACTAGTTGACCACCCAGAAACAACATTTCAATATGGTCTTGTATTTTTTTCTCATCTTTAAATATGCAGCAGTTCTCAGGAAATTTTGTTCCTCAAGAAAATTGCCATCAAGTGGAAGGTAAAACAAATATAATTGAAAACTTTGCAGAATATTCTTTTTCTGACTGCCTTTCTTCAAAATAAGTTATTCGGTTATTCCCTAACCGAGAAATTTAATTTAACAAATGTTTATGTAATACTCACTGTGTGTCATTCTCTGTCCTCAAAAGTTTGCAAATTTTAACATGTTTAATTTTCATGACAGTGCTTTGTATTAAGTGCAGTATTGCTCTATAGGAAACTGGGACAGACATGTCAGGTATGTTTTCTAGGTCAGTTTTCTAGTAAATGGGAAAGATAGGGTTTGCATTCATGCACTCTGGCTGCAGAGTTCCTGCTTTTAGGCACTTTATTATGTGGCCTCTCATACTATTATACTTCTGCTTTTTTGATTAAAAGTGAAGTCACTGAATCATCAAGAGTAGGCTACAAGATGCTATAGTAGCTAATGACCTCAATAATCTCAGCAGCTTGCAACTTCAAAGATTTATTTCATATTCCTGTCCTTTGTACTTTGCAGGGTGGCTGCAACTGTGCTCCATGTTTTCTTCACTTTGAGTCCTAGGTTGACGGAGCAACTTTCATCTGGGACATTGTTCAGTCATCGTAGCAGAAGGAAAAGAAACATAGCAAACCACATCTTGGTGCTTAAAGTTCTGGGAAATAATTTATGCCACTTTCTCCCACATTTCACTGGCCAAAAAATTTCACAAGACAAAGCCTGCTGTCAATAAGACTGGAATTAAAATTCTCCCTAAGGGAGGGTATCAAACATTTATGAACAGACTATCACAGTATCAATTATTTATTATAATTATAATGCTATATTTGTTATTATTATTAGTTTCCTTTATTCAATTTTAAGCTTCTCAGCTCCATTATTCATCACTTTATATTCAGCGCCTCATATAGTATTTGGCATCTAATAGGCAAACCACATATATATTGAATGGATGAATGAATGCACGTACTCATTGTTAGTAGCCAGGGTTGAGGTTGGTAAAAGTACAAACTTTGGTATGTGAAAAACAGTAGACTCCACTCTCAATTCTTTCCTTAAATTATTGTGAAATCTGGCAAATTTACCTTAATAAGCCTCAGTTTTCTCATTTTTTAAAATAAAGATAATAATAGTGCTTACCTCGTAGAGCTGTTGCAATGATTAAGTGAAATAATATTTTCCAATAGTGGCCAAGGTAACTGTTATCTTTTTTTACTATATATTACCTGATTTAATATTCTGTTCTGTTAAATATAATATACACTATTATTATGAACCACAAAGAAAGAAGAAAGTTGCTAATTAAATAATTACAGAACACCTTCAAGTTGGACTCAATTTCAGAGATGTTAAAATGTTAAAAAGTATGCATTTTTAAAATTAATGATATTTATATACTAGAAATTGAATGCTTATACAAATACTTTTGTCCTAATGAAGCTGGTGATTCATGAATGGCCAAATTATACTAGAGATAGAGATTTTTTTAAAAAAATCTAACTCTAGTGCAGAAGACAATGTGAGTTGCTTATGCAATGGCCACGCCTCTAGCTTTGACTCCTACTTTCTGGATTAATCCTGATTATGTTCTGGTCTTTACATGGTACCCAGAGAAAGAGACAAACTCTACTTTCTAGTCTTAGGGAGTTAATCATAAATTTAATTTAATCATGTCTTCCCTTTTCTAATGACTGGTTTAAAAATAGTTTTCTTATCTAATTCTAGCAAATTGGACCTGAGAGAAAGTCTCCTTTTTTCCTTCTGGGAAAGTTTTCCATCCTAATTTAAAGACCCTCATATGAGGCAATGACTCTCTTATTTGCTGGACAGAGGTATATGCATTTGTGGTACCTGGAATTATTGCAGTTCTATTGTAACAAACTGGAAAGAAGAGTTGAGATTTATAGGTAAAAACCCTCAGTTCTAAAAATAAGAATAGTCATTTGTTCTAAAAAGTAAATGTATGAAATGTGACTTTATAGTTATAAGGCTGGGTTTCATGGGGGGAAACCCCAATATAATCCTTTGCATTTGTTCTCATATTTTCCCCCATTTTTATTTTTTACTTCTTAAAAAAATAAGAATCTGGTTATATGGAGAATTTTTAGAGTATCTGCTAAAGTAGATGCTTGAGCTCCTTTAATCCATGAGACCATACCGAAGAAATCTGAATGGCATCGGTTAAATGTTGGTAAAGATGCTAAAGATTTTTCAGGTTTAAGGTTTTAGTTTTGCTATTGTTTGGAGATATTCTCAGTTAGGTTGAAGGAAAAATTTAACAATAATAACAAATATTCGTGATACAGTTATTAGAAAAATAATAATTAAATTTTTTCATGCCCTGACTATGCGCCAGGTGCTTGACATAGCTTTTTTTCCCTACATTTTAAATTTTTTAAAAATCAGTTTCAAACTTGAAGAAAAGTTGCAAAAATAGAACAAAAAACTCTCACATACCCTTTGTTCAGAGACCTCATTCAAATTTCACCAATTATTGCAGTTATACCCTAGCAAAGAATTCAATCCAGAGATGAGAGTTTTGTACCTGCTCTTCATGTCTTTCTAGTCTCTTTCAACTTGCAACAATTCCAAAATCTTTTCTTCATTTTCATGACCTGGGAGTTCTTGAAAGTTATAGACCAGTTGTTTTGTAGTACATCCTTCAAGTTGGGTTTGTGTCATGTTTCCTCATGATTAGAACCAACAGCTGAGATGTTTCAACTACATCCTTTTGAGTGGCACATGATTTACTAGCAATATTAACTCTGATCACTTGATTAAGAAGATGTCTGCCAAGTTTCTCCACTGTAAAGTCACATTTCTTCCTGTATAATTAATAACTATTTTGTAGGAAGATACTTCCATTCCTCACCTCATGTGTGTCCTTAAGATATAACATCATTAATTTTTTTTCTGAATTGTTATTCTAATCATGACCAAATGGTGATTTTTTTACTACCATATTTTCTTCCATATTTATTATTAGTTGGCTTTCTATAATTAGGAAGAGCTTTCTCATACATTCATTTATTCATTATTTTTGTTTATGTAAATGTTTGCTTGCTTATTTGTTTATATCCCTGTGGACTCATGAATACCTATGTTATTCAATGTGTTATAATTTACTACTATAATGATTTATTCTGATGATCAAAGATTATCCCAGATTATACTAGTTGGAGCTCCTTCAAGTTATTTTCTATATTATTTTGACAAGTCTTCATCATTCTTTGATTATTTATTACTTTCTGGTATAGCAAGAACTTCTAGGCTCATCCTGTTTTTTCCCCTACCCGAGGCCTAGACTCAGCCAGTTCTCTAAGGAGTCCTGGTTCTTTTCTGTAGAGAATGGTGCTTGAAAACCAAGATCTAGACATTAGGTATGCTCATTGCTCTTATGATATTGGTGCTCTCAGGCTCTTTCAGGCCACTGAGCTAGGAAACATATTCATGTGTGTATACATATGGATATGTGTATACATGTATGCATACTGTCTTTCTCATTTGGGTTGTTATAACAGAATATCAGAGACTGGGTAGCTAATAAACAATAGAAATTTATTTCTCACAGTTCTGGAGGCTGAAAGTCCTAGATTAGAGTGCCAGGATGGTCATATAAGGGCCATCTTCCTTGTCAGAGACTTCTCATGTATCATGTGTTGGAGGGGATTATGAACTCCAGGGGGTCTCTTTTATATGAACACTAATCTATTCATGAAGGCTCTGCCTTCATGAGCTAAATACCTTCAAAAGGCTCCACCAATTAAAACCATCATATTGAGCATTAAAATTTCAACATATAAATTTTCTGGGGACACAAACATTCAAACCATAGCACTCACAATTATATCTATATTTGTTTCTATATAGCATCTATAAAATGCTGCATTTCTGCTCCTACCTTCAATTCCAATTCAGCACCACAGGCTTTACTCTAGCTTTTCCCCTTCCACATTTGTACCTCCATTTTCTGACAGTGAGGAAGCCAGCTCTCATTACTCCAGAGCCCAAATGTAGCCCATTTTCTTACGCCACCTGCTGCTGCCCCTTTGCACATTGGCTCCAACTGTCATTGAGGCTGGACAATTCTGGGCCACCTACTACATTTGGGGCTTTCCGATTTCTTATTAAAAAAAGAGAAAAAGGCAATAAATATTAAAATTAAAAGTTTTTAAAAAAGGAGGGAGGAGAAGAGGAAGAAGAGAAATCTTAATGTATATTATTATATTTAAGCCTTACTATAGTCTCAATTTCACAGAGGTTGAGGGGGCTGGTATTAAACTCAAGGAGTTGATGCCTGGACTGTAAAATCATACATGATAGTCTATCGCTTTTTATCTGCCTACCCTTGCCATTATCTATATATTGCTCTTAACACATTTCTTCATTAGTCTGTGTGCGTACCCTGGTTGAAATTGCTTAGCACCTAACACAAGAAGAGTTTACTCCAAGTGGTAGAACTAATGTAAACAGGGAATTTACATTATTACAACTACATGTGCTGTTATAATTACATCAGAATGTAGCTCAGTCACTGGTGCATCGTATGCGCCACACTGTCGCCATATTTGCAGATGTTCAGTCTTACTTTTATTAAGCATGACAATGCCCAGAAGGATCCATTTTGTCTGATTATTCTCAAATGGAGAAGAATATTAAAAGGCAAGATAATTTAAAATATATGCCCAAACAAAGGATGTGTCTACAATTCTTTTTCTAGTGCTTTGAAATACTTCAAATTTCTCAGCTGGCTCTCGTGCACAGAGCACTAAAAGGATGTCTTAAATTTAGACATATGTCTTCATTCTGTTTAATGTGCCAGAACAAAAACATAGCTTGAGACCACCATGAATTGATGTCTAAGTGCTGGAACGATAGAGAACACTAGTATTTCCACAGGGCCAAATGTCATAGAGTTTGTGATTGCACTTTCCCCTGTGAGAACACAGGCTTCTATTTTTAAGATTTGCCTCTTCTAAGTCTATGACTATATTCCTTCTTGAGTCCACATAGATTTTCTTTTATTTGATGCAAATTCAGAGAATTCAAATTATATTCCCATTGGCAGTGATGGTTTTACTGAGAAGAAGAAAAAAATTCTCTGACTTTCATATAAGGCAACAGGCCTAATAAATATTTTTTTAAAGGATGAGAAATGTTAGGTAAATTTATTAGAATATTTCCAAATTTGAATGTATTGGAAACCCTTTAAGGAAAGTAAACACACAGATTTGTATCAGACAAATAAGAGGTTTATAACATGGTATGCCTAATAATTCTAGTGGATTGGTGTTAAGAATTTTGATAAAAATAGTGTGGCAGCAAAAATATTGGAAAGGAGATCCCAACTTACTAAGTGATGTTGTACCAACCATCTGCTATCTGAATGTTGAACCATGAGATTCTCAAACTTTAGGAAATTTTCTATTGGGGGTAGGGTCAAACTGAAATGTCTTCTGAGGAGAAGCTGAAATTATGTGATAATAGTAACTGTTGAAACAATTAAGTGAATGTGCTTACTTCAAAATAGAAAAAAAATAAGGGGGGTTCATGGTGTTTATCTTCACACATTTGAAAGAATGTTGTATAAATAAAAGATTAAGTTTTAGACTGGCTGAAGTATGTAAAACTTATATCTACAAATGGAATTCATAGAGATACAAAATTAATTTCAAGGTCTTTCTTATGATGGAAGCTGCCCAAAGATAAAATGATATGCCTAATAAGGTGGAGATTCTATATCACTAGAGGCATTCAAGAGGATATTACTATTATTTTGCAATTTTTCTTAAAGTGTAAATATAGCTCCTGAGGTGTTGTGGAAATGCAGATTCTGATTCTGTAGGTCTGAGAAGGGGCCTGGATTCTGCTCCCAGGCAAGGCATATACTGTTAGACTAAAGATAACTCCCCAGAGAAAATTAAAAGATTAAAAAAAATATTACCAAGATGTTAGGGATTTAAAGTTTACCACCCCCTTGTGGAATAGTAATGTAAACAATTTGATAGGAATAAAAATAAGAGAACGAGAAAACAAAGAAAATCTAGGAATCATTTTATTGCTATAGCTGAGAGTTCTAGAGAAAAACTGGGTAGCAATAAAAAGAAATACTACTGTAATCAAAACAGGCCCAAAGCAAGCTAGGAGCTATCCAAAAGAGAAATTTATTTGATGAAAGCAAAGGTAAATGACAGCACTGAGAGCCATACACAATTTAGAAAGAGCTTCCAGTCAAATCCTTGCAATCACTAGTTTGCCATAAAAGCAGCTGAGATGGTCCAGTTGAGCAGATGCTAACATAAGGGACTGAGGTTCAAGAGCAGGTTTTTCCTGCTGGACAGACAGCCTTCTGTCCTTAAGTAAGAATAAATGAAGATATTGTGAAGTTCTGAAAATCCCAGCATTAGACTAAAAAAATCCTTGTCCCAAATGGAAACATCATTATTGGACACTTGGTGGCATTGACTGATGGCTTGAGAGGAACAGTAAGACTACCTGTAACATGTCCACCCAGAGACCAAATGCAACTTTTTCAAGGACAATTTTCCTCTTAAGAGGAAATCTTATTTTTGCCCTGGTGGCAGTGTTATAGAACTGAAAAGCCTTAGGAACACATATGCCTCTGATTAGTTGAAGAATCTTCTATAGCTCTCAATTGTCATGTCTACCAAAAGTCCAATATGATCATTTAGATGTGGTAATAACATAACAGGTTCTTTTCAAACACTAATACTCTTTCTAGAACTCAGCTCTTATCCAGATTGAGGGTGCCTGTATTTGTGTGTAAGCTCTTCTATATTTACTATTTCAATTTCACATTTTAATATGGGCTTCCACAAAAATGTGTGTTAACATTAAAAGAATGACTAACTCATTATGTTAGGGATTTCACAGAACCCTGGTGTGTCATTGAGGTTGAACTCAGCTGTCTGCTTTGTCCAAAGAGGAGCTTCAATCTCTTGGCATTAACGCAAGTCTCCTATATTTCTTTTAGAACAGTATTTCAAATTTAAATGTTCAAATCAACATCATTGAACTTTTTTATTAAAAGAAAGTGATAATGAAATATAAAGAAAAACTATGCAGTTTTCTTAAACCATAATCTCTGAAGAGAAGCAACATGTTAAATTTAGTGCAATTCTTCACTTCGTGGATAAATTAAAATCAACAGCAATGTTGGCCATTTGATTCTTTTGATTTAAAACAGTGAAATTGTTACAGAGATGTCAACTAATACTGGATTACATTTCAAAATTATATTCAGCTGAGTAGACAGGTGCGTGTTAAATTTGAAGAGAGTTCAAAGAATAGTAATGAATATGAATAAATTTAGAAAATAAAAAATAGGGAAGAAATAACTTGGAGAAAAAAATGAGAACAGGTTTAAGTATTTGAAAATATTTTCTAAATTACTCTATGAGTATTGTAGAACATTTGAGGTGTCCTGAAAAGTATAAATGTAAAAAAAAAAAAATCCACTCACAAAACATCTAAATCAAGGAAGTTTTTAAATAAGTGTTCTTTGGGTATGTGTGTGTATAATGTGAAAGAACAATAACAAAAAGACATGAGTTGACTATTCAGCAAGACAGATTAATTATAAAGAAAAAAGCTCTTATAATGAACATTTTTTTAAAATTTGCTTTAGGTTGTTTACATTAAAAACTAAAATTTATGAAATTATTTCTAAGAGAAGAAGATAATTTAGGGTGTGTATTACCTGAATAATTTCAAAAATTGCATATTTGAAATCCCTGTTATTAGCAGTCTGGTCCTAGTTTGATTAACTTGTATGTCTATAATAAGGCCATATGCCTGACTTAGTTTGGATTCATTTTACCACATTTTGCTCTTTCAATCCGGTTTTGAGAGGTAGGGTATAGGGATTGATAACCTTATAATTACCTTTTTTTTTGAGCTGTGACCCAAAAGTTTCTTTACTTAAGTGCTTCTAGTAAAGTTTTAAGGGAATTTACAGAGGTTTTCCTTTTGAATGACTTACAACTGTTTTCACTTTAACACGTGACGCTATTAAATATAACACAGTATTCTGGCCCTCAGCAGATCTGTCTAATACCAAGTATAATGGGCAGAAATGTGTTAATAATTAGGGCTGCAAACACATGTGTTTTCTAGGAAGCCTTCTTATAAAAATATTCACTTTTAAATGTTATGCATTATATCTAATTTCAAAAGAGATGACATGTAGTCCTCAAAATGCTTAATCCATTGTATTATAAGACTAATTTTATGACTTGTACATATTCCTGTATTTTTAAAATATATATCAGTTTTAGATATTTTGATCATAATGAGGAGGATGGCACAGATCTTCACATTAAACCTCTGCCTAACATGTTTTGAGTACTGTTTAAGTATATGGTACTTACCTCTTTTAGAAATTATTTTATAGCCAATAAACAGAAAGAAAAATATAAAATGTTAGGTGATCCAGTTAAAACTTGGCTAATTATAGTGATCTGATGGTTGAAAATGTTTTTATTTGTACCAGGTTAAAATATGTATGGATCAAGCTATGTGCAAAATAACTTTCTTGAACATTTTTTTTTTAACATGAACCTAGTTTAGAATCCCGACAGATAAGAGAAATTAAAACACTGACAAATCCTGAGGTTTCAGGGGCCTTTCTAATATAATCAGGGAAGCAGGACAGCCAGAGAAAATACAACTTACACCATTAACCAACAGATTTGGAGTGATAGAATGGATATATGATCAATATGTTCTAAGGACTTAGTAGTTTTGAGTACTATGTCATATTTTAAAAGGACCTTCACCAAGAAAAGTATGTTTTTGTGGTAGAAGGATGATATTGAAGTTTTGAGAAGAAACTGCTTCTACTTAACCAAAACAACAACAACAACAAAAACAATTAGAATGATTAAATAAACATATGTAGGATGCCTTCCTACAAAGGCCTCATTTCCTAGGAAATTACCATGCCCAATTTCTTCCTGTAGGGCAGTCAGAATTATATGGCCGTGATTCTATCATGTGACCCTCATTCCCCGTCCACAGCTGATTGAATAATGGGTTAGCAGCTTCAAATCTATCAGGTTAATAATGAAATGTATTCTCCAGTCTTAAGTGCCAGTAACTCATTTCCAATTGCTATGATCAAATCTGCTTTCATTTATCATGAGTGGGCTTCACTGATAAGCAGACCTAAGAGCTGGAATGCTTGGATGAACCCTATGCCCCCATATAGCTGTTTAGTTCTAGGATTCCCTACTTTCTTCCTGTCATTAGAACAGAAATTCTGTTTGCTTCCATTTGTTCAGGGTTTATGATCTGCTAAATTAGTTATTTTTAAACTTTGGTGGACATCAGAAAAACCTAAAAGACTGATTAAAATACTGGTTACTGGGCTCCACATTAGAGTTTCTACTAAATCACTTATTGATTCAGTAGGTCTGGGGTAGAGCTGGAAAATGTTCATTTTTCATTTGAGGCTGATGATGCTGCTCCAGACAACTACTCTTTGAGAACCGCTGTAATTTGCCCAGACTATCTTTTTAATAGCCCTGTGAAATAGAAATAATAATTTTTTTTCCCATTTTACAGATAAGGAGTCAGATACTCAAATGTTAAAAGAAATTTGGTTCAAATTGCACATGTTGGAGGGTGAAGAGCTAAAGTCAAGTCCCAAGTAATCTGACTCCAGAGACAATGTTCCTAACATTTCATGGAGTCTGTCTTGTAGATTTGCTTGTGTCCTAAGTTTTCCTCTAAAATGAGGCAGTACCTTGTGTCAAGTGACAGCTGGCACCCTTGGATCTTGCTTTGCTCTTGCTAACCTTTTTTTATTTTTTCAACTCATATCATAAATTCTCATTTTAAAATATTGATACCTGAGACATATTTATTTCTGCTGTAATCCTGGAATATTTGCTTAGGGCATTTCAGCTGCCATCACTGAGGCTACCCACAGCCTGGTTATTTTCCTGTGTCATCCACATTTTTTTCTGGCCTTGCAGTTGCTCCTCCTGCTGTTATTTGCTGAGTTATTAAGTTAACCTGGGGCAGGCCATGCATGTCATCATGACTGTGTGTCAACCTATGTATTAGTTTTTAAATTTGGAAAATGAAATAGACTCTTATCTCTTTCAGTATATCAGAGATGAAGCTGACACTCGTAAGCAGAAAGAAAGAAAGTAGGAGTTTAAAAATATTAATGTTTGTTTAGCTTTACATAGAAGAGGGGACTTGGCTGACTGATAGCTATTTTGGTCTATAAAACTATTTTAGCAAAGAAGGACCCATCAGACTGCTTAGGTTGATACTATTGTCTCTGAAGATTATTTACTGTCTTTGTTGTGTTACTAGATGCATCAAATGTGAATTTAGATCTCAATTTTCATTGTTTTACTAGCTCCCAACATTTTGTTGCTCCTAAATTGTGAATGAATGAATGATTACCTACTGGGAAGAGTTATTTGGCTAATGTAATTAGTGTGACCCACTTAGGAGCTCCTTCCTTCAAAATAAATTAGTATAATGACTTTCTAGCACATAAATGATAATCATGATTTTGCTGGCATAAATCAATTATATAGTGCCTGATTTAAGTTATTATAAATCTACTGAGTTGAGGACAAGATTCTGTTCCCAGTAGTAACCCCTTCCAACAATCTGCAGTTTCATTACTATCTAACTTAGACAGCAGGCTATACATGAGAATTATTTCAGAAGAAATATTTAAAAATATGTATGCCTGGACCTATTCTAGAAAATTATGACTCAGTTGGTCTGAGGTGGGGTTGGTCTGAGGTGGGGTATGGACATTAACAGAGCTTCCCAGGTGATTCTAACGTGCAGCCAAGGTTAAAAAACACCCAGGTAGAAGATCAATGTTGCCTTGTCTGGAAATAGGAATTATGCTCTGTATAGGTGTTGGTAAAATTTTGGTTAGAGTAGATGTAAGCAATTTTTGTTTTATGTTTTTTTTTTCTGGAGAGGACCTGTTTGATACTTAAAAAAAAAAGATAAAACAACTCAGTAATAATGTAGTTTAAAAAATGTGGTTTTTTTCTACCCTACAGTCTGGAAAAACTGACCAGTAATTGTCTCTCTATCTCCATCTGGTGGCTGAAAGTAATATAGCCTACAGAAAATAGAGTTCTAGGAAGAGACAATTTTCAATCTCCAACACCCAACAAAGTTACAATGTTGGCCAAAGAGCTGACAGCTGTTTACATGTGTCCTCTCTGGCAAAAGTTAACAAAATCTGCAAGCCAGGCAGGATATTGATTTCTCTTTTCTGATATTGTTCTAAGACTCTAATTTTTATTTTAGTTTTGAATTTAAAGCAGTCAACTAGTTCAGCAATCCCCAACCTTTTTGGCACCAGGAACCAGTGCTCCTGTGAGAATCTAAAGCCTGATAATCTGAGGTGCGCTAAGGCAGTGATGCTAGCTCTGGGGAGAGGCTGCAAATACAGATGAAACTATGCTCGCTTGTCTGCCATTCACCTCCTGCAGTGCATCCCGGTTCCTAACAGGCCATGGTTCAGTACCAGTCCATTGCCCGGGTGTTGGGGACCCCTGAACTAGGTAAAATGAGAAATGGTCTCTCTTCCACACTGTACTTTTTCTTTATGAACAATTGTTGAATTTTGGCTGTAGTCAGTTGGTAGTGTTCTAAAGAGATTTGTATTGAGTTAAGAGTAACTGTTCTTTTTCAGTTATTAAAAAGTAAGTGCAATACCATATAATAAAACATGCATTAACTATGATTAACTTCAAAATTACCTGTTTCTCATTATTGGTTACTTGTTATCAGTTACCAATTTAAGCTGTAATGGTTGCTTCATAATTATACACCAGTAGAGAGAGTATTGCAGAGGCAGAAATGGCCTTTTTGGGATGCTTAGAAATTCAATTATTATGATTTAACCTTTCTGAATCTCAGTTTTGCTGAATATAAAATGGAGAGAATACTTATGTGAATTACAGAGCCAATACCTACCCTATAGTAAATGGCTAATGAATTAGTTATTACTATACAGGTGATAGAAGTGGCCCATATTTGGGATGTGAATGAGGCAAGTAATGTTAGCTTTTAAACAATTTATGTTTTGCTTGGATCTATTATATGTTGATTACCTTAGAACAAGGACTCTGAAATTAGACTACTGTATTCAAATGCTGGCTGTTTTGCTTATTAGCCTAGTTATCTTCGTTGCTTAAGTTCTCTGTGCCTCAATTTTTCATCTGTAAAATGAGGATACTAATTATACCTACTTCATTGTGTAATTATAACTATTAAATATGTTATATGTGAAATTGCTTAGGACAGGGCCTAATACATAGAACATTTTAAACAAATGTTAGTTGTTTTTTTGTGTGTGTGTGCTATTGTTGTTTCTATTATTTACCAAGTATTGTGTTAGGTTCCAAGACACTAATGTCTGAAATTGCTAAATAGCTCAATAATATAGTGAAAAGGGAACATGCTGAAAATATTAAATTATATTTAAATGTGCCAACAAAAATAAGCAAAAATTTTAAATGCATGTCAATATAACTATTTTGACAGGTTAGTTTAGGCAGTCTCTTCGTTTACTGTCCCTTAATTTTAGATACAATATATATGTTACAATTTCTTAAATTTAAATGTGTTTTAGTGTCTGAATCAGCCACTCTTTTCTTCTCTCCTCCTGTCTCCTTCTTGTCTTCCATTAACTGCTGATAAATGGTTTTAAGCATAGTGGAAGGAGTGTAAGACTGATAGCATTCTAGAGGAAATAAGGGATTTTAAGGCTATGAGAAACCTATAATTAGGCTTCGGTAGTTTCTTCCTTCTTTTTCAAGGTTGACATTTAATCCACAGTGGCTAATAATCTAGGAAACCATTTAATTAATTCAATATTTAAATTCTATTAAGATAAAACTGAATAGTTGCTGTTTGTTGTTGATATACCCATAATACAGTTCTTTGCCTAATGGGATCTATTTCAAATATGTGACTTTTAAATTTATATAAATTCATCTAATTAAAACAAAACATGCATATAATTATCTGTTTACAGATTCTAATTAAAAAATCTGGACAGAATGAATAAAGGCAGAAATTTCATGTAAGATTGTTAGTACAACATTTTGTAATCATCTTCCCATGTTCAAGAAAGCAGGAAACCCATAATCAAAGAACCAGTTACTGAAAAGGAAGTGTTTTTGTTCAATGCATTCCATCACCTTTGATCAAAATATCACTCACAGTTTCCACATTCAACTCATTTTTTTCTACTGAGAATTTTTATGCATCATCCCAGCAGTTTGGCAAGTTCAAGACCTTGAGGATTTAGTTACCATTCTGAAGATTCATTCTTATTAACTCTTTTTGGTCTGAAGTAATAATTGTTACTCTTTTCTACTTCTGTACAATTCAAAGAAAGAAGGATGTAGCTATTCATGAAGAAAATAACCTCTTATTTCCACAGTGGATGGAAAGATTAAAATTAAAAAATTATATGATCCCATCATAAGCCAGAATGTCTAAATGGTATTTTTACTTAACTGAAATATATGATGGAAGGAAATTGGGGATTATATTCCAATGGTGATAACTACTATTATTTTCAAAGTGCCTTCATACCTATATGCTTTTATCCTCACAAACATATGATAGCGAAGAGATATTTCAACCTAAACTTTATACTTTTTCACTATAAAGTATTCAAAAGCAACATGTCAGTTACTTACAGTTGCACTATAAAAAATAGTAATATAGAGAGTGCACTCGTAAATTCATTGCTGAAGACATTTTAAAGGATATTGTTATGTTGTACAAATGTCTCTAGGAAAATGATCCTGGTATACATTGTTTACCTCTATTACTTGATTAATTGTGATATTTTCTTGTATCAGATATTATGCTTTTTATTTCATCCTGATGACTAGATGTTCATGGCTAAATATTATGCTCACTCACTGTGCTTATATTAGCCTAGATATTTATGTCTGATTTATTTAAGAACATTTAAAATTTTAATTTCTATATTGAACCTTACTCTATATATCTTTTTTTACAAAAGCTTCTAGTTCTTCTTGAAGGCAGATGTGTATAATAAAATAGAAGAATTAATTCTCAGAGTGGTCAAAGTAGTGCTATCTATAAGATCGCAAACATCTTGGAAAGGTTTACATGGTGCATACTGACACATGCAATAACTTCTTGCCAAAGGACTGAGTTATATTAGAAAAACATGTGTTTTCAACTTTCTTTCCTTCTCCAACCAGGAAAATGAATTAACTGGTTACCAATCAAAAAAGCTGAAATAAATAGTGAATCTCAGTTCTTATTTTTACATTGGTTTCCAGATTGACGCATATAGTAGGAGACTTTATCTGTCTTTTGAAATGATTTATGTGTAATGAGCATACGAATCAGCTGTCCCGTGAAGAAATACACTAAAAACTGGTGAAATCTTTGGCATATTCAACAGATTCTCACCCTTTTTGACTCTTCTGTGTTAAATTCTACAAGGGGAAAATAGATGTTCATTAATTATAGAGGTGTTTGTATGTATCTACCTAGTCATTATGAACTTTGGATTTATAGATTCATAAAATATTATAGCAACATTCTTTCCTGACAGATACTTAAAAAATGAGGTGACTCGCTTACAGTTCTTCTTCAAGTTCATGAACCAGGCACTCTTGAGGCTAGGAATTTGAATTTCTAGTACCATACCCTGGTAAACTACAATAGTTAAGAGTGTGAGCTCTAGGACAAAGTTTGTGGTATAATCTTAGCTTAGGTTTCCTTGTCTGTAAAATGGAAACATATCTGCATAATGAAGCTATAATGAGATAATGTATATAAAGTGCTTCACATAACTGGCATATGGTAAACACAAAATAAGTTTCAGATTATTTAAAAAAACATGTCTTTAACATTTTCGTCTAAAATCAGAAATCTGGAGGATTGTTCATTTTCTGCAGTCAGATATGTGTAGATCCCCTGGATGTAGATTCCTCATACTAGATCAATATGATATATTGAAGACAGTAGGGACAGGTGCTTCTCTATAGCTTGTGAACTATTTTAACAATAAGACAAAATACCTTCTATCTACTGCCTTGATTTCCCAGGTACACTCAATATAGACATGCCAAAATAAAATCCACTCAGATATTTTGACACAAAAATTAAGTAATTATTTCAACTGTCCTAGATATCATTTTGCCATGCTGGGTCACATTAAAAAAAAAAAACAACTATAAAACAGAGAATTTGGTTAGACCAAGGTCGTTTTCAGTTCTCAGATTAAGTTGTTCTCGTCAGATGGCTGGAAAGAATAATATCTCTCAAGATTCTAGTCTGAAATTGATGAGTATTGTCCCCATCTCCTTTTTCAAATCAATAACAGTAATACATTTTACAACTTGATAGTAGTGGATTAGGACAGATTCTTCAAGTGATTCAGCTGAGTTAAAATTTGAACTTTAGCAATAATTTGGGCGTAAGACAGTCACTTCACTGTGTGATCAGGGCATAAGAGGTGTCAGTGGACTCACGAGTCCTGAGAGCAGCTGTGGTTATCAGAACTCAGCAATTGCCTGACCACTAGTGTGACAGAGATTTTCCTCTGCTAACAACTGCTTCTCTTATTTTCTGTTTCTCCTTTGCCTGTCCTGCCCCCTTAGTCACATGGTACACACTTCCAGGGCCAGTTCCTCTCATACTATAATTACATATGCTTATAATGGGTTACTTTTTACTGAGGATATGTTACATTAGAGGTATTCTGCTAACCATTTTACACACATTACAATGCAGTCTTGTGTTTTATGGGTTAAGTGGTCATGTGTCCCAGTTTGTCACAACCAGTACTCTTCATCCCTATTGTCCTAGTATCATTAATGATTGTGGCCACTTTTGTTCTCAAAAGTGACTTAGGACAACAAATCATATGGCCCTTGTATATATCTGCCATAGAGTTTCCTAGAGCAGTTGTAACAAATTATCATAGACTTTATGTCCTAAAACAACAGAAATTTATTATCTCACAGTTCTGAAAGCCAGAAGTCTGAAATCAAGGTGTCAACTTGTTCACATTCCCTCTGAAGATTACAGGGAAGAAGGCTTTCTTGCTTCTTTTTGCTTCTGGTGGTGCCTGGCATTCTTGGTTTGCAATAATATAACTTCAGTCTTTACATTGGCCGCCTTCTCTGTGTCTCTGTAGTTCCATGCCTTTCCTCTTCTTTCTCTTATAAGCACATTTGTCATTGAATTTAGGGCCTATCCTAATCCAAAATGATCATATTTAGAGATCCTTACCTTAATTACACTGCACAGACCCTTATTACAAATTAGGTCACATTCTGAGATTTTAGGTGGATATATCTTTTGAGGACTACAATTCAACCCACTACATATAGATATAATGATTATATATATATATATATATATATATATATATATATATATATACATATATATACACACACACACATATATACATATATATGTATATATGTATATATATAGTTTTAAATTAATATCTAAAAATAAAATTCTGTCAAATTCTTGTTAAAATTTCCTATGATTCTCCAAATTAACCATGTATACAGCATATATAATATTGTGAAATGCATGCCTATATAGTAATTTTTATGAATATTATAGTTTCAAACTGGTCAAACTAAAAAAAAAGGATAATAAGGAAAATGTAATGTTCAAATTTGAGGAAATTTAAATTATTTATTATTATCTCTTTAATGTAATGATCGAATTCCAGGTCTTAAAGGGGAAGCTTGGAGAATAAAAAAAAAGTCTTCCTTGCCTTCAGGGTACACTCCTTTCTGTATATTAAGTCAGTTTAAGCTTAGTACACATTAATAAATCCTTGTCACAGGAAGTAAGGTAGAAAATTCTTTCTTTGTTATATTTCTTTTAAGCTTCATTCTAATTCTTAACCTATTTACACCTCACAGATAAGAAATTTCTGGCTTAGAGGTGTTAAATTTCCAGTCAACATTCACATCTAGGAATGTGAAACAGAGACTCTAGTCCTGATGGAAAAACAGATTCTCTGAAATACTAGTGATTAGTAATTACATAATAATTATATTAGGTATAATTATATGTAATAGATGTAATGTAAATAACATAAATATAGTAATTGGATATAATGCATCATAAGTAACACTTGTAACAACCAATACAATAACTTCAAAATTATTTTATGTACTTAAAAAATAATATGCATTCATGATTTTAGAAAAATGGAAATGGTACTAAAGATATAAAAAGAAAAGAAATTTATCTGGGTTCCTCAGTTTTTCTAGAGAAATCATTATGATTCTAAGGTATACTAGAAAGTTCTCCATGTATATGTAAGCACATTGATATGATAATTATTACACACATATATCCTTTTAATTTTATGCAAATGGGATCAAACTCAGTATCAAGTTCTATAATCTTTTTCATTTAGTAGTAAAATAGTCTGTCATATAGAGATCTCCTTTACTCTTTGTAACTGCTTTCTAATATGCCTCTGTATGAATTTTAAAAAATAATTTATTTGTATGTTTTTATAAACAGTGTTTTAAACAATAAATAGGTATATGTCTCTTTGAAAATGATGTTTTAGCTTGTTGAATTTCTTAAAATAGAAATCCTTTGTCATAGGGCATACTCATTTTGAATATTGAAAGATATTGTCAAGTAAGGGATATGATACTTTTTAAAGCAGGAAAATCTATTGTTGAATATTTATGATTGTTATGAATTATTTCTTATATCAAAGCAATGTTAATCTTATTGTAAAGTCAATTATTAGTCCTATTTCTGCCCTTTGGGAGAACAAAACAATAAGTTTTTTTTTGTTGATGTAACATAGATTCAAATATTTTTAAAAGCCCCAGCTAAATATTTTCTTTTGCATGTAAAGCCTTCTCAGTTATTTCCACTGCTTATCTTTGAAATAGTTTCCAGAACCTTTCCCTTCATGTTTATCATTCTTTGACTCACCTTAGTTTATCAGTGCCTTTCTAAGTATAGTTTTCTCCAAATATAGTCTTGTGGAAAACAAGAGATTCCACTTAGGATTGGCGTGGTCTAAGGAACAGCCCTCATGTATATCTTCACCTCATTTGTTGGTATATAACAAGACATTATTTTATTTTTTGAATTGTTTGTTGAATTGGAATAAATTGAAGGTACATTCCATCATGGTCCATGATTTACTATGAGATGAAACAGATTATTTTGACAAATTTTTAATAAGAATATGCTACATTCTAATATTTATTTTTAAAGTCATCATAGACCATCCAGTTAGCAGTTCTACTTTTCCTGTGACTTATCATTGTTCTTAATCCTTCATAGTTTCCATAATTGATCTATTCCTCTGTTTAGAAGATTAGAAGTCTCTCCTCCAATTTTCTTCACTATTTCTTAAGGATTTCTCCAATATTACCAAGTATTACTCCAAGATCATAACAGCCAGTCTTTTCAGTACCCTGAGATGTATTAATCTGGATCTCAACCTTGAATATTTTAGATTACCTATATACCCTCCTACTATCTGGTCTACTAATTTGGCCTTCAGTTCCCTCTAGAATGATATTTTCTAGACCCTTTTGATTTTGAGGGTCCTTCTATTGAGAAGTAAAATGGTATTGTTGTTTCTTTTCTCTTTTGTGTACTAATATACTAATATATCTTCTAGAGGGTTATTCACTCCTATAATAGATATAATGTCAATTTTTAAAATTTTGCTTTTATAAAATATAGAATCTATTTTTATAAAATAAGAATCAAGGTTACACATTCTTCATATGAAATATCTGAATAAAACTGGAAATATCTCTGATAAATTTCTACATTTCTGATTATTCAGATGCATCAGGAGGATATTATGATTTCAATAGTGTCAGAGTTGTTGGGTATTTCAAGATTTGATTTTCATTTACTTTGTGATTTTTTTTTTGGAAAAAAAAATACTGGAAACACAGTTCAGGTATTTATGTAAAAGGGCTCATTCCCCTCATGCCCCAGGATAGTACAATTATGATAGCACAAGAAATATTCTTCTATGTTTATTCTTTTGATTATAAATAATAAATGCTCCTAGAAATAGAAAAAGACAAGAAGTCCATAATTTAAAAAGATGCAACAACTGAACTAAAACTACAAACTTAGAGTCAGTGTTATGTTATAGGTGTTGGGGGCTTTTTTACATCTGTTGTGTGACCTTGTAAACCCCTTGGCAGAACTTCAGATTTTACCACCAAAGTCTGCTCACTTCAGAGAAGAGTGATAATAACCAGATTCTGAGGTATCTTAAAGAGTTAGCTAGATCATCCCCACTGTAAGCATGAAATTTTGGTATCTAGAATTTTATCTTGAGAAGTGATTCAATTTTACTTTGTATGTTATAGTACTTCTATTGTTTTGAAATGAGAATAAATGTCTAGTTAAGTTATTAAGTTTTCCTTTCAAAGCTTTCAGTAAAACTCACACTCCAGGAAGATGTTTTATATTTTTGAAACAGATTTATTGACATACAACTAGCAAACAACGGTACATATTAAAATTGTACAATTTGATGTTTTGACTTACATATAAATTTGCAATGAAGATAATGAACATATTCATCACTCTAAAATTTCCTTGTGTCCTTTTGTAATTCTTCTTTCCTTCTCTTCTCTTTACCTTTCCCCACAAGCAACCACTGATCTGCTTTCTGTGACTACAGATTAGTTAGCATTTCTAGAATTTTATATAAGTAGAATCATCCATATGTGCTCTTTTCTGCCTATTTTGCATCTTATATAATATTTTGAGATTCATCCATGTTATGGCATATATAGTTTATTCCTTTTTATTACTGAATATTATTACATTGTATGGTTATACCATGTAGTAGAATGATAGACGTTCTAACAATAGAAATTTAGCATGTGGTTTTGGAATTTTACAAATAAAGCTTCTGTAAACACTTATATGAAAGTTCATTATAAACATATATGTTTTATATTTGTAATATGGCTTTTTGGCAACCAGGACACACATACCCTTGATGAGAATCATGGCCATAAGATAATCCTCAGAGTATACTTCCCAAAGTACAAGATTTGCACATGGCTTATGTAGTATTTTTTTATCTTTTTAAGAATGAATAAATAAATAAAGAATGATTTGGAAAAAATTTGAGATATATATCATATAAGCAAAAGGACCCTTAATCAAGTCATGAAGCTTCAACTCAAACTTCTATCTCACCGTACAGACTTAAGCAGGTTACTTTATCTCTTACACCTTAACTCCCTTACTTGTATAAAGGAGATAATATAGGCATATGATTCTTTTGCCACAATACTGAGATTTCTGAATCTCTAAAAATCAAAATATGTTTGATACTCATTTGATGATAAAACTCGACCAGACCTGAACTGATTTCTTGGCAAAATTCAACGTGAACTAGTGAGAAGCTATTTATAGTTTTACTTATTTCATGAGATATAAATGTTATACTATATTGCTACAAAAATAATGGATTTCATTATGGGTTGCTGCTCCAGATCCCATTGGTATGTCACATATGTACATTTAAAAAAATTAAAAATTTATTTTATTAGTTCCAAGTATACAATACATTGGTTAAACATTTATATAGTTTATAAAATTTACAATAGCCAAGATATGGGAGCAACAGACGATTGAATAAAGAAGTTATGGTTCACATATGCATGTTTTATATATTGTATTATCCTGCTAAAAATATCCAAATTTTTATTTCTGAAACATATTTGTTTCCTTAGTACAAATTATAAATTTTCTACCTACCTATGTGATAACTAGATTTGGTTATAATTAATAGAAAGCACACACAAAAATGACCCAAATAAGTAGATTTTTCTCTCATCCAAAAGCCCAGAAACAAACAGTTTCAAGTTTTTTATGATTATTGCATGATGACAGGGCCAAAGCTGCTTCTGTCTGATAATTGTCATGCATGATTTTTGATCCGAAAGCCATGCCATAGATGAAATGGCTGTTTGAGTACCACACATTTTATTTGCTTCAAGCTAGCATGAAGAAGGAAAGGGAGAAGAAGAACTAGATCATATCTTTTAAGGACACTTCCTAGAAATTGTACACATGGATGTATCTGGCTTAAGGGAATGTAGGATATATTTTAGCCTGCTGTTAACTACAGTGAAGAATGGAAGGTCTTGTTACTATAGAAGAGAATAGATATTGAGAATAATTGTTGTCTTTGCCTCACTGCCATCTATCTTATTTGGCAGTTGTGTTAATAAAGAGAAATAATAGACATGAAAACAACTAGAGTCAAAAACTCTATGGGTTTGATAACAGTAAGGATCTTAAATATGGTATTTTGTTTTAACAAATGTTCTTAAAGGTTTCATTGTATCACTTTGGTGGTTTCTTACCACATCATCAGGATTATGTTGTATATGGTGGGTGAATGCCAATTTCTACTCTTACTTGAGGGCTTTCTTAATTATTTTTTGCCTACTAGGGAGTTATTTTTTAAAAGACACTTGAGTATTTGGCATTTGGTTTCCAGAAAGCCCTAATATAAACTTGAAATAGCTTTAGCTTCAAAGATAATTCTGTTCACCTCCACCCCACCACCAAGTTTTCTTTATCTTTTCTTAGAACTGTGAATCTCATAACACATCTGTGGCTAATACATTTCATTCTCGTCAACTTGTGCAAATGCTAATATTATTTTCTAAATATCCTTTATATTTTATTAGGATGACTCTTTAATACTTACTATCATGATTTAAAACAATAAAAGAGAAAAAAGCAATTTAAAAGAAGAATGAGAAAGGAAGAATTAAATTCAGTTTTATTTAGGTTTTCTTTTTTTAGTGGGACGGATACATTTCTACAAGTATAATTGTGATAAATACATAAACAGTGCAGGCACAATTTGCATTTCTCATTGTGCACTAGAGGGCTAGAATTCTGTATCTCTGCCTATAACTGGTGAAGAGTTCAATTTAAGGGGCAAGGGTTAAGATATCTGACTTTGTTGGATTCAAGCCATATTTTTTTCAGCTCTATCTTGCCTCCAATAAAGATAATATCATATTATTTTACTCCTTATCGATTGTAGTATTTGTTTATAAACCAACTTAAAATTTGAAGAGGGAATGGGATAATTTAGGCCTCCAAGTCCCTAGCAATTCTCAATGGACAATTATCTAATAAGTGAAAGGACAGTTGGTTGAGTAAATAAGTGAGAAAAAGTGCTTCCCAATGATAGGGAATTTAAACTGTAGATGTGTGATTAGTGTTTGCATGTTTCCAAAATAATATTTCAGGTATGTATAGGGAAAACAAGAGGCTTTCTTTTCCAGTGAAGAAAGAATCAGAATTTGGCTTTGAGAATATATGGGGAGATTGAATACTGTGTGCTGATGTGTCTCTTTTAGGAGAGGGTGGGTTGGTGTCTGGCGCCTTAAGAGAAGCTCTGTTGTTCAGTGAGAAGGATGACTCCCAGGATTTCAACATATCAAGATATAGCTCCAGCCATACACTTATCAGCACTCTGGGCTCCATGGTAAATCTGAATCTTGTTTTATGATAATGTTGGTAAATGTTTGTTTTGGTTTAAAAAGTGAGGAGCTAAATACAAGCTGAGGTTGATGTCATATAATAAGCATACCATGAACAGAGCCTAAACTAGAGCAGATTCTGGACTTGTACTTAGGAACTGTAATTGATCATGGGTTTTTGTCCAAAGGCTATCAGTTGCAGCCCAGTTTACCCCCTTTATGTGAGTCACTCTTTTCTACTTGGTGCTCTAACACTCAGGATAAAATGAGCATTTTCCTAATGGATTTGGGAATTCAGTATTGATGGCTCCACGATGGACACACAGATGCTCTAGTTAAGAAAGAGGAAAGCCCCTGGGTTGGTGCCTTTATTTTAGTCTATGTATTATTAGTTTCTATACAATGAAAGCGAAATACATTTGATTTTTTCCTTTGGTTTTCATCATGAATAGACATTGAGAACTTTTACCAAGGCCAGTCCTTGAGAGAATTGTGTTCCAGCTGTTTTTTATTCTTGCTCCTAGGTGGCCTGCTGAAATACAATTTTTCTCTTTAGATGCATAGATATTTGTTTGGAAAGTGTAAGTAAATTGAGGGGCTTCTAGTTTGCCCGAGTAAATCTGTATTAATTTAAAATGTTAGAAATTTATGACTCCATTAGAACAAAGAAAGAACATAGGCTCAATGTATTTTAAAGTTAAATTCTTTTTACTTTTAGAGGCTTCGGAGATAATCTGATGGATGGTCTCAATCTGTCAAGGAAACTAAAGTTCAGAGATGTTAAGCAATATTCCTAATATCATACGGCTATTCAGTTTCAGAACTATAATTAGAACCCAGCTCTCCTAGAGTCCAGTTCAAGATTTCTTTTTTTTTTTTAATGCCATTTTGTCCCTCTTTAAAAAAATACTGGCTTCTTTATGGAATTCAACTGACTGATGCAAATAAAATCTGTTATGGTAAATATCAATCCATGTTGTGCTATTGAAGATAAAGTGATGTCTCTCAGATTGTAACTCTTTGTGGGGTCCAGGAATTTTCTTTTCTCTGTCTCTCTGTCTCTCTGTCTCCCTCTCTCTCATTAAGAATCTCCTTCTATCCAGTGGGCTCCCAGATTCTCTACTTGAGCCTTCTTTCCTCCACAAAAGAAAAAGTAATAAAAATGTTAGTTAAATGAATCTAATCAAAATTGCTGAATGCTTGTTAATCTTACTTTTATCAGCAACAACAACAATAAAGTTTGTCTTGCAAAGCTTCTCAAGGACCTACCTCATTTTCTCTGATCTCAGAACTGATACAAGCTTAAGTTGCTTGTGGAAACCTATGTCCTTTTTTCCAAAGATAATAAGTAACAGACCCTCTGAGTGTCTGTTGAAAAGAGGAGAAAAGCTGCTGTCTGCCTTTGTATTCCCCAGGGAATGAGATCTATTGTGAGGAAGCAGACAGGCCTTATGCTGCAAGCTGGTTCACAATGGCACATGTTAGTGACAAGAGACATAACATAGGAGCTGTGGCTCCTGCATGGCTGCAACTATTGATACAAGTTGTGTAGACTTGTAGTTATTACTACTTCAATCAGGACACTGCATTCCAAATAGTAATCAGTACCATACAAACGTTTCCAACGTATGCTCCTTACCCTAATTAAACAAAATGTAAAGGCAGTGGAAGTACACATTTGAAAACAAGTTGTTGTCCTTTCAATGGAATAAATTATCTTCTTTTTAAGGTTAGTTTAACACATGATTGAAGTCAATGAAAGGAAAAGCAGTAACAACTTTAATACTGATGGGAAGCAAGGATTTTAACATCCACAGATATATTTAATGGGAATTATTTTTTATGTCATTGGAGGAGTATGTTATATGTATGCAATGCTTTTCAATCTAGCATGTTTAAATTCTGTGTGTGTGTGTGTGTGTGTGTGTGCTTGAACATGTACAACACAAAACTAGTGAAATTAGAGTTTTAGAGCTAGAAGGGAACTTAAATATACTCTAATTTAACTATTTCATTTTGTAGTTATAGAAATCGAGATCCTTGGAGGGTTAAGGACTTGTCTTTTAGTAGCAAAATAAGAACAAAAATCCAAATTCTGTTTATGTATTTTTCTGGTGTGTTGTTATAGATTTCAAATTACCAGAAAATTTATGGAACTGGAATTTAAAATGCAAAGATAATCAAAGAACGTAATAGTATTAATTAAATAGCTTGAATTATACTCTGAATTATTAAGATTTATTGAAAATTAATACAATATTAACATGAAGTGTATTTTATGGTATTTAACTTATGATATTTAAAATATTTCTCTTGATTGGTGAGAATTTTAGTCAACTAGAACACTCCAGTCACTGAATGTCTTGGTTAACAGAGAACTCTGAAATTTAATTCTATTTTAACTCTATACGGGTATACCAAACAGAGCAATGTATGTCATATTCTGGTTAATTTAGTCATTTTTCTTTCTCACCTAAGGAAGAAGAAAAAAAAGGGCTTTTTGTTATCAAACAAGTCAGTCTAGATTTTTGGAAGGCAGCTTTGCTCACCTTTATACTGCCAATGCCTAGATCTTTTAATGTGTAAAATTTACTATCGTCCCCTTCACTGGTATCGACATGGATGATATTGTTTTCTGTTGGCAGGAAAGTTCTTACATAAAGTTTCTAGCAAATTCTACTTTGAAAAGCCTTCATATCATCAGCAAAGAATTAGAAACAAACTGGAGATGAAGAACGTAAAGCAGGAATTTCTTGCCAGATGCTATTATAAACGCACAGGGTCAAAGGTAGCCTGTAAAAATCAGGTTTTGGTAAAGGGAAGAGACTTAATATCAGTTTTTAAGTGTATGTAAAAGCTTATAATGTAGGTGATAACGACTGGTAAGAGGAAGTAGACTTAAATTTTTAGTTCTCAATCTTTAACATAATAATTGGGCACGTGCTTAAAAGTAGATTCCTGGGCTCCATCACAGAGATTTTTTAAGTCTTAAATTATGGTACAAAAATCTGCAATTTTAACAAGGAGCTACAGGATGCTAATACAGGTAATCTTGGCTCATGTTGAGATACTCTATTTTAAATTATAGTATGAGGAATTAAGATTATATAGAAGGAAAAAAAGTACAGTCTGATTAGCACTATAGTGAATTTTCATATGAAAAAGTAGTCTTATTTTGATAGAGTAATATTTTAAAATAACCATAAACTACTTCTCATATAAAAGGCTCTCCTACCCAAAAACCCTGAAAAATCTATATACTATAATCAAAATTAAAAAACAATAAACGTTCATGGCATTCATGTAAATAAACATTCATAAACATTCATGTTTATGTAAGAATGGTGCTGTAGTACAAAAGTCTCTCTAGTTCTGTTTAAGCCAGTTTTCTAAATTTACTTAGTCATGGAATTTATTTTTATTTAAGCAAAATTCTTATTTGTATCTCATTGAGTCTATTCTCAGAAAAACCACTTAGAGAAACAACAGAGTATAGAAAATATTTAATCATTTGGTTTGATCTGCATGCACCTCCATTATCAAATGACTACTCCCTAATCTCTTTGCTTGCGAAGGGGGATGTTCAGGCTTTGAGAGCTTTATACAGGGACATTTTGTTGTTATTACTGCTCTGGCTGTGTATTGCTTGAAAGAGTCTCCTTCATTTCTAGGAAGCCCTATTTATATTTGCTTGTTTTATCTCCTTTATGCTTAGTAATTCTCTTAGCTACAGCAGCTGGTGTTTAGTTATTCACTTTAAACATTTCATGCCTCTCTATATATTTAGTCACAACCACTTTGGGGTAATGACAAAGTGACAGTAGAACAAAGTGTTTTCTGGATAATTCCAAAAAAAATTTGATCTGTCTTTTCATTTTGCTGTTTGTTCAAATTCCAACTCTGAAATGAGCAAATTATCTCTCTTTACATTTTTTTTATGAGCATCCAAGTTCTGCTAGAGAAAGTCACAGATGTGGAGATGAGTTTCAACATGAATTTATGATCACCAGCCTCACAGAGCCCTTCACGATGGCCAGTCAATTCTACTGTGTCTCTCTCATACACTTACTAATAATTGCAGATATTCTCTTATCTAACCTTATCTATTTTCCCTTACCTGAATCTGAAACCCAACTATATGATCTACTTTATGAGAAAATTGGAGCCATGTCATAGAAACTTTACAAAACATAGAAATCTTTCTAGATCTACCCCGTACTGTAATTTTTTCTTTTTATTATGATATAAAATCTTATCCTTTTTCTCTATAGGCTAATCTTTCCACCTGTGCTTTGGATTTCTTCCTATCCCAGATCCTAAGGAATATCACAGATTGGTGTCTCTCACTGAACATTTGTTGAATACCTACTATGAACCAGGTAGTATTCTAGATTCTAGGGACAAGTCTATGAACAGATTAGTTAAAGACTCCTGCTTTTTGTAAAGTTATGTTCTAGTGAAATATTCCCATTGGTTTTTCTCATTAAGAAAAGCAACAACAAACAAAATAAAAAATTTTCGTTAGCTATGCCCTTATCCCATTCCTCTATGCCATAGCCATACCTCTCAAAAGAGTTGAAGATACTTGCTACTTTATTTACTCATCATCTGTTCACTCCTTATTCATGAAAATCTCCCTTCTGCCTCCATCATGTCACCTGAATAGCTCTTATTTAATAATGAACAATAATGAACTCCAGTGTTGCTGTATTTCAGTAACATTTTTCAGTCTTCATTTTTTTCCTTCTTAGTAGCATTTTAATCTGTATACTACTCTTTGAAATATGAATTTTTCATTGATTTCTATGATGCCAATGTCTCCTGGTTTTTGTTTATTTTCTAGGCATTTATTTTTTCTTTATTTTTTAGTCTCATCCATTTCTGTCATTATATGAGAGATCTTCATTATTCAGTTTAGGCTCTCTCCTTCCTCATCACGTTGTAGTCTCTTCTAGAGAATCCCTTTTAGATCATTACTGGCATGTAAATTTGGAATACCACTTATATGCCAGTGATTCACAAATTTATATCTTTAGTTTTCTCTGAGCTTCATATATGTGTGTGTGTGTGTGTATACATATTTGTGTGTGTATGTGTGTATATATACATATATATATGTATATATATATATGTATATATATACATATATATATATAATGTCTTATCTTGAATGCCTCAAAGCACCTCAAACTGAACATGTCTAAATCCAAATTCATGACTCTTTAGACTTCTTAATCTTGTTTTATTCCCAATGTTTTTTTATCTTTCTACAAGACAGAATCCTAGAATCACCTAATACATCTTATTCTTCCTCACCTCTATTCTTTAACCTCTTAAATGTTTCTAGAATCCATCTATTTTGCTCCATTTCCACCACGATCCTGGTCAAGCTATTTCTCAACATTTCTAAATGGATTATTAGTCTCTCTTTTTGCCTCTCTATAACCTATTCTCACTTTGCACCAAAAAATGCTCTTTTGAAAGGAAAAGTTGATCATATCACCTTATTAAAAGCCATCAATTCCATGTGCTCTAGAAAAGAATATATAATCTGGTGTTCTGAGATGAAAGGCTCTGTAAAAGTCAATTATGCCATTTGATCTCATGTATAATTTAAGGCCTATGTGTCCTTATTGATTTTCTGTTTAAATAATCTATCCTTAGCTGTCAATGGAATATTTAGGTCCCCTACTATAATTGTATTTTTCTGAGTTTCTACCTTTAGTTCTGTTAGTAGTCGCTTTATATATTTTGATGCTCCTTTATGTGTGTGTGTGTGTGTGTGTGTGTGTGTGTGTATTCATAAGTGTTACGTCTTCTTGATGTATTGTCCCCTTTGTCATTATAAAATGTTCATCTTTGTCTCTTGTTACCATTTTTATCTTGAAATCTATTTTGTCAGATATAAATATGGCTACACGTACTTTATTTTGGATGCCATTTGCTTGGAATATCATTTTTCTCCCTTTCACATTGAGTCTATATTTGTCCTTGCAGATGAGATTTGTCTACTGAAGCAGCATATGATTGTGTTTTGTTGTTTGATCCAATATACTACTTTCTGACTTTTTATTAATGAATTAAGTCCATTTGTGATTAGGGTGATTATTGATGTATGAGCCACATGATTTCATTGATATCTGGCACATAAAACTGAAAGCAGCAAACAAACAAGATAAGCAAAGAAACAAAAATTCATAGAAACAGGCAAGGGTATGATGGTTACTAGAGGGAAAGGGGGCTGGGAGGTAAAAAAAAAAGATAAAGGAGGTCAAATATATGATGACAGGAGATTTGACTTTGGGTATTTAATACACAATGCAATATACAGATGATATAGAATTATACATTTGAAACCTATATAATTTTATTAACCAAATGTTGCCCCAATATATTTAATAAATTTTTTAAAAATTAATTGCTTCCATTTACAATAAGAGTAAAACTAAACTCTCTACTTGACTTGCAAGACTATCTTCCCAGCAGTTGCTCAATACATTTTCCTTTGTTCTTGCTCCTCAAGCTGTACTGCCTTTTTCTATCCCTTATAAATTCTTGCTTATCCTTGCCATTGGGCCTTTGTCTATGCTGTTTTCATCACTTATAATGTCTTTCTCTTCTTTCTTTGTTGAATGAACTCCTCTTAGTGTTTCATGTATTAGCTCAATTTTCACTTCCTCTGTGAAGATTTCCCCATGCTTTGAATTAGGTTACATGTCTTATTATTGTATCATGTGCTTCTCTTTGGTAGGACTTGCAGTTGTATGTTTATTCACATAATTATTTGGTTCATATCTTTCTCTAACTGAATAATAAGCTCCATGAGTTTAAGAACTATAAATGTTTTGATGACCAATTGTCAGCAGCAGTTAATACATAGTGGCATGTTGTAGAACATATAAAGTAATTTCCAATATTCTGACTTACACAAGATATTTGTCAGCAAAGTAAGATATCAAAAGATGTTAGGTGTTCTAAGAATTCAATATTTAGCGACTTGAACTCATGACAACAAAATTTCTGATATCTATTAAGAGATGACTCAGGACAATATTTTAACCTCCACATATAGCTCCCCTCTTCCCATTTGAAAATTTCTATTTCACATTCTTCAAAAACTTTTTATAGTTTACTATTTTAAAAAACATTCTGAATGTTACAGGTGACAAATACTTTTTTTTCCAACTGAATCTTGAGGGCAGCACTTAGTATTTTCCAGATAATGTGGAGTTATCAGAGAAAATGTCCAGGGCTTTGAAGTGTCTATATATATATATAAAATAGTTGTGTAAATCATTTCTTTTCTTTGGATCCTCATCATTTAATTTTTTTTATTTCATATTTTTGAAATTATAAATTTTTACTGGACTAAAGAGTTATCTCGATAAGGCTTGCTGTATTCCAATATGATACATGATATATTTATAAATACAGAACATATTTATATGTTTAATAATTATGTGAATGAATTGGTGATTGACAGAATTTAGTAAATGTGCAAAGTTAACCAAGAACCAGGGAAACTTGCACTGTAATTGTTAGCTGAAATTTCAGTACTCTGTTTGGCTGTGGGAATAGAAACAAGGCATTCTTCATTTTTGTTATCATTTTCAGAGTTAAACATATATACAAAGTAATCATAAAGCAAATCAGTATGCATACCACATTTATAACCGAGATATCAGATACTATAGAGGTTTGAATTAGAGACGAATCCCAAATACCTGGTGAAGATCTAGTAAAAGCAGTAGCACTGATTTTAATATTGAAGATTTTTCTTGATTAAAAAAAATATGTATATATGTATGTATGTATGTATGTATGTATGTATGTATCTTTTCAGAGAAATAATATAAACTCTGTAGAAAATTTTGGGCAAAAATAAACACACATGTCAATTCTACTCGATAAAAGTAATCAATGTTAACATTTTTGTATATTTCTTTACCTAAGGGAATAATATAGAATTTTTTTTTTTACTTAAAAGCATAGTGTGGGATATTTTTCATATCAGTAGATATTGTTCTATAACATACTCTTTAGTGGCCATATACAGATATCTTTTATGGGTGAATGATGATTTATTTAAATAATCGTATGATAGGCAGTGTTCTGCTATAAGCAATTGCTGTGGTGAGATAGTCAAAAATTTAGGGGAGTACGACTGTGGGTAAAGGCAGGGATATTCAAAATGTTTAGCTAGTCATGAGCTGAGCTGTGAAACTTAGATAACTATATCTTGGGAGATAAAGATAAATGAAATACGCTGTGGTAGATTAAAAGCCAGGCAAGTTTTTTTCAAACTGAATTAAATATAGGGTGAAGATTTTGTGCTAACAGAAGCCTAAAGTTAAAGAAGGCAGTACAGAAATATAGTAATTAAGAACAGTAGCTATAAATTCATACTCTATGGTTACAACTTCTAACTTTGTCACTTAGTCTCTTATGATGCAGCACAAGTCATTTTATTTCTTTGAGCCTCAGTTTCTTCAGAGACAAAATAGGAACAATTATACCTAGCTAATAAAATTGTTGTAAAGATTGAAATGATGCATCTGAAGTTTTTACCATGGTGCAATAGGGCACAGTTCATGTCTAGCAAATGTTATCTATTGTTATCATCATTTTGAGACTTTTTGAAAAAAAATTTTTAATTTTGGAACACAAATACTAAGATGGTAGTGAACATGGGTCTATACAAACTCTCAAAAAGAGGATGCCTTTTGTTTATCTGAAAACTTAAGAATATTGATATCTTTTCTTATTAACAATGGTTCTTTCCTACAAAGGCTGTTAAAGTCATCTCTGGTCTCCTGCTCATCTGTATACTTAAAGGCTTGAATTTTGAGTCAGTGACCACTTCATTCTCCCCAAATATCTAAAGAAGAACAAAAACACATAACACTTGGCTAATCATCACTTCTTTCAAGGACAAATTAAGAGAGATTTGGGTAAATGGCAATACTCTCTTTTTTGAAAAATTGTCCATTTATTTTTTTTCAGATATTTTCTAATGAGACAGATGTATATACTTTTTAAATATATTTTCAACATATATTAAATGGAGATATAATGGACATATAACATTGCATTCATTTTAGATGTATAGTATAAGAATTTGATATATGTATATTTTGCGCAGTGATTACCACATAATTTTGTTAACATCCATCACCAAACATAATTACAATTTTTTTCTTGTGAATCTTTTAAGATCAACTCTCTTAGCAACTTTCAATTACATCATTAACTCTACCATGCTGCACATTATAGCCCCAGGACTTGTTTATCTTGTTACTGGAAGTGAATACCTTTTGTAGTAAAAGGTACAAAAAACAATACTCTTAAACAGAAATCTACCTTTAGAAAAATCTGAACTTTAATAAAAATGCACTTTCTAGGGTTACTACCACAAATGATAAGCCTATGTGAAAAGCAGAAAAAAAGGTTCGAAGTCCGTCCATGTTAAAAGCACACTCAATCTAGTGAAAATGCCACACACACACACACACACACACACACACACACCTGTAGGTCTAATTGCTACATAAAAAATTTCTTTGCAAATTTAGAGTTCAGAGGGGACCAAGCTGTAAGTTATGATATGTGTCAGAATAGGCCTACTTCCTACCTAATACAAAATTCTGCTAAGAAATATTGACAATGTAATTGGAAATATAAGCAAAATGTTTTAGTATAAAAGCACTAGCTATTGCTATCCCTAATATCTTGGCTATTTCTTATTTTCTCTGAACTTTAATTTTATTATCTGTAGAAAGGAAATAATATGTCACTTTTGAAGATTTAATAATTCTGGCTTCCTCATCTACTACATATATAATGTATATGGAACCCCTAGAGTATTTCCCTTAATGAACTGCATTTTCATCTATTTCAGCTTAATCTCATTATCAAAGCTAATACTAGGGGTAGTATTCATAGCAGTAATTTGCCTGCCTTGCCCCTTTGGGCCACTTGGCTTAAGCCAAGCCAGTAAGATAAATGTGTAATTGGAACACAGACATTCTGAATATTTAGTTTGGAGCTCTTGAAGCAGGAGATCAGAGATCATGTGGAACAGGGTTATATCATGTTCAAGTGAAGGAAATTGGCCTATAGAAGAAAAACAATGAAGCAGTTGCTGAAAGAGTTGAAAAAAAGCCATGAGGCTCTTGACAGACTGAGAGCCCTCAACTTCTAGTTTATGTTCCAACTGCTAGCAAAACCCTTTTGAACTTCTTGTCCTTGTGGTGTATCGTTCATGTTTTCATCCATGTATTACTGTATCATCAATACCCAGGAAAGAGTGATAAAGACACACATATGGTCCTTATAGAACCTACAGAGATACCTATGTTTTATTTTAATACCATCTTCTTTAACTTATTGAAAGAAAGCTTATTTGTATTTGTTGTCTTCCAAAATTATTAAAACCCTGGGCAAATTGTAAACTAGGTGATATCTGTCTTATTCTTATAGAGATTCCTACTGAAGGTTCTATTATCTCGTGTCCAAATGCGGGCTACTCAGTGAAGTCATTCTAGATCTTTGAAGATATAGTCTTTCCTCTGTCCTTAGTAATCCTCTACATTTTATTAACAATTTCTTTCTTGCCCACCATGTTCCTTCATGGTATACTCACTGGGGTTTTAGTCAAGATAGAAATTATGTATAAACACATTATAGTAGTCTTTCCTTACACATGAGGAATATGTTCCAAGACCCCCATGGATGCCCAAAATGGATAGTATCTAACCCTATATATACCATGTTTTTTCCTATAGGTACATAAACACCTTTTCACTTAAAGGAGAAACTTTACGGCTTCTCTTTGGCATATCCAAATTGCCAACATCACTACCCTTGTGCTTTGGGTAGTGAAATAAGGGTTATTTAGTAAAATAAGAGTTACTCAAATACAAGAACTGCAATACCTGATAAACTACACAGCTGTTGTGACTAATGGGTATACTATGTGGGAAAGCTGGACAAAGGATTATTTAGGTCCTGGGTGAAATGGAACTGAACTTCACAATATTTCATCATACTACTCAGAACAGCATGCAATTTAAAACTTACAAATTGTATATTTCTGTAATTTTCCATTTAATATTTTTGAACCACATTGACCATGGGTAACTGAAAGTTTGGAAAGAGAAACCACAGATAAGGGGGAAACTTCTGTATTTAGTCAGCCCTATAAGTCACTACATATATTCCCTTTGATTCAAAGAGGGAAATAAAAAGCAGGAGAATAAAAGGCATTCGGGTCTAAAGGTTGCTGGAGTCACTAGCCACATGTGGCTGTTTGAATTAAAATTTAAATTAATTAAAACTAAATACAATTAAAAATTATTTATTTCTTCAGTAGTGCTAGCCACATCTCATGTGCTCAGTACCACACATGACTACCGTATAGGACAGTGTAGATTAAAGAATATTTCTATCATTGCAGCATTTTCTATCAGATACTGCAGATATATAGAAAGTAAAATAAATATAATTTTTCTTTTACACTTGTTTTCTGATTCTCTTGAGGAGTTTTAAAACATAGAAAATGGTATATCAAAATGCCACCATTATTACAGATGAAGGTGAGAATGGAAGGCATGGCTTATATTGGTGGGTAAGTGTTCTTATCCATCCAGACTTATCCATACCAATATAGAAAAACTAGATGGACTGAGGCAGCTTTTGCTATGTCATAGAGAGAACCTACCCTGGAAGAAGAGCTGAGATCTGATGAATGATATATCCAGTGAGGAAGGAAGGTCAACTAGACTGTTCTATGCAAATTCAATCAGATGGTTCTTGACATGTGCCCTGGAGCAGAATGAGCCAAGTAACAAAGCCAGAGCATATTAGTCACTGATCTCCTTTCCTGTGGAAAAAAACAAGTATAGAGAAATAATTTCCATTAAATAAAAAATAAAATAATACTCCCAAACTTTCATTATCTGCTATGAATTGTAAGGTCTCTTGGTGGTCTTTAGGACAAGACCTCCCCAAGCTTTATGTCTTGAGATCATGATCGCTCTAGTTTTCGAAGTAGTGCATAAATCAGAACTTGCTGATTTTTACCGGCTTCTAAGTTGCTTCATCCAGGGCTTCAAACCCTCCAAAATTTATTCCAGTATCCACCCCACCCCCCCAAAAAATGTTAGATCTTGATGCTGGGTGCCACAATGAAAAAGGGCATTAAAATGGAACCCAACTTCTTCCACTGACTCAGAGATCCCTTTGTACTCTTATGTCTCTATGAGACTTTTTTTTCCCAACCCTACAGTACCTATTTTTTTTTTTTTGCATATAATTTCTACTTCAAAGTAAAATTGGTTTCTGAGAAATGGGCATCTTGTGTTGGGACAGTTTTTCTAGTTGGCATGTTTTGGCTTTATCTTCACCACTCTGAGCAAATAAGGAGTGAGTTTGATTCTTTCTTTCTTGGTTCTACACAGCAGACGTTGCCAGATGTGTCTTCTTCCATAGACATCTTCCTTCCTCGTCTTCTAAACACCCACCTTCTTCTAAAAACATATTGTTTGAATGACTTAAGTTGTAAATTTAATTCAGAATGTATACTACTTCATTATACCATGTAGTACATTTAAATTTATCATCTCATGTTTCTGATTTTGTTCTAAACTGCAGCCTTGTTAAGGGCAACTATATTCTCTTATCAATATGTCCCCAGAGTTTTAACATGAAGTGAATGTACTTAATTAGATGATGAATTAAATGAAATAGATTGGGTGACTTTAGACCACTGAAGACACCATGATAGTGATATATTTTGGGCCTAGTAAGGACCTTAATATGCTCTCTTGTTAAATATTGCCTCTGGACAATTAATTGAATTTAGGCCTCCTTATTTACTAGATATATAACCCTAGATCAGTAACTTAAGCTCTTCACACTAAAATAGGAGAAAAAAATGCCTATTTACCTCATATAGTTGTTAAGTTTAATTGAGCAGTCATGTAGAGCATGATGCAGGCACATTGGAAGTGCTAAAAAAAAATGGACAATACCATTTCATCTCTATGAACAATTTAAATATGCTTCTTTAAAGTCATTTTGAGATTGCTCCATTATCTCTAGTTCCACAAGTATAAATTCTTCCTCTTGTTGGGTCTATGAATTATATTTCTTGGTGATATACTTTTCATGTATTTTATAAGTTTTGCCTTAAGCTTACATTCTATGAAAGTTATGTTAGCGTACCTCGAGATATAAGTCCTACCATATGTAATTGTCCCAGCATACCTTGATTTGCCGAAACTCTCCTAAAAGATGGATTTCTTAGTTGCTGCTGCCTAGCCTCTATGTGAATCTTTCACCTCAAGGTTTCTACACCTTATTACTCTTGTTGAGGGGAGAATAAAAATTCTGATTTTTTTTGTGGGGTTGTTGGTGTAAATGAATCTCTATTTGATTATAGTTCCATGTGGGGCAAATGCTTCTTGCTGTTCCCCTTAGACTAGTGAGATAAGAGAGTTTCTAGTCTTTGTTCATGGATTAGGTAGAAATTTTTCATATTTTTTTATATCATTTACCAGTTCTGTAATCTTACGTAAATTAATTTACCTAATCTAGTCTCTTCAAAAATGAGACATAATAATAGTAGTACAGACCTCATAGATTTGTGTAAGGATTAAATAATTTGACATATGTGAAGGTGCTAAGAACAGTGTCTATAATATAGTACATGTTATCTAATTGTTACTTAATATTTCTTGTGTGATTATTAAACTTCAGTCCCAGTCATTTTGAGAGTACATGTGCCCTTGGACCTCTTAAATTCATTATTATGGCTATATTTTCTATGTCTCCTCTTATAAACTGAAATTTCCCTTTTTTCTTTTTCACTCTTGAGTTTAATATATGTATTTAAATTTTAAGGACAATTTAGCAAGTGTTTCTTTATGGATGGAGAGTGTAAGTGCATGTTGAGGGTAGGTTAGGTAGGTATGCAGAATTCCTATGTCAACATAGTCTGTCATCTTGAGCAAAAGCTTTACGTTTTTTCTACTATAATTGTGGATACTTTATTATTATTATTATTGTTGTTGTTGTTTGTTGTTACTATTCTTATTATATAGACTTGTCCCATCTCTAAGCTGCAAAGGCTATTCCATCAGTTAGGATTCTTTAGAGTGTAAGTCACACACACACACACACACACACACACACACACACACACTCCAAACCAAAATGTCTTAATTAAAAAATGAATTTATTAGTTTTTGTAATAAAAACACCCAAAAGAAACTATAAATTCAGCTTGTTTGGGACTCAAAGAAAATACCAAGACCCAGACTTCCTCAGTCTCTAAGGTCTGCCTGCTTCTGTGTATTGGTTTTGTGACAGCACATTCTTTTGCATATGGTGGCAAGATGATGGAAGTAGCCTCAGCCTACATAAATGCAGTGGTAGAATCCTCATTGTGCTTCCTTGACCTTATTGGGTCAGGTGCTTATCACTCAGGAAACTACTGTGAGCTATATGAAAGTAACCAGAATGAAATAGAGAAAATCAATGAAACTATGTGAAAGTAATCAGAATGAAATAGGGAAAATTGATGAAACTATAAACTGATTCTTCAAAAAGATCAATACAATTTATATGCCTTAGCCAAACTAATCAAGACAAAAGGGGAGGACACAAATGACCGATATCAAAAATAAGAGAAGAGACATCTCTCCAGGTTTTACATTAAAAAGATAAAAAAAGAAGTGTTATAAACAACTATATGCCTATAAATTTGATAAGTTTGATGAAATGCATATCAGAGTTGGCAGTATTGATAACACTATTTTCTCAAATTATTGCTGCATTAATTTGTAAAGTTAAGAAACAGTGAAACATATCTATAAATATATGACATTTTGTAAGTTTATTATATCATTTGAGAAATGTCTAATGCTTACATCTTCCCTTTCTCCTCATGTATTATCTTTCATCAATATGTATTTCTTAAAAGAAAATTTGTCTTGTGTTCACTAGTATCTTCTATTATTTACTTTTTTCCCCCAAAAAAACATATCAATAGGTAGGTGTTTTTCTCTAGAAGATTTTTAGGTTTGCAGTAACTAAAGAAGGATACCATATGGCATATCATTAGGCATTATTGTTCTAAAGTTGTAAAAGATTTATTTTCCAAAACAGGAAATTTATATGAGCTAAAATTTTCTTCTGTTCCTGAATTCTACCATCTTTCTTAGGCTATCATTCTTATTTCCTTTTCTTTCAGGTTCTTCCATCTTTTCCAACAGCTGCCAACAATTCATAAAAAACTTATTACTTTTTTCTCTTGCAAAGCAAGCCAACTATTTTTAACTCATAGGGCTCCTATGTAAGTTATCTATATCATGGGAAGAATCAGATATATACTATTAATTAATCATATATATACCATCCAAAAAAAGCTTCTTTCCTTAAAATAAACAAACAAAAAGTTTGCTTTTCTCCTAATACAACTAGCTCAAATTTTGCCTCCTTTCAAGAACAACATCCTTCATTTATTACACTGTCATTGTTATTAACTGAATCCTACTGATGTTCACAATATTTAATTACTCTGTGAGATATTTGCTGTTATTGCCCCTGTTTTACTGATAAGAAAACCAAGTAATTTTTCAAAAAAAAATACAATAACTTAAGTAATTTTCTCAAGATCATCTAGCTAGTTTGAGACAATTTTTACTATGGTAGAATCTGTATTCTCAACTGCTAATTTTTAGGTTCTACTGTGAGATTATGGACTAGGTGGAAAGCAAACTGTTTATTTGTATCTTTTTTTGTTATATAGGATTTGGGACATAGTAGCTGTTCTGTAAATATTTGTTCAGTTACAAAAATCTCCTAGCATTTGTAAACACATTTGTAATTGAAAACAAATGATAAAAGTGAAGAGATAATTGACATCAATAAGATAATATGTTTTAGCCAGATAATCAGAAGTTAAACACATGTTACACAGACATGTGAAATCTATTTATAGTTCTCCATTTTCCTAGTAATTTTACAGACAGAGTAACTTTGGAGTAAAAACAATGTTCAAATTGAAATGGTCCACTTAGTTCTAGTTTACATGACAGAAAATGAACCAGATGAAATCAGAAATTGGCTGTTTTTATTGAGTAATTAGAAAAAAAGCAGTTTTTTTTAAGTTGGAAGAAATGAAAAAACTCTAAAAACTTTTAAAAAATCTCAAACTCTGCCCATTTAGTTGTCAAATGTGTTTCTACACCTTGTTTTCTCATATGGAATGTGCAGCATTAGCTGTTTAAAGCCAATATGTCAAGGTTATCTTCTGACCAAGATTCTAACTGCCCTTATAACATTTTCCACAGAATCTTTGTTTCATTCATTGGAAAACATCAGATATATTTTTTTAGGAAAAAATAAAAAGCATTTTTACATGACGACTCATAAAGGTAAACTCTAGAGATTAACTGCCTACTTCTATAGAATGTTCCAAAATATTTTTTTCTCAAATGGTGAAACCTGAGTTGATATCTAAACTATGAGAAGGATCTCCATCTTACAAAGCACTAGGAGAACATTCCAGCAGAGGGATTAGCAATTACAATAGGCCTTGAGGTAGGAAAACCTCGGTATGTTGGAGAAATGGACAAGACCAGTTGTGGTTAAGGAGAAAGTCAGACTTCAAATTGAAGAAATAGCTAGAAGCTGTATTATGCAGGATCTTGTAGACTAGATAAATTGTTTTGATTTATTTTAAGAGTCTTGACAAGCTACTTGGGTTTTGGTAGAGGAATGACATGATATACTATATACTATATTATATAAATAAGTATGTAAATAAATATGTATACACACATACACACACACACATATATATATATATACACACACATACACACATATATATTTAAAACATACATTTGGTAGCAGTATAGAGGACAGATTTTTCAAAGGGGTAAGAATGGTGACTGGGAGACCAGTTAGAAATCTATTTTCTAACTGTCTAGTATATTAGTGTGATAGTATGGACTAGTGTGGGAGGAGGAGATTTGGAGAAAATGAACTGACAGTGTTTTCTAATATATTGGATATGTTAGTAACAAAAAGGATTTGGACTTGGGCAGCTGGGTACATGATGCTTATTTAGATGAGGAAGGCTGGAGGAAGGGCTACATGATTTTATGTGTTTTGCTTTTCACAATAAAAAGGTAAGAGGCTTTGGTTTCAGGTCCATTCTGCTTCCAAACAGCTATTTGACTTTGGCAAAAACACTTGTTTTGATTCTCAGTGTTCCTTTCTGAAATTATAAGATGCTTACCAGAGTGATATTTACAAAGCCTAAAGTTAATAATTCCACTATTTTGCTTAAAAATCTTTAAGCCTTTGCCTTGATCCCACAATAAAAGTATCACTTTTTTATGTCTTATAAAACTTTGTGTGCTCTGGCTCTTTCATACGTTTCTAGCTTCATCTCCTACCATGCTTATTCTCACCTTCTCTGCCTCAGCCATCATAGCTTCTTCCTCCATTCCCTTGTTCTTACCAAGGTCCTCTCTGCCAGGATGTTTTCATGTGCCTTTCCTTCATTGAAAAGCTGTATTTTTTTTTATTGATTAGTGAATTTTCATTCAGCTTCAGATTTGGATTAAATTGTCACTTCCTCAGAGAAACATTGTTGCCATGACTGGATCAAATGGAGTTTTCACATGCTCTCCTCACTCTATGCATTTTTCTATGCCAGTACTTATCAACAAACTACATTTGTTCATGTGACTATTTTAATAACTCTGTTTCCTCCATGAGGACAAGAGCTCTGCCTATTCTAACTCAGTATTACATCTCTTGCCCTTAGGCAGGTGCCTATCACTTGGTAATGTTATTGCATGAATGAATCATTAAATGAAAAGAGTAAGTGGAGAGGCTAGGTCATGTTATTGTTGATGTTATTCTTCTGAGTGCTGAAAACTAATTCTAAGCATGAAAGTGATTCTTTTAAATGCATGTGATTTTTTCACTTTGTCATTTTTTGTACTTGATTCCTCTAACCTTGAATGCTCTCTGCTGGTAGCAGTTCTTTGTGGTCTCTAGCTTAAGTCTCACTTATTTTAAGAAATCATCTCCACCATCAGTAGCTATTATTCAGGGATTATAAACTATATATATTTGTTATGGGTTAAGTTGTGTCTTCCCAAAAAACTATATGTTGAGGTCCTAATCCCCAGTATCTGTGAATGTGACCTTTGGAAATAGGTTCTTATAGAGTTAACCAAGTTAAGATGAGGTTATTAGTTGGTTTTAATACAATATGATTACAAAATGAGGGAAATTTGAACACAAACACAGATATATGAAGACAGAGACAGGAATTGGAGTAATGCAGTCACTCCAAATAATGCCCAGATCATCACCAGAATTTAGGAGAGTAGCATGGAACAGATTCTCTCTCTGAGCCCTCAGAAGAATCAACCCTCCACATACTGTGATTTTGGACTTCCAGCTTCTAGAACTGTGTGACCATAAACTTGTGTTGTTTTAAGCTAGTTTGTGGTGCTTTGCTATGGTATCCTTGGAAAATGATACAATCATCATGCAGTTGCTTTGATCTCTTCTTATATATCTTCTCTCCCCGACCAAAGTTTCCATTTATTCAATGTCATTCTTATGCAGTATAGATGCCTATATAATATTGACATAATTGCTCTACATTTGATGCTGAATATAATCAATTAGGTTTATATATATGTAAGGCTAAAAAAGTCTTTACTTTGCTTGATTCCTTTTCTTTCAACCTAGCAAGATAAATTTATTTATTTAAAAGAATAATTTAAGTTTTTTTCTGTTTTGAAGTCCAGCATAAATTTGAGATATTTAAAGAGTAAATTAATAAAATGATGTAAGAAGTTAGCAAAACATCAACACCTTTACTCTCCTAAGACATTTAAAAAGGTCTTATTTTAATACATAAAAATTGGTCTGATATAACAATTGTGTGAATTTTTAGTGATGGTTGGACTCTGTTCAATTTTGGGTCTTGTGTTCCAAAATTATCTTTCTCATATTATTATATTAGTTGCAGGTGAACAGCACAGTGATACATTTCACAGAGTGATTACCCCAATAAATCTAGTATCCATCTGATATCATATATAGTTACTACACTATTACTTTGTTCTTTATCCTATACATCTCCATGATTATTTCATAACCACAAATTTGTAATTCTGAATTCCTTCTCCCCCAAAAAAGTTCTCATAAATATTTTAGAATAAAGAAGAGTGCTTTTGTTATTTTCTGTTCTATTTTTTTATTTTTGTTATTTTAAGAAATATTTTTAAAAGTCAAAAACATAATAATTTATATCCAAAATTAATTCTTGTTAAAGAAGTAAAAACCTTACATATAATGTCACTTTAGTTCCTCACCCTGAATACTAACAAAGTTTATTTAAATATATACATATGTTATTTATATATATGTATTATATTGTAACATATTCTGCAGCTTGCTTTCTTTCATTAAAATATTTTTGAGATTTAAGCACTTTGAGATAGAGAAATCTATTTTTTTTTATAATCATAGTATAGCATTACCACATTTTACTTACACAATTCCCCTATTGATAATGTATAGGTTATTTCTAATATTTTGCTATTAAAAACAATGCTACATAAATGCTTTCCTAGGTTATAAACTAAAAAGTAGAAATATAGAGAGTAGAAAATATATAGGGAATATATATTTTCAATCATATTAGTTATAATAAATTAGTTATAATAAATTGTCTTCCACATCATTTCATCAACCTACACTCTGCCAGCATAGGCCTTTTTTTCCACATATTCACCTCTAAACTTGGTGTTAATCAGACTTATCATTGCAACTAGTCTTATGAATGTGTGAAATGGTATCTCATTGTACATGTGTATGTATGCATGTTTTTAGCATATTTTAGGAATTAACCTTTGTACTCTGTATATTTTGTAAGTATGGCCTCTGACCAATAGCTTATCTTTTATCCTTTGCCTTTAAATGTGTCTTTTATTTTAAACTAAATAAACAAATTTATTCACTTTTCCTTAATGGTTTGTGATTTTTGCAACTTGTTTAAGAAATTCTTTTTTATCTGGAGGTTATAAAGTTATTTCCCGTCTTTTTTTCTTACTTTCTATAGTTACATATTTTCCTTATAGAAGAAAGGGTTGCCATATACATAGTATTTAATTTTTTTCTTAGAAGTATTAGTCTATTTTTCTATTTTCAAAGTTTTGTCTTCAATTTAAATCTTATGAAGACACAGCCTTTTTTTGGGTCAAAAATTGATAAATTCTTTTATACATGAAAACAGTAGGAGAAATTTCTTTAAAATATCCTGTGTGTTTTTACTTTTTTAAAAAAAATCTGGAAGCTGTAATACTTGTCTTTTTATTTTATTTTATTGTTTTGGAATTTTAGTTGCTTACTTAAGATGCTGTGAACAACCAGAAGCCTCAACTTCTTCAATGTCTTCTACCCTCTGCTCTATCTTCTGCCATCTGGTAGCACACCCCTACCTCTCCATAGCTAGAAGTGTTGCTTTTAACTTGGAATCAGAATATCTTCCTTTGTTTGATGTGCCTAAAGTTTTCCAGGCTACAGTTATGTGGTGGACAGTTGTTTGATGGAGTCATGTGTCAGAATGGCCAATACCAGGAGCTAGATTGGTTCAAGACAATTAAGAAGAAAAAGGTATCAGGTGCTATCCACCTACCTTGAAGAGGGATTCCACAGTTGTCAGGAGTCACAATCTCTCTCTCTCTCTCTCTCTCTCTCTCTCTCTCTCTCTCTCTCTCTCTCTCTCTCAATCTCTCTCTCTCTCTCTCTCTTTTTTATTACTTTCTTACTTTCTGACCATCTCTTCTCTTCTTCCCTTCACCCAGGGGATTATTTTTCTAGTCTGAGTAGGAGTGGGCATGACACACCCTCTTTTTTCCTTTCTTTTTCCTGTACATTTTATTCTAAATCCTTAAAATTTTTACACAGGAATTAAAGCTTTTGGAGCACTAAAAGTCAGACTGAAAGGCTCCTTCTGCTTTGTGTCCTGTCACATCCCTTTGCAGAAGTGATAAATACAGAGTCAAATATTTGCCTGTATGAGGCAACAGATAAGAGAAAATGCCTGGAAAAAAATTTTAAAGTAAAACATCAGTCAATGTCTTTAAAATATTATTCTGTCATGCTCAAGCTTTATAATTTTAGTCTTAATAGCTTTGATTTCTGTACTTTTAAATTAGTATTATAATTTGGTGAATTTATGATTGCCTCTGATGATTCAATTTAGTAGGAGTAATACAAAAAGTTCTCATTTCATTTCAATCAGTCTAAGTTTTTGCTGGCTGCTGGCTGCCGGGCCTGTACCTATTAAAATCCATATTTATTAATGCTCATGGTTCATGGTTTGCTTTGAGCCTTTCTAATCACACTGTCCTTCCTGTCTTAATTTTTTTTTAAATCAGACTTTAAAACATGTCTCTATTTCCTACCATCAATCATTAGTTAAGCCTTGATTTGTTAAAACCTCTGTCTGAAGCATTATGTTAGTAAAATGATTAGACTTCAAGTCCATGTCTCTTATCATTAGCTAGAGTTTTTGCATCTGATCCCCACAGTGATTCAAGTGAAGACTTGTTTTCCATGATCTGTCATGAAGAAGGAGGTCATTATGACAAAAGACTCCTGCCTAATTTATATAGTGAGGCATGCCCACTAATTCTGGCGTCAGAGCTCTGACTAGTTACCAATTGATTTCTATCAGTGTTGTGTGAGATGATAAATTTTAATCAGAGCTTTTTGGTCTCTATTAGTCTGGATTTCTTTTTATAATAGATTTCTCTCATTCATGCTTTCCCTAGTCTGCATTTTTATGACTGTGATGTGCTTTGATTTACTTCATTCAAAGTACGATGCTCTGGCTTCAATTACTCCATTTAACTTTAAATAGACATTGCTACAAGTCTTACTGATACAAAGAACATCTGGTGTCAATAAATTGCCGCAGGAGGTGCCATGTGGGAAGGAACCCAAGAACTAAACACGTCTCTGGGCACATCCATCAGGACATGAGCATACATGTCATGGCAGTCTGCCGCTTATCTTCTTAAATGCTATCAGAGTGGATCTAGATCTCGGAGCTCAAGTCAGTATGGCATTATTTTGATTTTCATTGTACCAATGCTTGACTCATTGACCTAAAGTTCCAGACACAAAACATTTTGTTCTATCGATAACATCTTTGAGGACGACATTTGCTAAACAGGAACTGCACAGTGAGCAAGGGGACACTTTCTTCTATGCTTTGTACACAGTGTTTAATGAAGAACATTGTAAAGAAGTCAGAATAGAGGATTCTGTTTTTTACACCCCCCCACCTTAATTCTTCACACTCCCTTACATCTAACATGTACCAGAACACAAAGTGCTGAAGTTTCCACAGGGAAGTGTATTTACTCGCTGCTATTTCTGGGTTAATTCCAACTACAAATTTTAACAATTACCTAAGACTACCAAGTTCAGATACAGTGATAAAATAAAGAGAAATCTTTGCCTGCTTTTAAGCCTTAATTAATAAATTCTCTTTAACTACAAAAGTAAGTATAATACAGATATAATTTACCAAAGATGAAATTTACATTTAAATCTTATTTATTTATTAAATTTATTGGGAGTGATGTTTGTTATATAGATTTTGAGTGTACAATTGAATAATATGTCATATGTATACTGCATTGTGTGTTCACTACCTAAGGTCAAATCTCCTTCCATTACCACATATTTGACCCTTTTTACCCTTATCTACCTCCCTCCCTCTCCTCTTTCACTCTGGTAACCACTAAACTGTTGTCTATGTCCATGAGTCTCTGTTTGTTCATCTTGTTCATTTGTTGCTTTCAGTTTTATATTCCACTTCTGTTTACAAGATCTCTGAATCAAAGTTATGCACTGATAATCTGATCCTTTTGAAGAAGGGTGCTTCTAATTGTTTTATTTAAATAATCTTAGTAAAATAATGGATCAAAACAGGGAAGTATATTTCTGTTTTTCACAGTATCAAAGCATTTTGAAACTTAGGTTCTCAGGCATGAGAACCAGAAACCCAACTTAACCACTCTCCTTGTCTACACTGCTTCTTTCTGCATGGATTCACAGGCTATCTTCCTTTGCCAGGGAAGCATGTTACCAGGAGCCGTAGACATCATATCCTCTCAATTTAATGAATTCTGTCATGAGAGAGTATTGCTCTTCCCCAAAGTCAACATATTAATCTTGTAGAAGGACCTTGATTGGCCCTGTTTTATGATGTGCTCATCTCTGGATTCATCACAGCTACCAGGAAGAAAGAGGAGTTGATGGTCCAAAAACAATCTACAATGGAGGAGAACAGGTTCTGTTCCCAGAAGAAGGGAGATGAGAAAGCTTGCTGAACAAAATAACAACAATAACAACAACAACAAAACAAAACAAAACAAGTAAATAGCAGTTACCACTACCTACAACACTTAACAAACCAGTTCTAGATAGGGATTTGGAAAATGAGTCTGAGAAAGGCATGCATTTCAGACTGGCATGCATTTCTTTCTTCTGTTTACCCAGAGCTGAAACATCCTCATAAAACAAACTGTCATGTCCTGCTATAAAGTGGGAGAAAACAGACATTTTGGCATTTTGGAAGAATTTAATAGCAATAATGCAAAATATTCTCAAAGATGCAAATATGCAAAAAGAGTTGTTAGACTAGATCAGCACTTTTCCAAGTGTATCCTCCTTGGATAGCAAAGGATGATAAGTAAATAAAAGGAAGAAGATTAGGTTATACAAAGTTTGAAAGCTTTCTTTATTGAAGTTTCATAGAAGCTCTAATATACAAGAAAACTGTTGAGAATTTCAGAGGACGATATGACACTCATAATTCCAAAACCTATTTAGCCAAAGAACTCTTCTTATTTTATTTACTAGGGAAAATAAAAGATTAAATGATTTATTAATATCTTGCTTATCCTGATATTCTCCAGATTTTAGGATTTTAATAGAGATATAAATCTGGGATTCCAATTCCAAAGCTTCTGTTAATACTCTGGATATCCCTGAGGTCAGAAAGCCCAGTCACAAATTCAAGAAGCTTTCTGTACCCTGTGTTGTTGATCTTCCTTTCCTGTGATGTTCAACCTTTTTTAGTTCACCCAGTTCTCAGATTTTGAAAGCAATTATATTTGTAATATTTCTGCTTGTTTGCCACTTATTTTATGTTCCCCTCTCTTCATAGAACAAGTTTAGGAAATGAAGTGAGAAAATATGGTAGATGGCATTTTTGGTGAAGAAGGTTGAGGGAATTTAATATATTCCCCCTTGAAAAACTGATGTCAAATGCAGTGATGGTATTAATAGCCTAGAAAGGCACAGAGAATTCCCATATTAAAATTTTTCATCTCACAACACGAAATTTTATCTACTAGGGAAACAATTGAATTGGCTTTTCTAGAATTAATATTTTTTCAGATTTTAGTTGTCTCCACCTTATTAAAGTGCTGATGCCAGTAAATATATGTCACAGAATGCTAGTTAATTTCTAAGATCACTAATAAGTTTTCAGGAATTGATGCATACTTTCACATCTGCCACTCATGTTTTCAAGGCTTGTGTTTGAGCAATATGGTAAATTTAGAATTTTTACATGAATAAAATATATGGTTTATAACACTAAGATCTAGAACAAAAGTCCTGCCTATTTTTATCTGCCTCTTCTTCAGTTAGTTGTTTCAGCTCCCTGAATCTCATGTTCTTCATTTATAAACTGAGATGATAATAACAACATTGATTCTACCCACTCACAAAGATGTTGTAATGATCAAATGAGATAATGTGTGTGATAGTTTGTAAATTTTGATATCTGTCTCAAATTTTTTGAGGGTTGGGTACTAGGACTACCATGAATTAGAGACCCCCAGCATAAATACGGACCTTGCAAATTAACAATTACAGAGTGTTAGGGTCAATGTAGAAGGGCATCTCATAGAGTCTTAAAGGAGCAGAGAACACTTCTGGGAAGCGGTGACACCTATATGAGTTAAAAGATAAAATGAAAGGGCAACATTTTTCAGATAAAGAATATGTAAAAATCATGGGAGGAGAGATGGTATGGCATATTTGGGTAATAAAAATGAGTTCAATTTGCTTGGAGCTTGAAATTTGGAAAATTGGATCAGAGAATGGCAATATATGAAGTAGGAGAGGTAAACAAAGGCCAGATGATTTTAAAGCATGTATAAGAGTTTTAATTCTAACCTGAGAGAAATGGAGAGTACAAATAAAAATTATTTTAAAAGTTTTATTGGGGAGTGACATGTCATTTTAGGAATGTGATTATTTTTGGATTTTTGTTAATTATTTCAGCAACAGTGGTGGGGTGGTTCTATCTAGCTTAACTTAAAAACATTTTAGAGAACAAATTGAGGCAGTGACTTAATATTGCTTAACAATCCACATAGCATCTGCCCCTTTAAATGTGTCCTTTCTTATTTCAGTGCTGAACACATGTTTTTAATAGACTAAATCTGCCATGTAAGAACAGTAATATCGAGCATAAAATAATTAGGAAATACAGAAGAATACAGCCATTTCTAGAATTTCAGTTGGACTGCATTTGGCAATTCCTTTAACATTTTCCATAAACTCATTAATTGGTATTAATGAGTTTAAACAGCATCATAATCAGTTTGGGTTGCAAACCAACCAATGCTCTGTCAAAATATAGAAATCATTTTCCAGGAAATGATCTGTCCAACTGATTGCTCTTAAACTTCACTACTTAACCAAGGGAGCCATGATTCAAAGGAACTCCTTTACCGTGTTTGCATTTTGTTGTGTGCCCTTCGCCTGCATGATTATAGCATTATCCTAAGGAATTTGTTTTCCTTGCTGCTGGAATCCTCATCATTTGTTGATGATGTTCTTTAGATTAAAGGAGCTGTTCCTGTTAACTTGAGGAAAGGGCTGTCCCTATTAACATTGCTCCTACGACACATATGGAAACACTTCTCCAGCAGATTGCACAATTGCTCCTTCTTCCTTACATTTGCAATAGTCAGCTGTTTAAGTTACATTATAGTCATGATGTAATGATATAAAGGTAGGGTCAGAACATGATTTTATAAAGTATGCCTCCTCATTAAGATCTCCTTTTGAGATAGAGATCTTCATTTATTTCTAACCCATATTCTCCCTTAGCTTCAAACAACTCATTGAAACCTTCACAAAAGTAAAATGGAGATAATTTCTTCCAAAATATTTGGGTATCTAACATCTGATTGTGGAGAAAAAGTTTATGAGATTCATGAGCAAAGCATCTTATCAAAATGGAAGAGATGGGGTAAATAAAATGTTTGTATGTTGATGAAAGAATCCAGGAATGTATAGAAAGGAGAGAGAAAGAAGGATGGAGGGGTCAGTGATGATGGAGGAGAGAGAGGAGAAAGGGCTGCAATGATGTCTTCAAGAAAGGAGATGGAGTCTAGCACACACGTGGAAGGTCTGGATTTAGATGACTATGGGCGATTATTCCATCCAGGGATAAGAGGTGAGAAAGCAGAGTACATGTATATTGATGCTGGAAAATAGGTAGTTGTAGATGTGGGAACATGTGGAAGTTGTCTTCTAAATGCTTCTATTTTATCAGAAAATAAGTCAGGAGCTGAGATTGAAACTGAAAGAGAAGGTGTTTTGGGTTTGAGGAGAGAGAGGCTTTAAACAGTTATAAAGGAATCTGGGAGTGTGAATGGAGCAGGGAAATAATATGATACTAGGTGTCATTTAAAGCTCATACATATCCAAAAGGAAACAATCACTATTTTAAAAAGATATCTGCACCCCTATGTCCATTGCAGCATAACATTACTTACAATAGCAAAGACATGGAAATAATCAGTGTTCATCAACAAATAAAGACAATGTGATACATATAGTACATATAATAAAATATTATTCAACCATATCAAAGAAGAAAATTCTTCTATTTGCAACAACATGAAGAGAACTTGAGGGCATTATGTTAAATCAAATAAATCAGAAAGAGTAAGACAAATACTATATTATCTCATTATGTGTGGAATCTAGAAAACAAAACTCATAGATACAGAGAACAGATTGATGGTTGCCAGAGGTGGAGGCTGAGAGGTGGGCAAAATGAGTGAAGGCAGTCAAGAGGTACAAACTTCCAGTTATAAGATAAGTCCTGGGGCTGTAATGTATAGCCTGGTAACTAAAATGAACAATATTATATGATATAATTGAAAGTTGCTAAGAGAGTAGATCTCATCAGAAGAAAATAACTATTTGATATGACATATTAATTAAACTATTGTGGTAATAATTTTGTAATATATACATATATCAAAAATCATCATCACGTTGTACACCTAAAACTAATACTACATGTCAATTACATCTCAATAAAGCTAGTAAAAACAAACTCTTATGAGATTTGTAGTCATTGAAATTCAGGTGTTCAGCAAACTTGTGTTTTTCTCCAGCCATATTCAGTTTCATGAGTGCTGGGCAGAGAAACTGGGTAATTGAAATTGACTACAGGTTAGATTTTGTCAAATGAGTACAAATGTTCAAGAGATGGAGAGCAAAGTTGAGATTAATTAAAAGAAGAGATAATAATGATGAAATTTAATGGACAGGTATTAGTGTCAATAGATTTTAGGTACCAGTGTAATAGAAGGATCTTGGGAATTAGTATATTAGAGAAAGTAAGCTGGACAGGTAGAATGGGATGATTGGAGAATGTAACACTTGAAACTGAGATTCTGGAGAATTTTCAGTGATTGGTAGGAACAGGGTAGGAATATGACCATGAGTGATCACTGGAAAAGAGGCTATGAAGGAATTGAGAGATGAAGCTTTCAGTTAAATTAACTAGATACCAAAAATTAAATGGGAGTAATATCTGGGAGAGAGACAATAAACAAGGAGATAAGATCTTTAAGGAATGAGAAAAATTTCTCAGAAGTCAAGAAAATTGTTTCAGGTGTTAATAAAAAACAAGTTCATTTTGCCACTTTCACATATCTGTGGGTGACTTAAGGAAAGTAAATTGTAATTTTTTATGTTTTCAGGGGTATTATAATGAGATGCTACAATGCAGGCAAATTAAAAACAAAAATGTGGACTATGATATGTTTTTAAATAGTTCTTTGTTAAGATTTTTTTCTGGGAAACAAAATAATTCTCAAAAGCACTGAAAAAAATGTTATAAATATACTCATATTTAGTCCAAAAAATTAAAATCTGGAATTATTTAGTCAAATGTATTTTTCAAAATGTCTGGTATATACTTGGCTTTTAAAAAATTTTTTTAAATTAATTCCTACAGCACCTGGGTATTTCTAGATGGTCTCCCATTCAAGTACTAACCAGGCCCAACCCTGCTTAGCTTTCGAGAGCAGACAAGATAGGGCACATTCAGGGTGGCATGGCTGTAGACTATAGTTGTTTTTTGTTGTTGTTATTTTGTTTTCAAGTGTTTTTGATTGTCATTTATGTACTTAAGTAAAATATGGTGAAATTAAACATAATAGATTTAATATTTTTGCAAAAGTCTAAAAACTCAAGTGTTCTTATTTATTTCACATTTTAGCTTTCTTTAGCTCAATTCAAAATTAAAATGCAAGGTAACATACAGAAATTTGAGATTTATATTAAATTCTGTTTTCTGGTTCAAATAATTCTGTGCTCTAGATTTATTAATTTAATGATTTCCTCACTGCAGTGTTTTATTAATTGATATGTACACATAAGCTCTCTATTCTATATTGTCTTAAACAGGATATATTTACTAAAAAGAGAGCTATAAAAAACATGTTTTCTTCAGCTGGTAATAATTAGTTTTTAAATAATAGCATTTTTAAAAAGCCTTCAGAAAATTATGGTGAATTGGATTAGTAGCTTTATAAATGTGTTAATTACTCATTAAAAATTTTATGAAAAGGACAGTAATTCTAGCATGCTATTAGATGCTAATGTAAAACAAATATAAAACCAGTCTTTTCAAAAACCAAGTTTATTCTAAAGATGGAAATTTGCTCATTGTGAAATTCTGAAAGAGGATTCAGAGTGAGGTGTTTAAGAGCCTAGTTCTGGAATCAGGAATCTTGGCATCAAGTCATGGCTTTGCTAATTATTTAATTTACTGTGGGCTTGTGGCTCAAATTTCTCAAACCTAAATTTCCTCCATTGTAAATAGAAGTAATAAAATAACCAACTTTATAGGTGTTTTAATTAAAATTAAATAATCTATATAAAGCACTTAGCACAGTTTTGGGCACAGAGTCATAGTATTTTATCCTACCCTCTGCCAACTTCAAGAGTTCTCTTAATCTGTATCCCATACCTAGAACATTCTTTTTCCTACTCTGTTTACCAACCCACTCAACAAAAAAAGATCTAGAAAAATTAAATTAATCTGTTAGTAAGGGAGTGATTTTTTCATTGTTTAGAGAAAGTACCTTTGTCCCTCTGTATCCATGAGAAATTGGTTCCAAGACTCCTGCAGACACCAAAATCGGTGTATGCTCAAATCCCTTATACAAAATGGTACAGTATCTCATACACTTTAAAATCACATCTAGATTATTTATTATACCTAATATAATGTAAATGCTATGTAAATAGTTCTATATTGTATTATTTAGAGAATAATAACAAGAAAAAATATCTGTATATGTTCAGTGCCCATACAAGCATCTTAAACCTAACTACATAGTAGTACACATCAGCAACAACATAACTTTTTTTAATTTTAAAAATATTTTTAATGTAGATAGTTGAAATTGAGGATGGGAACCCATGGATATGGAGGGCCTACTGTATACATTTGTGTCCATTTAACCCTAAGGGTTTTTTTTTTTTTTAATTTAGATAAATTATAAAATACTTAGGTTACTGCTGTGGACTGAATGTGTCTTCCCTAAATTCATATATTGAATCTCTAATCTCCAATGTGATAGTATTTGGAGGTGGGGTCTTTGGGAGATAATTAGGTTTAAATGAGGTCCTGAGGTAGAGTCCCATTATGAGATTAGTGTCCTTATAAAAAGAATAGACTTGACATTTCTCTCTCCCCCTTACCCGTGCTTTCTCTCTCTCTCTCTCTCTCATTCTCTCTCTCTCTCTCATTCTCTCTCTCTCTCTCTCTTTCCCCTTCTGTTTCTCTCTTCATGCACACACCAAGGAAAAGTTATATGAGGACTTAACCTGGAAGGGGGAGCTCACCAAGAACCTGATCACGCTGGCACCCTGATCTCAGATTTTCAGCCTTCAGAAAAACAAACGTTTGTTATTTAAGCAACCCAGTCTGTGGAAGTTCACAGTAGTACCCTAATGTTTTGATGGGTGTGACAATGCTTTCTATTGACTGAGCTCTAGGTCCACTTAGTTACAGATGTTTAAATTCCTAGAGAGGTGTTCATGCTTAAGACTGAAGCCATGTGTGCTGCAAATTTTGATTTCCAGGGTGTTTACGTTGAAGAATTATTATCAATTGGACATTAAAGTAATGGACAATATGTTTGTAGTCATCAAAAAAATAATGACTTACAAAGCGTCAGTAAAAAACATGTCCTAGAACTCTATTACCAGTGAAAGCTACCTTTTGCTGGAATATTATAAATTTTTTTTTTATCTCTTAGAACAGAGACTTATTGATGTTGCAGCCAAATATGACTAGTTAATAACTACTTAATAACATATGTTACCATTTAACAAAACCTGTATTCAATATAAAACAGTATGGTTGACAGAAAGAACAGCGACCCAGGAGTGAGACCCAGGGGCCAGCTTTATTCAGCACATGTATGTAGTAGGCCATAGACTTGCCACTAACTTCCAAGGTCTGTTTGCTCCTCTGACAAATGAGGGGGTTAGAGTCTCAGATTTTTTCTTCTCCCGGTGTTTTGTAATTCTTTTTTATTAGTTGTATACTTTAAAGCTTTTGTGTCATTTGTTTTTGTTTTCTATTGCCTGCTCTTCATATGACTGAGGTATAAGAATATTTTATGTGTTTTGTGTCCTGAATTGCTTAACCTTGTGTATCCTTTAAGTATCTGGATCAAATTTGCAGTCAAATAATATTCAGTTTTCCCTCCTTCAGCTTTCTTCATTTCCCACCTCTTTCCATGACTTTTCAGTCTATCCTAGTTTTATGAGATTGTTTAAAAAAATGCACTGTGGAAGATTTGGAGAAAATGATGAGGTCGTTGGTTGCTGGGTGATTGTTCTTTAACAGTGATTCAGTGCTTAATAAGATTGTTTTATCTTGTTCCAGGGTCTTCCCAGAATTTCAATGTTGCTGATTTTTTAATCTTAAAAAAAAAAAACAGTAAATTTACAAGCTTTTTTCCTATATTTTTTCCCAAATTTATACTTTTCATTTTAGATTGGTGCTCTTATTCAAAGACTATTTCACCCTGATCATGTCCTGTTCTTTGTTTTCTTGATAGAAAGGGATTTTCCTTAAAAAAAATTAAAATAATATGTATACCACTTATGTCAAAGCAGTTCAAAAGACCAAATGTAAAAAATAATGTAGGGTATGTAGTTTATTTAAATGGATTTTAAAGCTCAGAAGCAAACCTTTTAATACAGGTTTCTTATTCTTAAATTTTTTATTTATGGATTATTTTTTAATTGGTTAAAATTTATTGATAAGTAATATTTTCAAGAAGGATCATGAGTGCTACATTTCCTAAGTTCTTTTAGGTTTAAGAATAAATATCTGTTGCCTTTAGAGTAAATGAAACTTTGGCTAGATATAATTCTTGGGTTACAACTTTTTTACCTTGGAAATTCTGTGACAATTGCCCAATTTTCTTCTCTCTTTAAATTTTCTTTAGAGAAGATTGAATACAGACTGAACTTTCCTCTCTGATAGAAAAATATCTTTTTGCTGCCTGAATGGATGCCTGAAAATTTGTCTATAACCTTGGGTCAAATAACCAGGAAATATCTTAATGTTATTTGACCTATATAAAATATTTTGACATATGGCATTAAATAACCATGTAAAAATTTAGAATTTATCTGTTTTAAATAAAATTTTCTGAATTATATCAATGAATATTTTTTTTTGTTCTACTGAGTTTTCTATAATTCCAGTAGTTCTAATTATCTCTGTTTTATTGCTTACTCAAAATAAGACTGCCCTACTCCAACACAGCATGCCCCAAGCACTGAAATTTAACTACGCTCCCTAGTCTTTCTATCCTCTGATGGGCACCCATTCAGAAGAAAAATCTGTTCCCCAGACATTCTCAACTCCATTGTAAGGAGCAGAGAACACTTCAGTCTCCCATCTATCACCCTTATCTTCCAACATTCACAAGTCTGAGTGCAGTAGGACAAATCTCATTAAGCTTTTTATCTCTGTCTGTGATACTACAAAAATTCATAGATTTTCAGATCACCTCGAATCTGTATCATTTTGATTTCTATACATGTCTACATGAACCTATTTCTATCCCACGTTTCACTGGTCCCCATATCGTGAGATACTTCCATTTTGCGTCTCTCAAATTCATAGGCAATCATCAACAAAAATCTCTTCAGTCCTCAGACTCTTCTCTGAACATTTGTTTCACATTAATGCTCTCACATAAACTTGACTTTCTCTTGATGATTCTTCTTCCCCTGTAGTTGCTCATACTCTTGAATAACAAATTTGGTCAATTCACTCTTTTGGGAATATGTGTTACAAGGGGATCCAATACAAGTCTTAACATTGTAGGTGGAACTCTCTCCTCCTTGGCATTAACAGACACCTTTAAAGATTTATATTTTTGTTGTTCCTTGGCTTAGCTCATGTTTCTTGTTTATGAGTTTATGTGCTTTATTCCCTCTGGGCCAGTATCAGGCATTGCAAACACTGAAGTCATACCCCTATGTGGTGCCTTGTATATAAATGGGCAGAAATCCCACCTTTTAATGCCACTGCCCCCATTAAAAACAGAACCCCATTTTTTTTTCAGTCTCAATCAATGGTCAATTCATGTCCCAGTAAATTTGTTTGTTTTCTATTTCATAGTCCTCTAGGTATGTGTTCTCTTCAAAAATAACATGATGGAGTCATTATTAGTTTAGGTCAAGGCATAAGCTCAAGTGCATGAAGAGGCTAGTCAGGTACTATAGATGATGGTTGCAGTCTAGGTGAGACTATACATGGCTTATCCAAAGCAGATAGGCCTACTCAACTCTACCTGATGCTTGCTTTGAAGATGAACCCTTTGATGCCAGAACTCTGATTTTCAACTGATGCTGAAGTTCCATACTTTAATAGGAAATACTCTGCCTGATAAATATTTACTCAATTGTTTAAAACACACATGAAATATACAAGATTTGCTTGTAGCAGGCTTTTTCACTTTCTTAAACCTTCTCTTACTCCACATGCTTGCAACCAGTGTCATGCACAGATATTCTCATGTTCACTCTGCTCATGCTTTACCCTGAAGCACCTAACTTGTCATTTCTCTTTGGTTTTGCAGACATTTACAGGTATTATACCTAAATTTGAACTCGAGATCTTTTTCTCCTGGTTGTTTTTATTCCATCAAGTAGAATTTCATGCACTCAGTTGCTCATGAGAGAAAGGAGACAAACCCTAGGGCCCAGTCAAGATAGTAAGAAAGGATAGACATCTGCATGAAAGGAGGATTTTCTATGTGACTTAGAAATTAAAAAAATAAGCAAGCAAACAAACAACGAAAAACTCAAAACCTACCCACAAAGGATATTTACCTACCTTAAACCTAGCTCTTGGTGAAGGACAAAAAAGAAAAATCTCTGAAAATTACCAGCTGGAAGCTGTTCCTTATATAAATTTGAGGCCAGAATATAGACTACCCATGTAGTCCTCAAAACATTTAACATTCATTTTGTTTTCAGGGGACCTGGGTTGGTAGTGTTCTCTAGCAGAAACAGATGCAAATCTTTCCTAAAGGAACCATCTCCATTTCAACCAAAATAGGATTTATGCAGAAAAGTTATAAAAAATATGACCTCACATTTTTAAGTCACCAAACTCCTAAAGCATCAAGGTAATATGAATGATGGTATACACAACAGCATAAACAAACCTGAACATACTGAATATAAATTTTAAAATAAGTATATGGAATGAGTAACAAATAAAAGTGGGAATATAAAATTTGACCATAAAATAACATATAACAAAATGCAACATAAACTTTTATTAAAAAGTGAAACAATTTCTAGAAATGAAAATATTGAAATTAAAATTTCATATATGAGAAAAATAGTAAACTTAAAGATTCATCTGTAAAACAATTTTCTTATAAAGTAGAGATGGAGAAAGTGATGTAAAATATGGAAAAGCTCTTAAAATACATTTAGGTAGAGGGAGAAAGCCTAATACCAGTTTAATCAGCATTTCAGAAGGAGAACATAGAGACAATGGAGATAGAAAAAAAGAGAAGAAATAGTTAAATAAAGCTAGCATAAATATATCAGACAAAATAGATTTGAAAGTTAAAAGCACTATCACAGAGTCAATACATACTGTTAAAAAGTAACTCCAGAAAAAAATGTAATAATTCTAAACATAGATTGAGCATACTTAAAATAATGATAGGAGAAGAAGAAGAAATTAAGAAGCACATTGTTATACTGTGAGGTATTTATAAACCTCCATCAGGAGTTAATAGATCAATCAGATAAAAAAGTTAATTCTGAAGATTTGAACAAGATTAATGATACCATAAAGAACACTCAATAATTGCGTAATACATAGGAAACTTTTTATGAAGACACAAGGAATATTTTTTAAAAAATGACATTTGAAATGAAACCGGCATGATAAATAGAAAAACAAGTTAAAAGTGTCAGAAGGTATTTTCCATCTGTATACATGACAAAGGATTAATGACTGCTTCATTTTTATTTTAATAAGAAAAAGATAACCCAATAGAAAGTGAGCAAAGACTATGAGTTTTCAAGTGGCAAGAAATAAAGACCAATGGCCAATAAAATATAAAAAGATTTTTAATCTTCATAGCAATTAGAAAAATACAAATCAAAAGAAGGAGGTACCATTTCTTATCTAACATATAAAACATTAGTCCATCTGATAATGGAAAGTATGGGAGAGGATGTGAGGAATGGTGAGAATGTAAATGGGTACATCCACCATGGGAGACAACTCGATAATAACTAATAGAATTTAAAATATGCATAGTCTGCAACAGAAATTTTATTTCTAAGAATCCAACCTGGGAAAAAGTCTTACACATGGAGATATGCAGGAGTGTTTAACATTGCAAAAAAAGAGAAAAAATCTAATTGTCACTCAGTAGGGAAATGGATAAATCATGGTTTACTCATATAATGAAACATAAAAGAACAAGGTGCAGAAAGTAATTCAGGATATGATACAATTGATGTAATAATACATATAAAATAGTAGTATATATTGTTTATAATATACATATGTAGTAAATACAAAACCACATATGGAAATAATATATACGACCTCTGGGAAGAAAGTGAGGAGAAAACGTTTTAGTTAGCACTTTAGCTGTTAGTGTAGTTTCTTCTTTTCTTATTCTTTTAGAAAGGTAAGATCTGAAGTAAATATGGAAAAAAATGTTAACATCTGTTTTAGATCAGAGTTCAAAAGATATCTGTTATATTATTTTTTATCTTTTAAAGTATGTTACATAATATAAAAGTATAAAAATGAAAAAAGACAAGAAAAACATTTTTTTGTAACTTGGAAAGTTGCACTTTTTTGGAAATAAAATGAAGGCAAAGTTCTTAGAACAGGCAATCATTTTAAAAATGAGGACTGTGAAGAATGTTGGATTTAGTAATAACTTTCAAAAGAGCAGCTTCGTTAAATTGTTGAGAAGCAAAATAGCCAGAGGCTCTCTGGAAAGCTGGAAGAAGGCAAAAAGTGGATGACATAAGCTTAAAGCATCAGATAGCCAAGAAAGAATGTTGTAGAATAAAAGGTAATTGAATATTTATCAATGTAATATTAATAGGAGAAAGAATAGATAAATACCTAGATTACATAAAAAGGGCTGGTTAAGCATTTTAAAAAACTATTTTTGAAGCATTTCATTTGTAAGAAAGTGACAGTTACCTTTGAGAATTCTTTAACATTTCAGATAGATGTATATAAGTAAACAGATGTGGTAACTGATAGGCATATTGAGTGTTCATAAAGCAGTTTTTTAAAAAAATTTAGTTTCCATTGTATTAAGGATGGCATCTAAAGTATTCATCTAATCACACACAAATGCACTGAATTATTTGAAATGTACTTCCTCTTTAGCCTGAAGAAAAGGACTAAATTAGTATCATGTGTGAAAGATTGTGGGCACACTATTGCTAAAGTCAACAATAACTACATTGTATTTAAACTTATACATGTGATTTTTAAAATAATATTATAAAGAAGTGTGATTTTAGGGGCAAATTTATTAATATTTAATAATCAACATTAATTGATAAATAAGAATTAAAACTATTTACTTGCTAATTATATACATGTGACTTACATTTATGGTTTCATGAGGTATAGATTACAGTTTTGACACAGCTATTTTTGTCTATATAGGATACATGAGAATGTTGGAGGCACTTAGTGCCAGTTATGGTACCTGTAATTGCCATTGCAACCATAGAATTAGGCATTGCACTGTAATCATCAGTTCCCAGGAAGCAGAAAGCTTTGGGGAAAGTTAAACATTGCATTGCACAAAATTCTTAAATGCATGCCGAAACAACTTCCCTTTCACATCTCAGGATCTTATTTTTTCAAATTTATCCCAATCAAATTAAATAAAAAACTGTTTCAAGAGATAGTTCATATAATAAAAATATACTTTTGATGAATCATAAGATACTTTATTAAGTTTACTTGTTAATTGTAATGATAATTCTGGTCCTTTTGCTGGAAAGATACTTTTATAATTTTCTTTAAAACCAGTATTTAATTTCCCAATTGTAGCTCTTATTAATTCTCCATCCTCAGTTTAATTCTGTCTTCCCTTGCTAACCTCAATGTCCACCATTTCAAATACTAAGAATTTGTTCTACTTAGGACTTCCCAAGCATCGAGAAGCATAGAATTACCAGGGTATTTATTGGGCCTGTAGAGTCCAGAGCCCCATTCTAAAAGATTCTGATTTAGAATATACTTTAGTATGGGATATAGGTACTCCACAGCGGTATTAGGACCTCTTTTCATTCTTCTTGCACAACGTATCAGTTCCCGGTACTGATAATTGCCATTATCTGCTTTCTCTTCTCCCTAAATTAAGCAAGACTTTATTGAATGTTTCACCACAGCTTTGCATGGTTAATCATATGTGTTTTATAGTCAGACAGACATAGATTCACCCAGTTGCATGCTAACTATGTAATGGACAAATTATCAACCCACTTTCAGCTATAATTTCCTCATCTGTAACATGGAGATTCATTCATCCATTGATATAATGTATTTATTTATACTTTACTATTGGTTGAGTAGATGTTCTACATACTGAGAGAATAATAAATAATATCTAAAGATGCCTACCTCCGTGGACCTTATGATGTCATTAAATATTAGTATTTAATGCATATGGTTGTTGAGTGGATTAAACGAAAATATAATGGCTAACACATATAACAGTGTTTAAGTGCCAGACAAGGTTTTGCATTCTACATAATTAACTCATTTGTTCCTCATAACAATAGGATGAGATAGCTACTAATATTATTTTTATTTTATATATGATGTAATTGAGGCACAGAAAGTATTTTCTTCAAGTTCACTCAGCTAGTAAATGAGAAAGCTGGGATTTTTCACCCAGGGGGCCTGGTCTAGAATCTAGAATCTATTATAACCTCTGTTATAATACTTCCCTCTATAAAGCAATTAAAGTAAAAAAATTATAATGTATTTATCAGGTTTCTGAAGAAATCAACCTAAAATACAGAATGTCTCCAAGCTACAGACTAAAATTTGATCTGATATTAACATATTTTTAAAAAGAATGTGTCAACACATGAATAGTCTGGATGAATATTACAAAAAAGAGCACGCTTCTGAAAGCAAAAACTGTCAGGGGCTATTCAGCACTTCTGGAGTAGAAATCTGATGTTAACTGTTACAAAAATAATATGTATGACTACTACTTAGGCATTGTGCTAATTGTTTCCATAGATTAACCTATTTTTTATCTTGACAATAATTTGCAAGATGTTATACATCCATCTTGCAGGATGAGGAAACTGAGATTAATAGAAGTTGAATCATGAGTCCAAGGTCTTGCAGCCAGCAAGCATATCCAACCAGATGGGTCAACCTCAGCACACATCCTGTTCATGACTACTAAGCACCATTTTTATACTAGCTGTCACATTCTATCTGTATGATACAAACCTTCTGGTCATTAGATTCATGTTCTCTCTTAAGAAGCATAAGCTGGGTAGACTATGCTTCAAGATTATAGCAAAATGCTAGTCAAAATGTGCTTCTGTCAAAAAGGCTTCCACTGGCCACACCAAATAATAAATTTCTCTATTAATACTATTTTATAGAACTCTATTTTTATAATAATTATTTTAATGTCTTTGTCCTTTTATTTGCTCTAAAACTCATGAGGTTGATAATGCACCTCCCTCATTTTTCAATGCATGCCCAGTGCTTGGGTTAGCTACTGTTATGTAAATATTTAGTGAAAGAATGAATGATCTGTTTGTGTTCACTGTGTACATTTCTAATCATTTGCCTAGTTTATTAGGTCTCTGATAAAGACAAAAATACCAAAACAAACATATTAAACAAAAATATCCTTATCATTAATTAAATAGCACAAGAATAAGCTGTGCTAAAAATTATAATATTTGAGTTGCTTGCAACATTTTTTACTTTATTAATGCATTTTCTTTTCCTTTATGTAACAGAATCTTGTGAATTTGATCTATCTACAAGAGACTAATCAAATGACTAAATAGAATTAAGAACTAGATCCATTGGTTTGTCCACTCGTTAAGGTGATGCCATCCTTTGCATATGGCCTAAGCAACCAGCCAGTAACCCTATTACTAGAAACTCAACAGACTAAATGCACCAGCAAAGCAGAAGCACTAAACATCATTTGAAATACGTTGATATTTCAAAGTAAGCTATCAGAAGTATTCATCATGGAAAATATCAGAACTTTGTTGAATTTCTTTAGAGATAATGTTTTTAATATTATTTTGATATTGATTTATATTCAAGGGTGGGACACCACATTTCAGTGTTTGATGTTTCTAAAGCCCTGAGCTTGCCAGGAGCATAACTGCCATCTTTTTATATTATATGTCACATTCTATCTGTATGATACTTTTTATATTATATGACAAGATTTGCTTTCTCTCACAATTTTTATACCATATATTTTTAAATTTATAGATGTTGTCTATGAGAAAGAAATACCTCAGTCTTTGGCAAGGTGAACCTCTCCCCCTGAATATTAATCTCAGGATTTGCAGAGCAGTTATTCTCTTGATTACTTTCTGATACTCTCTCTTCATTAGCTCTTATCCTAAAGAAAATACTCTCAACTTTGCCTCCTCCTCAATCTACTATTCTTATTTACATACTTTCTAAAGGAATATTTATGCTTTGTGTTTCCTCTGTCCTTAGTGGTACTTATGCCTTTAAAACCAGGCTTTCAAACAGCCCAACAGTCCTCTGTGGTGAGTGTGGTCTCAGCCTTGCTTAAAGCACCTATCTGACACATATTGTTTTTTTCCTTCCATTCATTCAGTGATTAGCTGACTCATCTTCATGATTGTGGTAATAGCAACTAACGTTTTCTTACATGTGTAGTAGGTACTCAATAAATATTAAATCCTTCTATTGGATAAAATTAAATCCTTCTATTGATTTTTATGTTTTAGATTATTTGTCTGAATTATTTATATAGTGTTTATTATAAGTTACTTGAAAGTATCATAGAACTAGAATGGGTATAAAAAACAAACCTATATAAATTAAATGTAAAGATGAAGAAAAAAAAGTCAAATAAATCCACAACTCTTTTTTTGAGGGTTGAAGTTGGAGTGTTATCCCATGTTTTCCAATTTTTAAAATTATGTTTTTATGCTTTACACATCCTTAATTCATTGTATCTTCTGTAAGGAAGTATATGTTTATTAATTTTCAGCATAATAAAAATCATATAATTTGGAGATTTTTCAGAGTAAGTGATTCGGGTGAGTTTTCAATTCTCCCCCCTCCCACTTTTTTTATTATAGACAAAGAGGTTCAGGAAAGAAACTAATTTTTTTAAATGAATGCCCTTTTAACTTTAATTTTATTTTATCCTCATATTCTATCTCTTATTTATTTAATTATGTTACTCTCAGTAAAATTCACCCTTTTAAATGTACACTTTTATGAATACCCTGTATTGACAAATTTATACTATCATTTAACTACCAACAACAATCAAGATAGTATTTTTAACATTCCAAAATTTTCCTTTTGCCCCTCTTGTAAGAATATCTTCTGTACAAAACCAGCTGTTGGAAGCCTTGAGGTAAAATAGAAAATGAATGACTTTCTGTTTCTTAAAATATGTTTGAGAAAAATCTACTTAAGATATAAGTATCCCTGGTAAATCAAAACTTGAGTAGATATAAGTTTAATATCCTTAAAATGTGCTTGCTGTTATTTTGCTATGAGATAGGTACTTCAGAAAACAGAATTTAAATCAGTAATATAAAATACAATTGTCTCTGTGATTACATAATACAACATTCAGCCTGTAGATAAGAAAGTGCCTAATTTATGGCACCAAGCTTTATGAATCCCAGGATAAGGAGAATATCTTATCATGCCTGGATATTTTTCTCTTCATCTCCTTCTTGTTCTGCCTTTTCTTCTTTTGGGTAGAACTGAGAGCAATATGTTGGTTTAGGATAAGTAAGTTTTTTTTTTTTAATCTAAAAGCTTTTATTTGCTCTGAAATTATGTAGTAGTAATTAACAAATTAATATGCCTGACAAATTAAAATCATAGAATGTGTCAAACTACACCAAGAATTGGTAGAAAGAGCCATTTCTAAATTGAACTTAAATTGAAATCTAGTAAAAGACATTATTGTTTTATTTAAAGATGAGTTTGGGAGAAAGGAATGTTAACTGGAGTTTTGGGGGAATAGAATTAATTACTGAGGAAGACTCATTTTGATGTGGCTTACCTCCTTCATGCTCCCATCTTTGTCTGACATTTGTCTGTGAAAGAGAAGAATCATGTTTGAGCAGTGTCTTGTCTTATTCTGGTCAAGGCTAAAGGGATTAGAGGTACACCTAATCCAATGTTTGATCAGTGACAAATCATATTCTGTCTTATTCAAACTGAAATTAAAAGAAATAAAGACTGCAATCAATCAATGGTGAGAACTAGTAAACCAAAGTTCACATCACACTTGATTTAACTATATTAGACACCTCTGAATATACTACTTTTTGATTGATATTTTCCTATTTTGATATATGTGAGCAGATTTTTTTGTTTTCCTTCTCTGCCTGACACTAAGTCATCACACTCTGATCCATATTTCACTTCTTGTACATATATTTTGTCTTTATCTCTCCTTTTTTCTTTCTCTGTAGTTTTGCTTTAGCTTAGGCAATCTTATATTCCAGTTTCTGTGTGGATAAATATACAGCTTCTATCAACTCTTTCAGTAAAAGTAACTCTAGATCTTTGATTTTCTAGCTTCTTAACGAATATCTGCAGGTAGATTTTCACAAGTACTTCAAACTCAGCATTCTCCTAAAAAAATCTTCCCCACTACAAATGCTAGTTGTAGTACACACGTTTTTAATTGAATTTAACTGTAATTATTCATGATGAGGAGAAAAATGAAATGTAGGTTTCAAATCAGCCCTTAAGCGATAAATATTGCTGGGAGAGATGAAATAGGAATAGGATCTTCCAAATGTAGAGAACACCATGAAGTATAAAAGCTGGTTTACACATTTTATATTCCTAGGAAAGTGAGACTAGGCTGTCTAAAGCAGAAAGAGATTGGTGGGAAACAAAGTTGGATATTTAGGGTGAGACAAAATTATGGTAGAATTTGGAAGCAGAGACATTTTAACACATTTCGTTTTGTTTTGTTTTAAATTGAGACCTATTAATTACTTTGGAGCAGAGGAGCTACTGAAATTTTTTTAGTTCCTTATCTGGCCTTTATTCTTTGCTCTACTCTAGGTTTTCAGAATTTCATTCTGGATATCCATTGACCTAAATGAGCACATACATTTCAACAGAAAATAACATCACGCTTAGCTTCAGGGGTGGGCAAGTTGCCTAAATCTCTCCAGGCAAAATGAATCTCAAGAGTCTTGTTCAGAAATATTCTCTTGAGGTTTATAGAACTGACATTAATATATGCTACTACAACCATGATGTAACTATGCTGGAGCCCAGCCAGAAAACAGCTGAGACAAGGCTAGAAAAATCTTTATCTCTACACTAGAGATAATTTATGAAAAATTTTGAAGTATCATGAGATACTTCTAATAAATTTTAGAAATACTAATGTGAAATGTCCTTTGGTACTATCTTACCTACAAATTAGTTTATTTAGGAGGAACACAAAAGTATTAAATATTTTCTTGTGTCTTTTTTGGGGAAAATGTGAAAATATTAGGCATGATTTGATGCATTTAGGAAATAAATATATTGACTTACCAATGAATTGAATGTCTTCCAACTTTTTAAATATAAATTTAGTACTAATGGAACTACAAGGGGAAAAGTTACTCTCCATTTCTTTTTCCATGTCTTTAGCTTTGATATTTTAAAAGACTAGTTCTTTAGAGCAGTTTTAGGTTCATAAGCAAAATTGTGAGGAAGGTACAGGGATTTCCTGTATACCTCTCACCCCCACACCTGCATAACTCCCCCTTCCCCATCAACATCACTCACCAGAATGGTACATTTGTACCAGGAATAAAACTACATTACACACTATAATTACCATGCAATGTCAATGGTTTACGTTAGTGTTTACTCTTGGTGGTGTATAATCTGCAGGTTTGAATAAATATGTAATGGCATATATTCATTATGATAAGATCATACAGAGGATTTTCACTGCCCTAAAATTTCTCTACATTATGCCTATTTATTGCTTCCCCTGTACTCCCACCCCTGGCAACCACTCACCTTTTTATTATCTCTATAGTTTTGACTTTTCCAGAATATTATATAGTTGGAATTATATAGTATGTAGCCTTTCAGATTGGCTTCTTTTACTTAATAGTATGCATTTAAGATTCCTCCATGTCCTTTCATGACTTGATAGCTCATTTTCCTTTAGCAATGAATAATATTCCATTTTCTGAATGTACCACAGTTTATCCATTCACCTACTTTAGGACATCTTGGTTGCTTGTAAGTTTTCGCAATCATGAATAAAGTTGCTGTAACATCCATGTACAAGTTTTTATGTAGACAAAAGTTTTCACCTCTTTTGGGTAAATATCAAGGAGCAGGACTGCTGAATCCTATGGCAAGAATATGTTTAGTTTTTTCAGAAACCACCTAATTTTCTTCCAAAGTAGCTGTACCATTTCACATTCCCACCAACAATGTATGAAAGATCCTGTTACTTCACATACTCTTAGCATTTGGTGTTCTTAGTGTTCCAGATTGGGGGTATTCTAATAGGTATATAGTTTTAACTTATCATTTTAATTTGCTTTTCCCTGAACAAATATGATGTGGAGCATCTTTTCATTTGCTTTTTTTACCATCTGTATATCTTCTTTGGTGAGGTATCTGTTACAAACTTTGGTTCATTTTTCAATCAGTTTGTTCTCTTATTGTTGTGTTTTAAGAGTTCCTTGTATATTTTGGATAAGAGTCCTTTATCAGATATATCTTTTGCAAATATTCTTTCCCTGTCTGTAACTTGCCACCTCCTTCTTTTCACATTGTCTTTCACAGAACAAAGTTTTTTAATTTTAATGAAGTCCAGATTATCAATTATTTCTTTGATAGATGTCTTTGATGTTGTATAGACAAAGGTATCACCATAGCTAAAGTTATCTAGATTTTTCCTATGTTATCTTCTAGAAGTTTCATATTTCTGCATTTTACATTTAGATCTATGATCCTTTCAAAGTTAATTTTTTATGAAGATTATAAAGTCTGTGTCTAGATCTCTTTTTTTATTGTATTTGAATATTCAGTTGTTCCAGCACCCTATTTTTGAGAAAGCTATCTTTGTTTCATTGTATTGACTTTGCTCCTTTGTTAAAGATCAGTTGACTGTATTTCTGGGGGTTTATTTCTGGGCTCTCTATTCAGTACCTCTGATCTGTTTGTCTATGTCAATGCCACACTCTCTTGATTACTGTAGCTTTATAGTAAGTCCTGAAGTTCGGTAGTGTCAATCCTCCAACTTTGTTCTTTTCTTTCAATTTTGTGTTGCCTATTATGGACCTTTTGCCTCTCCATTTGACCTTAGAATCAGTGTGTTGACATTCATAAAATAACTTTCTGGGATTTTGATTGGGGTTGCATAGAATCTATAGATCAAATTGGGAAAAAATAACATCTTGACAATATTGTATTTCTATTCTTGAACGTGAAATACTTATTTAGTTAGTTCTTTGATTTTGTTCATTGGAATTTTATAGTTTTTCTCCTACAGATCTTATATACATTTTGTTGGATTTATACCTAGCTATTTCTTTGTTTTGAGTGCTACTGTAAATGACATGGTATCTTTAATTTCAAATACTACTTGTTTATTGTTAGTATATACAAAAACAATTGACTTTTGTACATTAAACTTTTATCCTACAAACTTGCTATAATCATGTAGTTTCATGAGTTTGTTGTTGTTGATACTTTTGGATTTTTCATAGAGACTATAAGGCCATCTAGGAGCAAAGACAGTTTTATGTCTTCCTTTCCAAGCTATATACCTTTTATTTCCTTTTCTTTCTTTATTGCATTTGTAAGGACTTCTAGTACTATGTTGAAAAGGAGCAGTGCAAGGAGATATCCTTACCTTGTACCTAATCTTAGTGGGAAAGCTTAAGAGTCTCTCATATAGTATGATTTTTTTAGATAGGGATTTTTTAATATAGTCTTTATCAAGTTGAGAAAGTTCTTCCCTATTCGTACTGTCTTAAAGTTTTCATCATGAATGGGTGTTGGATTTTGTCAAATGCTTTTTCTGCATCTATCCATGTGATCATGTGATTTTTCTTTTTTAGTCTGTTTGCGTGATGGATGACATTAGTTGATTTTTGAATGTTGCACCAGCCTCCCATACCTAGAATAAATCTCATTTGGTTATATTGTATAATATTTTTATACCTTATTAAAATTCTATTTGCTAATATTTTGTCAAGAATTTTTACATTTATGTAAATTTTTACACTTATATAAATGAGAGATATTAATCTGTGCTTTTCTTGTGATGTCCTTGTCTGGTTTTGATATTAGAATAATGTTGGCATCACAGAATGAGTTAGAATTATCCCTTTGCTATACCCTCTAAAAGAAATTGTAAAAAATTGGTATAATTTCTTTCTTAAATTTTTGGTAGAATTCACCAATGAACACATCTGGGCCTGATGCTTTCTGTTTTGGAAGGTTATTAATTATTGATTCAATTTATTTTATAGATACAGGCCTATTCAGAACGTCTATTTCTTTTTATGTGAGTTTTGGCAGCTTGAATTTTTCAAGTAATTGGTTCATTTTATTTAGGTTATCAAATTTGTGGGTGTAGAGTGGCTCATGGTAGTCCTCATGGATTTTTAGTGATGTCTCTTTCATATTTGATGCTAATAATTTGTATCTTTTCTCTTTTTTGTTTAGGTTAGCTAGAGGCTTATTGATTTTATTGATCTTTTCAAAGAACCAGCTTTTGAATTTGTTGATTTTCTCTATTGATTTGTCTGTTTCTAATTTATTGATTTCTGCCCCAATTATTTTCTTCTCCTTGCTTTACATATAATTTTCTGTTCTTTTTCTAGTTTCCTAAGGTGGAAATGTGGATTATTTATTTGAGATATTTTTTTTCTATAACATGAATTCAATACTATAAAATATAGTATATATACTATATACTAAGTGCTGCTTTTACTGCATCTCACAAGTTTTGATAAATCATGTTTTCATTTTTCTTTAGGTCTAATTATTCTTTATTTCTCTTAAGATTTATTGACTTCTGTGCTACTTAGATGTATGATGTTTAATCTCCACATATTTTGTGATTTCCAGTCACCTTTCTGTTATTGATTTCTAGTTTAACTTTATTGTGGTTTGAGAATACCTATTGATTAGTTTCTGTTCTTTTAAATTTGTTAAGGTTTATTTTATTGCCCATAATGTGGTCTATCTTGGTTAGCTTTGAATTTATTTCCTTTTGAGTTAAACCTTTGTCCAAAGGGTTTGTAAAACGACTTGCTTCAACCAACAGTGTGCTGGAGCTGGCTCATATCAGCTTACAAGAGTAAATGGTTAAATTTTTGGTAATGTGCAAGCTGGTTGTTAAATAAGCCATATTAATAATAAAATTATGTAAATTTACAATTAAACAATTTATTAATAAATTAAATTATGTTAAAAAACAAAGCACTTCCTGATTATTGTATACATTTTGTTTTTATTTATGCTCTTTAGATTATTTACTTCATTGTACCTATATGGTGCTGCCAGTACTATATGATAATAAACTATTGAACATCATTTTCTAACTCTGTGTTCAGGGACATTGCATTAGTAGTTTGAATGGGGTATGGTGAGAATAGTTATAGAATATTTATATTATAAAAATAGGCAAATGCTACAAATCAAAGCTTGATTTATTGTTTTCTTTAGTCTCTAGATTTCAGAAAATGATGGAGGAAATGTTACAGAAAAAATAATGCAAATTAAACGTAAAAGTGTATTGTGCCTGCAGCTGTTACATTGTATAACACAAAAAAAATGAGAAAACAATCTTTTAGTATTTTAAAACTATTATCTGATTTAGCCAAGATGTTTCTCATATTATTGATGAAGGATTGAAGTTCTGACATTGGTCTTTATTGTTTCACTTATATCTTAAGGAGTAAAGAAAACTATCAACCAGTATTCACATCAGTACCACACATATTTGTTCATTGCAACTATAGGTTGGCTATGATTGGAAAAATCAACCAAAGTTTTCACATTGTTTATATCAGTAAAATTTATAATATTCTGATGTACATACACATGCATACACATACACATGTTTTTTTTCTAGAGGACCAGTTGTTAAAGAATCACTAGCACACTACTGGCTACATCTTTTTACTATACTTTTTACTTGATTCGCTGAAGCCTTAGTTAGAAAGAGTAAGAACTTTTCAAAGCTCATGTCAGAATGAGAAAGCAAGCAAACTAGTTTGCTTCAAATATCTCCTCGACCAATAAGAGCAATAAAAACTTGATATCATAGAAAATTGTACAAAATTGATCTTTCTCTAAGTAAATTGCCTTTGGTGGTAAATACTACAGTAGCTGTAGCTAAATATTTCATGAAGACTTTATGTTACTCTTAAAAATTGATAATGTCAGTATTTTTCAACTTGGAAAGAGTTCAAAAATTTACTTCTTCTTCTTCTTCTTCTACTTTTCTGCTTTCTTTATATTTTTATATCATCTATTTCCTCCAGAGTAATTCTGCCCCTGCAGGAAATGAGCAGATGATGATATTTTATTGCTCTAAATTCAAGTCATTAAAATATTCTGAAAAACATTTTTAAAAAACAGACAAACATGTTCTTGTTTGTGCTCTCAGATCAGTGTGCTTCTCATAAAACAGAATTATATTTGTTATTATAGAAATTAACATTTATCTCATTTTTCATAATAAGAAATTAGATTTACAAAGTGTGTATTTTTTTTCTCCCAGCAAACTAGTTCAATGCTCTGCACATTTTAGTGCTTAAATATAATATAAAAGAATAAAATTTTTGATTTTACTTCTTTTCCACTTCCAAATATCTCTATTTTTCAGAGAGCATTTGAATTACTTTATTAAAAAACTGTAGAAAAATACAGTATATTTTCCCCTTTTAATATCTCATTTTTTTATTCTATTTCAATTTGGATCAATAGATCCAGTCTATGTATGTCAATTTTGTTTCAAATGCAAGAAAGTTCTTAGAAAATGTGGCAGAATTTATTTCACTTCGGTACCTGCTCTGACAGCACTAGGTCATTTAAAGAGGGTTTCACAGACTCTATGTATGCAGTTCTTTCAGTTGGGCACTAGTCTCTCCTCTTCCTATTCATAGCAGAAATGGAAAACAGCTGGTCACCAGCTTCCCTGCATTGCTTACTAGTTTGACAGAGCAGAGCCTCAGACACCATTTGTTGTTTTTCATGGTACAGGCAAGGTGATTGAAACAAGATAAACATGCCAGAAGAAGAAAGAAGGAAAATACCTCAGAATAATTTGGGTGTGAAAAAATAAAATCCTCTTTGAACTTCCTAAAGAAAAGCTCAGGGGACTGTGTATAATGGGGAGAGGTATATGCAGTTAATATTAAAAAGAAGTTTATGTTACAGGAGAGGAAATAAAAGGAGACTTATATCTCTGGGGAGTTATAAAAGAATATGGAATTTCATCTTTATGTAAAAGTACAGAAAGTTTTTTTTCATGTTCATTGTGCTCCAAAGAATTTTTTTTTTGTTTTATTTTTGCATGGCTTCTATGCCTTTTTTTTAAAAAAAAATTCTTAGCTAATTTATCTTTAATTAGAAAATTCCCTTTCTATTGCCACTGGTATTTCACACTTAAATTTAAAGATGCTATTCTTTACAATGAGTAAATCACAAAGCAATTTAATAATAGAAATCTCAAGAATTATTTTAAGATGAGCTTTTAATTTTAGATTAATTTTTAATTAAAAAAATATTCAAAGATAATACAGTTTCTATATACCTCTAACTGTTTTGCCATTGTTACTATCTTACATTACCATGGTACATTTGTAAAACTAAGAAACTGACATAGATATATTGTTATTAACTAAACTCCAAATATTATTTAGATTCCATCAGTTATTTTCACTAATATCCTCTTTCTGTTACTATAATATAGGCTACTATATTGCATTTAGCTATGGTATCTCCCCAGTCCCTTCAGTCTTTCCCTGGTTTTCATGAGCAGGTATCCTTTAGAATGTCCCTCATTCTAGGTTTATCTTATAATTTGCCATGATTAGGCTGGGTTTTTAGATTTTGTGGAATAATATCACAGGTGAAGTATCCTCATCATGTATAAAGAGTACATGATATCCACATGTCATCAGTGGGGATGTTGACCTTTATCATTTGATTAAGTCAGTGCTTGCCAGATGTCTCTACCATTTTTTCCTTTCTGTGCTCTAATCTTTGAAAGCAAGTCATAAATCTAGCCTATCCCTCACACTGGGTAGAAGAGAAACTCTACATCCGGGAGGGGTGAAGAATCTTTTGCTCATTTTTCTGTGACTTTTTATTAGTCAAGAGTAAAGTAGACATAATCAGCAAGCTTAATTGACAAATGGGCAGTTGAACTAATTCTATTCATATTCACATATTTCAAAAATATAAAGATTTGCATGCATCAACTTTTCTAATACTGTTGAAATGCAAATTTCTCAACATGATCTAAAATGAGTTCCACAGTAGAATGGCGATGGAGTACAGGGCAAACTCACATGGTAAGCCCATTGTCATTGTCTAAAGAAATTATTTATGTGTCAAATGGTGAAAGTTGGAGGAAATGTCTCAACTATTCATGTTTTCCCACATTGTTTCATCCAGATTTTAAGTCTGAATGTGACCCATGTAATCTTCTAGCAATAAAGTCCTAAATAAATTTCCATATGAGCTAATTCCAACATGTAGTGTAGGAAACTCCTAAGACAAGGGATTCACCTTCATGTTCTAATGTCATCAAACATTTGTGACCATATAAATCTGTCTCTGCCAAACTCACTAAATGTAAATTTAAAAAAAAATTAAGCCATTTTTTTTGTTTGAGTTTCCTTCAAAAGCATGGGTTTTCCAAAATACTAATTTAAGATAATAGTCATAAATGCAATTGTCCCATTGACCAGTAAGACTGTGTCAAGTACCTACCTACTCTATCTAGCCCTACGACAAGGGCTGAAAAGTTTTTTCATCCTGAGGATCCTTCAGATGATTTTCTCTTTTATTTTTCTAAGTAATTGGTATGAGTGAATGAACACTTGGACAAATTATATATAACTAACCCATCAGATGTTTCTTCTTCCTTCCCCTGTTATAAAGTGAGAAAAATGTGTTTTCTTATGGTATCATATGATATACATTTTTTAGTTAGCCTCATTCATAACTTCATTTAACCTACCAATACTTCTATTTTTTTCTCACTTCTAATTTATATAAATTTAAAGTATTTTATGTATGCTAGAAGTCACTTTAAATCCTTTTAGAAACAAGTTGAAGCAAAAATATAGAAATAACATTCAGGAGAAGCCTGAGGTCTGCAGATATTTATAACCCAACATGCTTGGGCACACAAACTTATCGCTATTTGGTCCTTTTTTTCTGGAAGTCTGATAGCAGCAGTGGGTAGTGGTCAACTGATAACTTAGTCCAGAGGTACCAAGCTGAGAAGGTTTTTTTTTTTTAATGCATGTCTTTCATATAACACTGCCCATTTAGTCTATTTAGAGCCAGAGCACAAATCAGCAAAATGTAAATCTAAAAGATTTTGTGGTAGAGAAGGACCCTTAGCATAATCTGATATATCACTTGGTTATAATGATCACTTTGTTCTGCTCCCCACCCTGGAATAATAACAGACTATTACCAGAGGGCCTGACAAGTTTCATTCTCTTGAACTGTCTAGCTTTGTCACTTTCCTTTGCTAATAATACTTATTGAGTCAGAAAAGCTGCAGACACTGCAAATAGAATGATTCCTCATAAGTCTCAAGGGGTATAGTTTTCTGAGCTACAAATCTACCAAGGACATGAGAAAGAGAAGAAACCAAAAAAGAAACCATTGCTGCTAATTCAATTGTGGGTTTCCTTGGATCAAAGACTAACTACTATAACATACCAAGTTCAAAACTTTACTCATAGGATGCTTGAGGCCCTCTCCTCATGATTTATATTAAGGCCTATATAAGGTACACATGTGGCCTGTATGGAAGTATATTTAAAAGATTCTTTTTTTATCACTGGCAAACTGAGGAACAGCACACAAGGAGGTCCTATTCCAATGATGCTGTTTCAGTGCTAGAAGGTTGGAGGAAGTGAGGAAAATGAATAGATAAAAGAAGAAAGATATAGTGGACACCAAGTAGGATTGAATTTCGAAGGAGCAAATAAAAATTTCTCGCAAATGAAGTCATCCCATTTGAACACATAGCCAAATAATTAAAATGCCAGACAGCTTGGTTTCCAGGGCCATAAGACATTAAGGGAACAAGGGGGAAAAAAACATTAGTAGGCATGGAGATAATTTTTTAAATAACAATTTTCAACTTCTGTATTGGAGAATGCACTTTATTGGAGAAAAATAAGTGAAAATTCTTTAATGGGCATCATTTTAACTCTGTTGTTGAATAAGTAATTACTATAAATTTTAGTAGACAAACATAGGTGTTTAACATAGGTTATATTTGTTATAACTTTATTTTCATTTCTAGACTATGTTCCATCAGTGACAGAACCTTAATCACAATCATTTAAAAGTAATTTCATTATACTCAATTTCTTCAATCAATTAAAGCCATCTTCTTCCCCCTCCATCTCCTTCTCCTTCCTCTAGCTATTTATCTTGTTGTTGGTTAATAGCTCTTTATTATTATTTTTCCTTGTGGTTAGAAATGATAAAACAAGGTAAAAATTCCATCAGTTAAATTTTCCCCTTAGTAACTGGTATAATTTTTCTGTGTTTTTTTTTTTTGGTGTTTTTTTTTTATTTAAATAATTTTCTTTGTATTCACCTACAGTTGATTAGGCTTATTTGTGGATTATGAATTTGTGGATTAAGCATTTGTTATCTGCCTTTTGGAATATGCAGAAAATGTACTGTCTATTTAGACACTATTGGAAAATAATTGTCTCAAATTCTCTTTCAGCCAAATAAGTAGAAATCAGAAAAAAATGACTTTATATAGCAGGTTTTTAAATAGCAGGTTATACGTACATATTGTTTTGACTTTATAAAATCTTATTCTGAAAACTGCCATTTCCCCTATCCCATGTGTTATTTTTTCTTTGTTCCAAGAATTGATAGCTGACCAAATCTGAGCCAACTCTAGTCCTCTCTCTAGCAATAACTAATTGGACCAGGAGTAAGCAACTGGTCCAAGCTAAACTTGTTAGTCTCTCTGGAGATCTGGAATCAGAACCAAGATTGCAGGTGTGTCTGAAAGGAAGATATAAATTAGAGTGTTTGGTGGTATTTTTGCTCTACTGTGATGATGGAGATGGCAGAAAACACTACTCAGCAATAAAATGGAAACAGCAGAAACAGAGAACAAATATCTTAATAGAAATTGAGCCTTTGGTTTTAGTTGTTCCTGAGGATCAGTTTAAACCTGAATTTCATATTCCCAAGAAACCCTAGTATCTTTTCCTCTTTTAGCTTAAGTTTAAGTGTATGGTTCTTGCAACCAAAGAAATCCTAGCCAATACTCTCCAATGTCTTTTATGCCAGGCTGATTCAGATGAACTCTTACTATACTGCAGAGAGAGCAAATGACTTGGTGTTTCTTACTAGCCATGTGAAGTCATTTCTCCATCCATGTGGTTTCATTTAGAAATTGAGGCACACTGAGAAAACCACGTGTTTACAACTTCAAAACACCAAGTGGAAAATTCATTTTCAGAGCCTTTCTGATAGAGAGATATTAAAAATGAGATAAGCCTATATTCATTGAATTTAATTTAGCATTTGACCAATACGTAGTTTAAAACATGAACGTTTTTGTCAATTTAGCTATGAAAAATCTGCTTAAACCTGGAGAAAAAAGTAAGTTTGTGCTTTTTTATATGTTTTCTAGAATATGTGGTTAAGGGCCTAATAAAAGAAGAAAGCAAGTCTTTGTCTACAAATACAGCTTATTTTGTTTAATTAATTCTTATTTTCCAGAAATACCAACTCCAGCTTGCTAAAAAACAAATAAACAAACAAATAAACAAAAAAGGAAAACTGTAAAGCTGTGCTAACTGATGGATAACTTAACTTAAAATAGTTAAGAGTGGTTCACATCCCAAATTCTGCTGTATGACTTGATCAATTACTCAATCTCTCAGTTTTCTTCTTTATGAAATGAGGATAACATTTCCTACATCACAGGAGGACCATGAATTATAAGTGAGTTAATATATGTCAATCATGTAGAATAGTGCCTTACTCTTAATGTACACATAGTAAGGGCTCAATTAATTTTAGCTATTATTTTCCTGACAGAAATACTGGAAAATATTGTAGTTTTCATATAGAGCTTTAGTTATCTTTGCCATTGAAGTACAATTAGCCTTTAAACAGATGGGACTTTTACAATACTCTATTTACCTTTGTTTCTCTTAAAGTATTTAAAAACAAAAAAAAATTTAAATGAAAGAAAAAAAAGGTATTCTCTATGCAGTTTTTAGGAAGATAAAAGGCTCCACAAAGTCTCACAGTGCCAGAGTGCTAAAATTCCTGCATATTTGGAAATATACCTATATGTAAGATGAATGTTGTCTTTATCTTTTCTTTGTGGTAGCATGCCAGTATTTAGTTTTTAGCTATTGATGACCCAGTGATATGAACAGACTGTTGGATACAGGTGATTTCCTGGTGGAGTTGTGTGAGACCTTGGATGCTAACCTTTTTTGAGGAAACATATTCCTGGACTTTTGTGACCTGGCCCTCAAAAACTTTAAAATATTTTTTCCTCTTATTTATTTTTTTGACTTATTTTAAGTATTTTTTAAAATCACTTTTGACTGAAGGGCAAGGGTTCTAGTGATTACACCTAACTCCTTCTGTGTTTCTTATAGAGGCTGAGGGTCTACTATCTGTTGCCATAAGAATGAGATTCATTTTTATTAACTTTTTCTATCAATAGAAAAAAAGCTAAGAAGCATTTAGGTATGTTTTTACCGAGTCCATTTATTCAATTTATGGATTAGAGAATCAGGTCAATCAAAAACGACTGAAAAAAATCAAGAAACAGATTCTAAAAATTACTGTAGTGAAAGATGAAACCATCCTAAAAAGATAGGCTTTAAAATAATGCTTTAGAATAATATCCAAATTTATATACCAGAAGAGCATGTAGATATCAATTTGCTGCCTTGAGCTAAGATCAGAAAGCCTTCCCAAGGTTAGTTTTTAGGTCACATGGGGAGGAATTCTGAAATTTCATTCCAAAGTGCATTGGAGTTTATCTATAGGCCTAAAAAAAAAAATTCTTGAGGATGAGATATATATATAGGAATATGCAAATAAACAATTTCGAACTGAGTAAGAAGAATGAGAAATAAAGGATAGAGTACTTCTCAGTTCTGCACCCCATTCCCACCCCATCTGCATTTCTCCTTTACGATAAGTAATTCTCTTCCACTTGTATGTGTTGGGCAAGGAAGGGGCAGGAGGGGGGAGTTGGTGACTACAAGTTCTTTAGAACATCACTTAAGACTTTCTCCTGTGGGAACAGTTAGAAAGTTTCCCTCTGTAAAGAGTTTCTTTTTTTTTTAATTAAACATATTTTCTAAGTTTATTAATTGGCTTTGGGTTAATATAATATTGAATTCATTAGTTAATATCTCTTTGACAACATTTAAAGAAATTAAAAATGTGTGTTTTTAACCTCTATATTCTTTGTAAGAGATTTTAATATTCACCCCCACAAAAGGAGCATTTTACTCTCTGCCCATTCATCTTCTAAAAATCATTGGTCTTAACACAATCTTCATCATTAAATAATTGAGTCATAGATTGCTTTACCCTACCTCCAAAACTCATAGTATGATTACAACAGAGATGAAATTAAGACCCTTTTTTCCTTACGATACCAATTCCTATACAACTACTTGCTTCATTCTTGCTTTCCAAGCTTTGCTATTTCTCAAACTTCCTTGTGTGCTCATAATATAGAAAAATATAATTAACTGGGCAGACTGAAGTTTGGCTGTAATTATCACTTCTAGGCAGTCCAGTGCCACAAAGCTATGCATAGTATGCAAGATCTTAGTATCCAAAACTATATTTTAAACTTATGTTAAGTCCTATCATTTTCACTGACTTTTCCAAATTCTCCAAGTTTATGACAATCTCTTTATTTTCCTGAACTACAGCAGGGTTTGATTGTAAATAATCTTATGGTAGTCTCTATTTTATTGTATATAAGACTTTCCAACATAAATAGAGTCCTCAGAGAGAAATATAGGACTGCCTTCTCCTTAATTCATTTTTTTCTACAACACCTCACATTGTTCTGGGTTAAATATGTATGTGTGGATGACTTGCCAATATTCTTACATATTTCAATTTATGGTGATTTCTCCATTTAATACTCATAATTTCTCCTGCATGTTTTTGTTAAACTTTGTATAGCAGCACAAATAAATCTATACAGTTTCAGACCAGACTATATTCTTCTGAGTAATCACATACCTGATAGAGCTAATTAGTAATATATTTTAAAAAATGTAATAGTATTTAACAAAATCACTTTTGTAGCACAATGATTAAATTTACATGAGTGGATAGTTGCAAAATTACTATCCAAATAAACTTGTTCTGGGTCTTTTGGGGAGGAAAATACATTAGGGGGTCTAGATGGAGAAAGGAAGTGAGACGTTTATATAGGAATTACTTCAAAAGCAAAAGTAAATTAATATTTTTTGGGAAAAGGAAAAGCAAAAGGATAAGATAAAAGGGAAATGATTGATGTGTGCACAAATACGCATTTATTATTTTCCTGTGTGTTCGTATACAAACACATGAGAGAAATGCAAAGAAATCTGTTTCTTTTTACAGTTGACTCTTCTGTGTGTAGTGGGATTTTCTGGCTACATCTGAGCTAAATATTATGGCAAATAGCAGAACACAGTAGTTATTGCACATGATTGTCTGTGGACTGGGTGGGCAGGATTTTTTTATTTTATAAATCATTTCAGCTGCTCTAATTCCATAGCACTGTGAGACTAAAAAAAGCTCAAGAAAGAAAAACATGCTTTGCATTTTTTCTTCTTATCCACCCTTCCCAGTTTTGGTAGGTCTTTAGTGTTCATGATTCATTTTTTTTTAAGATATTTCAAAATATCTTTATCGCTCTGCTTTTGTAGCACCTTATTGTTTTCCTATTTTATTTTCTTCCTTGCCAAGAAAATTTAGTACCAAAGCTGTGGAGTATACTGTTTCCTTCTTTTATTTCTGCTTATTTATAGCACAGTCTTTATCAATGAAATAATGCTATATTATTTTCTTGCTGATTTCTTGATGTTCATAGTTCAAAATTCCAGCCAAGGTCCTGAAGTGGTTTTGCCCTTATTTAAGATTTCCTGTTAAAGACATTCTATTACAGCTTTGCAAATAAGTACCTCCCTGTCCTCAAGTCACTATAAAGGTAATTTAGTAATTTAAATAAAGACCTTACAATCTGTTTCTTCCTGCTAGGAGACTGGGGAAGTAGTTTCCTCCATATTTCATGTTTCTCCCCATTTTCCTTAAATGGTCCTTTAGCCTTCAACCAAGTGGTTACTTTAGGTAAATCATATGTAATATGTCTTCAGGGCAAACATGAAATGCACTTGCTGGGACAAAATAAAACAAGTAAAAAAACATTTGCTTAACAGCTAGTGTCAGGGAGTATAGTTTCATAATTTGCTTACTGCTGTGGTAAGAAATTTAAATTACTTCTTGAGACTATATAGTTATCATGATTAATCAAAATCTAGAGCTATGGTCCTGTCTAGAGCCAGCAACTCCATCCAACCCCAACTCCATCTTCTTTGCCTGAACCTCACATAGTTCAATTTTTATTTCTTCGCTTCCTTCTATATGCTCATTTTTGCTTCTCTCCTAGCATTTTAATAAGTCCTTCACATTTGTTACTGATCTCGTATTTAGAATTGGTTATCAGAAAATCGTATCAAATGTCAAATGAAGAGAAGTTACCCTTTATACTTAAAACTTCTAATTTGCCATGGAAGTAACTAAAATGAACAGATTTACTGGCAGATTCTGTTAATGTGCAAACAGCAACCCATGTTAAGTGAGCTTTTATTGGTTTTAGTCAATAGGTTTCCGATTGGATTTTTATAAAGATTTTGAGTATTGTTTGCTCGTCATTTCTTCTGAAACTGTACAAACCATTCTAGGAAATTAACCACTGTGATTTGATTTCAAGAAAGTTAAAAAAAAATAAAAATTAAAACAAATTTATTATTACTATATTGGCTGAATTTAGTGTGTTTCTTCCTACATATTATGATTTTTAAAATAGGTGTGAAAATTAAAGCAATACAAGAAGTTTTTCTTCATCCAGAACTAAGAGATACAAAAATATTGATTCAAGTAGAGAGTTAAATTTCTGAAATATTTTTTTTTCCTCAATGTAAGTAGTTTATTTAAGCATGGATTTACATAATTAAAGGTAAAAATTATTGACTTAATTGTTAAAACTCAAGAGAAAACTAAAAAGGTCAGATAAACATAGCACTGTGTTCATTTGTACTGCAATTACTTCTCAGAAATTCCATTTGATAAATTACACCAAAATAGAAATGAATGGCCTAGCAGTAGGTTAGGCCCAGTCAGAACCCTTTCCTAGGCTCTGTGAATGTAATAGAAAGCATCTCTTAGCCTCTCTGGTGGCAAGGCTGTGACATGGGTAACTAAATCTTCTAGTTGCTTAGCAAAAGTTCAGTGTCAGAAAGATTTGGAGACTTTTTGTGGATTGTTTTTTTGTGCCAGCTAACTGTCCTCCATTCCCACCACTATTTCTTGTGGTGTGGTTGCATGGACCAATATATTTCTGCTTTCTCTAATCTAGTTTGATTTGGATTTCTGTCACTTCCAAGAAAAGGGTTCTAAAAAAACAACCACAATATGTATTTTTGTTGACTTTGTAAAAGGAAAAATACATCTATACACACTCATACATATAGTTGTTATTATTTTTATTATATGCTTTTGTCTTTTTAAAATTGAATTAGGTCCTGGGTATGCCTAGTATGTGGTCATGTTAATAGGAAACAACTAAAAGAAACCATGAGTTTCTAAAGAAATATAAAGATTCTTTTCATATGTAATAAAATTCATGGAGAGCATCTTTTGTATTCATCTTTTCTTTCCTGAGCACTTTTTTCTCTTGTTGTAATGAGATGTTTCCAAACCTCTCGACACTAAGGCAAACACAGCACTCTAGTTACTAAATCCTGAAGACAGCTCTTTCACAAAAAGAGCCCAAAAGGGTAAAATAAACCAGAGTTGAAACTTTAAAAGAAGAAAAAGGAGGAGGAGAAGAAAGGTAAAAATGAAGTGATGAGAGGAGGCAGGTAGTAGACATATATCCTGTAAACTACTTTTTCTTTTCTGAATTTCTGCAAGGTATAATTAGTCATATGCTACTCATTTTGAGTTTTCTGAGCTATTTTTCTCAGCTCTGTACAATTTGTATGTGTATATATTTGCATAAGTGCATCAGGGTACATCCAGTAGAGTTAGGGAGAGAGGTGAAATATGATAGGAAATTGAGCTACCAACTGTACCAATTTAAAATCCAGAGAAAATATTCTGCAGTTATTTTGAGTCAACAGTGCTCTATGAAATTTTTTAATGCCTGTTAACTGACATTCTCTTTACTGAAGACATTGAGAAGGGAGACAGAGATTTGCTCCATATTCTTACGTGATTTGAAGCTTTGTGATTTTGATCTTCTCTAGTCTCTGGCTAAGCTTAATGGAATAACAATGAAAAAAACTGCATCTTGAAATATTTAGTTTTAATATTATAATTAGACTGCAAGTTCTTTGAGAGTAATGGGAGTGTTATAGGGCCATTATAGTTGTAACAATTATAATAGTTGTCATAGTTATCATTGTGAATAATAGCAGTATCTAACATTTAATGAGCACTTATTATGTGCCAAACATCATGAAAAAAGCTGTAAATACGTTATTTCATTTAAACTCTATGAAATAAGGCATGTCTTATTCTTCTTGTTTTACACATGAGAAAACTGGGACAGGGAGATTTGTGGTTATAGTTATGTAGTTATACTTACAATGGTAGTAGCAGCTGTAGTAACTAAGATTTATTTAATACTCTCCATGTGGCAATAGAAGGTCAAGTATCATTTAATGATTACAAACATACCATGAGTTAGATATCACCATTTAATCTATTTTTGTATGCTAAAGATATTAAACTGCATTAATTATTTGATATTTTGTAAAAATAACACTACATTCAATTCATTTATTGATTATATAACTCATTCAAAATTTAGAAATATTCAATAATAAAATTAAATATATGCCTTTAAGGCAAGGAATAAGGTATGGCTATTGCTATCTTAGAGAAACTAAGCCTTAGGGTGATAAAATCATACCCAAATTCATACGGACTGCACTAATTACAAGGCTGGGATATAAACCCAGGTCTGCCTGGTATGGATTCTATGTCTTCTATTTACACTGGCTCTTTCTGTTGCAAATCATCAGCCAAAAAGACTCAAGAAAAAATGTCAGAGTCTCTGTTTCCTCAATTTCACATATTCATGAATTTGTAAATCAAATGCATATCCTGAATTAAAACAAACAGTGGTTTTCAGGCTGCTTCTGTGGCCAGTCAGTGCAAAATCTTTAAATAAATTTTCTCAGTAGCAAGATTATCTGAATAATTGAGCCAGCATTCCAGTTCCCCTCACCTTGAAAAGCCAACAATTAACTAGATGCCTTGACTCTTTGCATAATTGGGCAATGATATTTCTAAGACATGTTATCCATATTGTGACAGTTATTTCTTTTCAAATATGTAATGCCACAAACAAAGACAGCTTGAGAAGTTAAATAGTAGTATTTATGAGTAATTTTAGTCATGCCTTACCACTTTGTTATATGACCCAATTCCCTGGCTTACATTTTCTCAGGCAGTTATTTCCTGTGCATTTCCTGAGGTTTCCACAACTAGCCATTTTTAAAAAGAATGGTAGTTAAAATAATAGAGCTTTAAGGAATCTGAAGTTTAGTGATTAAGATTGTGGCCAATGGGTGCATTTCCTGCTATCTGTGAGAATGTAGAAGGTAGAATTCCTTCCTAATTACTAAAAAAATAAACATCCTTATATTTTTTTTTCCTCTAGGAGATTGATAAAAGAGAGACTCTGCAGAACATAGTACCCCAAGAACAAGTAGATGCCTTTGTGCTTTAAGAGAAACAAAACAGGAAACCAACAAAGAAAACCAATCTTGATTTCCTCATACAAACTGAGAAAGAAGAAACATGTTTAGATAGAAGTGATGCAATCAAAGGTTTACTATATCATAACAAAAAGGCCGCTTATGATCAAACTTCTGATCGTTCTCTTATAAAAGATATTTGGAACCAGAATTATTTATTTTCCTGGGATCTTGAATGGAAAAGTGTAGATCTTTAGAAGAAAGCTGGTTTGTAATGAAGAACAGTTTTGAGCACACAAGAGATAAAACAACTCTACATTTCAAACTAACAGAGCTTAAATTTTGTGCCTGAAAGGGCAATGAGATTTTATCAAAGTGAACACAAAAACATTGACAAGGTCTTTATGTCTTGGGAATATTTAAGACAGCAGCCTCTTCTTTCTAAGCAACTCTGATCTTTCTTACCTATAAAAAAATTGCCATCTTTCTTAATAAAAACTTTATTCAATTAATTCAAGCTTATTATCTTTATGGTGCCCTGATCTGTCTTCCCCTTTAGAATCTCGTTGATTGCTTCTGCCACTCGGAGTCAGGTCTCCAAGGTACTTTGATGTTCTGCCTTAATGATGAACAGGAACTGCGTACTGCTTAGACATGCAAACGGATTTCTAAAGTCTAGGTGATAATGAAAGGAATGATCATAAAGAATATCAGCAACATTATCAGTCCTATGAAATATTAAAGCTTGTCCTTTAAGTGCTTTAGGTGGAATCCTAGAGATACAAATATCATACCTGGTATAGTGGATCCTGTTTTCTGGACATGCAGCAGCTCTCCTTTCTTTTGGTGACTATATATTTCAATTATCCCCTGAAGAATCACCGTGTTTCTCTCTCAGCACAATGTGGTTTGAGTAAGACTTACACCAGCTGAGAATCTGGGATGGAATACATGATTTGGGCCCATACCAGTTTTTATTTATGTATATCTTTCCAGTGATTGGCACAGTGCCTGGTACATATTAGGAATTCAGTATTATTCTATTGATTAGGTAGAGAGGAAGACATATATTCTGTTCTAATAACATTCTAGTAAAAAATGCTATTAAAAAATGTAAAGAAAAGATGACATTAGCTTACTAAGAATAGGTAGAAGAAATAGAATCATGTTAATTTTATGTGCAATAATGAGTCCTGCTTATCTTAACTGAGGCGGTTAAGCAACTCCATATTTGTATCTCTTATCGGCGAGTCTAACCTCTTCTCTGCTTACCTTGCTGCAATTAGGCCATTCCTTGGCCCTGAAACATCTCTCACTTTTCCTAAGTGGCAATCTGTTCCTATTTTTTATCAGCACCAGGTGCCATGCTCCACACTGCCTTCCCATAGGTAAGTTCTGGGCCATACATTGGGAAAATGCTACTCCAAATTATCACTTCTCAAATAAAAATTTGATCAATCACAAGAAATATTTCAATGCTGTTAGTCTTATAAAGTCAACAAAGTCTTTGTGAATCTTAAACTGACTTCTGGAAAATAAGTTCACTGAATGTGGGAATCTTTTCTATGTTCAGTGTCTACCTAGAAAAAATAATATACAGATCAAGTTAATGGTTTATTGAATGTTTTCTAGTACCATTCTCATTGATTTTAGGGCTTAAAATAAATGTGGCTGCCATTCCTCCTTAATATTTTAACACTTTAACACTAGGACAAATAAACCAAAAAAAAAGTGAACAAATAATAAAGTATATTGGTGATCTTTAAATATTTATTTATGGGACTTATCACAGAAACTTAACAAATTAATTGAAAAAGGAAAAATATTTTTTTAATTCTTGCTTATTATTAACAATTTTTATAGTAGATAAAAATTTATTATAAATAATTTTTATCCTTTGTTTATGTTATAAATAACTAATTATTGATATATTTTAGCCATTTAGTTTATTGATTTGTGACATTTAAGAAATAATACCAAAACGTGAATATCATATTTTAAAAAAAAATTGCACAAAGAAAATTAGGTAAATTTTTATCTAATTTCTAATTTTATATAATTTCATTGGAAGTAGTACATACTCCAAGGTGAGAGCCACAACATAAAGTAACTGATTCTGCCACTGCTTGAAATTCTCAAGTTACTGAAGAATGGTCAAAAATGTAAGAACTTGAAATTACATTATTAATATACACTATTTAATTGTTCACATGCATTCAATAAATTACCAACACAGATTACTTTACTATGTAATTTGGGTTTCCATTTTTACTCCAGGGAGTTAGATTCTGATATACTGTCATGGAAGACTGATCTGAAATTCTCTTTCTTTAGTTTTCAGTGTTATATTCCTTCTTCATTCCTATTTTATGTTGAAAATGTCCCAACAGTTTCTTAATAGTACATTACAAAAATAACTTCAGTTTTGATGATGGGTTTAGCACAAAGGCTCATTTATTCATTTTAAAATACCCCTTCTTTTCAAGAATATTCTGCCCAGGTTCTAGAAAAATCTTCTATACCGATTAGAGAATATATTACACCCTCCTCCCACTAGATTAATACAGGTTTACAGAAGAAAGTTCCATATTAAACATTTAAAAACCTCAATAATTTTTTTAGTCCATAGACAAATTTACAGTACTTGAAGGAGTTTCTTTTCTTTGGTCCTCTATGCCATGACTTCTTTAGTCATTCTCTTGTTATGTATTTGTTTTCTTTGTGTTCTCGTTCCTGTTTATTGAATTGTTCCAGGTCAGATCCTAGCACACAACAATCTGAGTCTTAGAACTAAGGATTTCTCCTTCATCTCTGCTCTTTTGAGCATCAAAAGTTGTAACTCTGAAGTTCAATGGAAATCATAAGCTTCTAATAAAAAAGCTCCTTTCTCTCATACTTGACTATCAAGATCACAGACCCCAGAATTCCCCTCTGATTATTTCAGTTCACATGTGTAACTAGAAATACAAAATAGCCCTTCAAGGCCCAAGGATGCTAGAGTGAAGACTGGCATTTTTTCTAAGAAGCTTGCCTGAAACCCTGTAAGGATTAAATTCAAAACTTTGGCTAAATATTTGTATGGCTATGGCAGTGACAATTAGCAGATAAATGAGTCATTAATTGGCTTATGTCTTATTTGCAGTAGGCCTAGGTGCACAATTTGAGAGTCTGTTCAAGTGGAATACATTTTTTAAAAATTATGCTGCTCTGCCTTGTAAAAAGTAATACATGCCTTCAGGTAACAAAACCCATTAGGAATGTTTGATATACTTCAAACATATTGTATGATAGAACTGTGGTGACTAAAAAAATGGAATCAGAAAGAGGAGAATATCTATAGATAGAGAGAGTTAATTAAATAAAAGACCCTAATTTCTGTTAATGCTAATTACCTAACATATATTATCATATTTAATCCTTCCAGAGGTACTCTGGGACAACATCTCTGTGATTTATTAATGTTTTCATTTTGAAAACATGAAAAATGACATAGAGAAGTTGGGTGGATTTTCCAAAATTCCAGAATTAGAAGGAAACTGGACAAGAATAGAAAAATCTAGGTCTTATGTATGGTTATGGTTTAGATTAGTAAGAGATTTATAAATTCTATTTTCTATTTTTATTTGTCTTATATAGTTATAAAACTTCCATGGTCATATAGTGAATTTTCAAAGCTTGATATTTTACAGAAATAAAAAGGTTTACTCATATGAAACAAAAATAAAATGGATCATAATTAATTTTATTTTTAAATTATTTACTTTCTCTACTGGTGACATTTTGGAGTGATATAAGCTCAATAAAACAAAGTTGAAGATGACTTCCTAACATACACCAAACTCAAAATAGAATTAATATTTAGCTTATTAAAAAGTACATTTTATGATTAGTATACTGTTACCTCAACTCTTTGTTTCCATTGTCACAGAAATTCTTTAAAGTAATTTTTTGTTAATTTTTTGGAGAAAGTATATTTATATTTGTCATAAAGTATATTTCTTATAGACTATAGTTAGCTAAATACAGCTTGTTTAATTTCACAATTAACATTTGTCTTTATATGTATGTATATGAGTATGAAAATTTTTGAAAGCTTGGATTTGAGTCAGGTAGATATTTCTAATTTTTATGATCAGTTTTAGATTCAAAAGATGCTGAAATAATGGTTCAAGTAAATGACATAAGGCCATAAAATGTTTAGAGATAGTAGTGAGAACTTGAAAATATATACCAAGGAAGACAAGTTAAACAGATAGTTATTTAAAAAGGGACATAGATAGTATCTGGCAATACAACTAAGACTAAAACTTTAGGTCTTATTCAAATGAATAGCTCAATATCCCTCCAGATATGAGGAATACAGAAGAGACATTGTAATGTCAGAATATCTTTTCAATTGAATTGACTTTCCAGTGGTGGTGGTACAGTGCCCCAAAATGTTTTATAGTTTTACTCTGTGTGTGTGTGTGTGTGTGTGTGTGTGTGTGTGTGTGTGTGTTGGGTGGAGGAAGAGGAAGGATAAATGAAGGTAAATGTTACATTCTTATTTGGTTTTCTTCTTTAATGGTTGCAGATGCTGAGAGTTGTGATACACACACACACACACACACACACACACACACAATAAAAACTTCTACTGGAATGAATTAGGATGTAAATACTGATCACCTTGTGGGCAATTTTATGCCCCAGAAACTTTAAAAAAAGTTTTTTTTCTGTGACTTCTTATGCTCACAATATAGGAATAATGTATTTCTTTGTTTTGGGCTGAATGTTCCTCAGCTGTATCATGAAGGCATTCTGTAAATCTAACCCTGCTTCAAGCTAACACATGCACATAGGTACTGGTTTTATTATTTTCTCTTTATTGTGTCACATTTCAACTTATAACTTGGGTACAGTATTATAAAAGGGTAATGTATTCTTTATCTTTATAACTTTGTTAGCATTAATACAAATTATAGAGACATGTTTAATTATCACATGTAGACTTTGCTTTCAGCTGTAACAGACTAACCTGTAACAGACTAATCCTCCTACTGAGAACAACTAGAATTCTGGACCAAATATTAACAAAACTAATCAGAGAATTACCAAAGTGATATGGGTTTGAGAAAACAATAACAGAGAGGAGAGTTAAAGTGATAAATTATTTTCTTCTTTCCCATTTTGCTAACAATAATAATAGACAGTCATAGGAAAAGTTCTAGTTTAGCACCCATGTAGTGAATGACTGAATGATGAGAATCTGTGTGGCAACTGTGACTTTCAATTTTTTTCTCAGAAATTTCAATTGCATAGTTACTTTCAATTGTGATATCTTTTGGCAATTTTATACTTTAGACACAAACAGAGATTAGGATTCTTTAAAGTGAATCATAATAAGTATTACAATCAAGTAACAAAGTAGATACAAATAGTTACTATGCATAATACAAGAATTAGCTTTGAATGATTCTTAAAAGCTTAGATTTGAGTCAGGTAAACATGGATTTGAATTCTAGCTGGCCATCCACTTTCTAGCCATTTTATTTTTGGTAAGTTAATTAATTATATAGATTTTATGATATTTAAATGATCTGATGTGATAAAGTGCTCAGATCAGTAATTGGCACACAGTAATACTAAATTACTGTTATCAATTATTATTAAAGAACAATATCAACTTTATTAGTAAATTAATGGAAGTTGAATAAAAATAACCACAATCTACAATATTTAACTAGACAAATTAGTAGACATTTGTTTGTAAATGATAATGCTAGCAATGGTGTGATAAGAGATAGGTAGCCATGCATACAAGACACATGTTTTTTTAAAAATGCAACATAACAAAGAAAAACATTTTGTTCTTTGGTCTGATAATTATCATCTATTCTAAAAGACTAAAACCAAAGGCAGCAAATAATTTATAAAGAAAGATGTTCACAATATGATTTGTGTTACAGGAAAATTGGAGACAGACTATCTAATAAAAGAATGTTAAATAAAATATTATTGTAGTAAAATGAGATAGTATAAATAAGTACATTTGTGAAGATGCTTTTAATGTGATAGTAAGAAGTTTATTAGATTGTATTCTCAGCCCATGTAACCTGGGTGGGTTTGAGCATATACCCCAAATGTGTCAGAGCAAAATATCCCCTTATTTTAGTAATAGTTTTGAGGATGTGCACCTGATTTAAGGAGGTGCATTTAGAGTGTTCTTTAGCACTTTTTCTAGAAATGTTGGAACAAAATTTTTTTTTCATAAGAGCTTTGAAAAAGAAATTTTGTCTTTGGATACTGTGGTGAGAGGTATAAAGTGTGGAGCTGATGCTGATCAATTTTGTGCCATGAGTGAGTGGAGTTAGCCCACCAAAGAAAACAAATCTGAGAGAAGTGCAGGCGAATGGAATCAGTACCCATATCAACCTCTGGTTTCTGTTTGAATCCACTTCTTCCTCTGGACTTTAAGTTCTATAGCCAATAATTTTTTGGATTTTTTTTCATCAGTTTAAGTTGGGTTTACTGATCCTTAAACATAATGAATTCTAAATGATATACATTGGCTAAAACTAAATGGGGAAAAAGGGAGAATCTAAATTGCAACAGGCAATGTGTTCCCAATTATGGAAAATGCATATTCACAAACAACACTGGAAAATATGTGAAAATATCTCTAGTTGATGATCAAGCATTGTTTTTTTTTTATCTGTGCATTTTTTAAGCTTTCATAATGGGCACATATTACTTTAATTATCTAACAAGATATTTATTTTTTTCAGGTCAAATCTTGGGAGACAAGTTGGGCAACTCCTTTTGAATAAACTCTGTTTTGTTACTTCTGTAGCAGTATAATGTATACATAGATAAGTAAATAATTCAGCTATTGTCACAAATAAGATATTTAAAATGATTATCCTGAGAGCTAATCTCTTTTTTTAAAGTAATATGTTATATAGATGAAGGGTTTCATCAGACAGAACATTTTATTTGATTAAAACATGAATAGTAAGCCTATTTACATGATATGAATGACAGAAATACACGTTTTAAACTGTGCACCTAGACATAGTTGGACCCATTAGCCCACACATTCCGGCCAGTCAAGTTTTGCAAGTCTTCACTAATAAGCCCCATTCCTGGTCCTGAATCAAATTTAATATTTGGAGTGGCTTTTCAATATGTGTATTTATTCAAATGTGGATTTCTAACTCATTAACTGTTCAACATTCTGATATCTTTTAAGCCTTTTTTTTTCACATAGAGAAAAAAAATCAAAAAGCCCACCCCCTTATACAGAGTTAAATTTTCAAACAACAGTGATGATTTTTTTTGTTAAATTCTTATTTGTCTGCATGTGATAGGAATAGTTTTCACTAGAAAATTTCCCTTCAACCTTATGAGATTTCATTAAAAGAATTTTATGTTTAAAAATAGCCCTACTGAAAGATGCTCAGTTGATTAGAAAAGCATATCACCAAAGGACAGGAAAGAAAAACTAAGTAGCCTGCATAAGAAGGATAGACCCTGAGACTGCAAGGAGTGTGTGAAGAGTGATTTAAGTCCCCTTCTCAGTGTGAGATAACAAGATGGAAAATGTGAATGGACTGGCAATATACTGCTCAGGCACACATCGAAGGGGGTCCTAGGCCTTCTAAAGTTTAGGTCAAGCTCCAAAACATGGAAACCACAGAGAGTTAATGATAATTGAGATCATATGTTTCTTATCAAAGCTTCCTCAAGAAAAGCAGCTTAAGGGAAAATTCATAAATATGTGTCTTGACCACAGTCTACCAATCCCCTTCCGCATTGGAGCCTTCAGCTAATTTGTTGACTTAATTATCCAAGGCACAGGAAGGTTAAACAGAGTGATAATCTGATTTTCTCTGATTGCTGATCACTGCAGAAAGTGGCCCATAGGATGCAAAATAAGGATAGAACCTTAGGCTATGTAAAATGGAGAGGTGAGGCAATTATCCAGATAATTCAGGCAAAGTTGACTGTTTACAGTAATCAAATTATCTGGATAAGTACTCATCATACAGTCTGTCTACCAAAACAGTGGTTTTAATCATAACATTGTCTGATTTAATGGGTTATTCCTTATATCTAAATTTAGTGTGAATTATTTATGTTTAATAGTTAAGTTCATAAGAAAAAAAACTATTATAAGAGCCTATAAAACATCATCCCAAATGATTGGGATAACAAATAATATTTTATCTAAATAAAGAATCACTGCTAGAAAACATAAGACCTCAGAAAGAAAATAACATGTGGGAAAATATAAATTTACTGTGAATGAATCTAATATGAAGGTCTGTATAAAAAAATGAGGTAAGGAAAGTTGAGAGTACTATGGTAAGTGGGAGGTTATCTCTCACGATGTCCATTGGAAATTTATATTCTGATGAGCTCTGATGTCAAGAGGTGCCCCCTAAAAATCTTTAAATAGAGGAGAATTGGTTAACTCTTTTTTTCTTGCTTATTTTAGAAAACATAGAAAATTATAAAGAAAACCAAGATTCACAATCCAGAGTGCACCACTTTCAATGTTATTGTGTATGCTTTTCCATTATTTGCAATAATATATGGTGCTATTTCAGTCTCTGTATCAAGCCAAGCATAATTTTTCAATTATGCAGTCAACAAAAAAATTAGATTATACTATACACACTGTTTTGGAGCATGCCTTTCTCATTAGATAATATTTTGGGTATCTTTCTATCTCAATTAATATATTGATAAAGCATCATTTTTAATTCTTTTACATAAATACAACATACATCCAACCTCTATTTTTGGACACTAAATTGTTTCCAATTTTCTTATAAACAACCCAACGTTGGATATCCTTGCACATGTAGGCATTGCCACATACCTGATTATTTCCCCTAGATTAAATTCCTAGAAATGAAATTGCTGAGTCAAAAGAAATGCACATTTTTATGGCCTATGATGTATATTGGTCAACTGAATACTATATATTTTTATGACTTTTCAAAGGCACAAGCTGGGTGTGAGTGCTGGGTTCCCTATATCATATTATTCCTAACAACATCTTGACTTAAAATTCTTTTAAGTTTTGCATCTTGATATGTTAAAAGACAATGGAACAAAAATTCTGAGATAAAATAGATTTTTTACTTAGAAAAATAGTGATCAAGTAAATGTGAGCACAAAATAAAAACATTTTTACATAGAAAGAGATACTCAATAACTTTATTTGGACATTTTCTTAGGGTGTTATAAGAAATGTTTCAGTGAAATGAGAGAGCAAAAAGTGGAATTTATTTGATCCAACAGGCAAAAGTTTCAACCCAGTAAAGCAGTGATGATAGTAAGATCCAGTATAACAGCTGAGCAGCAAGATGAGGTCAATCAATTCACTGGAGCAGAGGGAGGGAGGGTTTTAAAAGCAAGATCTATAAAGAAAAAATGGTACCTGAAAGGACTAATAAAATAAATGATAGGACAGTGAATTGAAAGGAAAAAAAAAATAGTTCTCAATAAAGGCAAATACTGCAATAAATTAAATAAAGAATATTAGAAACTTAAAAATGAGAAATTATTGTTTTGACCAAAAAATAAATTTAAATGAAGCATAATTTTAAGTAATTGATGAGGTATAAGAAAGAAAATTTTAATTGACACTAATCTCCTTTGATCTGCTCAATGGTTGTGGCAATGAACTGATAAATATGAAAATGTAATTCTAGCACATTACTTGATTTAATTTACTTACATAGTCATAATAATGTAAATCCAGAATCGATCATCAACATTTAGAGCCAGCTTATAGGAGAGACATGCATCAAGAATTTATGTGGTTGTCAGGCAGAATGAAATCATTCACAATTTTGATAATGTATAAGTAAAAGTGTAATTGATAAAAAAAATGAGACATAAAGGGAGGAAAGAGGAAGAAAAGAATGGAGCACTACTATCTTCATTTTACAAAGTAGAAATCAGAAGATATTCTCAAAAATTAATGGACCAAGAATAATGTGGGAGAGGTAGAAAAGGGTAAAGAGTGTCAAATATATGGTGATGGAAGGAGATTTAACTTTAAGAGGTAAACACAAAGTGCAATAAACAGATGACATATTATAGAATTTTATACTTGAAACCTACTTAATTTTATTAACCAGTGTCACCTCAGTAAATTTAATAAAATTTTAAAAGAAACAGAGATGTAAGTATATAAAGGTAACCAATAATAGAACTAGCAATAAAATAAATATTAAACACTAATATAAGTGAGTAGATGGAGAAATAGGATACAGTAGCTGAGTAAAATCTTCATCTTCCATGTCACAGAATTAATAGGTATTGTCTAAGTTAGATAAATAGAAAATAGAAATCCAACTATAGATAGCTATAGAAGTAACAACCATACCAGCCTTAAAAACAAAAACAGATTGCAGGCTATAGGCAAAGGGAATAGCTGTTGTTTTCTGTTATAAACTTTCCTGTAGTATTTGACTTATTATTAAGTACCTGTAGTACTTAAATAAAAACTCAAACCTAAATATAAAGGAACCATATTTGGAGGGCCTGAGAAAATTGTTTATATATTCTGATAAAGTTTTAATCACAAAAATGTGTCATTGAAAACACACAAAAACTTTTCTTATTGGAAGATACAAACTGTCCCTGCAGGCGAACTAAAAGTCTAATTGGACTTCATTGAGGAGTTTGACAGTTTGGCAGTGCTATCTCATCTGTAGCAGATAATTCTGCCTACTTTTAACTGAGAATTTGGATGCCCAAGTTAAGACTATTTCTCAGCCTTTCTTGAAACTAGTGATGTTCATGTGAATAAGTTCTGGGTAACCATATGTGAATGGGAATGATGTGTGCAATATTCAGATTGAGCTTTTAGAGGGAAGATATGTACTTATCACTTCCCCTTTCCTCCTTTTTAGCTACCAGAAACATGCACTTATCATCAAATTACATAGAGGAAAAGAAAGATTGGAACTGTTATCAGCAATGAATAGCAGAGCCAAAAGGAAAAGACAGGTATTCTGACTAGGTTTATAATTCTGAATATTCTGTTCTATTCTCTCCTCCCACAATAGTTTAACATTCTAAAGTGTTAATTTTCCAAATGTTAATTGATTTGGGGATGAATTATGGTATTTACTAAAAATATTTCTTTATTACTGGATAGTGGTTTGCAGATGGAGAAATTCAAATTATTTGAAACTATTTATAAAATCTTTAACAAAATATTTTTTAAAGCAAAATGTATTTTCAGGATTTCTCAGGTTAAAATTTTCTACTGTGATGTTGGTTATAATTATGTTAAAACTAACACACGCCCCCAAGACAATCTTAAAAGAAGAGTAAAGTTCGAAGATTTACATCTCTTAATTTCAAAACTTATAACAAAGTTACAGTAATCAAGACTGTATGGTGTTGGCAAAAGAATAGACATATAGATCAATGAAATAGAATTGATAGAAATAAAGCCATATGTATTCATTTAACTTTTAAAAAAGATGCCATTACCATTCAGCAGAGAAAGAATGCTTTTTCAACAAATGATGCAAAGATAACAATATCTTCATGCAACAGAATTTACTTGGTTACCTCTCACCACATCTAAAAATTAACTCACAAGGGCATAAATACCTTAATGTAAGAAATAAAGCTAAAAACCTAGAAGAAAATAAAGGAGTAAATCTTTGGAATCTAGGATGAGGCAATAGTTTCTTGGATGAGGCACCAAAAGCACTAGCAACAAAAGAAAAATAAACTGACTAACACTCTCAAGAAAGCTAAAAAGCAACCCACAGAATGAGAAAAAATATTTAAAAATCACATATCTGATAATGGATTAATATCTAGAATATATAAAGAACACTTACAACTCAACAATAAAAAGAAAACCCAATTAAAAATGGACAAAGGACTTTAATAGACTTTTTTTCAAAGATATACAAATGGCCAACAAACACATGAAAAGATGCTCAATGTCATTAGTCATTAGGAAAATGTAAATCAAAACCATTAGATACTACTTTACATACCAGGATGACTATAATCAAAACGATAGACAATTACAAGTGTTGGTGTGGCTGGAGTGGTTTTGGTTGTTGATGTGGAAAAATTGGAATTTTCTTAGATTACTGGTGAGAATGTAAAATGGTGTGGCTTTGAAAAATAGTCCAACAGTTTCTGATAAAGTTAAACAGAAAGTCACTGTATGACCCACCAACTCTACTCCTAGATATATATACCCAAGTGAATCAAAAACACATTCACACAAAAATTTGTGTATGAATGTTCATAGCAACATTATTCAAAATAGCCAAAAAGCAAAATCAACCCATCACCATCTATCAAGTGATGAGTAGATATACAAAGTACAGTGTATCCATACACTGGAATATTAGTCAGCCATAAAAAGAATGAAGTACTGATATATGCTATAACATGGATGAATCTTAAAAACATGCTAAATGAAAGAAACTAATCACAAAGGCCACATATTATATAATTCCACTTATAAGAAATGCCAAGATTAGGCAAATTCATAGACACAAATTGTAGACAAGAAGATACCAGAGCTGGTTGGAGAAGAGGTGAATGGGGAGCCACTGCTAATGGGTATGGAGTTTCACGCTGGGGTGATGAAAATGTGGAATTACATAGTTGTAATGGCTACACAACTTTTTTTCATATACTAAAAACCACTGGACTGTGTACTTAAAAAGGTGAATTTTAGGAACTGTGAATTACATCTGAAAAAACACACACTAAATATATACACATTAGAAATGAATTGGCATCTATTGCTTTGATGCTCATTTCATTCTTCCAGCATCTTGAAGAAATAATTACAGGAGATTCAGATAAGTCATATTTATACTTAATTTTATCCAATTTAATCTTTTATTTTTTCAGTGATTTTGTTTTCCTGTTACCATACACCTTACCTTTTCTTTTAAAACCATAGCATCTTTTTTTCTTTCTAAACTTGAACGTAATTTGAGAATAAAAGGTTCACATTAACTTTAACTGCCAGTGGTGTAGACCTGCTGGCACCATAAACAAAAAGGGAGGATTCTGACACTCAAGGAAGATGCTCTTATTTCTCTGGTCCACAAAAAGCCAAACAAGCCCTATTATTAGAGCTAGTAAGACCAGAATCACCTTGTGATTAATCACCCAAGTAAAGGCAAAATTCGGCCTGGATTTCACCTAGTGAGTGGGGTCAGAGAGCTTTTCCAGAGTTTGTTAAGGGCTTCAGGCTTATAATTCTCTCCTTCTACAATAAACTCTTTTCTAACATGCAGTGAAAAAAAATACAAAAAACAAAACCAAAAAAACGTAAAGTTCCGGTGATGCTTTTCCTTTATTCTTTAAGAACACATCAGTCTTCACATTCCTCCAATGAGATAGTGAAAATAACGCTACATTTTATTCTTTCTATCTGTGCTTCATTGCAATTCTTCTCTCTGTCTTCCTTACTCTTTTTATACAGAGAGGGTGGGGGGAGAGGAAAGTAATGTGGTATTGCAAGGTCATGGTTTAAAAATATCTTGCCTTTTCCCAAGGTCTTTAAAAATATCTGTGATCAACTAAGCAACCAATTACTGTACATCCCAAATGCATGTTTTCACAGCTATTTTAGGGGCAAGATTCAGTCACTACACATCCTGTTCACTCAAAACAACAGACAGCCATAGAAAGCAGCTAATGAATAGGTAGCCAAATGACAATGTCTCTTTACTTTTGACTTTGCTTCCAAGGCCCAAGTGGCTGCCTGGCCGTCTCCACTCTGGCGTCAAACAGTCCCCTGCAGTATGCAGACAATTTAAATTATTACAAGGCAATGTTACAAGTATGAACCCTGGCACAAAATAAAGTAATTACATTCAATTAGCAGTCCCCAAAGTGATGGCCCAGTACTGAGGGCTTTAGATGTTGCCTTTTGTTGACTTATAGAAGCCAGGTAATGAGTGAAACTTCAAAGTGTAAGGGACTAAATTGCTGCTTAATTAGTAGAAACTAGATCAGAAAACATGGCAAAAGAGAAAAAAAAAGCACATACAATTTTCTTTTGTTGTAGGAATTCAGATAATATGCTCCATTTTCCAAATAACTGAATACTCAAATACAGAAATGTTCATCTAAGGAAAAACGCACTGGAATGTTGCTTTTAGACATTTTTGGTGGGGGAGGGGGAGAAGGAAGGTCAATTCAACGTCATTTTTGCACCCTTGGTAATTTATCTTCTCTCTTTAACATAAAGCTACTTTTTCCTGTTTAAAGTTTAAAATATAAATTTAAATTGAATTATATTAGATTAAATAAATACTTCCTAAATCCTATTACCCCTGCCACTAATATTCTTTTGCAGAGCACACTAATAAGTTTGCTTCTCTGAAGAACAATCCTGAACTCAAAAATAGCCAGAAAAATTCTGAAAAATGAAGAACCATAAAGGGGTCTGGTCCTGCTGATTACTAAAACATTATATATATATTAATATATGTAGTCTTTTTTAAATATTTGTAATAATATGAAATGAAGTGGCATTGCCTGTTTGTGGAGTAAAGATGGTTAGCCAGTCATTAAATGGGTTGAGGGAAATGATTAAATCTGAATCTCACTTATATTTGTATTACAATAAAATACATTTCAGATGGATCAGATATTTAAACAAGAAAAATAAAACCAGCAACTGGAAGAAATATGGATTTAAAAAAAATCTAAGAATGAGCCATTTTAGACTGCCATCATATCCAGATTGTAGAAGAAAATAGATTCATTTTATCTATTGTAATATTAAAATTTACCTTTTAAAATTTAAGATTATATATAGGAATAATAAAATTTAAAAAGATAAATGACAAACTAAGAAAACATATTTACTGTGGGTGTTGCAAACAGGGAGCTAATTTCTTCAATGCATAAAGAACAATAATAAACTAATTTAAAAATGACCAAAGCCGCAACTGAAAAAAATTTTAAAAATGCGCAAAATCTATAAACAGCAGGAAAAAAAGCTCTTAAATATATGAGATGACTCTTAACCTTATTTATATTTAAACAAATAAAGTAAAAATTAGACACCATATTTTATTTATCATAATTGCAAATATTAAAGTTTTAAGACATTTTGTGGGTGCGAACATAGGGATGCAGACAACACACAATTAGTGGAACTGGTCGATGTCTATAGAAGGCAATTTTACAATATTGTAAGAATGCAAAATCCATATACCTTTTGACTTTTAGAAAGTTTCTGACATATACATAGGTCATGTGAAAAAATATTCATTGCAGTATTCTTTAAAATAAAAAAAGAAAAATTATGTAGATGTCTAACAATAGAATGATTAAGCAGAGTTGCAACGAGTTAAAAAGAATTATCTGCTCTATAACATAATGTTTAGTAAAAAAAAGTATGATGCTTTTAATAGTACAGTAGGCTATCATTTGTGAAAAAGCAACAATGGGCACATGTACATTCTTGTCTGTCTCTGGAAGAGTTTCTAGTAGTTGTGGTCTTGTGAAAGAGAAGGGTGGAATAGAAATCTTCCACTATTTACATTTTAATATTATATAAAGTTTTTATATTTCACATCTGCACAAATATTAATTATATAACAATTTAAGATTTAACATGGACAAATAGTTTCAGCATAAAATGTTCCTTTTCAATGTCTTGGGCCAGTTTTAATAATTGCACTGTATTATATACAGAATCTAAAACAAAAAGCAAAAACAAACTCATAAATATAAAGAACAAATTGGTGTTTGCCATAGGTGAGGTGTGGGCAAAATGGGTACAGGGGTCAAAAGTACAAACTTCCAGTTATAAAAATAAATAAATTCTGGAGATGTAATATACAGCATGATGACTATAGTTAATAATACTGTATTGTATGTTTGAAAGTTGCTAAGCCAAGTAGATCTTAAAAGTTCTCATCAAAAGAAAAGAATTCTAACTATTTGATGATGATATTAACTAGATTAATTGTGGTGATCATTTCATAGTATACACAAATATTTAATCATTGTGTCGTACACCCGAAACTAACATAATGATGTCAATTATATCTCAATAAAACTTAAAACTAGAAAAAAATTGCTCTGCAATTTCATACCCCCAACATTCATAGATTTAAAACTCTAATCGTCTTTGAACTTTATGAGCAATGATGAATTGCTGATTGAAGGAACCACATACACCCTTTAATTGGAAAGCAAATATTCATTTAAATTGCGGAATTATTTATTGTGAACATAATCTCTATTTCTACTTTCTTCCATCTGCTTTCCTCAACTTTTACCCCATGTTAATGAGGCAAAAAAGAGAATTACAGGGAGAGACTTAAAACAATTTCTTTTATAAAATAGACATTGCTAGAAAATCCAGAACACAATATTTTTACATGAATAATAATAGAAAACAATGTAATCTTTAACGTATAACCTCCTTTTACTCATTTATAAATGGCCAACACTAGTGTCTTAAAATAAATTAGTTTTGTGTTCTGAATGAGATACTATTAAACTTATGTCCTCTTATGTGCTTATTATGTAATAAATAAAAACAGTTTTAAGAGTTTTATCTTTTACATCCTATCTTGATTTATAAAATCACTTTTCTAGTCACTGACACAAATTGTCATTTTAAATAAAATATGTATCTAATTAATTGAGTTCTTCATATCTTATACATCTGCTTATTCAACATGTGATTTCTCCAACATGCCAAGGTGGCAGGGAATTCTCCAAATGAAGGAAATATATCCCCTTTAATGCTAACACAAAGTCTCTTACTGAAACATTTGGACAAATTGGATAGTTGGTGGTGACAAATGATGTCAGTTAAAGAAAATTCAAATCTCTTTCTTTTCCCAATTTTATCATTAGAAGGAAGAAATACAGTATTGAATTCAGATTATTGCTTCTTCTAGTATGTCTTGGCATCTTTATTTTATTTATTTCATTACTTCATCATTAAAGTCTTTCCTAGCTTTAAGAATTTTTACTTACCCTTTGATTAAGTCTCAGGATCTATCATATCATAATATAAAAGCACTGTATAACTAATATGTGTATTAAAATAATTCTTTAAATATTTTTAAGAGTTGCAAAATGTGGAAACAACCTATATACTGAAGAACAGGGGGAAATGGTGATACATTTATATGATGAAATGTTATGGAACTGTTAAAATGATGTCAGACCTGTATCTATAATCCCAGAAAGTGGTCCATAATGTATTTTTATTAAATATATGTTAGAAATTCCATTCTAATAAAAACAAACTTCAACCAAAAACCTATTATATGAAACATGTGTATAAAATCATGTGTATATGACCATGGAAAGGAGAAAGGTGAAAGAATCCACACTAAGCCGCTATTACTAATCACTTGTGGTGTGAGCACATCAGTTAGGTTGCTTTCAGCTGCAAGTCCTAGTGATCTCGATTCAAATTGATTTTGAAAGTGAGGAAAAAAATTAGAATGAAAATCTCTTCTAGAAATCTAGTCCTTGGGTGATTTTAGGAACAGAGTCTTTCTGGCTCTATTCTCTGTGATTTCCTTGGCTTTTTCTTCTTTGAAGGCTTTGAGCATTACCTTTGTCCTCTTCCTGCTTTCTTCATACTGGCAAAATAGCTGTTGCACTTGTTTCATATCCACCGGCCTAGGGGGACTGTCGAACTTATCATCAAAACTGGCAAATTTTGGAGAGTGAAAGGTGGTGCTATTAATATTTGCCCCCAGACAACAGGCATTAATCACAGCAATTCCAAGGAAACTGGGATCTGTAGCTTCATGTCACACGTCACAACACCCAAAAGAAAAAAAGATGAGATATACTCCTGGCTTTACCATGAAAGCAAAACTGGCTTTATAGAGATGACATATATTCCTGGCTTTATCTTGAAAACAAAACTGGTTTTTCAAAAGCCCCAAGTAAAGTTCTTCTCAAGATTCATTGGCCTGAATTAGGCGATGTTGTCATTTGTGAAACAACTCCTTTGGCTGCAGGGATGCCAGTGCTGATTGTGTTTTTGAACATCTCAGTCATTTGGAGAAGGAATGAATTAGCTCAGCAGTTTTTAAAGTGATATTAGGGGACCCCAGGGTTTATCATTGCTATTTTTAAATGGCTTATAAATGTTTTTTTTTAATTTCTGCTTTAATTGCTATCATAAGTAAATATCAATAGATATAACTGAGATAAAAACTTTCTGGAATTCTTAATAATTCTAAGAGTGAAAAGGAATCCTGGACCCAAAATTTGGAAACCTTAATTAGACCAAATATAAAGACTTCTGGGGCTTGGGATGAGTTATGCGAAGGAGCAACATGTAATTAAATAAAATCAGTGTTTCATCAGAAAGATTTCAGAGGGAATGGATGATAGATACGTAGTCAATACCATCCACCACAGGCAGAAATGAAGAGGCCAAATTGGCTACTTTATCAACATTTCCTTTCTTGTTAAATTGTCTCAAAGGAGCTTATACTTCTTTTGTAATTTTGTAAAAAGAACTTAATTAAAATAATTAAAAATAAGAATGCTGCATAATTTTCAATCATTAGAACAAACTTCACTTAAATTTAATCTTCAGCCATGACTAAGACCTTTTCAGTAAAAATAGGTGAAGGATAAAAAGAGTTAATTTGATTATTACATTGCCCCAACAATTCTTATCCTATGCATTTTAATATAATTTTAGTAAAAATTACTATATCCTAATTTCAACATAGTAATGGTAATATTTACTACAGACTTAAAGTGAATTTCATCTCTTAGTTTAAATTTGGATACCCAGAAAACTTTGGCTAGATTCTTTCATGAAGATAAAAGGTAAAGTTTATTTATAAAATTTTGTTAGAGTGCTAATTGAATATGACCTATTTAAAAATTAACAAAGATTTTATTTTTATTATTTTAAATCAATGTTTCTAACTGACACTGTCCCTGTTTCCAGTATAATTTTTAGAATAAAGTTTGGCATATGTGTCAGAAAGTTTGTAAGGAAAGGTAACTAGGAACTATTGAATGTTTTTTTCCCCATTATTAGGGATGGAAATTAAATTTTGTTAAATGCCTTTCATCACCAATTAAGATCACATTTCCCCCATATTGGTAGATTTCATGCTATTAAGTTATTCTTGCTTTCCACATTTGAATCACATTTCATTATTTTGTAACATAATACACTGTTAAACTATTTGTTAATATTTATGTAATTGCATTTATTTTCAAAAGTTGAAATATTCTGTGGTTTGATCTTCAGAATCTAACTTTGTCAGGTTTAATTTCAATGTTATACTTTGTGGAAAAAAAAAGAATTCAGGAGCTTTTCTTTTTTCTCTGTGTTCTGAAATACATATATAGGGAATACGAAGATGTATTTATTTGTTTGCAAAATTATCATGTAGAACTTTTCACATGCTGGATACTATCCTAAGCATTATACAAATACTAGCTCATTTAATACTCATAACATTATGGGGCAGTCCTTGCTATTATTTCTATTTTATAGATGAGAAATGAATGCACAGGGAAGTTAATTAATTTGTCCAAGATAATATAGCTTGTAAGGGGCAGAATTAGTTATAATTTGACTCCACACATTCTGATTCCAAAGTCCATGCTCTGACATAATTTGAACCATGGGCTTTTCATTTGTAATTAGTTTTTTGATACTTTTTTTTCCTGCTTGTGTTGCTGAGCTGTGTCATTAATATTTTCTCAGTGTCTCCCATGATCTTCATAATTTTCTTCCAGGAATGAAAAATATTTTATTTATCTCATGTGTCAAATTTAATAGCTCTGAATTTTGTAAAGCAATTAACTGAAGGTTATTTACTAAGCAAATGAACAGTGTGTCAAAAAATTACTACTAATGTTCATATGTCTGTTGGTTATCTGGATGTCCTCTTTGAAGAAATGTCTGTTTAGGTCCTCTTCCCATTTTTTAATTGGACTTTTTTTTTAGTGTTAAAAATTTTATGAGTTCTTTATAAATTTTGAATTTTAACTCTTTATTTAGATATATCATTGACATATACCTTCTCCCATTCAGTAGGCTCTTTTCATTTTGCTGATGGTTTCTTTTCATGTGCAAAAACTTTTTAATGATGTAGTCTCATTTTTTTCTTTTTTTTCTTTTTTTTCTCTTGCCCCAGGAGATGTATTAGAAAAAAAAAACTACTAAGCAATGTCAGAGAGTTTACTGCCTATGTTTTCTTCTAGTTTTATGGTTTCAGATCTTAAGTCTTTAATCAATTTTGAATTTGTTCTTGTGTATAGTCTAAGAAGATGGTCACCATTCATTAAAAAAATGCAAATTAAAATCACAATTAGCTATCACCTCACACCTGCCAGAATGACTGTCATTAGTAAATCAACAAACAAGTGTTGGCAAAGATGTAGAGGAAAGGGAACCTTTATATACTGTTGGTGTAGCCACTATGGAAAAGAGTATGGAGGTTCCTCAAAAAATTAAAAATAGATATACCTTTTGACCCAGCAATTATGCTTCTAGGTATTTATCCAAACAAAACCAAAACAATAATTCATAAAGATCTATGCACTCCAATATTCATGGCAGCACAATTTGCAATAGGCAAGATATGGAAGCAACCTAAATGCCCATCAACAGATGATTAGGTAAAGAAATTATGATTCATAAATACAATGGAATATTAATCAGCCATTAAAAAAATAAAATCCTACCATTTGCAATGATATGGATGGACCTAGAGGTTATTATGCTGAGTGAAATAAGTCAGATTGAGAAAGATAAATACCATATGATTTCACTTATATGTGGAATCTAAGGAACAAACAAAAAAAACAAACAAATCAAAAACAGACTCACAAATATAGTGGACAATTTGGTGATGGTAAGAGGGAAAGGAAGTTGGGAGGCTGGAGGAATGGAAGAGTTGAAGAAGTACAAATTAGTAGTTGATAGTTGGTCACTGGGATGGGGAGCACAGCAGAGGGAATGTAGTTATCATTAATATGATGGCTAGGTGGAAGGCCAGGGGAGGGAGGGAGCAACTGGGGGATTGTTTTATGAACTATATAGATGTCTAACCAATGTACTGTATACTTGAAAGTAATTTAAATAGATACATTTTTTAAAACTTAAAAATATAAAAATAGAACTACCTCATTCTTCAGCAATTCTGGATATTTGAAGAAATACAAAATATTAATTAAAAAAGATAATGTAACCCTGTGTTCATAGCAGCATTATTTACAATAGCCAATGTTTTGGAAGCAACTTAAGTGTTTATCAGTAGATAATTGGATAACAACGTTGTAGTGCATATATATGATGGAATATTACTTAGCCATAAAAAAGAATAAAATTTCACTATTTTTTACAACATGGATGGATGTAGAGGTTATTATGCTAAGTAAAATAAGTCAGACAGAGAAAGAAAAATACCATATTATCTCACTTATATGTGGAATCTAAAGAGCAAAATAAATGAACAAAACAGAAATAGACTCACAGATACAGAGAATAAACTGATGGTTGCTAGATGTGTAGCAGGTAGGGTGCTAGGTGAAAAAAGTTGAAGGGATTAAGTAATCCAAATTGGTAGTTACAAAATGAGGATATAAAGTACAGCATAGGGAAAATAGTCAATAATATTGTCATAACTATGTATGGTGCTAGGTGGGTACTAGACTTATTGTGGGGGATCACTTTGTAAATTATATAAATGTACAACCACTATGCTATACATTTGAAAATAATATAAAATAATATTGAATGTCAACTGTAATTGAAAAATATAGATAAAAAAAGAAAATAAAAGTATTTCCTCAAAAAAAATTTGCTACTGGGGACCTCCTATGACTCAGACATTAATTGGATGAGGGAAGTATAGTAGTAAACAATTGAAAAAAAGATTATATTTCTGCTGTCATAGTAATTATGCTCAAATAGAGAAATAAACTATATAATAGGTCAAGTGGTGGTAAGTCCCAAGAGAAAAATAATATAGGATAAGGAGATACTAAGTGATTGGAGAGAGTAGACTATTTTAGACATGGTGTCAGGGAAAATCAGAATAAAACAATGGAGCCAGACATGTGAATGGATATCCAGAGCTTTGCATCAGCAAGGGAAAGAACTCTATCAGGAATATGCTCAGAGAGTTTTAGAAACAGTGAAGAGAACAATATGGTTGGCATAGAGTGATGGAAGGGAACATGTTAAAGAATGATGAGATTGAGAGGTTTCTGGGGCCAAGCCATATAGAGTCTTGTCAGCCATGGTAAGAACTATTTTATTTCATTAAGTTGAAAAGCATGGGAGGATTGTGAGCAGAATGTCATGCGGTTACTTGCATATAAAAGAGATCGTTCTGACTGCTGTGTGAGAAGGAATCTATGATGTGACCAGGATGGAAACAGGGAGACCAGAATTGGTATTTATAATTTTTGAGGACATAATGGCTTTGTAACTTTGTAGATGTAGAAATAACTTCGTAGATGTAGAAAATGGTGAAAAGTATTTCAATTTTGGTTATTTTTAGAAGTAAAATCTGACCAGAACTTTGTAGATGTGAGAGGAAAAAAGAACTCAAGGATGACTCCAAGATTTATGGCTTCAGCAGCTGAAAGACTTCAGGTGCCGATTTCTGAGTGAGAAATACTAGGGAGAGAGAGTATTTGAGGAGAAAGATCAAAAATTTGATTTTGGATTTGTTAATTTTTGAAATGCTGTATTAGTTTCCTATTATTACTATAACAAACAACACTAATTTATTATCTTATATTCTATGGGTTAGAAGTGAAAATTGGTTTCACTGGGTTAAAACCAAGGTGTTGGCAGGGCTGTCTTCCTTCTGAAGGCTCTCAGAGAAAATTTGTTTCTTTAACTTTCCAAGCCTTCAGAGACTGCCCGTATTCCATGGCTCATGCCCCCTTTCTCCATGTTCAAAGCCAAGAAGGGTCAAGTCCTCACATTTCATCACCCTGACTCTTCTACTTGCCTCTTCCATTTTTAAGGACTCTTCAGATTTTATTGAATACTCTCTCCAGTTAATCCAGGATAATCTCCTTGTTTTTCAAGGTCATCTGATTAGCAATTTAGCTCCATCTACAATATTAGCTCCCCTTTGCCACATAAGGTAACATATTTACCTTAGGATTAGTACCAAGGATTAGGATGTGGCCATTTTGGAGAAGGACATTGTTCTGCCTATCACAGATGTCTATTTGACAACCAAATGGAGCTACAATAAAATAATACATACCTTTTTTCTTCCAAAAGAAATACATAAAAAGCAAGGTGAGGTTTAAGTAGCAATAAGTTTTGCTACTCTATAAAATTACAGAATTACAAAATCAGCTTTCTCTATATAAATTTTTAATTCTAAAATATTTAAAAATAAAACACTAGCTTAATTAATGTATCCTTACACATCTTTATAATTATGATAATTCAAATGGGTACAACTATATTGGTCATCAGAATTTTCGCTAATTGTTGTTCATTCAGTTAAGCTTTTTAAAATGTCATTTTTGAGGAAGAACTTACTTACAAGCCCCTAAAGGAAGCCCTTTATTCTTTGGGTTCATAAAATTGAAAGCAGTGTTATGTTATTTTTTAAAGTGCTGTTTATAATAAAAAATATAAATTAATCATGAAAGGACACTAGAAAATGGTTTTACTAAATAAATTCCAACTACTAATATTTGATTATATACTTTGTCATTAGTACATATATGCATATAAATACATGGATATTTGTATACAGAGACATATAAGTTTATGTATGTTAACTATGCATAATTTACTATATGTGTAGTTGCTTACCTCATATTGTAAGCACTGCTTCATATCACTAATATTCTTTATACTGTTGTGTTTAATGACATCATAGTATTCCTTTGAGTCAAAATTTATTTAATTCTTATTATTGAATATTTGGATTTCCAATTTTACTCTAAATATAAATGACACAAAAAAACTTATACTGATATCATTGTATATATCCAGTGATTGATTCTTGGAATAAATTTATGAAAGAAAAATTGTTGGGACAAAGGATAGTCATATTTTTTAAGGCTTCCAATATGAAATGAGAATAAATTTAGTCTTTTAAATTAGTGCCTCAGTCAATTTAACTAAATCTTAGTTTAAAAGGTTGCACTTCTCATGTAGAAAATGTAAGTACATAAAAGTCCTTGAATTTAAAATTGTGAAAATTATTAGTACATAGAACAAATAATTATTAGAATTTCAGAGAAGGGTTCAGTGAGCCCCTTTGCTCTACTGTCAGCAAATCTGAAGCACTATTTTTTAATTTACATTGAGAAGAAATATTGCCACTTTTTCTCTGTTTCCATTATAAGTAGAAAAAAACGATTAAGATGTAGTAAATAGTAATATTAATAAAAATGGTAATCATTAAATAAGCACATACTTATTTAATGTGTTTTAGGGAGTGTACTAAGTAACTACGTTTACTAGTTTACAAAATATTCACAATAAAGCTAGGAGTTAGGTAGTATTATCGCTATTTCACAGATGTAAAATCCAAGGCTTAGAAAGGTAACATTTTAGTTCACCCAGTTAGTAAGTAGTGAAGATAGGATTCAAAATCAAGTCTATTTAACACCACAGTACTCCTAAGGTAAAATTCTGTTCTTCTATAATATTCTTCCCTGACTAGTAATAGTAGCTGTGGTGGTGGTGGTGGTGTTGGTAGTAGCAGTAATAGTAGTAAAGTGATCTTCATTCATTCATTCAAAAGATTATTTAGTGCCTATTATGTGCCAAGCTCCCTCTTGGTTATTTGGAGACTGTTGTGAGCTAACAAACAGAGCCACTTTTCTTGAAGAGCTTGCAGTCTTTTAGAGAAGGCAATTATGCAGCTTGTAGATAAACTAGAATGAACTGGTTTTATTGGGAGAATTACAAGGTGCTACCTAACTGTGTTCTCTGCATCCCAGTATTTTATACTTATCTTTATTGGCCTTATTACATTGAAAAATAAATATTTGTTTTTGTGCTGATTTTTCCCTTTAGACCATGAACTCCTTGATAGCTGACATCTTATTTTGTGACCCTAGAATCCAACATAGTTCCAAGCACACAGTAGGTGCCTAATAAATGTTTTTAAATTGTTGGTTGATTATAACTAATCTCTAACTAGGGAGGCAATTTTTTAGTCTCTCTTCTGTTACTCTCAATGATATGTTGTTTTAAAGTAAAAATGTTAATTATGTGATTTATGTTAATTGACCTAATTTCTTGGAATTAAAAATAATGCAGTTTATTTAGTCTCTCATTCAATAAATACTTTGTTCACATATACAAAAAAATTACTTCGTTTACAGCAGGAAGTACAGAAATAAATTAGGCATTGAGCTCACATTCAAGCAAAAAAGTTAAGATAATATTATAACATATTAAGATGAACATTCAGAAAATTTGCATGTGTATATGTGTGTGTATGTGTGCGTGCACGTGTGTGTGTGTGTGTGTGTTGCTATTTTTGCAAGAAGGTCTGCATCTCTCCTTGGAAAAACTGACTCAATTGGAAAGAATGGGACAATGACTCATTCTCCAAGAAGGGCTGCTAAGCCTTCCTTTCAGTCCTTTCTAATGACTATCAAACTTTGCAGATGAATCATTGGAGTGTAGAAGGAACACTTGGTGTTGGATGTATCTCTCAGGATATGTGGAACATAAAGTTTTTAGGTTCTGTGTGGGTGGGTATTTGGGCCTACTTGGATCCAGAGGCTCTGATGTGGAAAGGCCTCAAGTAAGGGTAGCTATGTGAGTACAGAGATGGACTGGGCATTAGAGCTCAGGCATTGGGCACTGGAGCAAGAGTGAGTCATAACCAAGCTGATAATAAAGAAATGAAATCACATTCAAAGCCACCCTCCTTCCAAAGATCAGTCTGGCCTTGGCAGAGTCCTGATATAAACCATAAAATATAAAACTTGTATATGTGCTAAAATTAAAATATCTTTTTTCTATATTTTCTGATAAAAAAAGAAAAAGTGAACATTCCTCATCTTGTCGATGCCCTTATTTTGCTGGTGATCTGAGTCTTTGCTTACTTTGCATAGTGAGTCAGCTCTAGCTCTTCCCCTATTTGTGGGGCTCATTTTCCTTGATAATCTAGATTGGTAAATAGATGGCATCAAGAATACAATTCTGCATTTCCTGCTTCTAGACCTGTTCTAGGTTTCTAGATCTAATTCTAATTTTATTTGAGAAATAAATAGTATGGTCTTATTTATACTCTAAACAGTATGAAACAATTTATGTTTATGACAGCTAAAACATAAGTGAGTAAGTACCAAGAAACATATGAGAGATTTAAATAAATTATTAATGAAAGTTCAGAAACAGAGGGAATTACATTAGGAACCTGGAAGGATTTTTGGAGGAGTTTTTATTTAGATTTTCAGAGTGATAGAAGTTCAGGAATAACAGATGTAGAGAACAGCTTTTAATGCTGTTTAGGGCTGAGAGAGAGAACCCAACAGAGAACTAACCTGGAAGCATTGTCCTCAACCTTAAGGCCGGGATCTTGACTTCTCTGAAGAGTGAGTGGCTATGCCCACTAGATGGTGAAGTTTGCTGTGTGCTGCAGGCAGGAGCTGTAAGGAAGAAAACCACACCCGAGGGGGACCAGAGAGACTTGAAAAGAAGTGGTCAACTGGGATATTGGCAAAACTCTCTGGAAAGGTGCCTATGCTTTTCCTAGCAAAACTCTTTGGAAGGGTACATGCTGCTGAGACCCCTCAAACCAATGGTAGGGGCTGCCTGTATGCCTTCTAGTAAAGCTGCTGCTTGCTGGCAGTGAAGCCAAACATGGGCAGCTGAGCTATTGGAGTAGAGATACAAAACCAGAACAAGGAAGAAAAAACCTCCCACAGTGTTTCCTCACCTCCAGCATCTTCTACTGACAGGTCATTGTTCCAGCTGGCAAAAGAGAAACGTTTTACTGGGCAAAGAAGGATGGATTTGGAGCTCAAAGGTAACAAAGTGATAATTGGCAGAATGGCTATGTATGTGTATGTATCTCAAAATGGTTGAAGAATTGTCCATGTTCCACTTATCCTCAGGCTATGAAGGGTCAGAGTAAAAGTTATCTGAGGTGAGCTGAAAATTTGTTTTCCAATTATCTCAATAAGGCACAGGCTATTTATATGTATAGCTCCTTTTATCCACTCAGTAGCACACTTTTTCTTCATAAGGCTGATAGAGTTATATTTTACTGGCTTGAGACAGTAAAGTGGGACGTGGACTTATTTCACTTTTAATAATTATACTCTGTTTCCCTAGACTGTATACCTTATAAATGGAACCTACTAACCAAAGTCTGCTATATACTTACCTTGAATCCCTCATGGTTTTGGCTAATGGTATTTGGAATGCAAGTGATGAAAACTACAGTCTTTGAAGTCAGACAGATCTAAGTTTAAATTTCAGATTTTTTTATTGAAGATTTGTGTGATCCTGGGTTATATTATTTAAATTTTCTTAGTCACAGTTTTCTCATCCATGAAATGGGGATTATAAAACCTAGCTAGTCTGGTTGCAGTGAGTTTTAAATGAGACTTCCTATAAGAAGTTGAGCCTGGCACATAATAAGTCCTCAACAAATGGTAGTTAATATTAATAGAGGGCATTTCAAGTTTCATGATTCTTAAAATGAATGAAAGGATGACAGAATTTTTGGTATAGTCCCAAGCTGTGTTTCCTTAAAATAGGATTTTTGAAAATGAAAGAGTAGAAACAAGGACATCAAGGAGAAAACTGAATTCTTGATGAGTGACTATTAAAACTAGAAAGATCATTCTACAAAGGTAATAAAACAGGGAATTTGAAAAAGGAATAATCAGATCCTGTTTGCATTTCATCAGACTGTGTTATAGGTCAAATCTGTTTTATTGTCTCATTTATGTGACAGATGGTGTGACAACTTATTGAACTGATAAATTGTTTTCAGTTATTTAATCACAGTGCAATCATCTTACTGTATTTCTATCCCCCTAATTTGAAACAGATTCAACCCTTTGTCCAGAAGGTTTCCTGTACATGCAATGCCAGTCAGCAGGCTGGGCTGTCCCCTTCAGATTGTTCAAACCAGACTGTTGGAGACAACAGCATGCTTATGTCACAAGTCACATCTGTCAAGTCAGGATTTGTGTTTTTTCTCAGGGTTAATAATATCTGATGGAGGCACCAGGTCTCCTTTCCTTAAAAGCAAGGATACCAGTTTAGGAAGAGGTGCCTCGAAGATCAAAACCAGGTTTGTGTCAGTGACATGTGGGTTTCTGAATTGGGAATGGCAGTGTCAAATCTCTCCTAAAGTAAGGAAATAGCCCTTGGCTAATAGAAAGGGAACATCGTGTACTGCTGGCCCCAATTAGAGATACAAGTTTTGCAAAGTTGCCATGTTCACTGGCAGTTTTTATGAAGTACTGTATGGAATGCTAGAAAAATAAACTTGGAAAGAACTGGCAAGATGTGAATTACAAGTAGATATGCAAGTTCAGAGATGAGAGTACACAAAGGTTGCCTTTTCTCAGTTTTCACTTAGGAAAGAGATTTTTTTTTTATTTGCTATGAATAGGCTGGATATTTTGAATTTTTAACCAGGATAACAAGCAGAAGCTAAGAACTAAAATTCAAATTTGGTAAATTGATAATAATAATAATAATAGCTATGCTCATAAAGAGACTAATAATTATTATTTAGAGATTTTAATAATAACAATATTACCTAACATTTATTGGTACTTATTATATGCTAGAAAGTCATATATTTTAATGCCTTTAATCCTCATTAAAAACCATGCTCAATTTTTTCACTAATTAATTACTCATTAAGGTAGTGAACAGATATTAACGTCTACTCTATTTTGACACACGGCCTTGTTTTTTTCTCATAACACTTAAAGATAGGTATAATTATCACCTTGCAGATCCTCAGAGAGATTAAGTAATTTACCAAATTCTTGAAGCTAGTGGATGGTAGCAGTAGTTTTCAAATCCATATCTGGCTCATACTCTTTCCTTTATTCCTGGCTACCTCTCAACCTATGTCCCCAACCCTTTGTTTCAGACATTTATTAATAGCCCCTTGAGAAAGTCCCTAATCTCTCTCAGGCCAAATCTCATTCGTATCATCATATGTGCCACATGGGGTTGTTGTGGAATTAACTAAGGTACAGTATTAAACTTCTTAGAAAAATATGACTGACATTAAATACATTTTGGTTGAAAAAAGCCAAAGTGTTTTTCTTTTTACGTTAGTAATCTCGATCCACTGACAGAATGTAAGAACTTAATTGTTCTTTGTCATCAGAATTTAAATAATACATAGTCCAATTGCAAATATTTCAAACCAATGTTTCTTCTATAACAATGTTTACCCTTATTTTTTTTTTTGCTTTCAGAAGGAAAACGAGGTGTACTATTGAAAAGATTTTAAAAAGAGAATAAACTGATGATGCAATATGTGTAATGAACAAAAAAGAGTAAAAAAAAAAATAAGGTGAAACCATTATTAAGGGTAATATACCAATCACATGCCATGAGATCCTATGTGGTTGCTAAAAATGGGCCACAAATTTAGTTCTCTGCTTCCTAGTGAACAAGGCCAGAAGGATATATAATCATTTATTTATCCATTCAAAAAATATAAATTAATTTTCAAGTATTTGCTCAGTGCCCTAATGAGCATTATAATCTTCTAAAGAAAGGTACAAAATTAGGTTTCTTATATTAAAGCCCAACAAGTTATTCAAGTGAGCTATGTCCTTTCCTAATATTAAGAACTCAAGAAAGTCCTCTTATGAATTCTTATAAAAGAAGTCTAATTAGTTTTGACAGTAATTTTTACTATTGTGTGATGGCAAATAATTACAGTGAATCCATGAAGCAGATGTAATGATGTACCCAAGTACAGAGGAAGCCTAGGAGAAGGACACAAGTCAGCCTGAAGGAATCAGAGACATCTTTGTGGCTAGTTAGCATTTAGGTTATTCTTGACAATTGATGAATTACCTAGCAGAACTTTCTAATATTCTAAGCAAAGAGAAAAGGTAAATATGAATGTATTTAAGCTGAGAAAGGAATATTCAGGAATTCTAAATAGTTAAGGGTTGCATTTGTATAAAATTTTGAGCAACAGTAAAGATGAGTGAGTAACTAGGAAGTCATTTTATAAAGTTATGCAAAATAAATAAAACTTGATTTGCTACAAATTGAGAGTGATTGAAGAGTAAATCAGATTTGTAAGTTAGAAAGGTTAGAGGGAAACTTCTGGAAAATTTAGGAAAGATTACAGGCTGTAAGGAAGAAAAGGGAATTAATGTAATAACCACAGTCAGAGATGATTAGACACAACTTGACCTATAGCAATTGTAACAGGACAAGAAAGATAAGACTAAATTTGGAAAATATTTAGGAACTTGAATATTCATGCATTGACTTAGTTGAGAAATCTCAACTCATACTGTGTAAACATGGAACAGTTTTATCTTTCTAAAACTGCTTCTAATTATAGATTCTCTTTTTCTCCTGGGAAGCAGACTGTTTTCATAATATTTCAGTATCATTTCATAATATTTTAATCACTTGGATTCTTAAAACAGCATTTTCTCTTATTCAAAATTCTCTTCCTTCTTCAACACAGACTAGACTTGTGGGAAGGGAGCTTTGGCTGACTCTCTTCATTTCCCTCTGCTCCACTATTTCTCTTGTCATATCCCTCAAGCCTTTGTCAGAGGCAGACTGTGGGAGAAAGATGAAATCAGCTTGCTTGAGCAACACAAGTTGCTACTGGCAGACACATTTCCCCTTTCTCTTAGCCACTGCTGCTTAGGGTGAAGCAATCTGTGGGACAGACTTCCAAATATTGTTTCTCTTTTGTGGGTATATTTGCTTTTATCTGGAGGATGTCACAAGACCATCTCCTACAGGCCTCTGACATGGGAGATCTGTCTGGCAATTAGGCAGTTTCTCCCTCCCTCATGTTTTCCTTCTTTCCCAGATTTTCAGCAGATTTGTTTACTCCATAGCCTTTTCCTGTTGAGGGCCCTGTAACCACTGTATAGCCACGGTCTTTGTTGCGGGGCGAGAAGGTGATAGTTGAGCCAGAAACATTACTTAAGCCTTCGTCTCCAGTCTAAACAAAGGAAATTTAGACTCACACATCCTTTATGGGAATCCATACTGCCTACTGGTGTTCCCTGTCTTGGTTGCCCTGTTTTCTCTTCACCCTTTTTTTACACCCCAAGAACAAAAGGTGCTCTATCAGTTTGATGGCTCAGCAACTTTCAGGCAACTTCACCAGTCCTCAGCTCAGTGTAATGTGGAAAGAGAAGATTTCGAGACCTCTAATCTTAAAGGACAGGAATATAAAAATTGAACACCCTTTTTTAAGGGAGAAATGAGCAGTGGCTAAGAGGATTCCCTTTCTCCAAGCTCTGCCTATCCCTAATACCAACACCCAGTTTCATCTCCCAGTTTCTTCTTGTGCCGCTGGTTAAAGAAGGCCATCAAAGTACTTTCTCCTGTACTTGGGAGAAAACTAAATGTTTCACCCATAGAAAATAGATAAGGTCCTTGCTGTAATGCCTCGTTCTATTGATTAATTCCAGGCACAGGAAAATATTTAAATTTCTATTTCATGCCATTTTATTATATAACATTTGGAAATACTGAATGTTCCAAAATTTTTGCCCTGGGAAACTGAAGAAAAGGTGGCATTATCTACTAGGATGAATGGCTCAAAAAGATGAAGATGAGGATAGATGACAATATCTTCCATTTTAGACATGTTTAGCTTAAGACACTTTTGAGAAAACCAGGTAGAGATGTCTAGAGACTGGTTGGATCCATGTATCTGTCTCTCCAAAGAGAGAAACGAGAGCTTTTGGTATAAACTTTAGAGTCATTGGCTCAGAGTTGAAATCATGCATATCTATTTTAAAAATGCAAAGTTTTCCTCAGCTAAAACAAAAACTTTGTTTCTCTCCCAAATTTGAAAATTTTCACAGAATTGTAGAATTTCATAAAGAGATACCTCAGATGTCATGGATTCGGTCCTGCTGATTTTTTAAAGTAGACAGTACCTATCAATAATACTATAGTTAAATTTTAATATGGGCTTTTAATTCTCTGAGGATACTCTAAACACAAATGTTGTGTATTATGTGAAAAAAATACCTCATATAGATGCATTTGTGTAGTAGTAAAGATTCTATAATGTTTGTACTTTGTGATCAAAGGAGCTATTTTACCCTCTGATCCTAGTATCATTCTTTACAGTTTTGGAACTTGGCAATTAAGACCACAGACTATTTTCTTGATATCCATCACTTTGATAAATCTTAGGCAGCAGCATGAGTTCTTTAAAGGAAATAATAAATCTAATAAATATACCTTGGTAACCATTTCAGACTATTTTTATGCCCTGAAATCTAAAGCTTTCATTAAGTTTTCTCAAGAGTTCTTGTAGAGAGTTAGGGCAGAGCTTTAAATGATATTTTCCAAATTTGAAGAGATTTCTAATTGGCAAAGAGTCACAGATATTTTTCTTTTCTTTTTTACTGATGAAATTAAATTACACCAGCTCTTAGAAACAGAATGCTGCATTCTTTTTGGATTTAATTTTTTCTTATTACTGTTTTTGAAACTAGCTGGGCAGTTAAAAAAGATTTTTTTAAGAAGCTTGCCTAAGTTAAACTGAATCAAGTTTTCCCCAATTTTTTTATTATCTCAATTTGTAAAAAAATTTTTTTACCTACTTAAAGTAATTCTTTCACTAATAAAAATAAATTTTCTGGACCATTTTAAGATAAGAAGCTTTTAGTTTGAATTTATAATTTTTAATATTTAATGCATTAAGTATAGAAACTATATAGTGCTGGATTTTTTTAAAAAGGTGAATGATGCTACTATTAATTGGTTATATATTAATTATTAAACAATCTACAAGTTTTAGAAAGGACTAAATTGAGCTGATGGTATCCAGTGTAACTGTTAGCTGTATAGCTGTTTGACTGCTAAACCACCACTTTTGTTACAACATGATTGAGTTTGTGATTCTATGTAGACATAGTCTATATTTACAAAAATGGCTCATAACCAAATATCAATGCTAAAGAAAGAGATCACTATAGGCATTCAAGAATTTAAAAACTAATAAATACTGTAAGGCAAGGGATATTTAAAAAAGCACAAATCCCAGAAGATTATGGGAACCCTTAAGGTGAAAATCATTGTACAGTAAATTAAAATGGGGAAAAATATTTAATGTTGTACATGCTTTTGGCATTTGTTCAAAGCATATAAAGAATTCAACCCTTATAATCTATGTGCTAGTTACTTAGTATCTAGCTATGTAACAAGCAGTTACATATCTGCTGTATTAGTTTATACATAATGTTCCTAAGATATGTCAGCAAATACTATTTGAACATTAGTTAAGCATGTATACATAGCCTTTAATATATATCCCCCAATTAGGGTCTCTGCTATATTAAAAATTAAAAATACTACACTAAAACTTTTATTTGAACATTTCTAGTTGCTAGGCTTTCTTCCAGTTTTCATAAATTGACATTTATTCTGCCCTCTAAAAACAGTGCAGCTAAGTGTCTTCAAAAATCACTAGTTGAAATAGAGAAATCTAGTTTTTCAAAATATCTTCAGCTTCTTTCTCTTGACATTCTCTGTCTCCTCTCCTACTTAATGTTCTCTTCAGAAAGTTATAATCTGATCAAGGGCCCTATGTATTTACAGTCTAATTCTAATTCTTATTTATTACTACTGACAAGTCACGCTGTGGATAAAAAGAGAAAAATTAATTCTGTAAACTTAAAAACATAACTTTTCAAGATTTATTGTGACACATTTCTGCGTTTTTGTGCGTGATGTACAGATATTTCATTTGTTAGCCTTTATTAATCAAATGGAGAAAATATTATGAACACCAAAAAGCCTTTACTCCAACTAGAAAAATAAACTATATTACCTTTGCTATCATTGAAAAAAAAAAATGCCAGAGTCACATTGTTCAATACAGCAGCTACTATGTTTAGCATTTGGAATTTGGCTAATGCAAATTGTTATACTGTAAGTATCAAATGCATTCTGGGTTTCAAAGATTCAGCAAGAAAAAAATAAAAAATCAATTTTTTGGTGTTGATTACATGTTGAAATGATAATATTTTAGACATACTGGGTTAAATAAATTATTGAATTACTTACAACTATTTATTTTTACTTTTTAAATGTAGCTATAAAAAATTCAAAATTATATATACTACTTGCATTATATTAGCATTGAATTGCCCTCTGTTAGACAATTCACTTTATTTGCACAAAAAGCGTGAATTAACTTAAGTCACTTTAATATAAAAAAGTGATTAGAAATAATAGTGTATTCTTAATTATAAAATGTGGGAGGATGGTATTCTGGCAGAATCATGAATAAGTACCCCCTAATGTTTTTACAAATGTAGTGGATATTGTGTTGATACATAAAACAAAGGCTTAATATTCCTATATTTCTGTTACATTGTCCTTCATCTAATTAAGGTAGCATCTGGGACTATTTTTAACCTCAAAGAAGTGATGACCCAGGAGAATCCAGAGAACAAGAGTAAATATTCTTTTAAGTTTTAAAAGTCTAGAACTCAGGGCATACAAAAAAGATATGAGAGAATACCCCAGGCAATCTGAGTGAGTTTTTCTTATCTCCAAAACTAGATAAAGCTTTCCCCAGCTGGGGAAGTGTGCAAGGAAGAGAGATAATGTCAAAGAAAGTTTAGATAGCATCTTTTCCTGAGAAAGGGCCTATGCCCTCCATTTCATATAAGCCACCACTTGGAAATGCAGAGGAGGAAATAAAGGAATTCACACAGAGGGGACATTAGTCTCATGCAAACAAGGTAGCAAGATCCCCAAATTCTGACATTAATCCAGTATGGCACTGAGGCTGTAGGATAGATTGATCACGTAGTTTGAGAACATGGCCTTATCTAGCCCCACTATGATTCCAGATGCTCCCAAATTCATGAAAAAGAGCATCTGCATGTTTCCCATGCCCTCTAGAGGAGCAGGGAAATAACTGAGGGTTGGACGAGGGAAGGCCTGTAGGAGAAGGTGAGAGAGGTCCAAGTTGCAGCTAGTTTGGATGGAGAACCAGGAATAAACTGAGATTATCTCCATCTCAGTGGGGAATTGAGGAAAAGAGGCCAGATTCTCTTCTGACCCTAAAAGCTGATTGCTATTTTAAGCATTCTTGGAATGACCATGTAATTTGGGAAGAAAAGAAAGTGAAACTCTGAAATAGGAATTAGATTGTTAGGGAAATATAAAAAATATATTGCCAGCATACCTGAATTTAATCTCATGAACTAGTTTAAAATTCTGGATGATTTAGGAAAGTATTAAGCTTATTTTTTGAGCATATATATTACTAGTGGAAAAAAAAAAAGAGTATTAAATATCACTCTGGTTTGTCTCTAAGGGCCAATCCAGTGTCTAAAGGCCAATCCTAGTATGACTTTTAGTCATCCCTCTCTCCTCTTCTCTCTCCTTTTCTCTCCTTTCCTCTCCTCTCCTCGCCTCTCCTCTCTCCCCTCCTTTCTTCTCCCATCCTTTCCTCTCCTCTGTTTCTATCTCACTATTTCTCTCTGTCTGTTTTCTTTGATTGCTTTCAGTATCCAATGCTGTTTCTTTTTCTTTATATCTGCAACTTTTTATTAGGGAGATTTTCAAATAAACAGAAAAGTTGAAACAGTACAATGAACAATGTATTTATTCCCCATAGATTTAACAATTGACATCCTACTGTATTCTTTTTATATTTTTCTCTACAAACACATTTTTTAATGAATCATTTGAAAATAAATTTTAAACAACATACTACTTTTACTCTTAAATTCTTCAAAATGAGAACATTCTGTTACATAAGTATAATGCTATTAACACAGCTAAGAAAATTAACAAAAGTCCCGTGCTATCATCTAATATCAATTCATATTCAGATTTCCTCATGTATGCCACAGATCTATTTCCTACCTCTTTTGTATTCTAAAGAAAAATTCAATCTAAGTTCATACGTTGTATGTGCTGTTACTTTCCCCCCCATTTCTCTTAGAGAATAGTTCCCTCTATACAGCCACCTTTTTAAAAATAATCTTTATTTTTCCTGAAGAGTTCAGAACAGTTTTCTCATAAAATGTTCTACAGTCTGAATTTGTTTGTTTTCTTATTGTGTAGTTTAATATGTTTCCCTATCTCTTGTATTTCCTATAAATTAAAATTTAGGCCTACAGGCTTGATGAAATTCAGAGTAAACATATTTTGGCAAGAACATGCCATTAGCGACATTGCGTATTTCACATTGCTTCATCAGTACATATGCCAGGCTTTACCACATTTGCCCCTTTGGTTAAGGTCATTATGACCAGATCTTTCCTCTTTGTAATAGGTCATCTATGGGGTTATTTTAGATTTTTTCATTAATCTAAATTCCATTTGTTGATCTTTCTTTGTTCACTGCTTTGATTCTTAAACAATGATCTCAAGGGAATTATTTTATCTTCATGAACCTTCCTTTTCCCCCATCCATTAACTAAAAATGAACATGAAGTACTTGTAAGGATTCCGTAAAGTAAAGTGTGTGAAACAGTATTGTAACTTGCACAGTGGTTTGTAATTGTACGCTATCTTTGTTCCTATAAAGAAGTACTTTTAAATGGTGCTCTGAGTAGCTACTCATTCAGGGGAATGTTCTAGTACATGTTCCACAACTAGCTCTTCAAGGAGAGAAGCTCTGATTTTTAAATTGTGCCAATTTCTGCTCCCACTCTGGCCAATTTCAAGCTACCAACCTGACATCAACCAGACTGCAGAATTTCAGAAAATTTAGCAATCAACTCTTTTGAGGTTGAACAAGCCAGTTCTAGCACATCACTGAGAGAATGACTGCGAAAGTAGAGTTGCCAAATTTAGCGAACAAAAATATAGCCAATACAGGCAGTAGTTAGGATAGACCTTTACTATACAGTTATTTGTTATATATCTGAATTCATATTTAACTAGGTATTGTGTATTTTTATCTTGCAACCCTACAAAGAAGGCATGCGTGTGTGTGTGTGTGTGTGTGTGTGTGTGTGTGTGTGTGTGTTGGGGTGTAAGTGAAGGGCCTAACAACTTCAACCAGAGATTCTGCATTTTTTGGATTGTTTACATTTTTTCTTTCTCTCATTTTCGTGGGTTTGGTCAGAGAAATTCTACATCAGAATTTTACCAATTTATACTTTGTCTTAATACTTAGTCTTCAGGATAAAAGGGGACTTTAAGAAGGAGAATTGAGAAATTTAACTAACTAATAAAATGAACAATTTTTTAATTTTAAGTTATTTCAAAAAGATTTCTAATTTGACCAAACTCAATATTTAAGTGAAGCAATGTCTTTCCAAATTATACATATGTAAAATAAACTAGAGAACTGAGTGTGTCTCTGACTTCAATACTGGGGTAGAACATACTCTGGCCAGATATTTATACAAAGTGTAATGTTAAAGATATTTATTTTTAGAGTGGGAAGAATATGAAGAAAACACACTTTGTTGTCACTGTGTTGTAGCTTATTGTGCTCATTCCTTGTAAGAAGAAAACACGCATTTGACTGTGATTTATTAAGGCATATACATTAGTTTGCTAAGGCTGCTATGACAGAAAACAGACTGAATAGCTTAAACAACAGATATGTATTTCCCCATAGTCTGGAAGCCAGAAAAGTAAAATCAAAGTGTAGGCTTGGTTTCTTCTGAGGCTTCTCTTTGACTTGCAGAGGGCTACTTTCTCACTGTTCCTCACAGAGCCTTTCCTTCTCATGTTTCTTTGTGTGCTCTAATCTTTTCTTATAAGGACACCAGTCATATTGAATTGGGACCCACCTTAATGGCCTTATTTTAATTTAATTCCTTCTTTAAAAGTCCTATCTCCAAATGCAGTCACTTCTTGAGTTATTAGGGGTTAAGATTTCAACAAATGAATTTGGGGAGAAGGAGTAACTCAGCCCATAACAGCATATTTCCCTATCGTTATTCTAAGGATGACATTAGAGTTGTAATATGTATTTCTAATTCTTTCTCACTAGGAAAAGAATCAATAATTCAGCAGTTCTGCTCAACACATAGAACCAGGTGATGGACTCCTTTGTCAAAGTCCTCCAATTGCTTCCTATTGTGCTCAAGTACAAACAGAGGTCTTTATTATGACCTACACAGTTCTACACAATCTACTCTTCTCCACCTCCTCCTCTCTATAAATCTATGTCCCATTCATTACTCTATCACTTACTGTCTCTATTCCAGTGCCCTCAACCACTATGGCAGGTCTTTCATTTAAGGGTCATGCATTTACCTTCCCTCTATGTTCAATACTTCTCCCTCTATTTCTTCCCTTCATTCAGTTCTTCTTTATTCAAATATTTTCTTCTCATGAGAAGATCCCTGACCAAATGTCTAATATGTAGTCCCCATGCTAACATTTCTTGCTTTACATTTTTTCTGTAGCATTTATCAATACACTTAATACTTTATTTACCGATTTTATTTATCTGTCTTTTCACAAGCACACCTACTAGATTTTTATATGCTTTATTGACCACTATATCCCTTCCATTTAAAACACTACCTTGCAAATTGCAAATGCTCAGTAAGCACTTGAAATTAAATCGATGAAAAAATATTGAGGTTCAGTTTGAATTTACCTTCTTTCATGTTCTTTGTTCTTACTGTGTGGGAGAAGAATACAAACAGTGTATTCCAGGCCTTCGAGGCAGAGAAAATTGGGCAAGGACTGACTAAAATACTTGCCAATGCTTGGGCATGGGCAAAAATCTTATCCATGTGAGCCTCAGGCTACTCAGTGAAATTAATTTCTTTCTTAAAGGGGAGCTGAGATTAAATGGGTAAAATGGTTGGTAGAGCGATTAATATTTTGTAATTCTAAATTCAAATCTGGCTTCAGAGATAGTGTTACAATTGATTATAATCAAGTCTGTCCTGAGAAGAATGGGGGTAGGGTGGCCATAAATGCTAGATGATGCCCAGAAAAAATAATCTGTCTTCATGATCCTTATCATACCATATCATTTTTTTCTCTTTCATTGCATAGAGATTATCCTTGAAACCAGTTAAAGAAAATTATCACAATTTATGTAGCTTCTTTTGATTTCAAAGTTTAAAAGTGAGTTAAAAAACAAGAAATATTCTTTATTATCTTTTAATATCTTTTTTTTTGGTCATATATTTTTTGTTTTATTATTTCATTGTCCATTTTTGGCTTGTACTTTCAAAGGTTTCTCAGAAATTGTATGGATTGGAAGGGATTTTTAAATTATTTTGTCTAAATCCCAGATTCTTACAAGTGAGGAAGATAAACCCAGATTGAAACTTACTCCAAAAGTACAGATACCTATAGAAAGACCAGGAACAGATCTGAGATGCAGAAGAAAACTGAATTGTCTATCACATGAGTTCTGAACCATAGGAGTTTTTCAATAAGGAAGTTGAGGTTTGACTGAGGTGAGGTAAAATGGCCACAAGGTCACTTAGCTGGAAAGTATCTTCTGCTTTTGGGTTCATTTCTTTCCATTATGCTACTCTGAGTCTTCCTTCTTTTTACTAATGAAGAATTACAATCCAGGACTCTGGTCTCCCACTGAGAAGGTGTCTTGTTGCTTAATGGTCTCCTGGTAGCAGTGAGTATGGACTAAATAGTGCTTTGTGAAAATTCCTCATGATTTAAATTGACTTGAGTTTGTGAGGCCACATTTGAATTTATAACCTAACAAACTGCCACCATCTATTTTGAAAGAACACAACTCACACATGATCCACCCTCTCCATTCACAATGCCTACAAAATAATCATTCTTCTAAGGCTTTTATATTTCCTGAGAGGAGTTTTCTTCCTCTTACTTTTTCCTGAATGAGGAAGTGCTTATAATCTCACCTCTTAAATTACATTTTAAGGCCTCGCAAACCATAGTAAAGGAAGGAACAGAGTCAGCACTAATTTCATAAACTATCTGTAAGGGAATTAATTGCAACCTGACTTATTTTCCTTTTAGAAAGAAGTTGTAAAGGAATCCCATAAATTTTGAAAGAGGAATAAATTCTTTTTCAAAAGGGGTGAGAACCATAGTAAAATGTTAAAATAGCACAAATTAAAGTTGACTGGAATCTCCTGTAAAATCAGACCAAGTCAAAGGGTAATAAATATCACTCTGAAGAAAAATCAGTGTCTTTCCAGCAATAAAACTGATTAAAATATTTAAATGTATACTGTGAAAGGTATTCTGAGTCAAAATACACAAAAATTATATATATCAACCAATAATATTTTGGGTTGAATTTAATATGTTTTCTCAAATTTATCTCTCAAAAGGGAAAATATATTGATTTTTTTTTTCTGTATAAGTTGACACATTCTGGAAAAATAAATCCAGATGTCACTTCAAAAGTAGGGTCATCTCACTTGAGACCCTATAACTATTTCTTGATATTTGTAGTGTGACTATATAAATAATCATATAAATATATAAAGTGCCATTTCTTAACTTTCCACATGAAGCTTCTCTGCATCATATTTTTCTTTCAATTTCTCAACATGTTAGTTATTTCTTCCTTCTACATGATCACTGAGTAGTTAGGAAGTAAACTAACTTTAACTTTATTCAAGAAAAATTATCATCTCCATTGCCAAGAATTGTACCATACTTTTAGCAGACTCACTTGAATATATTTGCTAATTGAGAATTTTAAGAGAATTGAATCTGCAAAAGTGATATTTTTTAATTTGTTAAATCAAATGATTATTTTGAGATCAGTTGTTTGTCATTATTTAGGGCACTCTCTTTTCTGCATTTTGTAGATAGTTAATATTCAATTAAATCATAGTGAAACTTTAGTATATTAATTTTCACTATAATATAGATATCAGGGGCATTTTTTAGAGTTATAAAATTGAATGTGATCCTTACCTCTGCTATTAATTAGCATGTTACTTAATTTTTCTCCTTTATTTCCCCACGTGTAAAATGAGGACAATATTTATACTCATTCTTATAAGGATTTTGAAAAAAAAAAAAAACTATATTAGTTAATGCATGGGAAACATCTAAAGCAGGAGTTCCCAAGTCCCAGGCCATGGACCAGTACCAGTCCATGGCCTGTGAGGAACCAGGCCATACAGCAGGAGGTGGCAGCAGGTGAAGAAGTGGAGCTTCATCTGCATTTGCAACAGCTCCCCAGCACTAACATCACCCTCTCAGCTCCACTTCAGATCATCTAGACATTAGATTCTCATAGGAACACCAGTCTCTGGTGCCAAAAAGATTGAGGACTGCTGCCTGAATTCTAGAGCAATAATGAAAAAACAATGGTTATGAAAATTATTTTTTATTTACCAATAATTTGGATACGTCAATAATATCTTTGGACCTCAGCTATCTCATTTTTAAAAACATGGTTGAGCTAACTTGTCATTACTGCCCTTTTTAGCTTTTAGCTAATAATTCTATGACACTAAGGCAAAGTGCATATGATCTGAAATATCTATTACATAAATTATATTTAAATATTTTCACAGTGTTTCCCTCCCCACTATTAAAAACAATACATGATAGAAGTGATCTAAAATAGTGGAAAGTACACCAGAGAATTTAGAGGGAGATGCACTTGGCTTAGACTCAACCCTGACAGTAGCTAGCTTTGTCATTTTGCCAAGTTACCTATATCTGCCTATGATTCTCTATTGCAGGTGCACTGTAAACAGTGAGGTGACAGCCTATCATTTTATGACAAACAAAAAGTTAACAATATAATGATTTTAACAATTTTTCAGACTTTTCACAGGGTTTCAAGAATTCTTATATTCTGTGAACTTGAATATACTCCAGCACATTTGGGAACATTGTCATCAGCACCTAAAATGCCACCAATCAGGTATAAGACACAAGACCTAATGTAGATTATCAAATTTACCACTTTCCTCCCAGAAAACCTGGGTCCTGTTCCTTCAAAGTTAATATAGGAAAAGCAAAAGAGGTGTCCCAAAGAACCTTTCAGCACTTGGTAGACAAAAATATAAGACACAAGTTATGTAACCCCCAGTAAGTTCTTTGGCTAAATTTGTAACACTGGTAACCTCTAATTTGCATGAGCTTTCTTTGGATCTTTAAGTCTGTCCAGGTTTGTCTGGTCTGGAACTTCATCTTTGGAGGTCAGAATTTTTTTTTTTTTTAAATTTTGACAAGTCACACCACTTTTCTCTGATGGGTTGGAGCCTTTCACACCTACCTTTAAAACAAAATACATCAGTGAAAACTGTAGGTATTTATGATGAGTAAGCTAAAGGTCTTCTTTCTCTGTTTCATTTGATCCAAGATTTGAAAACACTAATTGATGTGTTTGGTCATGAGTGTGGTTTGGCATCCATAAAAATATTTTATAACCTAATACAGGCAAAGTCTCTGAATGTGGTGTGATAGAACCCTCAGTGAAATGTATCTTGGCAATATTATTATTTTTGCATTGTTTGTATGCATGATTTGTTTATGATAGCCTGCTTTTTTGATTGATTTTTTATATTTTTTAATTTATGTCTTTGTGTTCTGTGATGGCTAAAATGAACATATATATTTTATTTCCTTTGAGATTGCCAAGAATTACATGCTAAATAGGTACTTATTGCTAATTAGTTCATTAGTAAAGAGTAAAGTTATTTTGTAAACTCTCTATTGGACAAGTCAATGAAATTTTTTTAAAAAACAACTATTTTTCTCTGAATATAAAATAAAACTATTTTAATTTATGTTTAGATATACAGAAAAAAAACCTGGGTATTTCATTCTATGTTAAGTCTGTGTCTTCGTACTACTCATTTTATTTAGAACAATTGAATACTTAGAGAAGTGACAAAACTTGTATTTTCTGGCAATCAATTAGTTTATTATAATTTTGTATAGAATTATATAATTACCTCAATAATTTTATTTATTTACCTGTATGTATATCTTTTTTAATAGCTAAAAGTATTCCTAAAGATGGACATTATAAGACTAATTTTTTTTCATATCTATGCATTGTTATTTTGAAATCTAAAAATGCTTTAACTGTATTGTTAATAGTATTCATAATATCTTATCCAAGTGTATTCTCAGGGTCTTGTAGTACTTAGTGTGTGTCTATATTAATGGACCAATAAAAATAAATGTAATTTATTGAGAAGGACTCTAGCTTAAGAGTGACAAGGTAATATATTTTATAAATATATTCTACATGTAACTTGTAAAATTAACTCACATCATCTTATTAAGTCCTATCCATTTTTTTCCAATCCAAATGCTTTTGTGGAACTTTCTATTGTTTTGTGAGATTGCAGTACACTACAAGTCTATTCCAGAGTCCCTGGATAGCTCATCATACTCTACATACTCTTGCTTCTATCTCCCTGAATGAAATGTATTTGTCCTGGGTCCTGTTCCTTTAGAGATACATCTTGCTAAAGCAGTTATGAGTGACATGTTATACTTCTAAGTAACATATGCATTTTTTAAAGATTTCTGAAATTAATGTCTTCATTTAGGAAGTGGGCATAAGTTTCAGATGCTTTTCAGGTCTCTTGAAAATAACTTTGAGCAGTTAAGCCATTTATTATTTTTAAGATCATAGTCTATTATGTAGCTACTTGTCATTTACTATGCATTGATCTATTCTGTACAGAATTGACATAAATACAGTGTAGAGGGTAGAATAGTTTTCCAGGACTACTTGGCTACTCTGCCTAAATAATGAATGTGTGAATTACAGGAGACACATATCACATGGACTTTGGACTTAGGCAGTGTTTATACAAGGTTTCTGTGTTTCAGGGAGAAAAAAATGATGTATACATGGCTGGTACTTTAAAGAATCACCAGCCTGTCTAGCCAGTCATTTAGCAAGGTATGCTGATGAGTCAGTAGGGAGACTTCCAGGTATGTATTGGTCTATCGTTATATAAGCAGTAAATCAACTCATGGCTAGGCAGTGCCCAAACACCAGGAAGCTATTAGATGCTATCTCCATGAAATCTGATTTGTACACAAATTAAAAAAGACATGCACGGAGGTTAACTAATTTTAATCTTTTTGAGATTTTGAGAGGATAAGCCTACTTTTTTAAAAAAAGAAGAACTGAACTTAAAAAAGAGAGAGTGGAACATTGGGAACAAAGAAGTCCTGCAAAATAGCACAGACTTTGTCATTATAGAGCCCATATTTTGTTTTAGATTCCACCACAGTGATAATCCAAATGTACCTGTGAATATTCTTCTACTTCAGAGCAGCTTTTTCCTTTTCCCTTTATTTTTAAGGCCAATAATCTGAAATAGGTAGGTGTTCTCCTAAAGTAGTTATCTTAACAGGCTGATGGTTGAGATAAGTTAATGGTTGTCCATCCAAACATGGACAATCAAAACCTGTAGAAATGATCTTGGATCCCAGGACTTAAGTCTGGTTTAAAAATATTGGGCTCTCCCTCAGAAGAAAAGGGATGAATTTCCCCTTTCTAAAGTTTCTAAGTTTATATTAAAAAAATTAAAAACTTCATTGTCAAACAAAATTCAATACCCTCCATTTTCCACCTTCACTTTATACAATTCTGTACTTCATTACTCATCACATCAACCTTTCATCCCTGTCAAATGGGTCTCTTTGGTTTCTCCTGATAAATTATTTTCTAAATTTGTTCTCTTTCTTCTTTGTCTTGGTCCCTACTCTCTTCGATTAAAGCCTAGTTCAAAGGCCATAAAAGCTTTCCTAACAATCACTGCTCTCAAAAAGCCTTTCCATTTCAAAATATCTTATGGTCCAGTTCATGAAGTTCAATACTTGCTGATGGATTATTTTGTACTAATATGATATCATCTAATTGTGAGCTTCATATAATGAAGGCACTATTTTAGTGCTAAACAAACATTGTTTAACCCTCCCAGAAATCATAAAGGCAGACTTTAAAAAAAAAGAAAGAAGGAGAAAGAGAAGGAGGAGGAGAAGGTGGAGGAGGAAGAGGAGGAGGAGGAGGAGGAGGAGGAGGAGGAAGAGGAAGAGGAAAGGAAGAGACTGGGATCCTCCCCAGCAGTTACGGAGATACCCATGCTCTTGACCACGATATAGTCCCCTGTAAAGATTCCCTTTATAAATAGTGTATCTCCCATAGTAGCAGAAAGTTGTGTGTATGTTAATAATAAATAATAATTGACTTAATGTCAAAGGTAAATAGCAATTATACCTAGATAAGCATATTCTCATAATAGTTCACAATGATCTTGAAATCTAGAAGGAAATGTGTAAGAGTGACTCCAAGTAATGACTGAAATTCTTGACATCTTTACATTTACGTGGTATGTGAGAGTGCCAGAATAGCCAAATTGGTTGTGTTCGGATATCTAGGCATTTCTACTTTAGCTTATATTGCAGATACAATTTTTACATTAATCTTTAACTCTTAATGACGTATCTGGCAAGAATTCAGAAGGGTGCAGGATGGGAGACAAAAACAGAAATGATGAGAAGATAATTATGTGCTCAGCCACACCAGAACAATTGCTCCAAGACCATATATAGTGAGAAGGATGCCATGAATCATGAAGCAAAAGACAACTTCAGAGTTAAGTGGCTAACCACAGAAAATTGCATGTAAACCAATTAGCCCTGAGAGAGACATAGAATCCACAAATGCACAGCATGCATTTTTTAACAACTTACCTGGGAAAGAGATAGTAATTGCAAAAATGAGATCATGAAAGTGTTTACTATGTGACCATATCAGGAGATGCTGGCAAAGTGCTAACTGTGCCAAGAATAAAAATTAAAAATAAAAATGTTGATGATTATATACTCCACATGAATATCCAATTTACTGACTAGCTTAAAAATAATTTTTTGCCCAATTTAATTCCAAGGGTAGTTTCAGTACTATGATAATAGAAAAACAAAGTAAAAAAATATATATATTTCTGGCTTTCTTCCATCCTTTTCTCTCTTTCTTTCAAATCATGCACACCCCACCAATATCAGGATAGAAAGTGTATAGCATAGGTGTGGGCTGTATCTATAAGAAGGTATTCTGTGCATCTATTTTGCAGGTAGATGATGTAAAGGTTGTGAAATGCAAGGGATCTAAATCTTTGACTTTCTTTATATATCATATGCAGTACTGAGTTTATTAGGAATATAGTGAATAGTATGGTACTGATAACATTAATAAGAAAAAGAACACAGCATAGAAATTGCTATTATGAAATCTTCCTTCCTTCACTCCATCTTTACAAACCCAATATTATTTAAAAGATAATTTGACTTATACTTCTTTTTTTTTCTTTAAAATATCTTTTAAAATATAGTTGAATTATATTTTCTAAAGCCTTTTATTTTGGGATTTATGAAAATTCACACTTGCAATAAACAGGTATCTGTTATTTACAAATACTATTCCAAAAGGAAATGCTAAAGGGTTGGAAGCCTATTAATATTAGTTAGATAACTACACATTATGAATGAAAGGGAATTATTGTATGCAAAAGAAAAATGGATGTATGAATTAACCAAAATACATATAATATTATAGTGGTCTTTATATGTTGTTTAAAACTCAACAAAATTTGCCTTTTAGTATTTATCCACAATAATGAGTTTTCTTTAGCTATTTGCTCTGTACATACTGCTGAGTACAAAAAGTAGGAATTAATAGAAAATGACAAAAAATATTTTTAATCATACATAAATTTTTTGTGGAGAAAGATTAAATTATATTTTAAGTCTTTTTTTATGTTGACTTTTAGGTTTTCTGGTTATTTTGGAACCACATTACTGGAGAGGTTTTAAAGGCAATAATTTCCTAAGAGAATAAATAAAAAAACATTTTTTAAAGAAAACATTTCTAATATAAATATACAGGTCACCACCTTATAACAGATTATTTTAATAAAATTTATTTCTAGGTTAATGGTTTGAAAGTTGGTGCACAGAGATAGCAAAGTTGGAAACAGTTGCTAAATTTGTCTTATACATTAGAACTAAAAAATAGAGGAAAAAAAATCATTAAAGTAACATTTTAGTATTTATTTCTTAATGAATTTCTTAGCTATTCCATGTAGAAATGACTAAATATTTTAAAATTTATGTCGAGGACTGTTAAATAAGAGAACAATCTGAATATAATCACATGGTGATGACATTTGTGTAAGAAAAGGTAAGTCAAAACAAAACCATATATTTATATGTGTAAATATATATACAACAGAATAACATTTCAAAATTTTAATTTCTTAGTTTCTCTATATTTATCTTTTTCTTACTTGAATTTCTCCAAAGGCATTCTCAGCCCACAGGAAAGCAGAAGGATAAATTCAAAGAAACTGTTGACCTAAGTCTAAGACAAAAAGATTTGGGTTCATAATCAAAGAGACAATTTTTCTGCTCACAAGTCTAGTTAAAATGGGTCTAGTGAAAAAGGAGCACGAAGACTAGACTATTCAGTTGGGAAGGAGAAAGGCTCTCCATAGTATCACAGAGAGGAGTTGAAGGGCTTTGGGCTGAAGTTGTGCTTGAACCCATAATACATCTCTGCCATCTAGCTCTTGGAGACATTCGTAAGCCCTTGAGACAGAGTCAGAGAGTTGAACACCACATACGGGGATGAGCAGGAAAGAAGTGTCCAAAATCAGTTAGGAATTTTCTAAAGATTCGAAGCAATAAAAATATATGTGGGAAAATGCCTAAAAGAAATACAACAAAAGATAGTCTTTACATCTAGGAAAGTTTGTAGAATTGGGGGAGGGAGTCAAGAAGAAATTTTGTATCATCTCTAGTTTAAAGGTTTCACAACAAGAAAGTATTCATTTAGTACTTTGTGTAATTCAAATAATTTTAAATCGCTTATTTGATTTTTAAAAAACAAAGAGAAATTGGGATATAATATTTAAAAATATTTTATTGACAGCTGTTGGTTATTGAAGAAGTTTAGAAAATGTTATGGACTGAATGTTTGTATCTCCCCAGAATTAATGGGTTGAAATCCTATTCCCCAATATGATGATAAAAGGTGGTGGGCCTTTGGAGAGTAATTCAGTCATAAGGATGGAGCCCTCATGAATGAGATTAGTGCCTTTATAAATAAGACCCCAGAGAGCTCTCTCATCCCACATGAGGACATAGCAAAAAGACAGCAGCCTATGAATCAGAAAGTAGGCCCTCACTAGACACCGAATCTGCCAGCACCTTGATCTTAAACTTCCCAAACCCCAGATATGATAGAAATTAATTTCTGTTTATAATCTAACAGCCTATGTTAGTTTGTTAGAGCAGCCTGAACAGACTAAGACAGAAAACTAATGACAATTTTTACTTAGATTCTAAATGGCTCTTCTGAGTTTTGCCGAGATTTATAAGTTGTATTAGTCATATCTAATTCATGTAAAAATATATTAATTTCCTTTTGCTTGACAAAGTCATGACTCTAATCACTTATAATACTAATATATTTGTCAGACATGATTTAGATTGATTTAAGAGAGATGGAAAAATAGCCAAAATTGGAAGGAAAAAGGGAGTCGAAGATGACTAAAAAGGATATGTGTATGTAACAACTGCCATTTTTTGGCATTTATTGAGCATTTTCTTTATTCCAGCCACTAATTTTAGCATTGTATGTGAATTATATAATTCTTCAAAACAACTTTGTGAGATAGATGTCATTATTACTCCATTTTACAAAATTGAGTCAATTGAGGGACAAAAGAATTAAGCAATTTGTCCAAGGTCTGAGAGCGGGTAAGGGATGAAGAGAGGTGAATCTGGAAAGCCTAACTCTAGAGTTGTACTTCTAGCCATTACATCATACTTCCTTCAGTGTATATAATAAACACTGACATAGAAGAAATTAATTGAGGTCAGATATGGAAAGACAGAAGAAAGTGGAATGTATACAAGAAATGGTGCAGTGGGGAATCAATTTTGCATAAGAGTGTTCCTTAAATTACCACTAGGTGGCAGAGATGGCTCAAAACAGCTTTATTTTCCTGAAAAGAATGTTAGACTTTAGGGTGGTTATGGAATAGTGAAACTGTACAACCTCATTCAAATATATGGGATGTTTATAAATCAAATGTGACTTTAGGGGACCTATCCAACTTTAACTTAGGACTTAAGTGTGGAATATAATCTCTTAACAACCTTATTAATCCTTCTATAAACCTCAAAGTTTGTCATAGCAATTAATAATATCATCTTGATAAGGACATAATTCTATATCAAAGTATTATATACATATATCAGTTGATAAAAAGAATCCATCTTTGTTCTCTAAAGTTATTATCAGAAAGATTACAATGTAATTCAGGATTAAAGTAAAATGGTAATTCTTAGAAATAATTGTGGCATCAACCTATAAACAGGTGATATTTATGGAATTTAGGATTACTAAACCCTGTCTTTGCCTAACGACTCTGACTTTATGAAGTTCCTGAGAAAGAAATACAAGAAGCAAACACAAATGACAAAGTTTCCCACCCTCTTTGTTGGAGTTAACAAGCTACTAATTACCCCCAATTCTTGAAACTTCCTGGAAAATTGAACATTCACAGTTCATTTGGCTCAATAACTAAGTGAAGCTCCTGCCTTCATTTAGGCCCCCTTTCTTACTAGCAACTGTTTTCCAAAATGAAAAAAAAAAATGAGTTTATCTAAACATTTAAATTCCTCCCGGACTGTATGAGCAGATGAGAGCTCAGCATAGTTGGCCTGCCTTAAAGGGCCAGTTCCTAGGTCACTTTTCTCTATGGAGGCAGGAAAGGAAGGTCCAAGAAAGAGGCACACCCAAGTATGAGACCTTTTATTACAGAGTGATCTAGAAACTAGTAAATGTGGTCTGATCACTGTTTGGAAGCTGGTCCCATCAAAAATACTAATCCAGAAGTGGGAATTATGCCCCTCTACCTGACCACACACAAAAATAAAGATAACAATATGCATTTTATCCTTTCTGTTCTTTGTTACTAAATACAGGAGCCATTAGCCATTAGCAGGTATTGAGCATTTGAAAATGAACTGAGGAACTGGTGAGACTGAGAAGCTGAGCTTTATATTTGATTTGATTTTAATTGATTTCTATTTAAATTTATAAACTGAAGCAGTATTAATTTTTTTTCCTGTTAAACATAGCTTTAATGTTTTGGTAGGATTCATTCACTTTAAACATGGCATTGCATAAGATATGGTTGCATTACAGTGAGTCTGTTAAGAGCACATCCATTGTAGTGCTAGAAATAAATCTATCAATCTAATCAATGTCAATGGATTGGTTTTTGTAATGTGTTTATGTAAATTTTTTATTCAGGTAGCACGAGTTATAGTGACACCTGTGAAACTGGAAATGAAACAGATTATTTTAATAATAAATACTTAAATTATTTTAGCATTAAAATAAGTATGGAAAAATTTTCCAAATTAAATTAAGACATGCCTCCGATGTAAGGTCAGTTGAAAATGAAGACGCTAGTATTTTGATGGGCATAATAAAGAAAAGAAGAAACTAGAAAAATGTATGTCAAATTTAATATTGAGGAGCAATGATATTTTACTGTATAGATCAAAACAAAAATGTTGCTTGCTTGTGTAAAAATTTTTTTAAGGTAAACTGGACAATAGTAAGAGATATTTTTAGCAAATGCATAGTAAACATAATAAATATCTAACAAATTTTAAATGATCTTTTTATCAGGATCTGAGCTTGTAACCTTGACAAGCTATAAAGTAAACTGGATTCTTGAACACACACAAAAATCATTTTCAGGTAGATAGTAAAAGAAATCATCATTTTAATTATGGTAATTTTGTTAGATAATTATGAGGAAAAAAAATTAAAAGATATTTTATAAAAAATGAAAGAGATTTAATTAAGCCATCAACTACCAGTAGAACATAAACCCTCTCTAAAAATATTGAACATTAATTGATTAAAAATTTGAAAAATTGAAATCTTTTCTTTAGCTTAGATGAATCTTGTGACTCAAATAGGAGATTATTAATATGTAGGTACAGTTTGTCTCAAAGAACCTTCCAATTTATAAATAGATGTTTAGAACATGAAGTTGTTGTATAGATACTTTGAATACTCACTTCTGTCAAGATGAATGCTAGAAAAAAATTGATTTCTACCTCAAAATCCAGTTATACTGGGTCAAAAATTAGATATATTGGAATTTTAAAACAAGAGGTAGTGTTGTCCTTATTGCTTCATTCTACTGTAATACACATTGTAATACACATTGTAATACACAATGTAATACACATTGAAAATATCTGTTCTCTGTTTCCCGAGAGTTTTAAAAGTGGCAAGAATGCAGTTGTTAAAATAATTCAAATTTAAAGGCCATGGAAATACATATTTTTAAAGGCCATAGTTTATGGAAGTGATAAAAAAAGGCAATGGATTCAGTAATGTAGTATTCTTTGCTAATGTTCATTAAGTGAGTCATGGAAGAGTTTTACAAAGATTCATTGTATTGTTAACTCCAAATCAAGATTTTTCTAAACAAAAAAATAAACAAAGATGAAAAACAGCAGTGTGATTTATGTTTTCTCACTTATATTACACTACATAAAACTAAGCTAAATTTTCAACTCCAAGAAAAGAAGTATCTGTGAACTAGCTAGAAGAGTACAAGAATTTATGTTAAAATAAAAACTTTTCATACTATATATAAATATAATGATTTTATGCATTTTAACAATATATAGAAGATATTAATTATAATCACCAATAGTATGTAAATCGGCTGTAAAAATAGAAGAAAAATTTGAGCAATGTTGATAAATTTTTAGAATTGCTTTTCAAATTATGAAATATATCCTTTGAATATAATGTTAATAATACTGAGTTGATATAAAAATTAATGAATTTACTTAATTTAGATAGACATAGTTGAAACTGATATACTTTTGTTTCAAAGGTAAATCAATTATTATAAAGAATGAACCAGTTTTGTCAATGTACATGTGAATATGAAGAGAAAATTAATTTTTTAGTTACTTCAGTTATTGGAAAACATTCGAATATATTTGAAAAAACAGATATGTGAATCTTCTTTTTCAACTATAAATTTTATTAAATCTAAGTATGAACCATATATTCCAGTTAAAATTTAGCTCACATATAATATGTGCTATAGCCTGTGAATATAATATACCTATTTCAAAAACTACGAAAAAATAATGTGAAATATACTCATATTTTAAAATACTGATGATTGAAGTGATAATTTTTATGCATTGGGCTACATAAAGTATAATAGTAAATTAATTTACCTGTTTTTTTCTTTCTTTTTTTTTCTTTTTTTTTTTTTTTTTGTAGTCACTATGAAATTTAGAGTTACCTATACGTCTCTCATTATACTCCTATTGAGCAGCGCTGATCTAGGCTATGTTCAGAATTACTTGGGGAATTTGACTGAATTCTAAAGAATTTTGGAGCCTTATTTCAATCTAACATCCTTATAATGTTTGATTCCAGAGTACAAGTCTCAGAATGAAAGAATATGTGATATATATTTCCTTCTTAGCAGAATACTTTCCTGGTTTCTTACACTCCTTAAGCATAATTTCCCTGACAAACACCTAGGCATACAAGGTCCACATTCATTCTATAATACAGATGTCCCTCAACTCTAGGACTGCCCTCCCCCACCCCACCCTGTTTCTTCATGATCTGCATAGAGCCTTAACCCCCAAATCTCTCTTTTCCAGAAATCTTATCTTTTGTTTCAAGTCCTTAAAAAAGCTACTACTGCTCTCTTTCCTTCCTCTTTGTCATTGAACACACATCTGCTGATGCTAATTGGCTTCCTTTAGGGTCTCTTAGAGGGAATCAGACATTTTAATCAGCAGAGAGGTTATCATTTCATCCATCTGGCTCTGAACACTTTAAGAAGTTACTATCTCCTTAATGAAAGACATGTCTCCTCACCTTTGTATACACTTACAAAGAGAAAACCCATGGGTTCATGCTTTCTTTGCCTTCAATTTGCGGCTCAGAAGAAAATCAGAATTATTATGGAACATGAGTCAAAAAGCTAAACCAAATGGACATATTTATCAGGCAAGAACTGATTTAGAAAGTGTTTTTTGAAGATTAGCATGAAGAGGACAAAAATTAATGTTAAAAAAATGCTCTACAAACCGAAATGTTATATAACAAATTAAATTTGAAATAGTTTTAATTGGTGTGTACATGTGGAAACAATAGAAATTCACTAACAAGAAAATATATGTATTCAATCCTGAATGTACCCAGGCATTTTACGAATTTTTTATATTAGAATTCCAGGCAAGATAATATTATAGCTCATTAGTAACAGCAAATTTATTCTAAAACTAGTTTCTCTCCTTTTTTCTTTTCCACAGGCTTAGCAGAAATAAGAGCACATTTTTGCATTGGTTTTTATGTAAATATTTATGTTTATGTTATGTTATTTAGAATAATCCCTCCATTTTCTGATTTTTTAAAAGAATAAAATGTGTAAGTCTAAAATTGCCAGTATTAAAAAACAAAAACAAAAAAAATCTTTAGCCTTTCTCTAGGTTGATTACTTAATTCTGTAAGTACCTACATATCAGAATATTACTGCTCAGTTTTGTTTTATTTTTTCAAATAAGGATAATAGTATCCATCTTGTGGGGTTGTGATAATTAAATGATATAATTTGTGTGGCACAGAGACATGCAAATACTGTTATTACTATCATTTCCATTATTATCTAATCACTTTCATCATTCTTGCATCCCACTTCATTATCAAATAACAATATTTATTAGAAAAACTTCCTTACATCATAAGTACATTTAATCTAGACAAGTTGAACTCTACATTCTCTGGAAAAAAGAGAGAGAAAAACCAACACTTTTATTGAGCCATTAGTCCCAGTTTATGTGCAACATATAATGTGAGCATCACTGAATATGATTACAAAGTTTGAACATATATCTTTTTTATACAATATGCTATTTCAAGAGTAAAAACTGCTATTGTGCTAACTGAATGATAGCAGCTTTTGACTTTTTCAGAGTAAAATGTATAGGCAACTTAAGAAATGTTCAAAATTATTTTTTTGTAAGTGCAGTATATTGCCTCAAGTGCTAATTTCAGAACCTAATTCTGACATCACATGGAATGCTACTAGATTGGTCAAAATCTGCCTCTTGGCAATTTCTCTTTATTAACTGTGAGTCTCATAGCTTAAAGTCATTAAATCTCTTCCTCTCTTACACAGAAGGGAGAGAGAAGACTGGAAGGGACTTGTAGATGCATTTAATAATGTGTAGCTTTGAAGAGATTCAAAAAGCATTGGCAACTACTGAGGGTTTTGAATATAAAGTATAACTGAAATGATATCTTTTTAAGATACTACACTGATTTTTTTCTAATTTTCCTCAAATTTTGTTGCCTCATAACTCTGAATCCAGAAAATCAATTGCCTGTATTGCTTTAGGTGGTACAATAGAGAATAAATTCAATGCTCAATTTGGAATTTCAGGTTCAAGTTTTATTTTGTTTGGGTTAGGTTTGATTTGGTTTAGAGCAAGATAATATCTACCATGTCAGGTTTTTACAGGAAAAAAAAATTCTGAATGCTAAAGTTTTATTTTTCTTTCTTATCTTTTCTTCCTTTCTTCTCTTTCTTTCTTTTTCTTTCTTTCTTTCTTTCTTTCTTTCTTTCTTTCTTTCTTTCTTTCTTTCTTTCTTTCTTTCTTTCTTTCTTTCTTTCTTTTTTTTTTATTAAGGGTGGAATTTGAAATTCAAGGGCGTAGAGTCTGCTCTCCTGTTCTTAAAGAAATGTATAATAGAAGGTGCTTCCTTTCAGCTAGAAAATGGAAATAGGAAGATCTTCAATTCTGAGATTAGGATAAGAGGGGCTATAAAAAAAAAAAAAGGTGATTTAGGTGAAAATGAACCTGCTGCTCAACATCCCTTGGGTGGGGGTTGGTGAGGAGAGGCGATATGATAGAAACTCTGATGTGGATTATGGACTAAGTGCAGGGAAATCAAAGAACATCTAAGCTTCTGCTCTGCTTCCCTCTGCTTCATGCACCATGGTGCTGGGATACTGGCTCAGTGCAGGCAGAAGATGGGTCCAGATGTGTAGCTTCGGAGCAGTGAGCTCCTGGTCTGCAGCCTATATGTGACATAGGAAAGCCCGGATATTCCAGCATGACTGTGAAGAAAGACGTAGATGGCTAAAAATTAAAAGTAAGCATAAGTAAACAAAATTAGGCATAACTGCCAACAGGTCACCATGGTTCAGGGTGAGGTAACCACTGCAAAGTTGATGACCCCAAGGAAATGCCACTAAGTCTCAGAGAATCAGCACTGCCAGGGAAAAAGAAAGAAAGCAAAGTTTGGAGCCTAACTAGCACAAGGATTGTGCTGAGCTTCATGGGGCAGTCACTCTGCTTTGCGTACCCTGAGGGCACAGACCTACAGCACAATAGTCCACAGACACTTCAGCAAATGTATGTAGCAGGGACAGAGACCAGGGCCAAGACCCGTCAGTTATTCCCCAATTAGCAGGACTAGCAGAGGAGATGATATGTGGATCAAAGTTCACTTTTCCTTGTCCTCATGAAATTATATATCTTTAAGTTTTACCCACCTAAGAGTACAAAAGAGGTAAGGAATCCAAAGTAATTGAATATTTACCCTTATAAGACTAGATTAACACAAGAGCCTTTTAAACCACAAGAGAAAAAGTCAACATTCATCATTAAGTTTAAGGGTTTTTTGTTTGTTTGGGTATAAATATATATATATATATATATATATATATATATATATATATATACACACACACATATATATACATATATACATATATTATATATGTACATATAATATATATACATAGATATTATATATTATATGTTATATGTAATATAATATATTATATGTATAGTATAATATATTAATATATTATATGTATAATATAATATATATGTATATATATATTTTTTAATCAGAGAAATAGAGCATCAAGGTCAATCATAGAATATAATAATTCCTATTTTTACACATCTGGATTGTAGTGTTTAAATGTTAACTTTGCTATATCTGAGTGATGTTGAATCTTCTTCCATTCTACTTTTTGTAAACACCTAGTGTAGAGTATAGTCTTCTCACTCTCTCTGCTGGCAGTAAGGATTTAGAATATGTTAGAAATTCATTATATGAGTCAAATACAATCAAATACCTAGAATGTAGAGTGAGACCTAGGAAATCTTTATATGTGAATCAAAAAATGAAAAAGAGAAGTTCATCTCAGAAAAACTGCCATTATTGAACAGGGGTCAATTAGCATGATTATTTGTACTACCATCCTATAGGCAGGTAACTAATGAAAGAATCAAACTTCATGGCTTGTTGCAATAACAGCGTGGCAATTAGACATTCTCCCAAACAATGTGCTTTCTTGAGAAGATCATTGACAATGCCACACACTGTGATCATTTATAACCCTAGGGTAGTCTCTTGGAATTTATTTTTAGTTATTTGTTTATATATTTCTCATAATTCACAGTATTTTGCTCTTTTCCTCCCCTACAGTCATATCTGACCAACCCACAAAATGAATGGTAAATAAATCATTTTATATTCTTGCCACTTAAAATCTTTTCTACTTTTTTCTTTTTTTTTGGTAAAGCTTCATTTGTTTACTATTCAGAATTGCTTTTTATTTTAAGAAGCTAAAGAGGCAAATAGTTTTTAATTGCCCTGCAAATATTTACATCCTATACATCCTGTGATTACAGCAATTACACTTATCAGTTTTCCACCCCCTGCTAAAATAACCACAACATTGTCATGAGGAAATCATGAAGGAAAAAAAAAAAATGCTGCAGCACATTCATTCAACTTTGAGTATAGTAGAAGAAAAAATGCCATCCCTCACTAACTAGAACTGCAAAATTATTTTTTACCCTCAGGAGCAATTGGTCTTTTCCCACCACTGATGGGCCACCACTGTTGTGATTTAACTGTTACCTCGGAAATACCTAAAAGATTATTCTACTACAATGCCGTGTTCTGTAAATATTTGAGTCATGCCTGTAATTGCACTAAATGCAATGCCTGATGTGCTTGCTTGAGTCCAAGAGCAGTTTGGAAGGAAAGACTGAAAGATTTAACAGCCTTGATTATTAGTCTGTTACTTGGTCATTAAGTGACTGGATAAGGAGTAATAATTGATATTTGTGTCTCATTTACCAAAGAAATGCTTCTGGAACTCTTTCATGGGATGATGATGTATTTTATTCTGATTCATATATATATTTAGGGTGTTAAGTTTTTTTTTTTCATAAAATGTATTTAGCAAGCACAAAATTTCTTGCTCACAATAATCTTTCTAATAATCTGAGTGGAGGATGAATCTATATAAATTCCATGGAGATTTTCTGGCCTTTTCTCTGTACTCTTGTTCTTGGGATAGATTAGATTTAGAATCTGAAAATAGCAATGCCAGTGCCAGGCTGTTTGGGGCATATTGTGAGTTTCTGCAAGACTACTTGATGAGCTCTTCCTTGAGGCTCTGGGCCATTGTTGAAATTTACTGAGGAAGAGGCAGACTTTCATTCTATTTGCATGGAACCACAGTGACATCCAGTGCCAGTACAGTTGATGTGAAGAGCCCAAAAGAGTAACATCACCTCACTTTGTAGTAAATGAACAAATATGATGGCAAGGGAAATGTGGTTAAGATGAGTGTCTTTACTAATAGCTGCTAACAACAGGGGCAAATGGTATTTAGATTAGGGACAACATTCCTGTAGCACATCTTAGCAGAGAGCAGTGTGCAGGCTTATGTTTCATTTCCAGCTTCACTTCTAAGAAATACTTGGCAAGACACTCAGGCCCTCGGCACCCTCTCAATTTATCTCTCAAAATCCTCTCTTCAGGTTTGCCTCTCTTAGATAGTGGCTGGGCCCTTGAACTGTCAGCACTCTTAGTTTATTTCTCAGTACTCACTAAGTTTATCTGTAAAATGTAGATGGTGATGTCTTTCCACCATAAGTGCCTCAGGCTCAGCATTAGTTTATCTGGAGTTATCTTTTCTCCAGGTGTAAGACAAATTGTTAGAGACACCACCAAATATACAGAAAAGCCCAAACAGCTTATAAAGTTTTTGGGATTATTTAAAATTCACTCTTTTTCTCCTACTTATTTATTTACTTAAAATAATTTTTTTATTATAGTTAGCATATGGTAGTGTATTAATTTCAGGTATACAACATAATGATTAGAAATTTATAGTAATCACCCTGATAAATCTACACTGTACATAGTTATTATAATATCTTGACTATATTCTTTATGCTATATTTTCCATCCCTATAACTATTTTGTAACTACCAATTTGTACTTCTTAATCCTTTCTCCTTTTTCACCAATCCTACAACCCCGCTTCTATCTGACAACCATCAAAATGGTCTTTGTATCTATGGGTTTGTTTCTATTTTGTTTGTTTGTTGGTTTTGTTCTTTAAATTCCACATGTAAGTGAAATCCTATGGCATTTGTCTTTGTCTGACTTAATCCACTCAGTACAATATACTCTAGGACTATCCATGTCATTACAGATGGCAAGATTTTATTCTTTTCTTATGGTTCAGTAATATTCCATTGTATATATGTACCACCTCTTCTTTATTCATTCATCCACTATGAACACCCCAGTAGTCTCCATATATTGACTATTGTAAATAATGCTGCAATAAACATATGGATTCTCATGTCCATTTGAAGTAGTGTTTTGGGTTGCTTTGGGCAAATACCCAGAAGTGGAATAACTGGGTCTTTCTTTGTCTCTTGTTATAGACTTTTTTTAAAGTCTGTTTTGTCTGGTATAGGTATTACTACCCCAGGTTTCTGTTTGTTTTCATTTTCATGAAACATCTTTTTCCATTCCTTTATTTTCAGTCTGTGTGTGTCTTTCAATCTGAAGTGAGTCTCTTGTAAGCAGCATATGTGAGGGTTTTGTTTTCTTATTCATTCAGCCACACTATCTTCTGATTGGATCATTTAATCCATTTATATTTAAAGTAATTGTTGACAAATATGTAGTTATTACCATTTCATTATTCATATTTCTGATGTATCTTTTTCTTTTTCTTTTTAAAGAAATCCCTCCAATATTTTCTTTAATACTGGCTTGGTTGTAATGAACTCCTTTAGCTTTTTCTTATCTGGGAATCTCTTTATCTTTCCTTTGATTCTAAATGACAACTTTGATGGGTGGAGTAATCTTGCTTGTAGGTCCCTTTCATCACTTTGAAAAATTTGTGCTAATCCCTTCTGTCCTGCAAAGTTTCTGTTGAGAAATCAGCTGATAATCTTATGGAAGTTTCCTTATAGGTAACTAGCTGCTTTCCTCTGGTTTTAAGATTCTCTCTTTGTCATTAACCTTTGGCATTTCAATTATGATGTCTTAGTGTGGGCCTCTTTGGGTTCATCTTGTTTGGGATTGTCTGTGCTTCTTGGGTCGTATGCTCTCTCTCTTCTCCTTCTGGTATCTCTATCACGATAATGTTGGTATGCTTAATGTTGCCCCAGAGACCCCTTAAACTATCCTCATTTTTTTTTTGGATTTCTTTTTCTTCTTGCTAATCTAATTGGCTATTTTCTGCTACCTTATCTTTTAAGTAGCTGATTTGATCCTCTGCTTTATCTAATCTATTGTTGATTTCTCCTAAAGTATTCTTCATTTTAGTTATTATATACTTGATTTATGACTGGTTCTTTTTTTATGTTTTCTATCTCCATTTTTATTTTTTTTCTTTTGTCTTTGTTAAAGTTATCACTGAGTTTATCTTCTCTTAAGTTCATGGAACATCCTTTTTACAGAATAATCTGCTCTTTATCCATAATAATATATTTTGTCATCATCTTTGAGTGTAGGCCAACTTTGTTACTCTTGAATTCCTTGGGAAAAATGGCATACAAGGTGAAAAAACAGTGCCACTGCCTTTTCTTAAAACCCCTATCAGATCATTTATGTCTCTAATTAATTTCCTAGGTTTACTTCATGTTTTACTATTGGAGTGATACACTTTTTTATCCCTACAGTGGAATTATTCAGACATTCTTTACTGAGTCTTTGGCATACTTTTAATTCTAGTTTACCTTTCTCAAAGACATAACTGATGTGAGGATTCAGTATTCCCATTTCCTAAGTCCTTTTGTAGCAATGCTTTTGCTGCGGTTTTCTCTAGCACACATATTAAACATGTATTGAAGAGAAACTTCCTTGAATAATATAATGGGTAAATGCACAGACTGTGGAGCATTTATCCAGTTTCAAATCTTGGCTCTGCTACTGGCCAGTTGTGTGACTTTGGGTATATTACTTAATTTATCTGGACTATCCTTCTGTATCTATAAAATTGGGATAAAAATAGTCTCTGTCTTGAAGGATTATTAAGATTATATAAATTAATATTTGTGAAGTGCTTACAACAGTATCTTGTTCTTAGTGAACATTATAATGTAATTGTTAAACAAACAAAATAAGGAAATTTCTTCTTAAGCCTTCTTTCACCTCTCAATGTTTTCAGAAAGCGTTTGTCTTTTTCTGCCTACTACTTCAGATTTTATTGGTTTTGTTTCTTTGCAATAGATTTCAAATGACCTTTGTAAGTCTGTAATTTCTCTCTCTTATCTTGGATCAGACTTTTAAGACTCTCTTGCCACAACTGTCCTTTACTGAGACTGAATAATAAAATAAGTCATAATGGTAATCATTGCTAACACTACTTGAGCACTTCATTAGGAGCCAAAAATGATACCAAGAACTTTACCTAAAATCTTTAATCCTCATAAAAATTCTATAAAGTAAGTATAGCTATTATCCTCATATTAAATAAGAAACTTGAGAGATTAAGCCACTTTCCAAAGGTTATACAAACAGTGGCAGAGCCAGGCTACAAACTAGATGTGTCTGAAGCTTTTTATCACCACCCTTTCGCCTTTCACTCTGTTTAATGCCCAGGAAGATCAAAAAGTCAGCCTACCTTTTGATTAGTCATCTTCCAAGGAGATGCTACTGTTGTTGATGATGACCATAATATTAACAAAGAAACAATTAAAATAGCTGCTCTTTCCTGAGAGCCTACTATAGACAGGCACTTATTCTTATATAGGCCTATTAAATTAATTAAACAAGGAGGTCATTAGGCTGAGGTGGCTCTTAAACCAATGAGACCTACCTGTGCAGACAAAAATCTAAGCCCGTAAATGCCTCAAGTTTACAGACTAGAAAATAAGGACAACCAATCACAAGCAACTAGACTTTAAGCTCTAGCTAATTAAATAATTTTTTTTCTTTGCTTGAGCACTTTCCCTAGGTTGATCTCCTCTCTGCCCAGCGTTCCTAACCACTTTCGGTTTGGCGCTGACCACTTTCGGTTTGGCGCTGACCAATTTGAATCAAAAATGCTCAAATAAACTCAATATTTTTAGTATGCCTCAGTTTCTCTTTTAACAGGTATTAAAATAACTTTTTAGTGTCAGAATGGAGTTGTTTTTGCCCAGGGTGCCACTTCAGCAAATGGGAAAATCAGATATCTAACTTTCCTGTCAAGGTAAATGCTTCACTTGACCAGAAACGCAGTGCAGCACGTCCTCAGATAATATGGTTTGCGTCAATGTCATTTCATTCGTGAGGGGAAAAAAATCAGTTCAGGCAAGGTTCACTGTCATTGTGAAGCTTACATGTTCTCCCCACATCAGCATGAGTTTTTCCGGGGATGCCAGTTTCCTCCCACATCCCCAAACTGTGCACCTGAGGTGAATCCGCCTAATTGTCCCACCTGAGGGAGTATGTGTGTGAGTGTTCTTTTCGGTTGGAAGAACCTCCTGTGCAGGGTGGGTTTCCACCTTCTACTGTGAGTTGCCAGGAGATGCTTCAGCCACTTGTGACCCTGAATGGAATAAGTGTGTTGAGAAATCATTTTCTTCTTTTTATTAATCTTTCTTAAATATCTGTATAGTTCACATTTATTTCAATGTTTAATATTAGAATTGTGTTGGGTCTTTATTTAGAAGCTTAATGATGTTTTTGTGACCAGAAATAAGCTGTGGGAATTGAACTTTTGTTTATATCAATTGGCCCGCAGTGAAATTGGTTTTGTTATATATCATTTCACTTAAAGTTGCAATTTCCAAGAAACTATCACAATGTTAAGTGAGGACTTAAGTATATTCAGTCAGCCAATTCCCAAATCAGCTCTGGGCCTTCTCATCCCAAACAAGGGTTGACTTGTGGCCCCAGCCATTCAGGCATTTTCTATTTGTCTCTTTCTTGTTCTTTATTTTATAAAAGCTTCTTGCCTTTCATCACATTTTGCAGTACTCTGGACTCTTAAGAGAGACTGCTCTGTTCACAAAATGTTTAAAAAGTTTATATAATCTAAATATTATCTTCTACCATTTTTTTAACAGCTTTTGGTGACAAAAATGTCCAAAGCTGACTGCTAACCGACTGTGGGACAAGGAGACAGACAGGTGAGCCCTTTACCTTTCTAATTCACTCTTCCTCTCATCATTAGCAGGGCCTTGGGTGAGTCACTCTCGGATTTGAGCTCCACTCCCCTGTGTGAAGCTCTCTGGTCCAAACTTTATTTAAATATGTGTGTGTGTGTGTGTGTGTGTGTGTGTATGTCTGTGTGTATGTGTGTATGTGTGTACATAAAATATATGTGTGTATATATATATATATATATATATATATATATATATATATTTGTAGTTTGCTTGTTATAGTCTCAACGAGATCCTGAGGAACCAAGAAAGGTTCCGGGTTTATTAAAACTCCCACCAAGTTTCTGGATCCTAGAAAGTTTCCAGAGTTTGTTAAAGTTTCCAGAAAGTTCTGGGGTCCCAGAAAGGTTCCAGTATTGTTCTATTGGGTGGGTGGCACTCTTTAGAGACTCATGAAGCTTCATCTCGGGGACTTGGGAAAATAAAATGAAAAATTTAACTGTTTTGACCATCAGAATTTTAATATAAGTAGTCACAAAGAACTATTAAAAGCCATCAGGGAGTCTACTACTGTAAAGAAATCTTCTCATGAAAGAAACAATAGATCTGTAGCTAATGAGAATCTCAGAACTAATTTGCCTGAGCTTGGTAGGTAGTGTCAATTGAACCTATTTTATGACCAACTCATCCTAAAACAAAAGATTATAAGACTGACATGCCTCCTATTTCTCCCTTTTATCCTCCTTTACCTGAGGACTCAGAGTCTACCAATACTCTATCTCAATTGCCTTTCCTCTCTGAAAAAAAAAAAAAAACTATAGGACCATAAACAAAAGACTGCCAGGTTAAAACCTTAAAACTGCAACTCCAAAGTCTGAAACCTAAAACACCTGGGCCTCCTGCTTTACACCCTCTTAGGAGGTACATCAACAAAACACTGGCCCAGAAACAAGTGTCCCATTGGAAATCAACTGGGCCCCTGGAGAAAAGATTGTCAAATCCTTTCACACCAGCTTGAACATCCCATATCTGCCTTGGAAAGAAGTCCCCCGTATGGCCCCCTCCCAGGATTAAGAGGGCTCTGAAAGATTCTCTAGTAAACTGATAGCAGTTATTCCTTTAAACAGTCAAGGGAAAACTAAAATTAAGATTAATGGAAAACCTTGCCAAATTCTGGTAGATATTGGGGCTACACTTTCTACCCCATTACTTGGGAGCCTGTGAATGGGATTATAAGAAAATTGGCAGAAGCTGGCAAAGGATAAGAATTCTTCGGAGTTGGGTCTCTTGGATTGCTGTGGTGCCTGGTCAAGAGAGAAAGCTAACAGTTGTTCTTTTCTTTCCAAATCTGGACTCTTGTAAATTTGGTTTTGATATACCTGTTGGTTGTTAATCCTTTCTCTTCCAGGGACAGGTATTTTCTTCTTGTTTGCTTTGTTTTGTGTCCTGAGAGCTTGGTTTAGCTTTCTGCCTGCCTAGAGCATGAAAGTTGTCCATTCTTATGTATGCAGGCAGCTCAACTATCAGGTTGGGGGCCAAATATGGCCAAACATAAATGTGGGTTGCATTCTATGTGCAGAAAGAAAAACATTCTAAAAACAAACAGCTCTAAATCTAGAACATAGAAATCTTTTGGTTTCTATCTTAGTTGAAGATCTCCCTGATATCAAGAAACACATTGAAGAGAATATAGTTGGGTGGGTGGATCAGCCCCTAGAGATCATCCAGGTTGCAACTCAATTCTTTAATTAAAAACAATTGTCCTACAAAATGAGCCAGAATTTTATCTGTCTTTTTTCAAACTATGACATACTAATGCTCCTGGGCTTTCTCAATTCCATAGCATTTTGAAAACAAACAAACAAAAAAAACGTTGCTATTGAACATATGTTAATGTATGTAGGTTTATATGTCTAGATTCAGAGAAATCTAAAGGATAATGTTCTCAGGTGAAGTGATATACTAATAGAATGACAAATCTTGCTAACAAGAGTCACATATTGTGCTTTTTCCACTTATAAGTGTAAAAATCAAGAAGACAAAGTCCAATAGCTGGAGGCCTATCTTTGCTCTTATAGTAAAGGGAGAGAGAGGTAAAAGAATATAGTTGTAATTTATTGTTTTCTTAAAGCATTAATATTCATCCTTTACTGCCAGGAATGCTTGTGAAGCTCTGTCACTATAATTTAAAAATGCTTTTGAGGAGGGCTCCACACTGTCTGCTCTGAAATGGAACCTTGCTATTCTTATTTGCAAACTGTCAGCATGAGGCAGGAACTAACCATCAGTAAGATTTGCTTTTACAAAAATGTAAAGTGATTGGAAAATCCCAAACATCTATAAGTCCAACTTCTTATACTCTTTATAATGCTTCTTTTCTTGTGCCTTATAAAAAGAGCATAGCATCCACTAGGGATTTTTAGGCACTGCTTTTTGTCTTTTTATTCTCAGATGATTTATTCAAGTGCTGCATTTGTAGAATTAGTTCATAAATATAGGTTATAAGAGAATCAAATAGCATTACAAAAAGTTGTTTTCTCTTCCTACTCTTAAAAGTTTCCATGATATTCAAAATGAGATCCTTCTGAATTTTTTCCCCATTTCAATACACTAGAAAGCCAGAAGATGTTATACTAAACAAGGACTAAATAAAAAAAATCTATCTTACTAATTATTTGGTATCTCTATTTCATGTGTGGTCTTCTCAGTATTTACAAATGCGGGATAACTTTCCCAGTCACTTATGCTGTAGTCTCCCAAAAGTGCTCATTTGGAGACACTGTGCCCACAGAGTGGGAAGGAAACACCAAGCAACAAGTTTTAGAAATAAAAAAAACTGGGCGGCTCAATCTTGGTAATTATAGGGCATCGCTGAAACTTAGATCCACCAAGGCTTATCTTGACTCATTTCAAATGTCTATTAGGCCAGATGTGTGTCGTTTGTGAGAACTGCACAGTTCAGGAAGTACAGCCTTTGAATTGTCTTTGTGTGATCTGTTCACATCCATGCTCTATTAGACAGCTTTCTGCAAAGTTTATTCAATAGAAATATGTCTCACCTACAGAGAGGGAGAAGCTGGGAAGCACAGAAAGATAGGCATTTACCACTATTTCCACATTGGAATAACATCCCTGGCAAGTGACCGATATTTAATGAAATTCTAGTCTGCTATGAGAATTGTTTTCCAGAATAAAAGATGCATAATTATCTGCTGTTTATGAAGCCTTTATGTCTTTTCCATTATCTTCCATCTCCTTTTCTGCCACAATATCATGCAGATTAACTGTCACATTGGCCAAAAATTGCTGATTTCCATGTGAAGTCTTAGCAAGAATTCTGTCTTTTATCTAATCAATACTTTTTGTTCTCTCTGCTCCTAAATTTCCTCATCTGCAAAAATGGGGATTTGGTAGTAATAGCACCTATCTCAGGACTGTAGTGAGAATTAGATGAATTGGTGCATGAAAAGTGCTTAAAATGATGTCTAGAGAATGGTAAGTAAGGTGGTGTCTCTTTCTGAGCAGAGTAAATAAATGTTTGCCTGGAGCAAAAGAAAGAAAGGCAGACCAAGAGACATAGTATTTGCAAGGTTCAGAAATTTAAAGTGTGAGATGTTCAAAGAGTTGTAGAATTCAAGGAAATCGGAGCTCTGGGTTCACATCTCCAGCCTGAGGCTATGGTTGTAATGGAAATGCGGACAGCTCATGGAGGAATCTTAGCTTATATGTCCACTACTATGTTTTGTTTTGTTTTGTTTTCCCATGAAGTAACCACACACAGAGCATTTCCTAACATATATAATCAATGCTCTCACTAGACTTCATAATCTTTTTATTTTAAATCATAGCAGATATTTAAAAATATTTAATCTACTCTAGCTCTTGGTACATTTATTCAGTTGTGTCTCTTTTTATTGTTTTACATCCTTTAAAATTGTATTTTTAACATTTAAATAAGGCATGTTCAAAGAATGAAAGAGAGGAGTTGGGAGAAGTTCCAACTCAGAGTTCTCCTGGTTAGTTCAGAAGGACACCTTTAACCTTTCCAGACTTGTGTTTTTTGTTTTGTTTTGTTTTGTTTTGTTTTGTTTTGTTTTTGTTTGATCAAAAACCATGCTTCTGAAAAAGACTAATAGTTCCTTTGTAGAAACAAGTGAATCAACATTTCTCCTAAAAAGAACAACTAGCCTGTTTCTTAATAAAACCTCAGGAACCTATTTGGAACAATTCACAATTTCATGTTTCTCAGGCCTGCTTATAAGGAAATCAGTTAAATAAAACCTATGATTGCCAGTATCATCAGCCCCGCCCCCATTTAATTAACAGCAGAAATTGTGACCATGCTGAGTGGAGGCCCCTTCATATGTTTAATTTAAAACAATGTTTCCGTACCCCCAAACAACAGGTTGTTTACTCTTTTTGGGGAAATGAGAAAGAAGGACAATGTGGGGAAATTTTCACAAAGCTATCTTTATTTTTTAATTTAAAGAATAATAATATACTCTAAAATTATGATGTTTTCTTTATTGATGAAATCTCATTCCTTTAATAAACTGATGGTGATAAAAGTTGATAGTAATTAAAACTGTTATGCTGATATCTTTATGATACCCTTTGTCTTTTCATTTTTTTTTTGCATTTGGTAAATGCAATTTACTTCTATTCTAGAGAATAACCAAATAGTTCTAAACCAATTATGAGACTTCTTGGAGGAAGGCCTAATAAGGGATGCTAAAGCAACTAATTCTTTTTCTAGGTGTTTTCTTCTACAAGAAGTCTAATTAAACTGAGCCATTAACAATAATATTCTTAGAATTCACTGTACACATTTAATACAGAAAGCAAAGACACACTTCTTTTTCTTTTAAAAATGATCTGCATGCCCCTGCATTTACATCTTTTTTCAAGTATTCACTTAGAGTGGCCATCCTCTCATCTTTGTCTGCCGAAACCCATATGCCCTATAATGCCTCTCTCAAATGACTCTTCTCTTTCATGAAAAAATATCTGATTGCTTCCACCTCCCTCTTTCAAAATTTTGGCATGTTTAACATGAACCTTCCTTATATTTACTTCCTTCTTTTGAGGATATGCATATACTCTTGGGAAGTGATGGGTAGTTCTATTGGTTTTCTGAGGCCGCCAAACAAAGTACCAAAACTGATTGGATTAAGACAACAGAAATTTATTGTGTCACAGATTTTGAGGCTACAAGTCTGTAATTGTTAGGAGGGCCATGCTCTCTCTGAAGGCCGTAGGGAAGGAACTGTTTAATGCCTCTCTGCTACTTCTGATAGCCTTAGGCATCGCTTGACTTGCAGAATCATCACAATATTTTATCTTCATATGGCATTCTCCTTGTGTGTCTTCCCATAATCTTTCCTCTGCATGTTGCTCTGTGTTCAGATTTCCATGTTTTATAAAGATAGGAGTCACTGGATTAGTCCCCACCTTAATGACCTCATTTTAAATTGTTTACCTCTGTAAAGACCATATTTCCAAAAAGATCACATTATGGGGTTCTGGGGTTGGGACTTAAACATATCTTTTTTTGAAAACACGTAATAATAGTAGTCTAGAATGATTAGTTTATGAGGATTCTTGGAAACACGGGGAGGTGAAGTTGGAAAGGTAAACTAGGAAGAGACTATACTTTCTACCAAGCTAAGAGTTTAGACTTGATTTAATTTGAAAGAACTGAAAGATATTTAGGAGAGAATAATATCATATTTAGGTTTTAGGGAATTTATTCTGTCTTATGTCCTTGTATTACTAGCACAACATTCAAAGTCCCAGAAAAGTTAAAATCAGCTGGGACTACCAATGGGAGCATATACCAGGGTGTCTCCATTGTGGTAGTCTCACAGTAGTCAGATTGCTTACACGGCAGATCAGGGCTCCCAGAGAGTTTCAAGGTGCCTGAGGAAGTTGCAAGTCTTCTTGATAATCTAGCCTCAGAAGCCCAGGTTGTAATACACTATTGGCCAAACAAGTTACTAAGGCCATCCTGGATCGAAGGGGAATTATACTCCCCTCAATGAGAGGAATAGTAAAGAATGTGTAGCCTTCTTTAGTTGACCACAGCAGAAGTTAATATTCATGTAACTATTAAAATCCTCCAGCTATTTTTGAAGATGCTGATAAAGTTTCTAATATAAGCAAGTAAACATTTAAAGACTAATCAGGTACTTAGTTGCATCATTATTGTATTGTGAACTGATGATAGTTATATAAACCTAGACCTTTGTATTAAAAAATATTACTCATAGCTCAAGATTTTAGCAATTTTGAATCAAGATTGCTTACTCAGTTCAGTCATCTGTTGAATGTTTCTAAAACATCATATATTACTATATATTACCACTCAATATAAACTAGCAGTACAGTATGAGAATCATCAAAAGAATGATGTTCATTTAGACAAGTGATTAAAATGTTAGATGTACATTGACCTATTTCAATCACTATATCAATATATATTTTTTTGGAAATATATCAGTTAAAAAGAAGAAGAAGAAAGAACGCTTTGGAGGTGTTGCCATAGTGAGTTGGGAAAATGATTGAGACCATTGAGAATATTAAAAAATATTGAACCCCTTGAATATTATACTATTTTCTTACTTTAACACAGTTCCATGAAATACAAATAGCAGTTTTATTGTTGCTCATCTGTTGTTTTACAAGCTTAATGTTGGCAGCAGTTAGGATCATGATGCAGTCAGCATTTTCAGGCTGGCATGCACAAAAACATTAGATCCGAGAAAGGAGACAGCTTCACTGATATCCTGTAGTGTTTTGTTTCGGGAAATGCCATGCTGGTGATTATAAAGGATGAAGTCATATATTTCTACCAACCACATCCTACCATTATGGTACTTCTAATTGTAGTGAGCTGTGGAATCAATGGAAGAGAGAAAAATAACTTCCTTCCAATAAAATAAGAAACAAACAAAATAAAACTTTAAATGTTTGGCTACCTTTGCTAATCATATAACATTACAAAAAGAGGTGCATTATGATACTTGAAGAATAAAGAAATAGTAGATATACTATATTAGTTTTTAATTTTCATTTTTTCTGGATATATACAAAGCAATTATTAATGTTATTATCAACATCACGTTGTATAAAGTTATTGTCGCAAGACTCATTGGTTGAGGTTAAGCAATCTCAAAAATGTGTTAAGACATCTATTAGTCTGTGACAAATCATGTTGCCTTTTACTAATTAGAATACCATTAACTACTTCTCTACCAACATATGCTCTTCTGTTTTAGACAGCCTATTATTTTATGCATTATTCTGACCTGTAAAACCACAAAATTAGAATTAATAGTAAAGTTAGGACCCCTATGAGATTCATTTCCACCAGTGGAGTCAATATTTGCCCAGTTCTTGGTTTAATAAGAGGATGGATACTTACCTTACTGTGGTGTGATTTTTGAAAGTAGATCTATTTCACAAATATCAAGTTCAGAAAATAAGAGAAAGGGTCTCCCCTTCTTATCAGGCCCATGATAAAAATAAAGTATCATTTTCATTCATTCAATAATTTCTTTTTAGTCAGTAATGCATGCAAGTATTGTTCTAGTATTGGGGTTAAAATGATAAATGAAAAATGTCTATTAAACAAGAGGTTTAAAGTCAAAACAAATATATGTCATATAAATAAAGTAAGTGACAATTTTTATTTTCTGTGAGACTTTTGCTCAAGTGAGACTTTTAAAATATTTTTCTTCTTAAGTTTTAAGAATAATCACTTGAGCTACTCTTTCAATGGTTTACTATCTAGAAAAATAAATTAAACCTTGGTTCATCATGTTGGAATTGCCATAAATTCTTAATTCCTAATCACTGAATTTAGCCACAGACTCCAATAGAGTAGTATTGTTTTTTACTTAAAACTTCATTTAATCTCCGACAGGGATCAAGCTAGTTGCAATGCAAGTAGACTTCTAATAAGAAGGTATATTTTATCCATATTGAATTTTGAACCTTGTATTGTTCTGGGATTAAACACATAAACTATTATAAATGAAAGGAACCTATGCAATTAGAATTTTGAAGTGGTTAGATAGTATATATCTGAAAACGTGCTGTGCAGAGATGCTTAGTGATGCCATGAAGAAAGTTATTAGTGTCACAAAGGGAGGAATCTATTTTGACTCTGACTCCTATCCACAAAAGAGAGCCAGTGTAACCCTCCCCTTTGCTGCATCATAGGAATAACCTTAGATCATGGGAGAGATTACAGTATCATAAAAGAGCTGGGGTTGCTCTATCATAAAAGAGTGAGCAGACAGAAATCTTTCCTTTGGTAACAAGTAAAACAGCTGCCAGCATTTTATTCAACATATTGGAGAGAATCAAAACTTTACATAATCATTTACTAAAATGGAACATAGAGTGAATTTGAAAATTTCTATTCCCCTAGAATAGAACAACATGCGTCACAGAAGATTGGAAACTGAATGCATAGAAATGTAGATCTTATTACAATTAGAAACTATTTTCTTAGTCATAATTTCTATGGTTTCTTTAGTGTGGAGAAAATAAAAGTTGTCTTCAAACCCTAGGATAAATAACACACACAGGTGCGCGCGCGCGCGCACACACACACACACACACACACACACACACATGCACACATGCATGCACATACACATTTTATTTCAATGGAATTCAGGGGATAATAGACTGCATTTCCCAGAGGATTTACCTTTGGTCCCAGGGTTGAATGTTAGGAGTGTTTTGACAAGGCAGTGGAGCATCACAATGGAGTCACATAGCCGATGGAGATACTTTGATTTATGTGATGTGGCTCCTTTCAAGAGAACCAATAGAACTTTTAGTAGAGTAAATGCACAAGACTCTTCTCTCCAATAGATGTGTTCTATGGAAATAGAACTGTGGAAATAAGGCAGGAAATACAGAAACAGAAATGAGAATTTATAATAGAGAAAAACATAGCAATTTAGAGAAAATATGGAGAAGGCTTTGGATTTAAGAGTAAGAGACCAAATATTCATAAATATCTCTTTCCAGAATTCTGGTTCTATCATTTCCAATAAAATCTTAAGTGTCTACATATTATCTGGTTTAAAAGACCTCTACTAAACTAGATGAAGTGAATCAACTGGAATAAAGATTCTAGTATCTAGAGTATGGCAACCAAGCAAAGTAATAATCTTTCCCATTTTCTCTTTAAGAAATATCTTCTAAATTTTACATTATCATTTCAAATTGCAAGATACCCACATGCATGCCTAGACTGGCAAATTATTAATTATGTAGAAAGATTTAGCATTCATTCAAAACCTAGTATTTATCTTGCAATATTTTGGTTGTATTTTCTTGCATAGTTGACCTCTGGTTGTGCAGTCTCTTCTCCTTATTTTTGCCCTTTAACCTATCTTACAAGACATTTCCACCCAGCCTACTTTTATTTTTTCTGAACAGGAAAACAACAAAAATAGCAAGACAGTATATGGATAAATTAAAGAATTATTTTAATAAACATGTGTTCATAGTCTACTAATTACACACACCGTGTGTCCAAAAAGTCAGAGATATTCTTTAGGGTACCAGGGAGATTAAACAATACCCATCTCCAACTGCTTTTAACCTTCTGGATCTAGTGTTGCCAATTATACAAAGAAGATACTCAGTACATGTACAGGTGCTGATGTGTTTGGATTATACAGACACTCCCTAATTGTCTATAGAGATGATTCATTAGTGGTTCAAATAAGTGTGATTTAACATAAATATGTAAGGTAAACTAAAAGAGTATAAATTCTTTCAGTCTGTCAGAACCCATGTACCCTGCCCCAAGGCGAATAAGATGAGGCTGAGGATTTGACATTGCAAGGGTCTGACTCTATGAACATAAGAAGCATTCTTGAAAGTAGAAAACATGGTTTTTTTCTCTTCACTGAAACTAATGTAGTTTGAAGAAACTATATACTATGTATGAACATTTCCAGTTGTATTTTTTTAGAGGAAGTTTTATTTGGGGGGTGTTATTTCATATGTAAAAACTATTGAACCAGACAGTATTGATATTTACCTTAAAGGAATGAAACTGACGTTTTATGAAAAATGCGATAATTTTGCAAATTTACCTCAGTCTGAACTGAGTACCTCCATGGACAAACAGACCAATCAGATGACAAGCACACGGAAGCAGACATAGCTGAGCCTCTAACCACATTGGTCCCTACAGCATCTAGTGCATGGTAACCAGATGAGGCAGTGGTTGTGGTATTATATAAACAAAAAAATGTAAATGACCTGTGGTTAGTAAGTGATAATAAAATAATTAGGTTCTGTCCATTACAGAGATGTTTTTGAGTGGAAGAGGATCTAACAATGACAGAAATTTTGAAGACAAAAGAGAAATTTTAGAAAAATATAACTGCCTTATGATTTTTACCTACTTGCAGACATAAATCTGTTTGTCCCGAATTTTGTTTCAGAAAAATTGTTAAGAAATTGAGCCTGTACATACATTCATATTTGGAACTCTGCATCAAAGGGTGCAAAGCACACAGAACACAATATATTCTAGAATACATAGAATACTACTTGGTGATCCGTAGTTAGGCAGCACAGTGGCCCTGAATAGATGGTTCATGGCAGAGGCCTTGCCACTTACTAATATTGCAATGTTAGGTGTCATTATACTATTGTTTTTGTTCTTGTTTTCTACAAGATTTGAGGTGTAAGATACATGATAGACCTGTGCTGTTCGATACAGAAGTCAGTGTCCATATGTGGCTACTGATCATTTGAAATATGCATTGTCCAAATTAAAATATAATTTAAGTGTCAAATACATATGAGATTTTAGAGAATTAGTGTAAAACAGAGAATGTAAAATATCTCATTAATGATTGTTATTATGTGTTGAAGTTCAATATTTTGATTATATTGAGTTAAAATATAATATTAAGATTAGTTTCACTTGTTTCTTTTTCTGTATTAAAATTTAATACATTGCTCATGTATTTCTATTGAACAAAGCTGCTATAGACAGTGATAGAATAATGAGAAAAAATGTAGATGTGAGTGAGGATACAATTAATAATTTTGGGTGTCTGATTTTATATTTTTAAGGGTTAAGTATTTTGATGACATGCAAAAGCTGAAGTGATACACTTTGAAGATGAAGGAAAAAACTACAAGTCTAGGAATTTAAACAAAACTGGAAAAGGCAAGAAAATGGATTTTTTTCTGGAGTCCCCAGTAAGAATACAGCTCTAATGATACCTTGATTTTGGTTCAAAAACCTCATTTGGATTTCTGATCTCCCAAACTTTAAGAAAATAAATTTGTGTTGTTTTAAGCCACTGTATTTGTGGTAATTTGTTATAGCAACAGTAGGGAACTAATACAATAAATGACTGTTGCTACCTGAGGTATTCTATTCTATTTTATTTATTATTATTATTTTTTTTTTTAGGCGAGTCAACTCTTCATTGACCTCACAGATTGCAAGGACTTTGTCAGCTTACAATCCCTTATTTTTTTTATTTTTACACCTACAGAACCTGGTCTTCCTAGGTGGTCTCCCGTCCATGTACTAACTAGGCCCCACCCTCCTTAGCTTTCAACATCAGAAGAAGGTACCAGGGATATTTTATGTTTTTCTAAAAATAGAAATATGATAGGCCCTGTCTGCTTTACAAGGTTCATGTGAATATGTCATGAGATAAACCAAATAAAATGCTTTAAAAAGTGTAATACACTACATAAATACACATTATTATTGTTTTAAACATAGAATTGATTTATTACTAAAATATTAATATATATCATTAGTTCAGAGGTCACTTAGATTTTATTCTATTGAATAAAAAATATATAAACATATGTCTTATTTTGGGTTCTCTGAGACAAGGAATTATGTTCGAGTAGTTTAATTGGGAAGTGATCCTAGGGAATATGAAAGGAGTAGGAAGTACCACATACAAGGAAAAACTACGAATAAAGGGTCAAGTTTGTTATCTAGAAATTCTCTACTGTGATGTAAGTTCGATCCCTCTATGTAAATCTGAGAGCCAGTATAGAACGCAGTTCTCCAAGTGATCACTCCTGTGAAGTGAGGAATTTGAAGTATTTGTTTAACACCAGCTGTCAGACATGGGTTTAGGTTGCTCCCTGTGACCATTAATTCTCTGGCATTTCTGGCCTGCTCTTGGAAGAGGATAAGGTCTCCCTTTTGACCAAACTTTAAACAGGCTCCTCTGAGTCTTCTTTTGGACTAGGACTTTCTTTTGACATGCTGAGCCTAGTTTCAGCAAGAATCCTGCATAATTGTCTAAGACTACCAGGAAAAGCCCTCAGGCAAAGAATTGCTGGTGTTAGCAATTGGAAGGTGAGCAATTGTGTATTGGATTGGTAAAGGCAAGGAGATATGGGCAGAGACTTAATAGTTTTGATGATAATCATTATTCTTCTAATGTTAACAAGGTCTTTAACTTTAGTTTCCTCATCTGTAAAATGGAAATAATAATGTCTACTTTGTGAAATTGTTGAGAAGATTTAATTAGACAATGCAAATGAATTTCAAACATCTAAAAGTATTCTAGAATGCTTTCTGGTCTTTAATAGATACAGTTCGAACTTTGATTTCAATTCTATAGTTAAACAGAGGATTGAAGAGTCAAATTAAAAGCTTACATCAGTCAGAGATCATAATAGCATTATGTTTTACTAATAATTTCAAGAAAACATGTAATTCTGAGGCACAGGAGAAATGGGGTGAAAGTCTGGGACACCTGTGTGACACCTGAAGTCCTCTATTTCACATCAGATGCATGTACTTTGGCCCAGAATAATAGTAGTATATAGGTTGCTCATTTATTGGGAATCATATATATTACATGATTTTCTCTCGGGAGCCATTCTGCACACCATAAGCAATCCTAAGCCATGGACATGTTGTTAAGCGAATTTCAAATATAAGGTTACTTCTCCTAGCATGTATCATCAGCTTATTTGTCCAGACATCCAGTTATCATGTTCCTAAGAACTGGTCACTTGCCTTTTTTCTTTACTACAGTGATAATCAGGAGAGAAATAAGTCACAGGCCAGTGGCTTTTACTACTTTCTCTCCAGTTTAAACTGAAAAAGCTTTTTCCTTATCTATCTTGTTTCATTTTGACATGTTTCATTCATAGGTATGGTTACCTATGATTATAATTTACAATGTTTATTGAGTGCTTACTGTATACTGGATACTGTTCTAAAGGTTTACCTGGGTGGCTTATAAACAATAGAAATTTATTTTTCATTGCTCTGGAGGCTGGAAAGTCCACAATAAAGGTATCAAAGCGCTAATAGCTTCTCTTTTTAGGAAGAGCTCTCTTCTTGGCTTACAGATAGTTGGATTTATGCTATTTCTTCATATGGCCTTTCTTCAGTGCATGAACACAGAGAGTGAGAAAGGGAAGGAGGGAGGGGAAGGGAGGGAGAGATGGAGAAGATCTTCTTGTAAGCCACTGATGCCATTATGAAGGCCCCATCCTTATGACCTAATCTAACTAATTATCTTCTAAAGTCCCTGTCTTCAAATAGTATTACATTGAGGGTTGGAGTTTTAATATATTATAGACACACAAACACTCTATAACACCTGTATTGCCTCCTTTAATCCTCACACCAACCTGTCAGGTAAACATTATTTCGATCCGTCTTATAGGTGGGGCAACTAAATCACAGAAAGATTATGTAACATACTTAAGGCCATACAATTAGTGACAGAACCTGAATTCAAATCCAGGCTGTTTGAACCTATAGCCTGGGCTCTTAACCACTATGTTGTGCCACCTTACTACATTAAAAAGAAATCATGAGAGAACAACATAAAGTGTTCAATAATTCAGACTCCAGATGTTTGTCTATCTTCTCAGAAAGCTCCCTAAAGTGAACTTGTAACTTGCTGCATATTCCATTCAACCGAAAGCATTGTGTGGAGAATCTTATAAGCAAAAATTTAAACTATGTTTTTCTTAGTTACCTAAATGTTACAGAAGTAATTGGGAACTACATATACATTAGGTGAGAATATAAGAATTCTTTCCATAATAAATCTGTAAAAGGCTTTTTAAAACTGATTTTTTTAATGTGTCCAACCTCTATTTGTCTTTCATTTCTAGACATCTTATTGCTATTGGTATATGCCGGAGCCCGCCAGCTGAGATCGAACAGTTCCTGAGAGGGGGAGTGAGGATTGAGAAAGATAGAAAAAGAGAGATAGAGAGAGAGGCAAAAGATAAAGTCAGGAGGGCTCACAGTGAAAATACTGTGGTCCCGAGTTTATTTAACACAGCCTATTTATATCCCTGACGATGCATGAAAAACAAAACCCACACACCTGTAAACAATTGCTTGACATTTACATAACTTCTCTCACCTGTTTTCCATTAAGCCAAACTTCCTCCATCTTCACAGAGCCCTCCAGCTCTGCAAACTTCTAGTTTGCAGGCAACTTTAACCCGGTCTGTAGGGCCTCCAGCTGTAGGGCATTCAGCTGTAGGGCATTCGGCAAGAATGGCTCCCAACAGGTATTGCTCTAAGTTATCTTCTCATTATTCTGTCAGTAACATGACTAAATAAAGTATAATCTAAAAAATGAAAATATGGAATATTTTATACACTATAATATGCTAAAATATTTTTAATCATCCAAATTATATAACCTGAATTAAATTAATATAGGGAATTCAGATTACAATAAATAGGATATGCAGCAAGTTATAAGTTCACTTTCGAGAACTTTCTGAGTAGATACACATGCAAAATCTGAATTATTGAATACTTTGTGTTGTTCTCTCATGGTTCTTTATTAATGTAGCAAAGCAGCACACCATAGTACTTAAAAACCCAGGCTATATGCTCAACTCATCTCTCTAAGTTTCTGTTTTCTTGCCTATAAAATAACAACAATAATGATAAATAGTAGCTTCATTACAGTGATCTTAAAGGTTTAAATGACATGATAAAAGTAGAACATTTAGCACAATGCATGGAACGTCATAAGTTCAATAAATGCTATTTATTTGAGTATAAGCTCCATGAGGGTAGGAATCATGTCTGCCTCATGCAAGTGTTCAATAAATATTTGTTGGATGTTAAATAAATAAATGCAGGAGGGAAACTTCTCATGAAGTTTATAGGATATGACTGTGGTTGTACCACAGTCAGTAGAGTGTATATGTTTGTGTTAAAAATAAACACGTGAGTAAAAAAAACACCAGCAGAGTGCCCTACAAACATGTAATTAACTGAGCCCAGATTAGACTCTCATTGCATTCTTTGGATTTTTGGAAGAAAATTGATTACTGGTAATGTTGTCCTTGTAGTATTGCCAAGATTCAAATTTGCTTCAATGACATTCTGCGAAGACAGAGTAATGCAAATAAATAAATAAATAAATAAATAAATAAATAAATAAATAAAGCGTTTAACTGCTAAAATTCAAAGGGTCTGAGCTTAAGGGAAAAAGAAAGCCAAAGACCTCTCCAATTTTAGATTTTTTTTTTTTTTTTTTTTTACTTAAGGGGAATAATTTACAATCAACTAAGAGAAAAATCCTGACCATTTTTCTTTTTAACATAAATTACATTCTAAAGAGGTAGTTTTTTTCATAAGGAATATATTAATAGTTCTTTAATTATCAAACCATTTTAATGAAGTCTTAGTTTTTTTTTTTAATTTTGTTTTGAATAGTTACATAGGGAAGGATGCTGACCATTTACTAGCTTTTCTTTGTATAAGTCTAAATTTTAAGCTCTGTGTGTTTCAATTTTTAAATAAAGTTTTATGCTATTACACATTCATCTTACAGAACTAAAAATTATAGTCACTAATCAATTTTAAAATAATTATATTTCTAAATCTCAATATGCGTTTCTGTAGCAGAAAAGCTACAGGAGCAAAGGTATAAGCATTCCTGTCTTTGTGGTAGAAGTTATAAAGTCAAGAAATTTATGAGGAAACCCTTGAAGCTATTTTTTTTCTTTTTTTTTTGGACCATGGGAAGCTGTTGAAGAATTTTGAGCAGAAATATAATGAGTTCAGGTTTTTAGGCTGGAAATACAATTCTGCCTGCAGGATATAGGATGATGGCTTAAGATAGTTGTGAGATAATAGAGGCAGAGGTAACACAGTAGTATAATTGAACTAGTCAAGAATGGTGTAGTTCTGACTTAGGGCACCAACAGTATATATGCTTGTGAGTGAAACAGTTTAAATTATATTTTGATAGTAGAATCAACCATACTGAACAGAAATTGTATATGCAAAAGAAAGGAAAAGGAAACAAGGGAAGGTTCTAGTTTTCTGCAGAGGACAATTAGATGATGTAATTAATCTGAATTATGAAGAGAGAAATAACTTCAAGGAGAAAGATGAGTCCATTTTAGACATATGAAGTATCCACTGTTGTCCATTAAGAAGATGGGTACAAAGTCTTAAAATCCAAAAGAGAGACTGAGCTGAAGATATAAAAGCAATGGGAGTAGATTATGTAGAATTAGTTGAAAAGAGTGCTGAGGAGCCAATTTTGTAGAACAGTGGAACATGAATAAGAGTTGCCAGCTTACAGGGGAAAGGGATCGCCTGGTAGTGGGAATGCCCTGTGCAAATACACAGGCGCATAGAACAGCACCATGAATGTGGGAACTCGAAGCAGTTTCATACCAAAGTGTGGTGTATGAGACTAAAGAGGCAGGCTGTGTCCAGATTTTATAAAGGGGAATCTGGTATGTCAGTTATCCCACAGAGTTTGGGCTTTATCTTGCAATTAATTGGAAGCCACTGAAAGGTTTTTAACAGGGAGTGATATGATGCCATCATGCTGGTGGCAATTATAAAGGATGGAATGTGAGGAGTCTGGCTAGAAAGAGGTAGACTAATTAGGAAGCTCTTACAATCACTTTGTGAAAGATAATGAGTGTATACTAAGATAGCAGCAGTGGAAAAGGATGTGAGGACAGAGTGGGGATATATTTAGAATCAGTTTAATATGAGGGCAGAAGGAAAGTGAGGGGTCAAGAATGATGTCCAGTATTCCTATTTGGGTGATATGATGAATAAATTGTAACAATAAACACCTGAGAAAGATAATAAGGGAAGAAAAAAAAAGGAGAGGCTGAGAAGATAATGCCAAATAATTAGGAAAGGATTTTAAAAGAGAGAAGTGTAGGGAATTTCAAGACTTTTAGTGGTCAAGAAACTTAAGAACCAAAAATTTTCTTCTGATTTATGACCAGGAGAACTGTTTCTGGGTGAAAGCGGGTTCAGTGTGGTGGTACAGACAAAAACCAGACTGGGAGGACAAAAGGAGGAAGTGGTAATAGTCTAGACACCTTCTTCAAGTGGCTAGAAAACAATAAGAGAGGAGAAAATGTGACTGTAGAATAAAGCTAGTTTTTTAATTTTCTTGACTGGGAAATAGATTATGTAGATATGCTAATGTGTATTTTACTATAGATTAAATCATTTAATACAGAATACAAATAATTTCATATAATAATAAGTGGGACATAAAATAATATAAAATATCACTTATTATTCAGTGAATACTTTTAATAATATAAAATGGATTATAAAAAATAATATTAAATGCTAAACAATAATTATATTACCGTCACCCTTTTTAGAATATTTAAGAATAAAATCCTGCATAAGAAGAGGAAGTCCTACCCCACTGCTTATATTTTCCATATGTTATTTGTTTTTTAGCCATTGGATAATTATTTCCAGACTTCTATTTAACCTCTGAAGGCCTCTGGAATGTTTACTTTACTTAGGATTTTGTCTTATTGTTGTGGTGCTAAGCATTTTTTTTATAGTGGGATTTTGGGTCCTGAGGATTAACATTCATAAAACATTAGCGGCCTCTCATCAAACAAACAACTCTCAGCAACTTTATGGCTTAATAAAAAAAAATGTTTTCCCTTTGTTTAAAAACAGAGAATATCAACTATGCTAGAATAACATTCTTCACATTCATATTCTAAACCATCTTCGAGAAGCTTTATTTATTCATTAAATTATTCATTATATAATTCTTATTTCACATTTATGTGTACTATGTGTTCAGATGCTAAGAGATACATCAAAACAACAAATATAAAAAATTTCTTACCTTTGCAGCTGCCAGGATTTTTTAATTCCAAATTATATCCTTAACTGTAGGTTTTGCATGGGTGCCCTCAATACCTATGCTCAGATGCCCCATACCATGCTACCCTTCCTTGTGGACAATTCCTTCCCCTCTCAGATTCTAGTCTCCCACACGAGGTCATGACTCCCTTTCTCATATGAATATTGTCAAGAAAAAATTAGTTTACATGACTTAAATAGAGGTTAAAGACTTTATGTACATCAGGAGCACCTGAGGGCCATCAAGGTAACTCCCCTAACTGAAGAAAGATTAAAGTATTATAGTGTGAGGAGAGGGATATGCATATATGTGATCTGGCTCAGGCTGAAATTTTCTTTATCTTTAGCTGCTGCAAAACCTTCAGTGGAAAAGATTAGATAGAGATTGTTCTTGTTTTCATGCCTCTTGGTAGGAATTATTGCGTTAGTTCCCTCCTGGCAACTATCAGAAAAGTTCTTTCAAAAGATTTTCAAGGTTTAAAAGAGAGGGAGGTAGCAAAATAAATGGGGAAGGGGCAAAGGGAGATAAACAGCAAGTGAGGCAAGGATTGAAGCAAGATAAACTGTTTCAATTCTTTTACCACACCAAGAGAATCACAGTGGTCAGCTCTGACTCGTTATGCAGGGCAGTTTCTATGTAGATGTTCTCTGATGGAATTCCAATCACTGCCCGATTCAACTTCCTTCACCTACCCCATTTCCCACAGATGCCTAACTTGCTCTACCCAAGTTCAGGCATTAGGCCAAAATTGTTTTCCCCAAGAAAAGATGAGGGGAGGTTGCCAGAGAGTTTGGAGCTCTGATGACCAGATTCTTGTCTTATTCGACAAGAAAACATTCAAGAACAAGACAATCAGCAAGCAGGAAATCTCAAGGTTTATTAAATTCCCCAAGAGGGGAATACAGGTGTACTGAGAGAGAGAGAGAGAGAGAGAGAGAGAGAGAGAGAGAGAGAGAGTCAGAGAGAGAGAGAGTCGCACTGCACTGAGGATGTTTGGATTATGAACTTTTGTTCTTTGATACAGGCCTCAGAAACATTGACATAGCCTTATCTTCTCCCAGTGGGCAGGGAGCTCGGTTTTCTGCTCTTTCTTACTTATTTGGTGTTTCCAAAACTGTCATGGCATCAGGTAAATGATGGGAGCTGCATGTTTGCAATATAGATGAGATTATAATGATATTATAATTAGCCAAAGATGGCATCTAAGCCGGAAGAGACCAGTTTTGGCTTATCTCCCTTTGCCAGGGCTAAAACTAGGGAAGATCTGAAGAAAAAAAATTCTGGAGCCATTTTCTGGAGGGGATGTCCTTGGGCTATCTATCCTGCCTCAGGAGGAAAAAAGAAAGGATTTGGGGGAGGTAAAAGAGGGGAAGAGGAAGCTTTTTTTTAACCTTTTCTAAACTCTCATGTCACTAAAATGTCATTCACTTTCACAAAACTTCAACAGCGCCTTTGAACATTCATAGTATAGTTGTTAAGATCAAAGACAACACTAGAGCAGAGCGTCTGGCACTGTTGTATTATGGCTAGTCATATCACTGAGCAAAGCGTAATAGAATCTTACAGGCTTCTAAGGAGTCAAAACTGTGTTTTTGTACATTCACAGATATTTCTTTATATATATATATATATATATATATAAAACAACAACTTCCAACTGAAATTCCATTGATTCAGGGAATGGCTTTCTGGCTAGTCATTTTTAAGTCCCTGCCCATTCTTCTGACTTTCCTAGTCACCCTTCTGAGGAATCACTTAATTTCTCCCAATGGACTTCTTAAATGAGTTCAAGATGGTCAATGTTGCCTCTTTCTCATTTGGCTTCAATTTAGTCCATGGGAAGAGCAAACTGTAAAAATATAATTTTAAGAACAATATAAACATGACTTTTATACAAGTATAAAGTGAGTATATGTGAAAGATTTATTTAATTAATAGGAAACCAGCACAGTTCAGAATATTTGAAAAACAGTATTTATAGATACTAAAGAAAAATGTTAGAGAAGACTTGCTAGGTTAAATATAAAACTAGTTAGTGTCCTAAAGATCAATAAAATATAACCTTTGGGGTTGTCTTTTCAATAAACAGAAATTATATGTATCTCTACTGGACAAAAATCTGCAAGTAAATATATAATTTCATAGACTCTGGAACTCATGGTCATTTGTAATTTCTTATGGGATTTCCTTCTCAGATTCACTTCCAGTGATTTTTTTCTACCAGTCCTGTTCCCTGTGTGCCAGCTATAGTAGAGTAGCTATTGACAAAGGAACACTCTGTCAAATAAATAATTCTGAGGTGAGCCATTTGTATAATAGTTCAGTGTAACATTGAAAGGATTTCTAGTCCTTCTTTTGCATTGTTTCCAAATTTTGTATAATTTTCCTGAAATGTATGTTTATCTTGCTGTCATCAGTGGAAGTGTGGTTTTCCTCACTGCAGTCCTATATTTCTCTTTGTTCTGCTATCTCAGGAAACCTCAACAATGTCTATACCCTAACATCCAGAGGCACATATGCTAAATTATATCATAGTCTCTTCTCAGATGGTCTAAGGTGAAAACAACCCCACCCCTTTTTCTCCCCAAGGGAAAACAAAGTGCCTGAGGAGACAGCTGCAGCACAGGCGTCACAAGGATGCTCCCATAGCCTCACTAGCCCTCTGTAATAGGCGGGGGAGGGGGCGGGAGTGGGGTATCATGACTGGGAGCAGAGCAGCTTTCCCCCTTTTTTACTTCACTCAGCTCCAGGGTGTGGGAGTACTTGCTATGTATTGTACACTAGTCCCCCCACTTACATGCAGTTTCACTTTCCATGATTTCAGTTACTCACAGTCAACAGTGATCTTCAAATATTAAATAGATAATTTCAGAAATAAACAATTAATAAGTTTTAAATAGCACACCATTCTAAGTAGTAATGCTCTGACCCACCTGGTACAATGAATCATCCTTTTGTCTGGGATATCCACACTGTTTACACTCCCTAACAGTTATCCACTTAGTAGCCATCTTAGTTATTAGATCAACTGTGACATGGTCTTGCAGTATTTAGTTAACTTGTTTTATTTAATAATGTCCCCAAAGTGCAAAAGTAGTGATGCTGGCAATTTGGATATGCCAAAGAGAAGCCGTAATGTGCTTTCTTTAAATGAAAAAATATGTATGTGTAGGAAACATAATAGTATATAGGATTGGTACTATCTGAGGTTTCAGGCATCCCCTCAGGGATCTTGGAAGATATCCATAGAGGATAAGGGGAACTCCTGTATTGTTCTTACCTTATGGCAGTAAGAGTTGCATTTGACATCATCTTATATGTAAAGTGCTTGATACAAGGACCAGTGAACCTTGAAGGTGAGTACCTAACTAAATTCTGTGCCCTGACAGCTTCTGTGGTCTCACCCTAGTCCCACCCTTCTCAGTAAAGTACCTGGATTTAATATATACTAAATAAATGATCACAATTTTATTATTGTTACTGTTGTTACTGCCCAGAGAATAAAGTTTGCATTTTTTAACTTGGCACACATGATCCTTTGTAATCTCTTTTAATATGTTTCTTTCAGACTTACTTTCAGTTATTTTTTTTTCTGCCAGCCCTGTCCCCTGTGTGCCAGCCACACCAGAGAAGCTATTAACATAGATATAATGATTAAGAGCATGCAGTTTGTGGTCAGATAGAACTGAATCTGAATTCAGCAACACAGATTATCACTTGAGATCTTGGACAAATTTCTGACTCCTAAAAGAATTGATTTTCTTATATCTGAAATTGGGATAGTAGGCTATTATGAGAGTCAAAGAAATAATATGCATGAAATGCTTGGCATATGTTCCATGAATGATGGCAATACTTTTAATGACTGAATCTTTGGGTTTTATACCTTTCTGCCTTTGTATATGCTACTTTTGATTCAAAAAATTTACTCACCTCTCCATTAATGAGAATTTTACTTGTCTTATAAACACATCTCAGATATAGCCTCATTTGACTTTTCTGTATTCCAATACAACTTTTTACATACATCTATTGTGACAGTTGTTTCATAGATCATCAATTATTCTTAAATTCAAAGACTTCTTAGGAGAGGAAGTTCTTATTTTTGTTGTTAGAAAGCAATACAGACATTTGATAAAGTTTATAGAAGAAAGGCAAAATATTTATATAATATAAATATATAAATAAATGTATATATATGCTATATATTTCCAAATCTCTAAATTTTAAACTTTTATGCACAGAAAGTCTTGACTGATACATAGAAAAGGGACACATGCATGAGTAAAATTGCCATCTTTTTCTCACATGGAAATCTGGACTTTGAGCTAAAGAACTATTTCAGGAAAAGGTAGTTTTCTTTGCAGATACTTTAAGAAATCCTCAGAGAATCCATAAACATATATGGAGCTATCACTGTATTACCTCAAATATTTGTCAGAGCTGTATTACCGATTGAAAATCCTTCTTCTTGCCCTTACTGAGCTGTCGTATACACTTAACAGGCCAAGTTTTCACATATTTTGTCTCTCATGTTTGGAGTTAATATTACTCCTTTTACCTATCACAGCAAGTTGTGCCTGTCACCTATCACCCTCAAGGGAGTATTGTTTCTGACAGGCATTGCCATAACACCATATATCTTTATTGTAGAAAAGTGAAAAACTACCTTGATCAAAATTAAGCCACACATGCATGAAGAATTATAAACTACTAGAGTTCCCTGAAAAAAAAACAGTTGAATGCCAATGGGCAGACAGTCTGAATGGTCATTCAATAAAATTTCCTATTTAGTTAATACCTTTTTACCTCAACTGATACAGTTACATTTTTGAAGTTTTCAAATTATCTTCATTTTTCTTGTACAAATTTTTAGTAAGGGAGATCTTGAGAAGTTGCACATTGCACTGACTAGTAGCTCTACAAGTACTTGAAACAATACTCAGAGGATTTTTACACGAAATAATAATTTCAAGTATCAGATCTCTTGTATTAGTACTGCTAGCAATCCTACAACATTTCTCTATTCACCCAATCTCAGTCTTTCAAACTCATTCTCTTCTCTCTCCTCTCTTGCTCTCTCTTCCTGTCTTCCTCACTTTCTCTCAATTCGAGGTTATTTAAACATTTTCATCTCTCCGCAAACCTCCATCACCTCCTTATTATGCTCTTTCACACTTCGTGACTTTACTTTTTCTACTGAAACACCCACCTCTACATCTACCATATACCTACTTTTGTATCCATATACTCTGCCTTCCTTCCTACTACTATAGATGAACTGTTCATGTTTTGATAAGGTTGAAATTTCTACCTTGGTGTAAGATCTCAGTCCTCTCCTTTTCCTCAAGTATATCACTCCAGTATTATCCACTGTTTCTCTGCATTATCAATTTTCTACCTTTACTGCATTATAACCATCAACTTAGACATATTCAATATTTCCTCCCATCTTAGAAAAGCAAAAACCCTCCCCCTTGATCATTTACTCTTATGTCTCTTACCATTTATGTCTCTCCTTTCTCTAATAGTAAAACTCTTCAAATGAGTTGCCTATGCTCACACTCTCTCTAGAAACTCTTTTTCTATCCTCACATGAAAATACTCCAGTCAAGCTTTCAGTCTCTACTACTCCACTGAAACAGCTCTTATCAACACCACCACTGAACTTCATGTTGCTTATTTGAAGAGTTAATTTTCATTGCCCATCCTACTTGATCTATTAGCAGATGATGAGCTCTTTCCTAGTGATTCACTTTCTTCTTTTGGCTTCCAGAATACCAGTCTCTGCTGGTTTTCATCATTTCGTGGCTTTTGGCCTTTTTCCTGGTCCTTTATTTATTTCCTTGACCTTGAAAATTTCACCAGGGACAGCTCTTGGACTACTTCTCTTCTCTTGATTCATTCATTCATTTAGTAAAGTCATTCATTTCACAGATTTACATACCATTAATATGTTGGTGACTCTTAAATTTATATATCTAGACTACTCCTGTTTCTTAAATTCCTGTATTTTATTTTCAATCCAGAAATCTCAGTGAGCCTTTTAAATTGAAAATCAGCTAATTTCTTTTCCCTGATCAAATTTTACTTATGGCTTCCCATGTCGCTCAGAATAAAAGCAAAAGACCTCTTGATGGCCTATAAGACTTCACCTGTGCCTCTCTGCGTGGTTTTCTTCTGCTCTCTCTGTCACTCAGTCAACTCCAGCCATGCTGGTCTTTTTCAAGTTCTTTAAAATTGGCCAGCTCACTCCAGCCTTAGGGCATTCAAACTGACCGTCCCTACAGATAGCTACAACCCACTCTCCAGCTGTTTAAGATCTTTAATCAAATCTTGCATTCTGAGTAAAGCCTCCATAATTACCCTCTTCATCATTCTCTCTTCAGCACTTCATCAATCATATATCCTTTTTTCTTTTTTATTTCTCTTCATAGCACTTATTCTTATCTAATATGTTGCATATTTTAATTATGTATTTTATTTATTGTATGTATTTCTCCACTAGAACATAAGGTTTATGAGGGCAGGAATCTTTGTCTGTTTTGTTTTGTTCACTGCTGTATCCTCAGCACACAGCACTTGTCAAATACTGCATGTTCAATATTTTGTCATTTCTCAAAGTGTGGTACCTTGGCCACCAGCATCACAGTAACCTGGGAAACTTTTAAAAATGTGTTGGAAATGTCAATCCTTAGGCCCTACCACAGTCCTACTAAACCTGAAACTCTGGGGACAGGGACCAACAATCTGTTTTTACAAGCCCTCCAGGTAATTCTTATTTTTACTAATTTTGAGAGTCGCTGTATTAAAAATTCATTGAATTAGAGCTGAAGTGAGAAATTTCTATTCCTGTCACACCTTAACAAGTACAGCAATCAACTTTTGAGTTAAAATGTCATGCAAATAAATGTAAAATCAGTTTGCAGAATTTGTTTTTCTGATGTGATTCATAATAAGCCTAATAAGAAAAATTCTAGTTTATCATTTAAAGAATAAAAAACATATACTTTATCTTAAGCTATGAATCCAAATCTATTGCAATGTGATAGATTTAGATAGTCATAACTAAATATGTATAATTAATTTATGGCTATCATTCAATTTTCATTAAAACTTCTGTAAAAATTAGTGCCAAGCTATTATAAATCAACTAACTTCTCTCATTCTTTCCTTGTTCTGAGACTTTTAACTCTAATTTTCTTAGTTTAAACTGCACTGTGTCTCTTTGTCCTCTATAGATAATAACATCAACTGTGAGCAGCTAGCTATTCCACATTTGATGCCTGGGATACACATATGTCTCTAAGGAGATAGGGCAGAGAATGCATTTCAGTTTGTGAAATTGCACATATGCTATGATTGTGAAGCAAGCTGATAACTTCCTCTCTTACTGTCTGTGCATAAAGTTGTTATGATTCTTTCTGGGGTAACAAATATTTCTGGTAGCCCAGGACAACTCCAGTTTACACTCAATATCCTTGTGTAATTATTAATAGCATCTTTGCCAAAAGTGTCCTAATTCAATGAGGAATTATATGGCTACTCTACTCATAGTATATATAATATATGCATAATATAAATAAATCACATTTAGTCCATATTTTTACAAGTATATAAAGAATATTGGAAACCAGCGTTCTATATATCCTCTAATTCTAATACTAAATACCAGTATCAATGTTCATAGATGTTATATTTCTCAGTATATTTTTCAGACAAAAAATGAAAGATACAATTACAGATTACTTTGCCTGATTTTTTTTCCTTTACTAAGTCAGCAAATCTTTTCACTTATTTGACCTTATAAAGATATAACTTCAGACCTCATGCCTTTAAAGAGGGCTAATAGATATGTGCAAAATTATCATCAGTATGATGAGACTTTCTGGGTTAGGTTCTATGGACTATTCCATAGCAGTTTTGGGTTTGCGTCAGGTTTTCAGGCAAAACTAAAATGTATTGAAGCATAGGTTGAAAATAAAGTAAATAATATAAATGCATTTATCTTACTGAGAAATACCATAAATGCTTATGTGCTTTCCTTTCTTTTAAAAATTCATATTTTATATTAAAATTATACTATATTATTATGAACCAGATTTTGCCAATGTGTGACTTCTTCTATACAATAATTTTTAAGGTTGCTAAAATTTTAAAATTTTAATTGCTCTTTCATATTAATTTATTAAGAAAAAGTTTATTGTTATATAATATCCCCTGGGCTTTACTCTCATATATTATTTTCATTAAAAAATACATGTTAGTTGAGAGAAATGTCCAATTTATGAAATAATCTGTATTGGATGTTTAAACAGTTACTTCAAGTATATGATCAATTATATAGTTCATCCAGACTATTAGTCTTTGTTACATAGATGTTTTTTATTTGTTTAATTCCTATAATTACTTCAACTCAAAAAATATGGGCATCCTCTTTCTGACAGCCTATTCATCACGGTTGTACTGGCATCCACTCCAAGTGCCATACACAGAATAACTGTGTGGAGTTCTACATGCATAACTAGCTGGCATAAACACATTGACCTTGGCATGACACCCCACGTAGGCGGTTTGTATACATAATCATGGCCACAGCCTGTTTGGCTTGTTCACGGTCATATAACAAGTGTGGGTTGGGTTACCACTTGGAGTCATTCAGTTACTAGTCTGGGGTTGACCTTAAAATAGCCAGTCCAATACTTTTTTTCTTCAATAAATGTTATACAAGTAGTCTCAATGTTATAGAGCACATTATTTTTTTATGAGAAAAATAGTTACATCGATCTAATGCCTCTCTTTAATGTGTTGCTTTATAACTGAGATGCGCATATTTCTAAGAGCAATTTTTTCTGGGCTGAAAGGTAGGCCAGGTCTGAAATGATGGTACACCTTCATTGAGTATCAATTTTGCATTATCACCTGGTAGAGCATATTTTAAGACAAAATAAATGTATTCCAAAATACCATACAAAATCCATACACCATTTTAAAAATAAACCTTTAAAAAATTGTCTTGAGAGTCTGGTTTCAGGCTAAATAGTGAGATACTTCAGGAGCAGAGTTTCTTCTATTCTGGGTACTAATTATGGGGTTTTATTTTTTTGGAGAAAAAGTTTGAAACAAGCACATCTCAATGTCAGAGATTTTTTTCATCTTTTTTGGCAAGTTAGATACTTTTGAATGCTGCATTTACTCCATTAGAAAAAAAAAAGGCAGCAATAACTAAAAATTGCTCCATGTCTGCATTAGAACAAATCTCGATGATCTCTAATTTATTAAAAATCGCATATTCAGTAATTTACAAAAATGTGTAACTTTATTACCAGCTATAATGTTTGGTTATTTAGTATTAAAAGAGAAAAAAATAACAAGGAAACAAAGTGCCCTTGTTATATTCTTAATTTTTTGAACTTCCACCAAACTCTGAACTATCTATATGGTACTTATTTTCTAACTTGTGCCATATATTTGTTTAGCATTTCTTGGGGAAGGACTGTGTCATATACACATAAAAGAATTTTGAACACAGTGAATGCTCAGTAAGCTTTTGAGAATGAATACATTATGAAATATAAGCTTGAGCACTGATTTTTTTTTTTTTCAGGTGAAGCAACATTTGATTGACCTCACGGATTGCAAGGACCTTGTCAGCATACAATCCCTTGATTTTTTATTTTTATTTTTTATGCCTACAGTACCTGGTCTTCCTAGGTGGTCTCCCATCCAAGTACTGACCAGGCCCGACCCTGCTTAGCTTCCAAGATCAGACGAGATCGTGTTTGCTCAGGGTGACATGGCTGTAGATGAGTCCTGATTATTAAATCTTATAGATGTAATTATTTAAATACCTCTGATTGCTTCAATTGAGGAATAGATTCAGTCTTCAGAAAGTAAAGCAGTTTTGAGAGGTTCAGGTACAATTTTCAAAACTGTCTTGTGTCTCATGGCTGATCACTCAGTAGATCACTCTAAGTTCATTTCATTTACTAGAGAATTTCTTGATGTGTTTGAGAAGAGCACATACTTCAGTATCATATCCTTGAACCTATAACCCCAACAAATATAAATTTTTGAAGCATAAATTACACTGCTTCTCTAGTATACATTTAATAAAATGACTTAGGACATACTTATATTAGTTTTCTGAGTATAACAATTGGAACATAATACTACTCTTCCCAAACTACTTCCCCTCCCCAAATAAGCCAGAGCATTAGATAAAGATGGTTGCACTGAAATTGAGGGTATCTAAAAATGGCAACCTGTAACCTTGGGAATTTTGAGTGATATAAATATAATGGCTGAGAGCATCTTTAACCACAGAATTTTTGCCTTTTATACTGAGACAATGCTCTCTTGTGGCCCATATTGAACTGCTTATGTTTTGGTAACTACACAATTCACATCCCAGATCTTCCCCTCACCCCAAATGAATCCATATTTGTAACCAACTTGTAATGTCTGGTTCAATTCCCAGACAAAGAAGTAAATACACTTTCTAAGTAGTGATAGCAATTCTATACCTCTTTGTTTACAAATTGTCTGACAATGAGTCAGAAGCTTACTTTTATTTTATTTATTTATTTTCTTTTTTGGTACACAACCCTTCTCTGATTTAGCAATCTGAAATAATTTTCTTTCTGTCTCTCCATCTTTATAATTTAAGCAAAATGGCTTTAATGCATTCAGTCTTTCTGTCTGATGCACAAGTGATAATCATGTATTTCACAGAGAAAATAATGCCTTCTCTATTTCGTTAAATTATACTGACTTTTCACAAAAACCTGGTTTTTGGTTACATCATCACTCAAAATGTTGCCTGTGCCTGGGGAAATGACTACTCTAATTAGTAGTAAATCAAACTTCTTTCTCTCTGATGCAGTAGGACTGTGAAAGAAATTGTGATTAGGTGAGCTGTATCAGCAAACACCAGTGATTAGAAGTCTGTTAAGACTTCTCCAAAGGAAACCACACCCATTTAAGGAGAGGTTGGAGAACATTGTTTGTGGTTTTACTGTTTATCTCTGTTTCCTTACACAAAGTTCACCGTAGTTGACAATCAGGCTGCTACTACACAGGATGCTTTAATCTAAATATTTGAAGACGTTTTTTAATTTTTTTGGTAATCAAATGAAATAAGATTTTTAAAAATTGAATCAACAAGAACATAAGATCATAGTTACAAGTAATGACCAAAACCATTAAAATAAATAGGAAAAAACTATGCTCCAGCAGAGAAAGTGAGAAGTTGCACATTATTCTGTTAAACACATATAGAAATGCAGCAAAAAAATATACAAACAATTAGCCTGAGTTATCTGGCTTCTTTATAGTTGTGAAATTTCTGAACTGAACAGTTCTTCAACTAATTGTGCTTGTGTAGATAGCCCCAAATTATAAAACACCTTTAAAAATACTGTTTGCACAACTCAGTCTAGATAAACTTTGGTTAATTATAAGTCTAAAATTTAATATTATGAATGAAAGTGATAATACTCCAAGGACAATATCACTGATAAAATTATTAGTATTATTAGTCTTTAGTAATTAAAAAGTATTTTGCAAGAAATCAGAAAGCACATATTGTCTGTCTCTGGGCTAAGTGATCACATTAAGAATGAATTGGTAGACATCTGAGAAGTAATTCTTTCCTCTACTTCTTTCCTTTTAACCTCTTTATCAAACTCTAAGCACTTTCTACATTGGCCTGCAACCACTCTCAATAGTTTTCAACCCTGGGTATATGTAACTTTAACTTGAAGTAACTAAGAATAACTTTGGTTGCAGGGTCCTTAAAACAAGTGAACTGGTATTGAAGGAATAGTGGGGGACCTAGGTAAGATGGGCAGAGATTAGTAATTTTTCTTCCAGTTTATTGTGATATAATTGACATTGATACACATCATTACACATCGATTTAAAATATCACCATGATGTAATATAGCATTACAGTGATATAATGTTGTGTAAATTAAGGTGTAATACATGATGACTTGATATACATATATATTTTGAAATGATTACCACAATAAGGTTAGTTAACACATCCATCACTTCATATAGTTACCATTGTGTGTGTGTGTGTGTGAGTGTATGAGTGTAGTGAGAACTTTTAAGATCTACTCTCAGAAAATTTCAAGCACACAATACAATATTGTTAACTATAGTACCGTGCTGTACCTTAGGTCCTCAGAACTTATTCATCATATAATTAAAAGTTTGTCCTATGTAACCAACATCACCCCACTTCCCTAGCTCCTGACCCAGAGAAAACAAAATCACTATTGTGAAGAGCTATCTTCACTCTCTCATTCATTGCAACATTCTCAATAGCTAAGACATAAAAACAACTTAAGTAGCTATAAATAGATGAATGGATAAAGAAAATGTGATATATATAAATAAATAATATATAATAAAATATTATTCAGCCATAAAAAAGAAGGAAATCTTGCCACTTGCAACAACATGCATGCACCTTGAAGGCACTATGCTAAGTGAAATGTCAGATAAAGACAAATACTGTATGATCTCACCTATATGTAGAATTTTTAAAAAGCAATATCTTTAATATGCCCCAGAGACCTCCATGTTCTGCTTACGTCCTACCTCTCTCATGTATCATCTAAGACCAAGCCACACTTCTTTCTCTTCCTTAGAATCACCAAAATTATTCCTGCCGTAGAGCATTTCTACTTGCTGTTCTCTCTAGCTGAAATTTCTTTTCCCCAGATCTTTATCTTCAGGTTTAGCTCATATATTACCACATCAAAAAGAACTCTCCTACAATGTCACTCAAGTTATACTCTGTCACATTATCTTGCTTCATTTTCTTCTTAGCCTTATTTCAAAATTCATGTAGTTATTTGTATGCTTGCTTAGTAACTCTCAATCATTAGAAAAAGCTTCATATTGCATGAACCTTGTATTTTTTCACAATGGTTCTAGCCCCTTAAACAGTGTCTAGCAGCACATTGTAGACACACAATAAAGTTCCTCATTTTAACAAATATTTATTAAGCACATACTGTGTGCCAGGTACTATCTAGGCAATGAGGATAAAGCAATAAACAAAAGAGATAAAATGTATAAACAGAGAGTAAGTACATTGCTATAGTACCCAGTAGCAAGGTTCTAGCTCAACTCAATTCTTATAAGGAATTTTCTTTTTAAAATATCACTGAATTTCTTCAACCAAAAGCAAACAATCCATAGAGATGTATTCAAACATAGGATTGTAGCCTAGCCTACTAGAAGGGATATAAGACCTGACACCATATAATCTAGATCCTAATCCTGGCTTTACCAGAACCAGTAACTAAGTACAAAATATTAGACAGTCTTGTGCTATGTATTTACTAGGAGCATAGCTTTGGAGGCAGCTGATTTCAAAGATGAGCACTTACAATTACTCATCCTCTCTATTACTTATTTTCTCAAAAGAAGTGATTCATGGTAAATCACTACTTTATTGAATTGGACTGAAGATTTAATAAGACAAAGAATGTGAAATTAAATAAGGCTAAAAAATGCACAGAATAGATTTTAACTAATAATAGTTATAATTACATTAATTTGTCTTCTGTTCCTTCTCAGGTTTGATTTTTTTAAAATTGTGAAACAGTAAAGGTAGGCTAGCATTTCTGTTATTTTTTCCAGAGCTCATATTTTAAAAATATTCTGGGCCTGTCAGCCTTGATGTTGATGCTGGGATCTCTGAGAATAAACAATTTCTGTGTTTTTAAACAAATACATACTCCAGAAAAATATAATGACTTGTTCTAGCTTTCTTGGTTCTTCTATTTTCAGATCCTAGGAATAAATAAAATGAACAATGGTATGATAATACTATGTTATTTGCTACTTATAGTTGTGAGGTTAGTTTATGCCGTGTTTTACCTTAACACTCTACTTCTTGACTGGATAACGGGTTTTGTTTTGTTTTGTTTTGTTTTGTTCTGCTCTAAGCATATGCAATTTTCAAGTCTATTTTTCAGAAACTTTTTTTTAATGGATAATTTCAGCTCAGTGGGATTTGTTAGCCCACCCCTCATTACATTGCTTCTGACTTTGAGTAATGGAGGAAATAGCTTGGGGTGGGTAGCCAGCCAGTCTGGCTAGTCCATTGGGCATAGACTCCCTGGTCACTGGGATCACTAACGCCTAATGCCTCCCTAATTATAGACATGTCTCATTCCTGGCTACTTAACGGCCTCACCACAGGGAGTGACTCCACTTCCTGACTGGAAGCCTACCTTCATTAGCGTAAACTGTACATCATAACCTTCTAGTTTTACAATAACCCAAGGGGCCCTTCCTCCCAGAACTGTGGCAATGTGACAGTCTTAGTATTTGAACATGGAGACATGATAAGAATTTATGACTTCTAATTTTAAATGCAAAAGATACAACTCTATGTGATATGGTTTTAAAATAAGCCATCTGTGCCAATAATGGAGAAAGATACAGGGATTTTGTTCTACTCATTTCCTTCTTCGGTGTCTCTTCTTTTCTAAATGAAGCAAGGCCTATAGTAAGACTCTCAATGCTAGTAAAGTCTAAGTAAAGATGGAGATTTTAAAAAACAAGCCTGTAAAACAATACTGATTCAAGATTTAATCTAGAAGTAAAAGAAGTATAGTCCTTATTCAAGCCTTACCTATTTTCATCATCATCATCATAACATTTGCTACCTTTTATAGAAAACCTTTCATATTCTGGGCTCTGTACTAAGTATTTTAGATATTATTATCCCAGGTATTCACCTAAACACTGCGAAGTAGTTTGTCCTCATTGATACAGGAAAAAACTAAGACTCAGAGAAGTTTAATAAATTGCCAAGGTCACACAAACTGTGGCCAGGCTAAGATCTGAACTCTTTTCTTTACTTGATTCTAAATTTTAGGCTCTTTTTCTCAATCTATTCTGCCTCCTTTAGGCTTTTTTGCCTGATGACAATATAATGTCTAGACTTTAAGAGGGCAATGCTTCTGCCTCTGCATTTTTGTAGACATTTGATCTTAAACTTCTATTATAATAATAAAAATTTCATAACAATAACAATAACCAGTTTTTATTGAACATTTATTATGAGTCATGTACATAGTACTGTCATTCAGTACTTAAAATAACCCTTATATCTTTATTTTCTTGTAAAGATATTGAGGCTAAAAGAAGTTGCATAGATGGCACACTGTCACACCTAAGTGGTGGAACCTACTTTCATTATATTGCCTCTCACAGTAGTAGTTAATTATATACATGATATTTAGATGCATATTAAATTATCTTGTTTGATCACACAGTGAGATTCTTAATTGAAGAGATCATAGCCCAGAAGAGTTTTTCTACTGGATCTGGTACATAATAAGAATTTAATAGATATTTGTTGAGTGATGATCAGTTTAAGTTACATTTGAGTCAATCATCAGCTTGTTCAGTTAAATAGATCTCTCATAAGAGAGAAAACTAAGAATATCTAGAGGCTAATATGACAAAATTAGTGCTTCATATATTTTTCTAGTTCCACTAAAATCTTGTTATTTAGCAGTTCTGGTCCATATTGACCATAATGTTTCAAGAAACATTTAATAATACTGTAAATAGAGATAAATTATAACTTTATGACAGACCAACAAAAAAGATGAAAAACTATTGTTTATTCAAGCAGGGCAACTTTAAAGTCTAGTACTATGAAAGGAAGGTCAGTCTTCTCCTTACATTTTCCTCACTACAATTCCAGGTGGTTTATACATTGCTGTGAACTATAAAAGAGCACTGAAAGAATGAAAAATTACAAAGTTGTCTAATATCATCTATTCTAACTAAAGTTAATTTTGCCTCACTTAGAATAGTTTGTAACTCTATAAGCTTACAGAGAATTTAGGAATCCCTCAGGAAAAATCCTCATTTAATTGATTATGCAAATGAGTATAGAGACATTAAGTTTGCACAGATAATTAGACCTATAATTAGAAATCAATTTGGAGACCCATCGCTCTGCATCTTGCCCACAGCAAAATACAACTATCTTTTTTGTAATAGAATTTATAATTTCATTATATTTTTGTTGTATTTGTTTTAGCATTTGTTCAAACACTCAAACACTCACAAAGTAAACATATACTACCTACTTCATGATGATCCAGGCCACTATTATCAATAGATTGAATACTGCACTATCTCCTAGCACATACCCTGCTTCTTGCCAGAGTGAGTCTTTTCAAATGTAGTTTAGGATATGTTGTCCCTTTGCCTCAGAAACCTGTAGTGGCTCCTCTTTGAACTCAGAGTAAATGCCAATGTCCTTTCAAAGGCCTATAGGGCCCAAAACATCTCAGTATGTATGCTTTCCTGACCTGTCATCTTTCTGTCATCCCTTGGCCCATTTCAGTACATCTACACTGCCCCCTTGCTGTGCCACCTACATGTTTGGAAGCTTTTCTCTGAAATAAAGAGTTAGCTCTTGCTGTTCCCTCTGTGGAATATCCATCCCTCATAAACTGCTTGCTAATTTATACACCTCATTCAAGTTTTTGCTCAGATTTACCATCTCAAGGAAGCCTATCATGGCCACTTTTATTTTAATATTATAATCTGTCTCTACCTCTTTTCTATCTCCTGCTACCCAGAAATCACAATTTCAATTATTCTGCTATATTTTTAAACATTTTTATATTGCTATTACCATCTATCTTACCATTTAATCAATTAATTAATCAATTTAATAGTCATATTATCTCCACAGAAATTTAAGCCCCTCAATGCCTTTTCTATCTTCCCCACTGCTGTATTCTAATTTTTTAAAATAATACTTAATGCATAGTGGTGCTCATTTATATTAAGTATAATATAGATAATGTTGATAAAATATATAAATATATGTATTTAAATGGCCATAGATATAAAGTAACAAATTTATGAATTAATATAATGATATAAACAGATAAAGTTATCATATAGAAATATACTATATTTAAAAATTAACTGATATTTCTGCTCATAGACAATATTGTTCATGAACTTCCTAAACCTTACAACAGCAAATATTAACAGACATGAACATATATACCTAGCTTTTAATATTTGTTTTTCCCAAGGGCTACGAAATTTTTCTGTTATTCTTCAGTTATTTATTTCTGATTTTTTTCCATTATGGTTAGACAACTCTGTATAATCTCAATTGTTTTTTCAAATGTTTTTTAAGTTAAATTTATTGGAGTGACATTCGTTAATAAAATGATATAGTTTTCAAGTTGTAAAATTTAATAACATATCTTATGTATATTGCATTGTGTGTTCACCACCCAAAGTTAAATTTCCCTCCGTCACCATATATTTGACCTCAGGATACAGTCTATCGTGGTATGTTATCCATGTACATTTGCTGTTCTAGGGTAGAGTGTTTGATAAGTGTTAGTAAGATTGTGTTGATTGATGGTATTGTTGAGTTCTTCTAAATCCTTGCTGATTTCTGTCTAGTTCTATTAGTTGATTGGAGAAAGATACTGACATCTCCAACTATAATTGTGAATTTATCTATTCCTCTTTTCAGTTCTATCAGTTTTTGCTTCATGTATATTTTAGCTCTGATGTTTGATGAAGGTGCATTTAGGATTGTTATGTATTCTCGCTGAAAAAACCCTTCTATTATTTTGTAATGTCCCTTTCTATTTCTGCTCATTTTCTTTACTCTGAGGGCTACTTTACTGATATTTATTCTGCTTTTAAAAAATTAATGTCTATATGATAATCTTTTTTTTTGTCTTTCAGCTTGCTTATGTGAGTTACATATAAATAACATATAATTGGGTTATGTTTTTAAATAAACTCTGCCAACCTCTGTCTTTTTAATTGGTGTATTTAGACCATGTATATGTAATGTAATTATTATAGGTTTGGTTTTAAATTTGCCATTTTCTTTTTTGTTTTATGTTTTTTTAAAATTTATTTATCTGTTTGATTTTTTTTTAATGCCTTCTTGTGGATGACCTAACCAAACCCTTTTTAAAATTCCACTTTGATTTGTTTAGCCTTTTAGGTATTACATCGTGAGTGTGTGTGTGTGTGTGTGTGTGTGTGTGTGTGTGTGTGTGTGTGTGTATCACAGTGTTTTGGTATCAAAATTTTACTAACTGAAGTTAAATATAGAAAATCTTACCTTTCTTTACCCTCTCCTATATATAATTATTTTAAATACTTCTTCTATAAACATTGAGAACCATGTGAAATATTGTAATTTTTGCTTTAACCATTAAACAGTATTTAGAAAACTCAAGAGAAGAAAATATTTATTTTGTTTTTTTTCTTCCTTCCTGATGTCCTAAGACTTCTTTTTGAAAAAAAAAAATTACTATTTATTTGTTTGTTTGTTTGGGTTAATTCTTTTTCTTTTGTTTAGAGAACTGTTAGCCCTTTTTTTTTTTAAGGATAAATCTGCTAGTGACAAATTTTTTTCTTTGTTTCATATGAAAATGTCTTGATTTTTCTCTTTATTATTAAAAGAGATTTTCACTGGATATAAATTTCAGGGTTAACAATTTTTTTGGTTTGTTTTTAGTGCTTAAAACTGTTGTGCCAATTCCTTCTGGCCTCCGTGGTTTCTGATAGGAAATCCAATTAATTTTCCTGTATAGGTAAAGTGACATTTCTCTTTCTCTGCTTTTTTATGTTTTCTTTTGTATTCAAAAGTTTGACTATGATGGCTTTGGTGTGGTTTTCTTTGATTTATCTTATTTGGGATTTACTCATATTTTTAATTTGTTTTTTATGTCTTTTGCCAAATTTAAAAAAATTGTCAACTATTATTATTTTTTAAAAATATATTTTAGCTCCTCTATCTTAGTTCTCTTTATCCTGGACTCTGGTGACATAAATATTAGCTCTTTTGCTGTAGTCTTTCAAAAGCAGAATATAAAGAACTGAGGAAAGAATCAGGGAACTTAAAGATAAAACAATAAAAATTACCCAAGCTAAATGACAAAGACAAAATAGATGCTTTCTAAAAAGAACAGATTTCTTTTGAGGTTGTCCATTGAGGGATTTTTAAAAAAAATCTTGGCTATTATATTTTTCCATCTTAAAAAATTAATTTGTTTATTTTTTATCTTGTTTTTGCTGAGACTTTTCTTGGCAAAATAATTTTTTTCTTTTTAAATTTATTTTAAGCATGTTTGTATTACTCATTGAAATATTTTTCTTATGGCTGCTTTAAATCCTCCTCAGATAATTCTAATATCTGTACCATCTTGATATATCTATTGATTGTCTTTTCTCATTCATATTAGAATTTACCTGGTTTTTGGTGTGAAGAGTGATTTTTGATTGAAACCTGGAGATTTATGGTATTATGTTATGAGATTTGAGGTCTTATTTCAGTGTTCTGTTTTATCAGACCTCTTCTGAAATCACTCTGTTGAGGGGAGGGTAGACACTTTCTCTTACTGCCAAGTAGGGTAGAAATTAGTTACTCATTCTGTCTCCACTTACACGTGCCAGGGGAATCTCCTGTTAATTCTGGGTGGTGATGAGACTTCCAGCTTCCCAGTAAGCCTCTGCTGATCCGTCCTGGCCAGAAGAGTCAGGGGTTCCTAGTCACTACTCCCCATGTATCTTCCATTGACAACATGGGGTGAAAGCAGCCTTGTTAATACTAGCATTTTTTGAAGTTCCAACGCTACATGAGACCACCTCTGATGACATTTTGTCAGGAGAAAGGAGAGACGCTGTGTTACTACAAGAGGAAAGTAGAAGTCTAGGCTCATATAGTATAACAGCAATATATTTTAAAAGAGACACAAAATAACTAGAAAAGAAATTACTACTTACTTTTCCTTTCAAGTATTAACAAATGCTTTTGGGGGATATATCTGTACATCATAGAAAGATATTAAGTGAATTTAATTATCAGGGGGACAAGAAAACCCCAGAATAAATGGCAATGTTTAAATAATGAATAAAGGTCAGCTTGTACAGTTAATGAATATTATTGATGAAAGTAAGTATGATGATAGTAAATGCTAACCAAAAATTTCCCTTTAGATTAATAAATAACTCTTACAACATGTTAAATTAAAGGTAAATAAGAAAATAGCTTTTTTTTCCAAAACACCAGAAACTTATATTTTATCATACTATAATAATGAAGGTTTATATTATTGTACTGTTATAAATTTTATTATAATAATGAAGATACTAGAATAATATTGTGGACATCAGTAGATCAGCTTGTTGTTATTGATGATGCTGTTTTAAAAAGCTGCAAAAAATTTTATTTTCTTGTTTTTTATTCCATATTGGTAATCTAAGATTACTTTTTCTAGTATTTAAATAAAAATAGCTTTTGATATTCAGTGATTGGTACTACCAATGATTTATTTTTATTTCTCATTTCAAGTGTTGGTTTTTTAATGCAATTTATTTTATATGTGTTTCTTAAATGATAAAAGAATGTCTAAAACATGGATGGTAAACTGTCAATACCAATTTTAATTTATTTTAATACTCCAATAATAAATAACAAGTTTTAAATTTGCATATTTAATTATGAATGGTATTAAAAAATTAAGTTCTGACACATCAAGCAATAATTGAAGATCCAAGATCAAAGTGTTCAGAGAGTAGAGTTTCTGAGTTCAGGCTCTAGAGTCAGAATGGCCTAGCTTCAAGTTCAACTGTGTTACTTACTAGTTGTGTGAACTTGGGAAGTCATTTATTTCCTCTAAACTTAGCTTTCTTATTAGAAAATTGGGATAATAATATGTAATTGATAAACCTGGATATCACTCTTTTCAAATACATCCTGAAGAAGAAATGGAGAGTGAGTTCTGGAGCATCTGAGTACATGGTAATTGCTTCTTGGCCTTTTGGCTAAGATCAGATGTTGAGTGCATGGCACCAGGTGATCTTAAGTCCCAGATGTGTCACATTCCTTTTCCTGCTTGATAGGATAATCTTTCTTCAGATTTTACAAGCAGATTAATTTTCCTTTTCTTTCTCAGCAAGTCAAGTTGTATGGTTTGTTTTAGTCATGTAAAGCAGTTTGATTTATATTGATTATTTATGTTAATGAAAATGTTCCTCTAGTTAGTCATTTTAAAACCTTGTATTGAAAATTGATTCATTTACAAAGATGCGAGAAATAAACATCTGGGAAGAGTGAAGAAAACAAAACCCTGGTTTTCCTCAAAAGGTGAATCACCCCAAAATATTATGATAGCAGAAAAAAGGAAGGCAATTTGTGAAGCATTTGTTGAAGGCACACTACGGAATATAAGTAGGTTGTGTGTGGGAAAGAGCAGTACATAAAACATGACCCTACTCTTCAAGAGGTTTATGATGTGGACTAATTTGATAAATTATTTCATCTTCCTTTTCTTCCTTCTTCCTTTTTTTTCCCTTTCTCTCTCTGTTGCTCACAGTACTTTTATATTCTAATCTTTGGCTTTAAGTTATTTTGCGGGGGTTAGGTAGTACTTCAGCAGAATTTCTTTACAATAAATCAGAGTTAAAAAATTATGACAAATTTCCAGTTACTTTTGATCACATGATTTTTTATAACATATTTGATAAAAATAAGTTCTTAGTATGATTTCTTTTCTTACTCTATGGACTTGCTTTTTCAAAGTTTGTCTTTTCTTCACGGTATTATCTAAATACCAGCATGCCCCAAATCATCTTTTCTAAGTAGTCTGCCCAAAGCCTAAAATCACCAGATGTTTTAGTCCTTTTAATTTATATCTTTTTTTTTTTTTTTTTTTTTTTTTTTTAGGCAAGGCAACCCTTGGTTGACCTCACAGATTGCAAGGACCTTGTCAGCATACAATCCCTTATTTTTTATTTTTATGCCTACAGCGTAAAAATATCTGGTCTTCCTAGGTGGTCTCCCATCCAAGTGCTAACCAGGCCCGACCCTGCTTAGCTTCCAAAATCAGATAGGATCAGGCTTGTTCAGGGTGGCATGGCCATAGATTGAATTGATATCTTAACAAAAAGCTTTATTTTAAAAGAAAAACCTTTGTACTTTTATTGGCATGATAAAGCTTGACAATTGCCTATAGTGAAGAGTGATGGAGATGAAGGCAATTTCTTCTACAAAATCACTACATAGGAAAAAAATGAAAGAAAGAAAAAAAGGGAAAATATAAGAAATCTGTGTTAAGGATCTGGAGATAAAACACAAGATGATAAATCTCTGCTCACCAGAATCAATTTTGAGAATATTAAGGATAGTGTGTGGCCTATAATTATTTAGGATGATTTACCTAAACATTTTGGTTCATACTTATATATATATCAGGTCTCCAGAATAGTTAGGTTTTAAGGCAATAATTCTAAAAGAATGTGCTGAATATAAGGGGTTTGAAACTCAGAATCTGGATATTAAATAAATATCCAAAGGATTATAGTACACAATGAAATTCTGAAAAAACTTGTCTAAGCTGCCAAAATGTGTTCTAGGATCATTGTTACAAAGTAGACACCTGTAATTCAGAAATTTTAAAATATAGACTTGCAAATTTGTTTTTTATTCTAAGTTTTGTAACACTTGTGTCTGGAACCAGGTAGAAGAGAAATAATGATTAGGAGGAAAACAGGTTGTTTTAAATTACTGTCTATCCTCAGCTGTAGTCAGTTATATCATTCTGTGTCTTTTATTTTTTTTGTAGATACTCAGGATTAAAAGATCATCTACTCATTTCCTAAGCAAAAAGTCATGAATGTGCACAACTAGTTTACTAAAAGGATGGTCATCACCAATTATTTATAAATATGAAAAAATCATATCCTAAATGTTCAGCTCTAGGGGAATGGTTAATTATGATAAAGGTGCAGAAATGGGCTAATATTGAGCCAGTATAAATTATATTTCAGTACAACATTTAATGACATGAAAAATATTTATGATATACTAACAGCTAAGACAAAACAAAACAAACAAAAGTTGATAGCCTAAAGTTATCTCTCATGGCCTGGTACAGGCAGAGATGAATCTTCTTTCTTGGAGCTTGATTCAAATTAGCAATGTTTCCCCAAATATAAGCAATTTATATCTATTTATCTGTTTTCTAAGCATGTGAAACTAGAATACCAGCACTTTAGACTGTGTTTCTGAATGTCTGATTCTGACTCATAAAAAGGAGGGGCTGAGAGAACTAGCATGAATGAAATAAATATTTGAAATTTATGTGAACAGTCCACTCCACTCAATACTATACATGTTATTTTTGGTTAAGATCAGGTCTATCATAAGAATATGAATAAGCAATTATACTATATTTTGTTCATTGTATTTTTTACTGATATATTGGTTTTTATTAAATGAAACTATAATAAATATTCACATGAGTTTTAGTTTTAAATTTTATATTAAATACTCTTGCTAATAAGCCTTCCTCAGACAGTCTGTATAGACCCCTGTCCCCATATATTGTATTTTCTCAAACACCTCCTCTGCTAAGAAACAGCCCCCATTACCACAGTCAAAATTAGTCTCATCTTCTTTTGTGCATGTTTATTCCTTTTTCTTATAACAATTATCGTGTTATTTCTGTTGTCTGCAGTTGTGCAAATTTCACTCTAAAAGTTAGTGCTTAAAACAATAGTTTATTAGCATTTTTCATGTTTCTCTGGGTTGACTGAGATCAGTTGGACAATTTCTGCTTGGAGTCTGTCATGAGGTTGCAGTCAGATGGCAGCTGGGGCTGAAGTCCTCTGAAGACTTGATTAAGCTTGATAGATAACAAGGCTTTTTCACTCACATTTTTTATGCCTAAGCTAAGACAGGAACAGATTGGGGCTGGCTGGGCATTTCTGTTTCTTCAGGCATTTGCTCCATGTGGCTTGCTTTGGCTTCATCCCAGAAGGATAGTCTTAAGATAACTAGAATTTTTACATGGAGACTGGTTTCCTCCAGAACTAGTGTTCCAAGGCTGAAACTAGATACAGGCTGAATCTCTAAGGTTTCTAATGACCAAGCCGTGGAAGTGCCAGAACTTATATTACTTTTGCCATATTCTATAGGCCAAGGAAGTCACTAAGGCCAGCCCAGATCTAGAAAGAAGGGAGTTAGACTCCATCTCAGTGTGAGGAACCATATGCATGTACAGGGACAGAAGGCATTGATGGCGGCTGTCTTTGGAAACTACCTAGCAAGTGTAGAATAAAAATATAATTTCAGTACTAAAAAGGATCAGAAGATCATCTGATTCAACTTTCTCATTTTAATAAATAGAAAAAGAATAGCTAGAAATATAATTTGCCCCAAATCAAATATATACATTTGCTTCTCTTTATGAACTAAATCCCCAACAATGTAGTAGTGTTTTCCATAGCATATACCATGGTTTATTCATAGCCCAGCAAAAGACCATGAATAAATTACACATATACACACTTTCTAAAATGAATAGGATCTGTATAGAAAATAAGTTTAGCTGCTCTCTATCTTATTTTAAGGAGAAAGAAAAAGAGCCGGGTTTCTATTCTGCCCTGGATCAGGTACACATTTGACCTGATTTAGATGTTTTCCTATGTTGTGAAATAAACCCAGGTATGGTTTTAAAAAATAGGTTCCTACAGCTATACTTCTCAGAATATACCTTGTTTTGTGTATTTGACATTGGAACAAAGAAAATGATCTACATGTAGAAAGGAAAATTAAATAAAAATAAAAAGCATCCCCAGAAATGGAAAATAAAATGAAATAAATAAATCTAAGTTTGTATTGAGTTGACAGCTTAATCACATAAATTGGAATTATTTCAGATTACTTTAAAGTATAATAATTTGACTGTACATTGTTACCGGTATATATCCTAACTTCAAAACAAAACCAAAAACCTAAAACTGTTTTTAGTAATTCTATCATTAGTAATAATTCTGCATTGTTATTCTACCATTATTTTGCATATGTAAAAGGATAAAATTATAAATAATTTTGTTAATATCACTTGGAGTTAATATTTTCATAATAAAAGGAATGCAATTATGAAATTAGAGAAGCTAACCAAAAATTCTGTTTTAATAAATTAAATTTGACATTTTTAGTGGAAATTTGAGATATATATTTTTATAAATGTGCATTTCTTTGTCCAGTAAAACTTCCTAGAAAAAATAACCAATAATTATTCAGTAGCAATGAGAACCATTAATGAACATATTCTGATCCCTAAATACCATTTCTTCTTACTAAATCAAGTTGAGGATCTTTGTAAAAATTGTTTATTTCAGGACTGGAACAGGAAATGTATATGATAAGCCTGGGATATTTTGAAATAACAGAAAACAAGGAAAGCTATCAAAGAATATTGAAATCATGAATGTGTTAAAAGGAATGATTTAGGCGCAAGTATAAAGTGTATCCCAATAGCAGAAGTTGAGACAAATTAAAAATCAAGAATAGCAAATGAATAATTAACAATATAATTAACTGAGTAACGAATAAGAATAACATTTGGTAAATTAAATCCATCAAATGTAATTTTAAAAATTCCATGAGTTTATAATCATACTTCAAAAACTTTTTAATACCTTTGGAACAAGTGTGAGGACAAATTTATTATTCTGAAAATTGGTTAAAAAAAAAAGAGGGTAAACAAACACTTCACTTATATTTCCTCTATGAGTTTTAGATCAAATGTGATAAAATAGTAGGTAAGAAAATGTTTTATTTTCATAAAATTATCTCAGTTAATAATAAAGGAATGATAAAATTAGCATGTAATTTTGCAAACTCTTTAAAAATTATGAGGCAAAGTCAATAATGATCAGTGGCTAATAACATAAAAAGTGATAAAACAAGACATTATGCTCCTACAGCAAAAGTATGAAAAACACTTAGAAGTAGTTTTGCCAAAAAATTAAACTTCAAGCAAGTCAATTCTCCAGATTTAATCACAGTTAATAAGAAATGCAGAAGACAGAGGAGCATGCTAAATGACATCACAGAGTTACAATCTATAAATTCTAGACTAAGAAACACTATAGGAGTGCTTCTCAAACTTTAACATATATAAAGGTTGCCCAAAGATCTTACTAAAATGCAAATTCTGACTTAGTAATTTGGGGTGGGCTTGAGACTTTATAATACACTTCCAGGAATTGTCAGTAATGCTCTGCTGGTCCATAGGCCACACATTGGCTAGCAAGGCTCAAAAAGGTAAACTTAATTTCTTTTTTTAAAAAAAGGCAAGAAAAAAAGGAGAATAACCTATAAATTAAAAGTCACTCCAGAGACATAAGAATCAAGTGCAATGTGTACACCTTTGTCTAGATCCAATGTAAAAAACTTATAAAAAAATAACATATTTAATAATATATAAGGAATTATTATTTATTTTTAAGGTATGATAGTGGTACTGTTTGGTTATATTTTATTAATAGTTTTTATCCTTTTGTAATACACTGATAATTTATGGCAGTATTAATATGATGATTAAAATTGGGTTCAAATTCACCCAGTGTGTACGTTTTTTGTTGGGTGGGGGAAGGAGTGGGTAGTGGAGAAGGGACAGCGGTTATGAGTTCATTTTATTTTCTCTATTATGTTTGAAATTTTTCATAAGAAAAAAATTTTAACTTGTTCTGAAAAATTATTGGGCATATTTTGGAAAGATTCTATATGTTTTCAAGTATCTCTTTAAATTCACCAATTTTTTTGTGTGTATATGAGTAGATCATTTTCTTGGCAGATATGTAGCTTTCGTTACATTTTCAGGGATTGTTGAATAAAGAATATTATTAATGATAGCTAAATTTAAGAAATGATCTTTGAAAACTAATAACTTGAAGAAAACCATAAGATAATTTCATTAAGATATATTTCTTGCTTCTCAGTAAACATCTTGAAACAGATTTCCTAGTAGATAATGTAATATCTAAATAAAAGAGCACCCTCTGCCGTCTTGACAAGAAATGTTATCACAAATGAGTGGGCATTATTGCATCCTTGATTTTTTCAGATGACATCATAGGTAACTTTTATTTTAAAACCACTATCATGAGGATTGTGAAAATATAAATATTCTTTGTGTTTATACCTCATTTTTTCCATCTGAGGCTTTTATGTGGGATCTACAGTTTTTATAGCTCCTATGATTCTTTATTCCAATTAAAAACACTCTCCAAGACTCACAAAGAGAATTACTTTTTTAACTTGAGAAAAAAAAAAAGTTTTTGGCTGACATAGTTAAAAACATAAAAAGGCTGCATGATACAGCTTCTGAATTTTATTCCCAGTTCTTTTTGCTAATTCACATATGATCTTAGGCAACTTAAATAAATATTTATTAATGTCTGCTAGTCTTTTGAGCCTTTAAAATATACATAATTTGATAAGATAGGATTTAGAGATTTTCCAACAACTTTGTAGTGGTGGAAACCATTCTTCAAAACAATCTTTCTTAAGAGTCCAAAATATAAACTAGGGTTGCTCTAGTGCATAGGTTGGCAAATCACAGGACCACAGAACAAATACAGCCTACTACTTGTTCTGTTAAAAAAAAAAAAAAAAAAAAAAAAAAAAAGCTTATTGGTACACAGCTACTGTTGTTTACTTATAAATGAAACAACAATGAATAAAACTATGTTTTGTTTTGTTTTTAAGACACTGAACAATAGGTACTGGAGAATGATATCTGAAAGACTAGAAACAAACTGAATAAGCCTTAAGATACTACTAGCTTATTAACTTGAGAGATTTTCCAATTTAAAATGAAGGGAACCTCATTGGATGCTCTGAGTTACAGAGACAGAGCTGGGAGATCATGAAGATATAGGCATCTAGAGGTTATAGGAAAGAATACCAAAGCAGGGAGCACTGCAAGACAAAGAATTCTGAAGAACTTTAAGGATTTTGTAAAATATACCAGTGAGTGCTTGTGAAGAAAGGCAAGATGTTAACCATACTTACGAAATACCTTCATAGCAACGTCTGGGTTAGTGTTTGATTAATAAGTGGGTACTATAGTCTGACCAGGTTGACATGTGAAACTAGTCATCACACTCCCTGACTCCAGGACAGACAAAGATGTATGCTACACAAATAGGAAGCCACTAGCCATGTGTGCCAATTGAGCACTTGAAATATGCATAATCAAAACTGAGATGTGTTGTACATGTAAAATGTACACAAAATTTTAAAGATTTTGTAAGAAAAAAGCTGAAAAATATTAACTGAAAAATGTCTTTATATGATTACATGTTGAGATGATAAATGAAGTTAAACCCAAAGTAGTCAAAATATTAAGTTAATTTCACATGTTTCTTTTTACTCTTTTAAAGTGCATGCTAGAAAATTTTAAATCACACATGTTACTAAAACTGTTTTTCTGTTGGACAATGATAATCTAAAATCCATTGTCCCTAGGCATTGCTGGTAGACTCACTGCCCAAGTAACTGGCCTGTTGAGGGTGAACAGTTCTACAACTTTGCAGTCAATGATGAAAGCAGGCACCCTCACTAAGGGCAGCACCTCCATGCCTCTGGTACACCCTGCCCTTCGGGATGACCTGGAGCTGCATTGTAACCTCCTTCGAAGTGAATGGAACACTCACTTTGAGCTGAAAGCTCAAGAGACTCTTCTCTCATTGGTATTCAGAACTTTTAGCATGTGAACCCAGTGTCGTGGCCAATATTAATGTGAAAAACCAGGCTTGAGATCCTTTGCTCCAACATCACATTGGATTTATCCAATATCACAGAACACTGAGGGCAAGAATTATGGACCTTTGTCAGATAAGCTTTGTCTCTTCTGAAATTTTTTCAAAATTTCAGGAAGACTGTGTTCATTGATTCTTACTATGATTAGAGATTAAACAGGAGAATACATAAAAGGGTATTCCACCAAGGGGAAATAGAATATGTCAAGACAATGAGACCAGAAAGAGGTTGTCTATCTGGAGGACCTTATGGATGTTGTATTAGTAAGAATCTATCCCACCACATAGCCAGTCTACTGAAGAATCAAGAAAAATGGGCTGTGGTGTGGTGCTCAAAACCATTGCATGTGATTCTCACAGGACAAGATGAAGTGATCAGCCAAGTAATTTAACAGATCTGAGAGTTACTTGCCCTATTCCACTTACTGCTCACTCTGGGGCAGGAGAGTGGAACTGGACAGGGTTTTTGTTCTATGATGCACTGGAGGAATCATACCCGCTCTCATGGTGAGAGTACTTGATCATTCTAACCCCTTCCACGGATGCCAGTATTAAATCTGGGCAAGTTATTCATAAGAAAGCATTTCACAGAAGGCACTGGAAAGTCACTCAAATAAGGCAAATTCTGGAGGAGATACCTTGTAAAAGGAATAGCGAGGGACAAGTTTTCTGAGTGGGCAGATATTTGGCCAAAGACATATTCCAATACTCAATAAACATGAAACTTCAAAATGACACAGGATAAAAGAGAAAATATGAAAACTTATCTTTGTTTATGAGATTGAATTTATGTTCTAAATTATACTCATAAATAGAACCTCAAGCTCAGATGACTTTTCTGGTAAATTTTATCAACTTGAAGAAAAAAAAAACCAATAGCAACATTACACTAATTCTTTCAGAAAATACAGAAAAAAGGAACTCTTCTCAATAAATTTAGGGCATCAACATTACTCTGATATCAAACCTGGCAAAAATATTGTGTGAAAATAATATTACAGACCAATATATTTCATGACCATAATCACAAAAATTCATAATAAAATATAAGCATATTATTTAGCAACATATGACAAATACAGAGTCTGATGACCAAGTGGCATTTATTAGCAGGACTGCAAGTTAACATTTAAACATAACACTTTGAAATCTACAATATTTACTAAATTAAGTTTACCTAAATTGATTTTAGTAAGTTTTATTTACTAAATTAAGGAGATATAGCTAAGAGTTCAATAAGTTATGAAAAATTAATTCACAGAATTTATTTTAAAAACTCAGGAAATTTGGATAGACATTTTTCTCCATGTGATAAAGTACATCTATGAGTAACTTTGAACAAAGCCAAGCCACTCTCATTCAATTCAACTTTAAGTAGTGTATCCAGTGAATGCAATAAGTAAAGAGAAAGCAGGCAAAGATGTTAAAAACAAAAAAAGTAAAACTTCCCTATTTACCAAATACATGAATTAATTTCAAGAAATCTTAAGCAATCTATTTTTTAAAAACTCCTAGATCTAATAAATTTGTTTAGCAAGGTCTTAGCCTATACAGGCCATGTACAGCAATCAACTTATACTTCCATATTTTAGCAATATAAATTAAAATATAGAAGAATCAATATTGTTTAATTCTGTTCTCTACAGATTAGTCTCCAGATTTTACTCAATCTCAGTCATGATCCTAGAGAAATTAACAAATTTACTCTACAATTGATATGGAATGCATGATTTCAAGAATTGCTGTTAAAATACCATATCAAGACAGTGTTAAATTGTCAGAGAGACACATAAATAAATCAGTTGATTAGAATAGAGAATTCAGAAATGCAATATGTATAAAGAAATATATAAATGTTTGTTTATTGTTAATGTCCATATAGATGTAAATGACCTTTAATGGAAACAAAGACTTTTGAACAAATAATGCCGAAACCACTGGACACCTATGAAGATAGATAATCAGTATTGTACTCTGTCACACATCCTCAACAAAAATCAAGTCAAGATTGATATAAAGTCAAAACATGAAAGCTAAGTCAAAGCTTTTACAAGAAAACTGGAGAATATCTTCATGATATTGGAGTAGGTTTTGGTATGATACTAAAGTCCTAAATAAAAAAAAATGGATAGACAATTTTTTATCAAAACTGAAAATTGCTCATCAAAAGGCACCTGTAAGTAAATGAGGAGATGAGCCCTACATTGTTATAAAATATTTATAAATCCATCTGAGAAAGGACTTGTCTTTAAATATATAAAAATTCTTACGACTCTCCAAAAAATGCAGAGAAATTTTTTTAATGGGCTAAGGACTTTAAAAGAAAATACATTAAAGAAGAATTACAAAATTTAATAAGCACAAGATCAGCCTCCAGATTCATTAGGGAAATACTAAAGAAAATCACAATGAGATACTACTCACATCCCCAGGAGAAAGGCTAAAATTAAAATATCAAAAAAGAAGAGGAATAAGCACAGACACGAGGAAACCAGAATTGCCATACTCTGCTGGGGGAGAAAGTGACCATGTTTCACCACTTTGGAAAAGAGAAAGATGATCATAACATCTTGTTTGACCCATGAGGATCAATGGCGGAAGGTGGCAGAGAGGGAGTGCCTGTTTCCCAGGCTAGTGGGGTCAGCCTGTCTTGACCTGTCCTGAGAATTACAGGAGGGCAACTTCAGGGTTTTAGGTAACGATGCCACTCTTCTCTCTGAGCTTCAGTTTCCATATCAGTACTTGATGCTGTCTGCTTTTATAAACAAAGCATGTGGGGTTCCCTCACATATCCCCTAAAACTTCCTAGAGGCATATGGCTTTTTCATCATAGTTTTAAGTTCCACTTATGGGAACCACTTACAGAATCTGCAGAGTTCACTGTACATCTACTGGTTTGACCATTATAGATTTCATGCCTGGGTCACTTATTCTGTCATTCATCCATCTGTCTATCCATCCATCCATCTATCCATTCCACAAGAAGGAGTAGGTACATAACAGAAGGAAGGTTCTTGCTTCCATTATTTCCCATAATCATTTTCCTATATAGGCCTTGAGATCCAAAATCTGTAATCTTACTATTTTATCATGACATTTGTCAGTTATTTTTCACACCAGAAATAATACAAGTAAGGCTAAAAGTATTGCCTCTGAAACCTCTGTAGAGAAGACTCATCTGAAAGTGCTACCCCAGTCTTAGCTGCCTTACTCTAGGCCCCATTCTCAGCTTCAATCTACCTAGATAGCTTTAATGGGCATGTTTGATTTCCTTTCCTGAGAAAGGTCATGTGGACGGCAAAACCCAGAGTGACTATCCCGTTCACCTGGGGTGACAGGGGTGATTGGTGACAAGTGGCAGTGAGAATAGTGAATTAGTTCCTGCCAGGGTTGGTGACAGCACCTCTTCTTCCTTATTTCTGCATGGGTTCTAAAAGAAGTCTCTGAAGATTAATTTTCCTGCATGTCTTTGGAGTTTTAGCTCTAATTTTCAGTTTTTGCTTTGGCACTCATTGTTTAAAACTATGCTAAGGAAAAGAAAAATATCCCTGTGATTGGCTCTTAGATTTTTGTATCTATCATTCTCATTTTTAGAACTCTGAACATTCAGTGCCAACTTTTCATTGTTCTTTGTTTTTGTTTGTTTGTTTGTTTACTTATTTTTAGGCAAGGCAACCCTTGGTTGACCTCACAGATTACAAGGACCTTGTCAGCTTACATTTCCTTATTTTTTATGCCTACAGCACCTGATCTTCCTAGATGGTCTCCCATCCAAGTACTAATCAGGCCCAACCCTGCTTAGCTTTTGAGATCAGACAGGATCGGGTTTTTTCTGGGTGGCATGGCCATAGATTATGTTTATTTTTTTAATTTCTAACTTTTTTATAAATATTTTAACCATTCAATTAATTTCCACACTTTCTGTTAAGAATTCTTTTAAATTCTTCAGAGTTAAATGATGTGATTTTTTTTCAAATTGAGTAATGTTATCTCTATCCTATAGAATGCTATAATTATTTTCATTATATTTTCTAAATGTGGGCAGTATTTTTTAAGTGACTCTTTGGAGCCAAAGGTTATTTAGGAGATCACTGAATTTTCCAAGCAGTTGATTTTACTTAAAATTTTGTTCTTTATATATTTTTTAAATGAGATTTCAGAAAAATGATCTCCACTTAAGTATTTTATCTTTAAAAACAATTTGAGAATCTCTTTATAGTCCAAGATGGTGAATTCCGATGAATGTCTCATGGTCAGCCTCTTGATGTTAAAAAATTGTTCAACCTTCTGACTTGCATTCCTTTACTAGGCTGCATCCACGGCAATTAATTTGTCTCACTGGACTGTCTGCTGGTTAGCAGAGCATGAAATGTGACTCTCCATGTAAGAAAAAGGATGACTTTGTCCTTCCTTCATTCAAATACTTGTTCATTGATTCTTTTCCAAAACACGCATGGAGTACTGAGCACCTAATCATGGCCAGGCCCTGTCTTGGGCACTGGGACCCCTCAAGTGAGAGAAAAGAGTAGTTATAAAATGGGGGTGTGACCCAGATTTGGACAGTGAAAAGAAGGGCTTTCAGGACTTAGAATAGTGTGCATGATGGATTGGGTGGACTTACTGGGGCCATAGAAAGGGAAGTTTAAGTAAGAAAAGAAAGAGCCAAGCACAGCATGGAGGGCATGTGAATTCTTTATTGCTTTGGGCCTATTCACCTGCCCCTCAGCAGAAATGGTCTGCCCCAGTTGCCTGGGGCAAGTTTGGTTCCGGGTAGAACCCAGAACATTCATCTCCATGGTGTGGTGTGATCCAGCTGGCCATGGTGGCCCTAGGTGCCCCTGTGTCAGACTGGGCCATGATGGAAGAACTTTATCCTGCTGAGGATATGTACTTTTGTCAAACCCAGGAGATCCTGGAGTGCTTCATGGCAGAAGCCTCTGATGATATGGGAGCAAGTCTTACTCTTCCTGGATATCATTGGGAGATGGCAGATTGTGCTATAATAGTTCAAGTCTTTATAATTCTTTTTCTTTTAGGCAGAATTATGCAGTCATTCAAAGAAAGGCTTTTTATACAGGGAGACAAGGAAGCTACCAGTAGCAGTTCAGCACTAGCCATAGTGAAATGTAACACTCTTAACAAGTTTCATCCCGGATTGAAAGAAGATGAAAACTCAGACGTAGATGATGATATGAATGTACCCAAACCAGCAGTAAGGAACTTCATATGCATTATATTAAGACATGGGATAAAGAAAAAACCTCAATGTTCAGACCAATATCAGCCTGTGTCTGAGATAGCAAGAAAGATCCAGGCTATGCACCAAAAACAGAAAGCCATTGACATACAAGTGAAAGAAGCTAAAACATCCTTAAAACTTCTACCAGCAACTGAAAAAAGACTCAGGTTCTCCATAATGAACTCTATGGCCTGTGTGAGGGCTCAGGTATTATCTCTGCCTGATGCTTGGCTTAAGATCAGAGAAATGACAGCTTCTATAGAAGGGAGAGACATGAGTGAAAACTTGGAATCAGGAGAAACAGGTAGTAGAGATTATGTTGATGACCCAGCTAAAGGATCAAGGAAAAAACTGAGGTATGCTGTAACATCAAGTGTGCTTTTGAACATTGAAGATATAAAGAAAAAGAAATTCTACAATAATATTACCAAAGAAAAGAAGAAAGCCCTCTTGGCAGGTCAACACAAATGTGCCCAGAACAAAGAAGCTTCCTTCAAAAGGGAAAATAAACATAAGGAGAAAGAAAATGAAATGACTATATTGCATCACCCAAAAGAAATGGAGCAACTGGTGATATCACCTGTCAAGAAAGATCTTGACTTACAGAAGAAGGTGGGAAGTTTTGAAGCCAATGGCCTGATGAGTCTTGACACTAAAGAGCAAGAGATCTACCAAAAACAATTTCAAGATCTTGAATTACATCTGGAAAGAACCATTTCTTCTTATCAGTGGCAGATTCTGACCCTGGAAGGAAAAGCTTTTGATGACTGGTTGAGAGCTCAGGAAGCTGAACGAAACCTCATCATTGTCAGACAGAAAGTTGTAGACCTGAGACAAAGAATGAGGAAAAGAACAATTCAACTGCAACTTCTGGAATGGAATTCTCATGTATTTGATGATACCAGTGGAGTATTTGGCCAGGAGAACTGCCTCTCTGATCTTTGTGCCCAGGATGGTGATTCCTCTGAGATGGGAGGCTCTCTGCCCACCTGCTGAGACCCACCCTTTGATGACCCTCTTCTCACTCCTCCCTCGCCTTTCTTCATCATCTTCATTTTGTTCTTTTCCTCTTTTCTACAATAAGATGTTTACTGTGAGTCTTGATGGGGAGTTCCTAGCAAGAAGATCTATTCTTCCTCTACCTCCTCCAGGAAGGCATAGGCTTTTTCTTTTTATCTATAGTCTTTGTTTGTTTGTTTATTTGTTTGTGGACATTCCCATCCAAAAAAAAAAATTGGATATATGACTCCTCCTGGCTTTATTCAGCCTCCATGCAATATTAATAGTCAAAATCCTGAAATACCATAATGATCTTCAGTCACTAGGTTTCTTATTTTATCCTCAAAATATCTTTGAATTCTCTATACATTTATTTTAAAGGTAGAAATCGCTTTTTATGCAAATGATTTTAATTTCTCTCATTTTGCATCTTGATAGTAATATAAATTTCAGGATAGATTTAGAAAAACTGAGATTATGTAAATTATGTCATTGCATTACATGCTCTAGAAAGAATAATAATAGGTTTTTATCTGATGAGTCAGCTGACTAAACAACACAATATTACCTTTGAGCAGTTTATCCCACAAAGACATTTGAAACTAAAGTACTTTTCTCTGTTCATGTTTCTATCTAGCAGCATTACAAGAGAAAAGCAGCATTACAATAAATTATACTTGAATTAAAGATTGGCTAATGTGTGGCTTGTGTGAGAGGTGGTCCTTGGGTTGAGGGTAAATTTTTTTCAGATAAAATATTTTATGCCATGTTCACACCTGTTGAGAATGATAAAGTAGAGAAAGAAAAAAAAATAAAACTGAAAACTAATAAAGCAAATTGGTTTAAGCAAAGATATCCTTGGGGTCACTAAGAGGTGGTAGGATCCAGTACAAAAGTAACTGGTTTGGTCTTAGAATGGAGGACATACAGTTCACCTGTCATAAGAGGAGGAGGTCAGAGTTAGTAGTCATTTATGTAATTTGATTGGGAGGTTTGATTAGGAAGTTACGGTCTGATTATTTCAATTTTGCAGTGAAATAAGAAGCAAGATATTTAGATAAGGTTGAAGATAGGGAAGAAAATGTGGAAGACTTAAGAGAATATGGTTTAAAGTGATTATCTGAGAGTGTGAATGCAGTAGGATTATTGGGTGACACTTAAGACTTGTTGTTAGAGGTCATAAAATTACAGTGAGAGTGTCATCATGCTTGTATATTTTTCTATAGCCACAGTCAGCTTCCCAGGGCCAAATAAGGAGTCAATGAAGGGTAGAATTGAAACATGATTGAGATTTTTCCCCAGAATGTTTTGAAGGGGAAGAAGATAAATCAATAAGAAGTTGGAATTGTGAAAGAGTGTTTATAATGATTAACCTTGCTATCTAAGCTGTGTAGGAGGGGAATTAGACTGTGAGAGCAGTAACAGTAACAGTGAAACAATGATAAAATCAAGGATTACATAATCCCAGGAAGTCCAAAACTATTAGAACGAGGTTCCAGGAAGAAGTGAGCTGAAAAGATGGCTAGAGAGTGGGATGCTTAACACTCACACTACTGAGAGGTGCCTTAATGGTATTGACATTATGTGTGACCTAGAGAAATGTGTGCTAAAGGAGAACAAAGGATATAAAATACAGTGTCAAGGAATTAAGAATCCCATTTTTTAAAGAATTGTCTGGATATTGAAATGACCCAGAATTATAACAGATGATTTAATGAGGTTTGAAATCCTTAAAGATATTCTATAAGCTTTCCTGCTGTGAAGGTTTATCATTGACAAGAAAACAGAAATGCCAGCTGGAGTATAGTCTCCTGACCTCCTATTTTACAGATTCCTTTCCTGAGGTCTACTGTTCCAGAGGACTAACCGAGCTTTTCTCCTAAGGAGGAAGCCTTCTAGGCAGTGAGCAGGCCAGGCACCCTGCCAGGGGCCTGTGATCAAATCCCAGGTGGAGAGAACTCTGGGAAACTCCTGCCGACACCCCACTCCCCTACGCAGCAATGGTATTTATGCTGTCTTGGGACATGTCAGGGTTGCAGAGAAATACTCCTGGCCTTCTGCAAAGGTGAGAACCAAATTTATTTTCCAAAACATATAGTAAAGGCTATAAAACTAAGTAAAATTAATCCTGGCACAAATATGTGGCGTGAACCAAATTTTACCCATTTGGAGATCAACACAATTGATTGGGCTGCTAGGTGAAGATGTCTTTATGTCAAACTGGAAACAAAATTATTCCAACAGACTTCTGTATTAATTTGAACTTCTCAGAAATGTGTTATCACCCATAAAGTCCATTGGTGCTCTGGTCATTTTAGAAATTCAGCCCAGCCCTTGTTTACATTGGGTCAGTGCTATGAACCTCTCAAGGTGAGTTCACTGAAATGCTAGGCAATGCTAATTTAGATCTCGGTGCTTGCCTTTCCCTGTCCTTGTCATGATCCAAATAATCAGGTGAAACATTAACTTCTAGGGGCATGTTCATATCGTGTCATTTTAAGTTTGAATTCCTCTTTCTTGTAGAACAGCCTGAGAACATTAGTTTTTGAAATGACACTGTGTTGAGTAAAAGATAAGCAAAACCCTTTCTCTTATTCTATGAATTTTAGCCTTGGGTTAAATTTCTAGTTCTGTTTCCCTGGAAACTTGGTCAGCTGTGTTACTGAGCAATATTGTATGTGATAAAAATAACCTGTGATTTTGAACTGCCTCTGACCTGGAAGGGCAGAATGAAATAAAAATAGCAGTTTGAGAAGCACAGCTTTGGCTGTCCCAAGGTGTGATGATTCTTGCAAACTCACATGTCCCTTGTGGAGACCCAGACACTTTTCCAAGGATCTGTTTTTATAAGAAATACTGGTTTCTAAATGGAGGATTTTCTTCTTTTTTAAGGCTAATATTCCTCTGTGTGTGTGTGTGTGTGTGTGTGTGTGTGTGTGTGTGTGTGTGTGCGCGCGCGTGCTCATATTAAAGTTTCTTTATCCATTTATCAGTCAACAGATACAATTAGGTTGTTTACATATGTTGGCTATTGTGAATAATGCTGCAATGAACATGGAAATACAGATATTTCTCTTGAGATTTTATTCCGATTGGTATTTACTCCCAAATCCAATTGCTGTATGGTAGTTATAGTTAAAATTCCTTCAGGAAACTCTATACTGTTTTCTATTGTATAGACTGTACTAATTTACATTCCCACAAATAGCATACAAGAGTTCCCTCTTCTCCACATCCTCTCCAACATTTATTATCTTTTTATTTTTTGATAAGAGCCATTCTCACAAATGTGAAAGAATATCCCATTGATTTGCATTTCCCTGATGATAAGTGATGTTGAGTATCTTTTCATACCACTGAACTATACACTTAAAAATGTTTAAGATAGTAACTTTTGTTATGTGTATCTTATCAAAATTTTTTAAAATATGTAATATACAAAAAAAAGAGGCTGCTATCAAGAAAAATGGATCTCAAGACACAAGAAATAAATCACAATGACTTCCTTAAAGAAAAAAAGTATAGTAGTTTCTGTAAGTGGTGTGCAGCTTTAATGCCAGGGTCGTCCTTCTAAGTCAGTACTGCATGTGTCTAGCTGTGTCATAACCTTAACTATCACTTGGGGGCAGAGAATAGCTCTTGAACTGCTGTGTGAACTGCCATCAGGGCTCCTTTCACTGCAGAAAAGTGCTTGTTGCTGCCCAGATGTCAGGCTGTGTTTCCTTTCCTCTGTCCTTCTGAGTGGGGTCGGGGCCAGGGCCAAGTGTGGCCTATGGTATTTGTTTATCGAAAAGTAGAGTTGAACTAAGGAGATTCCCAGAATGCACCTTGCACCTAGCTATCTTTAAAAAATATTTACCCATATCACTCAGTATTCTGATATGGCGCAATCAAAGCCAGATTAAAAAAAAAAAAACATAAATCGAATTCAGAAAACGGACACCAGACTATAGTCATCATTAATAACTTTGAATTTCAACATTTTTAAGTTTATCAGAATATGCTGTCATTGTATAAAGCTATACAATTTGAACTTTTCAAAATGCAAAACTATATTTTCTGATGAAAGTGCTATTTAATCTCTTATATATGTGGTGTTCCATGTAGCATCTTGATTGAAACAAAATTAGTTTTACTAAGCATTTTTCAAGTAACTAAATAAGGAGGCCGTTAGGCTGAGGTGGCTGTCATGCCTTGGTGACCTATGTAAGTAAACCGAAACCAAGGCCAATCACTGCCCTGGATTCCCAGAAAACAAAACCTAAGAACAGTGACAAACAGCCAACTAGGCTTTCCCAAAGAAGGCAACAACTTACTGATAGCTAATCAAGTAATTTATTTGCTTTGCTTCCACATAATCTCTCTGAAATCCTTCCCTTCACTTCTGTCAGCAGAGTACTCCTAACCACTTTCAGTATGGTGCTTCCAATTCAAATCAATGTTTGCTCAGATAAATTCCGTAAATTTTAATGTGCCTCAGCTTATCTTTTAACAGTTCAAACATCCACTACTTTTTAAGTCATGTATAATATGCTCCAGTTTCTGCTTACATTGACGATATCAGGGTGCTCACGCCACAGAAGGTATACTCTAATGCTCACATTATCAATCTCCTAGTGTCAGCTCTGGGATGTACTGAAAATTGTGGCCCATCTATTTTGTTATTGGAATATTTGGTGATTGCAGTCTAAAATATTTCTTCTAATGTACTGGTTCAGAAAGCCCAGAAACAGACCCATACATATATAGTCACTTAATTTATAGAAAGGCACTACTCTAATTCATTGGGTGTAGAGGAAGAATTGTCTTTCCAATGATAATTCTGTATCAAGTGGTAATTAAGAGGAATAGATAGGAGGTTTAGCAATAAAGCTACTGGGGGGAAAAAAACATGAGAATAACTTTATGATTTTGGACTAGGCAAAGATTTCTTAAGCAGGCCCAGAATAGTACTAGATATGAAGGAAAATATTGATAGATTGGACCTTGTTAAAATTAAGAACTTCTGTTCATCAAAAGTTGATACTGAGAACAAGTCACAAATTTGAAAAATATTTGTGATACATAAAAACAAAAGGGACTTATATTCAGATTATAAAAATAACTCTTACAAATTAATAAGAAAGATACTGGATACTTAAAGTATGAAAGACTTGAAGAAGTACTTCGCAAAAGAAGACATTCAAATACCCAATAAGAATATAAAAAAGTGTCCATTATTATGGTGTCAGGGAAACAGAGAGTAAAGCAATGGTAAGATATCGTTTTAAACATGAGAATGGCCCCAGATTAAAAAGACTAAAAAATGTCAACTCTTTACAAGTAAGTAGAGCAACCAGAACTGACATACATTGCTGGTGGGAGTGTAAATTTATATAATCACTTTGGAAAGATGAACACACACTTACTCCATGACCCACCAGTTCTACTCCTGGATGGATAACTGAGAGAGATTAGTGCACATGTCTACCAAAAGACAACTACAGAAATTTTTATGAGTTTTTCTTCTTAATGGTCAAAAATTAGAAGCAGTCCAATGGTCAATTAACAATAGAATAAACTGAGGTATCTTTATATAATGGAAACCTACATGGCAATGAAAATGAATAGTCTATTGCTGTAGGAACACCATAAATAAATCATATAGACTTAATTTTGAATAAAAAAGGCAAGACATAAAAAAGTATGTATGTATAAATGATTCCATCTATATGGAGTTCATAAATAGAAAAATTTAATGTATTGTAATAGAGGTCAAAAAGTATTTATCTTGGGAATAAACCTCAACTAGGAGAGGTTATGAAGGGGTTTCTGGGATGTTAGAAATATCCTGTACCTTAATCAGAAGGTGGTTACATGGGTACATATATATGTGAAAATTCATTAATCAATTCACTTGAGATTTATGTTCTTTATGTAGTTTAGTGTCTCATTAAAAAAATAAAATATAGTTCAGAAAGAAAGCCACAAAATAGATCTTCTTAATAACTGAGACTGGCCAAAAGCTATGGAATTTAGGTTGAGAGAGGGATATCATTAGTAGAACCCTCTACCCAAAGAAAAAGGAAGGTTCAACAGAACACAGTTGTTCAGAGTAAATGGAAGAATAAATCCATTTTATTTTTATACCTTAACAACTTAACATTACTCAAACAAAAGTGCATGATCTAATTAAAAATATATAAATGATACTAATATTACATTGATTATATGAATGATGTGAATAATTAACATAAGATGCATCATATAGGTTCTGATTCATAGTAAACATTCAAAATATATTATCAGTAGTACTCCTATTGCTGTTATTATTTACTACTACTGTTATGATTTTATTGTTGTTGATAGTGATTATTATTAATAATTGGGTTTGAAACAGAAACTCTCATGGTACCATTTCCCACCTCTATATTTTATCATTCAGTCCATTTTTTTCATTTTCTATAATTCCCTACTAAGGGGAAAAAGTTAATACTGGGTATGGGAAAATTGATGCAGATTTATCTTTCAAAGCAGACTGTGGTCCTAGATGAAGTAAAGGGACAGGAGGGTCTGAGGTATGGCCTCCCTCAGGCAGGGAACTCACAAACCGCCAAAAAGGAGGATGAGCAGGTCACGTCATTCCACTTGCCATCTTTCAGGATCGTCACACAGTGTTCCCCAGAGCCAGCATTGTTGGGCTCATGCTCATTCCAATTTAGGTAGGTTATACTCCTTCCTGTCAGATCCACAAAATGACCTTCTTTTTCCAAGTCTGTGAAACCCAGGTAGGCCACGTCTCCGGCTACATTCTGGATGGCCTGGTTCTCTTCAGCATTCATGGGAGTGGCCACAGAGGCCTTGAACTGGGTGCACAGATCCTTCACTCTGTCAAAGGTCATACTTTCACCATTGGTCAAGAAGAGCTTCTTCCCAACTTGTTTTCCCAGAGAGAAGGTCAGCCCTAAATGGAAAAATGTGGATGACGCTGGCTTATCTTTAAGCCCAGCTCAAGGTATTTTTCTGGATGAAGACTTCTATACTAGAACTGCCACATGAAATACAGTATGTCCAGTTAAATTTAAATTCAGGTAAATAATCAATTTTTTATTATAACTATTACCTATGCAATTTGGAGGACATACTTATACTGAAAATATTGTTCTTTAACTGAAATTCAAATTTAACTGAGTGCCCTCTTTTGTACCGAACAATGATAAAATTGTTGTTTAAATTTGTTAAATCTAGCAAACCTAATCTGATAGGACAGACTGGAGCAAAGGTCTGTGACTGTTTGAGTCACAGTTTTAGAAGACAAATAATTTGTAATTCTAAATTTTACTCCAATAATAACTTAAGTAAAGAGCACAGGATCAGGGTCTCTAGAGTCAGATTGACTTCACTTATAAACTACCTCTGCCACTTAATAGCAGTGTGTTTTTGAGCAAATTATGTAATTTTTCTTTGCCTCCATTTCTACCAAAAGGTTGTAAGGAGTACATGAGATCAGAATATGAGAAACGCCTATTCAGGTACTAGAAAATGATACATATTTAATAAATATTTGTTGCCTTTCACTTTCCCAAACTTCGAGCTTACTAAAAAGTAAGAGAGAAGGCTTACAGTTTTTGATTTGGCCCAATTCTGAAGCAGCCAGTCCAGAATCACAATCTAGAAAATTAAAACAAAGTGAAAGAGCTTTGTTGAGAAGGGGTTTCAGAACTACAAGTGGATAGGGTACCCTTATAAAATTAGAAAAAATAATAACATTGATATTTGCTCTTTGAAGAAAATGATTGTAAATGTATCAAGAGAAAAAAGAAAAGTATTTCTATTTTCATCTAGCCTAAAACATCACTCTTCACCTGCTGAATGTATCTACAAACACATTGTGTATTTATACACACCCACATGCATGCCCACACACATGTACTCCCCGATGACCTAGTATGATAGCATTCCATATGCCAAGCTATTCACTAATTGTTTTCCCCAAAAATAAACAGCTCTATCATGGATTTAAAAAAAAAAGAAAGGAAGAAAAATTTATTGAGGAATTATTATGTGCTGGTGAACACTGACTAAAAAAGGTACAGAGTTTTGTCTTTAGGAGGGTTTTGTTTTTGTTGCTTTTTTTTAATTTTTATTTTTTCCCAGAGTTTGTTCTATTCATCAGTAAACCAAGATTTTTGTGAGTTGCCCATTATTTAAGTGGTGGGGGGGAATGAGAGAGGAGAAGGCAAGTCATTCATAATAGATGACAAAAATGGCCTCAATATGGTATAGCTTCTCTCATTAAGAAATAGAATTTTTTTCTCCACTCTTTGAATCTTGGTGGCCTGTGACTGGTTGTGAAAAATAGAGTGTGACAGAGGCAATAATGTACATATGCTAAGCATTCAGAAGGCCTTAAAGCTTTTACTCTTTCTACTCTTGGGAAATCTGTAATCACCTCTATGGGAACACGCCTAAGCTAGCCTAGTGAAGAATAAGAGACCTGTGGCTCAATTACCTACATCATTCCAGCTGACAACTGAACAGCAAGATATGTGAGACCATTGGTCATGAGTTGACCACAGACACAGGAGTGAGCCCAACTGAGAGCAACGGAGAAATCACTTGTTGGATCCACAAGATTGTGACTGTTTTTTTTGTAGGTGATGAAGTAAAAGGTAATTTACACACCTTGTATATCCCCTGTTGTGAAAATACGCATAACAAGCCCAACACGTAGCTGACCTGCTTTCTCTCTTTAGTGTCAGCTAAAGGAGAGCCAGGGCCCAACTCCTTTCAGGAGTGCTTGATGAAGGAGTGGCACTGTAAGAGTCTGTAAACCTGTACTCAGGCACAGATAGAAATACCGTGAGGCCCCAAGTAACCTAGAGAGTGCTGAGGGTGTTGGATCAGGAAGCAGAGTTGGGTATCTTACCATGAAGCAGCAGGGAAAGGGACATTCCCACCTGGTACTCAAAGTCCCAGGACCCAGCACACCCTCAGCCTAGACCTTGCTGAGGTAATCTCCTTACCCGGACATATTCCAGGGTCTCCTTTTGGGCCCACTACTCCTGGTAACCCAGGAGGCCCTGAGATTCCTTGAGGCCCCAACTTTCCAGGAGGGCCCTGCAAGCCTCTGATCCCTTGCCCTGTTGGGAGACAAAATAAACATAAATAAATATCTGTGTTTTTGCTCTGTTTTTCCAAGTGTTTGAGATCTAATCCCTTCCTAGGAAGAAGAGGACATTAACTCAGGACCAACTTTTCTAAGCCGCTACTTCCACTGACCCAGAGAAAGAAATCTATGTCCCATGGGATGACCTGCCTTGAGGGCCAATTTTCTGAGCAAGCAGGACAACCACATGTCACTAACTCCTGTGTAAAAGTCTGGGATGCCAAAGAGTCAGAGCTGTATATGTTTTGAATTATAGTATGTAATTGAGAGAAATACACCCTATACAAATAGGGTGTATACAATTACTCTCCTCACGTCCCCAGGCAATTTTGTCTAGAAGGTAAAGAGTTACAGAAATAGAACAGCCTAAGCTGTACCTGGTTCTCCCTTTTCTCCCTTGGCACCGTCACGCCCATCTTTGCCTGGGAAGCCATTGATGCCTGGTGAACCACAGGTGATCACAGGGCAGGTCTTTTGGAGGTTCTCCAAGGTTTCTGCTGTCACCACACTCAGGAGAAGGAAAGGAAGCATTGGAAACAGAGACATAGTCCTCACCTTGGTGTATGAAAAGTCAGGGAAAATTATTACATCTTGTTCAGTTAATCAACATGTATTTACCAAACATTCCCTCTGTGCTATTACGTACATTGGGCAGAGGCAATGTAGAGACGGATGACCCTTTCCTGCATCCAGATTTGGAAAAGTAAATCTTCCTTCTGACAATATGTGATTAGTACTTTAACAAGGGTAGGTACAACAACATGCGGTGGGGGACCTAGGGAGCAGGTCACAAGTGCCCAGGCCTCTGGTATTACCACTAGGGGTTGTGAGTATGCTTCCCATGGCATTTGTGAGAGGAAATAGGCCTATGCATTGCCAGCACACTCCTGCCTGTTAGCTAGGTGTGAGGGCAGAGGAGAATGGAGACCTAGGAATGTGTAAGAGTTCCCTCTCTTCCCAGCTTTCCCCTTTGGGTCCATCTACTGCCTACATTCCATCCTAATTATCTGTGCAGACCACTGTCCTCCAGGACCAGTTAACCATAATTGGCTGAATGGCAAGCACTAAGCTGCAGACTGGTAATTCAGAGAGGAGGGAATCTCTACTAGTCATTAACTCAGCACAGAATTAACTTGAGCTTGCTTCTTCTTGAGGTTTTATTTCTCATTGCAAGAGAGACTAACCAAAGGTAGAATTTTCTTTGGAAATTTCTCACTACCTCAGCCCTGTCAGGGTGCCAGATCCCTTTCCAGTTCCTGACAAGAATCCCTGTGTTCTGTGAGTCAGAAACACTGGCCATCAGACCACTTTCTCTGACTCCCCTTTCCATTTCTCAATCTTAGCATTTCATCTGTCCTTCAAAGCCGTCCTTCCTCACGAAACCTCAGTAGCCCAACTTTATGGGTCTGATCCTTCAAAGCTCTCTTTGAAAATGAAGGCAGTTCATTTGCAAATGGTCAGGTAAATCTAGGTAAGTTACAAGTGTCCTAGCATAAGCAGAGAGAGACACCTCCAACCCACCCACATGACTTCTGCCTGCTATCTCCCCACCTCCACCCACCAGAAAACCTTCTCTAGACCTCCAAAGTCAAGTCAAGTCCCTAGACAAATCTGGGGCCCCAGATCCATTCACCAGAAAGGACTTACTGGGGCTTCTGCAGAGCGGAGATGAGGAGACAAGGAAACCAGCCCTCCAGCCACGGGCTCCAACAGATGCCTCAGGGTGTGGAAGGAGGCCGGACTTGGCAACTTCAGGGCCCAATCAACCTGGCCCTCAATCTCAGATTAATAAACAACTCCTCTTAGTGCTACACTAAACTTTTCTTAGCATTTCCCCAGAGGCTATTGGCACAGTGTTTGGCAGCTGTTTGCTTTAATACCACACAAATCCTCCTTCAATTTGCCATTCATTTTGGCAGTTCTCATTGCTGAGCAACCATAAATAGGTTCACTTATACATCATGTTGAGATCATTATTTTCAATGGAGAAACATAAAGATACCCAGGAATACACCTACACTGTTGTGCACACCATATACACAGACATGTGCACATGCACACACAATCATCCACAGAAGCAAAGCAGACCCCTTGCTGCCTTTAATAAAAGAGCACTCTTGCTTCAGGCTCTACACTTGATATTCTCCCAGGATGGACATCCTCTCCACTGTATCACTGTCTGGCTCTTCTATTCAAATATCCCTGTCTCAGAGAAATCTGTCTCAATTATTTTATCTAAAGTAGTCCCACCTAGTCACTCTCTAAGCTCTTGGCAGCTCTGTTTTTATTTTTTCATATTATTTATATTTTATGATATTATATTCTAGCCATTTCTTTACTGTGGTAAAATATATATAACATTTTATTTAACAATATTTACCATTTTGACCATTATTAGGTGTGCAATTCAGCAGCATTAAGTACATTCTCATTGTTGTGCAACCATGACCAATATCCATCCAGAACTTCATCATCTATAACTAAAACTCTGTACTCATTAAACAATAATTTCCAATCCTTATCCTCTGGTTAATGCTGTTCTACTTTGTGTCTCTATGCATTTGACAACTCTACATACCTATATTAGTGAAATTATATAATATTTGTCTTTTTGTGACTGGCTTATTTAACTTAAAATAATGTCTTCAAGATTCATCCATGTTGCAACATATATCAGAATTTCCTTTTTTAAGGCTGAATAATATTTCATTATATATAAATACCACATTTTGGAAGCTCTTTTATTTTTTATTTTTTATTTTGGGGGGTTTATTTTTGCTTCATACAAGGTCTGCTTTTCATCCATTGGCTCTCCAGGGAAGTTATCTTCCAAACAGTAACTCAGGGATTCAGGCTGCATGTTATAGTCTCTGGAATAAATAATTTCCAGATTGCTGAAGCTAAAAAGGAGAAAGCTGAGGGTAATGCAGCAACTCTTACATATTTTGGCATGGAACTGACATCACTTCTTTTTAATGCCATTGTTCAGAACTAGTCACACATCCAAACTTAACTTCAAACTTAACTTGAAGATATAGAGGAACAAATAGAGATTTGATGAGTACTAATTGTTCCTAAAACAATTTAATAACAGCTTTCTTAAAACCCTGGCTTCTACTGAGAGCCTGAAGTATGTTAAATGGGGGTTGGGGGTAGGAAAATGTGGGGAGCAAAACTTCTCTGACTCTGGTAAATCCAGCTTCTAAGAGCCACGCCAGGCCAGACCCTGAATTAAAGGTAGGACATGGAAAGAGCCAACTCAGAATCTAGAAGTTTGGGTTCTGCACTATATTTCTATCAACCTTAGGCCAAGCCACTCTTCCATGGGCTTGCCTAATTTTCAAAATAAAGGTTTTGAGCCTCTTCTAGTAACTATGACTGTGTGCAACAAATTGCCCCAATACCTAAAACAATTATTATTTGTTATCTCTTATGGTTTCCATGGGTCAGGAATGCAGAAGTAGCTTGGCTGGGTGGTTCTACCTCAGATCCATAGTCATGTATAGGCATGGTTAAGGCTGAGCATCTACCTCCCTGGTGGCTCATCACGTGGCTTGTGGGTTGGAGCTGGTTTCTGGCAAGAGTGTCTCACTGTCTCTCTACATGCACCTCTCCACAGCCACCAAGATGGAATGCACAGCCCTTAATACCATTGGAGTTTAATTTTTAATAGCCAAAAAAAAAAAAAGCTGAGAATAACCCATTTGTCCTTTAACAAGTAAATAGATAAATAAACTGTGGAAAACTCAGGGGAAAAAAGAATGCTGGTAAATAATGGTTAAATCTGAATAAGATTTGTATCTTATTGTTTTGTTCCAATGTCATTTTTCTGGTTTTGATACTTGTACTATAATACATTAGATCCTTTCATTGATGAATGATAGATGAGTTGTATGTGAGACCTTTCTTTATTATTTACTCAACTTATATGTGAGTCAAAAATTATTTCAAAAGAAAAATTTTCCAAAGGGAGTCCCAAGGAAATTGTGGCTATTCCAAACATTATCCATTTCTCAAGATGAATAATCTGTTCAATGGCTTGAAAGTGAGACAAAGTAGGCCATGTTCCCAATGCTAATGCTATGGTGACTGGGCTTTACAGTGTGAGATCCAAGAGGTGAGAAATATGACATGAACAAGTTGACAATAGAATTATAGTTTTTGTAAGACTTTGGACCTCCTCCAAAGATTTATTAGAGAAATTTCAATAGAGGATAGATGATCAGATTTGAATTTTCAAAACTTGTTTTGACTATAGTGTGGAGAAAGATTGGAAGGGAGCAGGTATAGGAAAAATCAGACTTGCAAGGAGGTACTGTCATCTAAGCAGCAGATGATGGTGGTCAGATTTAGGGTAATGGCAGATGGAGAACATCTGCAGGATACATTTGGTGAAACTTGAAAATTTATTTGAAAAGGTTAAAAAGAAGAAAGAATTTTTATAGACACACAAGTTTCTGACTTGAATATCTGGGTGCCATTCAATTGAGAAAGGAAATAAAGGCAAAATAACAATCGCAAGGGGCTAATGGGCATCTTGTGGGTAAATAGCTTGAATCATGTGATGGTGGTCAAGAGAGACAATCTAGAAGAAGTGGAACAATTTTATGAAGCACAGTGGAATTAATTCTGAAGATTTCCAATAAAGCTGTCATACAATGTCATATTAGCTTAGGGTAGTCTGGGAGCCTATCGTGGAAGCTTCATACAGATGTTGCAGAGCTCTATAGTAAGGGTATTTATTATAGAGGCCTCCAAATATCAGAAGAAATGTGTATGAGATTCCCTTCTAGGACTCTTCCAATTGGACTGTCCTTGGCATGTGAAAGGCCTCGTTTACTTACTTCCTGCTGGTCCATGAAAAATGTTCAGGGCTGTAGAGAACCACATGCCTAAAGCTAATGATAGAGACCAAGAGATCCAGGACCTTAAAAGGGCTGCAGGCAACTTTCTCATCTCTCTTCCCTACTGTTTAGCAGCCAAACCTTCTTATGGCTCCTTCTCCAAAGCGACAGGAGGTGAAATGAGGTAGCTGAATCCAAGTCATGCCAGAGGTGTTGCTTTGATCACAGAGCTTGCTTTTATTGAACACTTAGTCCAGAGGTCATGAAGCTGCCCTACAGACACTGACCTTTCCTGGAACTGAGCTGGGAAGGGATGGGCATCTGGGTGGGAAGTCTGTCCAACTGTTGAGCCACTGCTCTGGGTTATGCACAGCTATGAGTCCCTTCTGCTCTCCATGGTCTCCAACAGACTTTTCACAGATGAGACACCCCTCTTTACATGCATCAGCCCCAGATTACTGGCTCTGCACTTTGCCTCAGAGATACGGCCATTGTGTGCATTTGTTCTGGACCTGAGGTCCCTCCCAGAATTACCTCCTCTCTGGCACCTTCACCAGACATCCAACTCACACCAAGAGACTGCAGAGACACTACCTCTCTGATGTGTAGGAGGACTGCCTGTCCACCTAAACCCCTTATCCTCTAGCTGGAGATGGAATCTCAGCTCTATCACTTCCCAGCTGTGTGACCTTGGCCACGTTCCATCTCCTTCAGTTCCTCGATTTCTTCATCTGTGAACCAGGATTCCACTGTCTTGTCCATGCCATCAAATGCCCCTTTCTGGTCCACACTTAGTGCATGGCATGCAGCCTGTCATGCCAAGACCTTCATTGCCTCCAGGATGACTTCACAACAATCTTTTTTGGGAAGCAGTGGTCTTGGGTGGTCCTATTTGGAAGGCTTGGCTTGAGATTTAGAGTCAGAGGCTTGGTTTGGTCTCATGACTGTGAGTTTAGAGAAACCACCTATTCTGACTGAACCTTAGTTTTCATACCTATAAAATAAGATTTTGAACCCCATTCTCTTTCCCACAGGGACATGGCGTAAGTGAAGACAGTGAATGGAAAGTGTCAGTGCTCTCCAGGCAAAGACCACCAGGAATATGCCTAACTTAAAATAAAGGTGAGTTTTTTCTTACTTTTGGCTTTTAAATAAACCGGGATATTTTATACAATGGTGAGCCTTATGACTTTCCAGCAATAGGTTGTCAGGGTGGATTTTTATGGGCTTTGGCCTTCTATTAGGTTATTTGGGAGGAAGGTTTAAGGAGTGGTGTCTATGCTGAATAGGACACTGTCAAAAAGCCAAGGAATTTTATAACTGAGTTATTTTAATAAATTTTATAAAAGAGGAGGGGAAAATGGAACAATACAAAAATGTGTTTATAATGAAGCAGCAGATGTTCATATTAGCCAGGAGAGGGGCATGTTTTTATTTTTTGTGGTTCTCAGAGTGACCTTTTTTGTCTGTGTCTAGATATGATTTTGGAATGATCTATGTGTCTCATAACAGAATGATCTTGTTTTATGTTGGTGTTCTATGAAACTGTTTATAGTCAGCAAAGAACACCATGGGCTGGCTGTGAGAGACAGCTGACAGCTGTCAACTGTTTTCTCTTTGTCAGCAGCATCCTTTGTGACCAATGTCTTCCCTTTTCAAACCTTCTGTCATGTTTTCAAGTATAGTATGGCTTTCTTGCTCATTTTTGGTCATGAACCCTATGAAAATCTGAAAATATTGTAACCTTTATCTTCAACCTACAGCATCTTACATGGTACATACACTTATAGGCTACTGCTGCCGTGGGCTGGGAGGTAAGAGCATGACACATCTGCCCAAGTGATGGAGTCCACTCTCTCTCTGGCATGGCCTTGAACACAGGGTAGCTGCAGTAAAGAAAGGTTGGGCCTCACGACAGCAAGGACCTGCTCTTGTGCCACACAAATCGGAACACGTGTGGACCTCAGTCCTCTCAGATGTTGGCTGCTTCATCCTCCCCTGGCCCCCACTTCCAGAGGTTGTTGTATTGCCGCTCCAAAAGCATCCTCCCTCTGGGGCTGCTTCTCTCTAACAACCAGTTTCCTGATGGGCGACAGCTCATAGTGATAGTCATCTTCATTCCTGCGTCTCTGGGACCAGGAATGCTTCTTGTCAGGGTTTACTCTCTGGCTCTGCTTTGTCTCACTGGGAAGGACACAGAGTAAGGCCTGGCAGAGGACTCTACAGAACCAAACACCACCAAGGAAGAGTGCACAGCTGAGGTAAGGGCAGGGCCAAGGGGGCACATACATCACTACAGGGCCAGAAACAAAACCAACTAACAGAATCTTTGGAAAGGATTGACCAGTAATTTAAAATAAATATAATCAATATAAAGAATTGTGAAAACATTGGCCATATGATGTAGGCAAGAGGTGGTATAGAAGTGATGAAGTAGACATATTAAAATGAATGACATAATCATTGAAATAATGGACTGTGATATTGTGATTTATGAGATTTATTATTTGTTCTTTGTCTTGTTCCTGGTTAGGAGCTTCTAAAACATTAGAAATTTTCTAAGTAAGGCAAGTGAACAATGTCTTTTGTTATGTGAATGAATGAGACCTTTGGAAAGCAGAGGTGACCTAAGAATGGGCTGGTTGCCAGGGGAACCAACAACTGTAATTAGAGAGTTGGAATTTTTACTCCCATCCCACTATCTTGGGGAGGTAAGAAGGGCTGGAGGTTGAGTTCAGTCACCAAGGGCCAATGATTTAATTAATCATGCCTATGTCATGAAGCCTCCACACAAAAATAAATAAATAAATAAAAATACAAGTTTCAGGTTTTGGAGAGTTTGCAGGTTGGCGAATACGTGGATGTTTGGGGAGAATGCATCTTGGAAAAGGGCATAGACGCTCCTTGTTCATTCCCACATACCTTGCCCAATGATCTTTTTCATCTGGCTTTTCTTGAATTATATCCATTTTATAATACACTGGTAAACTCAGGTAAATGTTTCTGAGTTCTGTGAGCCATTCTAGCAAATTAATTGAGGGGGTCATGGGAATTTCCAATTTACAGCTGGTCAGTCAGAAGTACAGGTCCTGGATTTGTGATTGGTGTCCGAAGTGGGGAAGTGGGGCAGTCTTGTAGGAGTGAGGCCTTAACCTGTGGGATCCGATGTTATCTCCATATAGTGTCAGAATTGAGGTGAATTGTAGGACACCCATTATTGTCAGATAATTGCTTGGTGGTATGGGGGGAAAAAACAAACCAACATACATCGAATGAACAAAATAGTAAGAGTGAACCAGGGTGCATATTGCTGAAGAACACATCTAAGAACCAGAAAAGCAGAGTAACAGATGGCCTTCCAGCGTTGAGCACCTCAGGGTTAGAAGAGGGAACTTTATTAACTGCAGAGGAGCAGGTGCTCTAGCACATGAAACTGAATTGGATAAATTGCGCTCCTGCTTCCTATGCCGGAAACCAAGTAGACGGCACAGACCCCAGCAAGCAAAAAGAAATAGGAGGAACAGATGGCAGCTCAGGCAGCCTGACACTGAAATGACATCACTGAGAGGTGCCCACCTTTTGAGGCTCAAAAGTCTGTCCTTTCAGGCTGCTCTGCATGGGCTTCAAGGAATCACGGTGAGCCTTAGGGGTACCCTGTGCCTTGAGGATCATCTCCTAAGCAAGGTCTCAGAGAATTTACAGGTCAGCTCTGCCATCTAGTGACCAAACTTAGAATTACAGCAAGCTAAGGGCTGCACTGAGACCACCACACATTCCCATCCCTGTTCACTTGGTCTACAAGTTACTTTCCTAGAGATGCTCTGTTATCAGGTCCTGAAATAGAACTGGGAAGATGAAGGATAACATAATTGCCCTTGTGAGCTCGCAGCCTAAGGGGAAACGCTGACACAAAGTTATATTAAGATAATTTCCGCTACGAAGAAAGCACAAGGACTGAAAGAGGTGGAAATGAAGGGGACATCACAAGATTTTGCAGTCAGGTAAGGCCTGTCTGGGGAGGAGAGAGAGAGTCCTTAAGTACAGAAGTATGAAGAAGCACAATTTAGGCCAAAGGAAAAGCATTAAAAATGCCAGATGCAGAAATGATTTTGACATTTGAAAGTCAAGATTTGCTTCCTCTTGACCTGGGTGACTATCAAAAGTGAACTCACCTGTCCCAGGACAGCATTGCTCCTTCCTGAGAATAGGGAACGCTTGGAAGTGAACTCACTTGTCCAAGCTCCACTTTCTTCATCTGTAACATGAGAGTCTGAATAGCACCTACATAGAAGGAATTCCTGTTCTATTGGGATGCCGTAATTAGCTTACCACAATCTGCAATGTTGTGTTGAAGGACAGGGATCATCCCGGGCAAGACCTGGGTTGAATTAGGTGCTTAGAGCCCCATGCTTGTCTGTAGAAGGAATCAATGAAGGGGCATTTGAATGAATGAAGGAAGAAGCCATTTGTTATCTTCCCCGAAGAGTCACACCTGTAATTCAGCAGACCTGGAAGATGATCCATTAGGATAGTTTTATTGAAAAGGTTGGGCAAATGTTTAACATCAAGCATCTGTAACACATTTATCCTAGTTGATCATTTTGTACTACAAAGAGATCCTCAAATATTCTTGAAAGATAAAATACTTTTGAATTGAGGTTATTTTCCGTAATCTCACTTCAGAAAAATTAGAAACAAGTACAAAATTTTAAGTTAAAATAATAATTGGTTGGAAAATTCAGAGCATTCTTATTTAATCTTTGGGTCCAAAGAGCCACTAAAAGCAAAACTGAACAAAGGTTTAAAAATACTAATAATGAAAACACTAATTATAATGATCTACAGAACAGAGCTAAAGGTTTTTAAGAAAGAAAATTTGTACCATTTAACACTTTTAAAAAAACTTTAAAAAGTGAGAATAAATTGAAAATCTAATAATGTGTCTTCAAATTTTAGAAATTATAAAGGAAATACAAGTAATAAACTTGTTAAGAAGTCAAATGGATAGAATATGCAAAGGCATTTTGAAGGCTAAATAGAGTTATACATATATGTTATTTGGTTTTAAAATATTAATAATTATTTTAATTTTATTGCAGCTGCATATAAATAGAAGGTTAGATATGAGTTAAGGTAGACGCCTATTTGGTTTCATGAGCTACAAATACAATTCAAGATCTCAAACTTCAGTCCATTTTACTCAATAATTTGTAAACAAGTTCTCCTTTTTATCCCTGACCAAAATGTTCAAGAAATTACGTAGTTCCTTAGCTTTCATTCAAAGAACTGCAAATATTTCAACTGGCATCTGCTTGAACTACAGTGGTGCCAAAAAATATTATCACTTTTATGTATAATCCACCACCTATACCCATTCATTGATGACTTCTATTATATAATGATTTGAGAAAATTCACAATGTATTTTTAATTGTTATGATTTATTCTATGACAAAGATTGGCCTTCCATGGGCCTGAATAATTCCTTTTTTACTTATCATGTGAGTACTCCAGTCAGAAAAACTAAAGTCCCTCAAATTGTATCCATCCGTCTTCTCAAAGCCTGTACCTCGTGGGGATTTAGCTAATCCCTCTACATTTGCAAAAGTTCTCTGCTATTTTTGGTATTTGGTGCCATGTTTTTTTGGCTTGTCTGGGCAATATCCCTCTCCTTGTGAGGGAGTTCCTCTCTTACTTGTGTACATCAAGCACTCAGTTACTGGCTGGATGACACCTTGTGCTCCAGGCTAGGTTAAAAGTCAGGAAAAAAGACTTGCAGTCACTACTTTTCATTTCTATGATCTTTCCAGGGACTTAGTTTGCAGACCTGTGCAATTGGAAAGTTAATTTATCTGCCACTATGTTCCACTCTTCCTCAGCTCCCTGTAAATTGTCTATTCCCTTCAAAATTTCAGACCCCTGCCTCCTTTTTCATTTGTCCATTATGGCATATAAACCTCAATTGCCCAATGAGTTTGGGGTCTCATGTGACATTCCTGGCATGTACCTCTGTAATAAACTTTTCTCCTATTAATTTGTCTCTGTTAATTTGATTGTTAGTCCAAATAGAGGAACTTAGAAAGTGGGAGGAAAAAGTTTATCTTTTTTTTTTTTATCTCAAACACTTCACAGTTCTATTTGCATTGTTTCAGAAAAATACCTTATTAAAATTATAGTGGAATTTTGCCCTTTTCCTCTTTGTTACTAGAATTTCTCATGAGTTGTAGTTTATGTTTGACAACATTATGGGGCACGATGCTGTCAGTGGAGAGTGATGGTGTGGGAAAGGGGTCCCAACCAAAGGTAGAGAATCCCAGGCTTTAGCTGAGACAGAATTTGGGAATCCGGTGTTTGGGAGGAATAATTGTCTATATACCACCCTACTGACATAAGGGTTGAGGAAAAGGAACATGACATTAAAAACAGTTTTATGAGGCACTCACTCAATGGCTGAGGGGACTGGTATGCAGGAGGTGTGTGGAACTGGCAAACACTTCAGAGGGTGCAGACAGGATGATTAACACCCTTCCTATGACAACTATAAAAGGAGGAATGTATGCTTTAAAATGTATTAGCTATTAAACATTATCTGGGGAAATGTCTACACATAAAGTATTTTATGAAGTAAAGCCAAAACAACGTGATGGATTCTGTGTTTCTTTCACACTGTGAATGGTTCACTTTACGTTGAAATTGTCTCTGTTGAAATAAATTTATAATGTAAGTAACTTCCAAAACAGAGGACTTAGAGAAAAAAAAACTATAGTGGATCATCATCCAGTGATAGATGAGGATAATTATTTCAACAAATTCAGTTTCTAAAGAGATCTCTGTGCACAGAATGCAGTAATACTGGGCGAACACAATACAGTTTCACATGAGAGAAAAAAATCCAAACTTTCCTTTTTATTTTTTTTTCTGCCTTTTGCAGTGAAAGTATAAATAGGGGATACATTTACCTTGTTACCTTCAGTCAAGTATTGGCTTTCTTCTAGAAAAATAGATTAAGGATCAAAACAAATACAGAAAATTCTCTTTATGAAAACTTTCATAAGAAAACAAAGTTGGTCAAATTTTCTACTCTCCTGATATAACCAAATGTTTCCTGTGAATTCCATTCCACTTTTGATTAGAAGAATATTAAAGAGATTAGCGTATTTCCTGAAGTCTCATGAAGACATTTAGCAATAACTAATTTGTGCTGACATGGGAAACTCACATTAAAAAATCAATTTTTATGTAAGAATAATTTTATAACTTGCAGAAAGAATATAACTTTCAAATACTTGAAATTATGGTACAAAACAAACCTTATGAAGCCAAACATGCTATTCTCCATAGATAACTACAGCATTTAACTTTATCCATATGATAAAATCACTATTCTTTTTAGTGACAATAAATTTTCTTTTCCAACTAATCTGTTTTCCTTGATTACAGATTCATAAAATGGGGTGATTTCTGAATGCCTGATTGAATCATTCCATGTTTAGCATATCGTTATGCAAGAAAAGTTAGAAATAACAATATTTTTGCTGTGAAGCATATGAAAAATAGCAGTGTAAAATCCTTTATGACTCTAAATATTATTTGTATGTGTTTCCATGTACATGTGTAGTCCCAAATGCATTGTAGTAACTTCTTTTCAAATATTAAGAGCAGGGTAGAGAATGTATCATTGCTCTAGTTCAAAAGAAAATATAAAAGAGCTCTTATAATTCATAACATTTTTAAAAATTTCTATAGAATACATACTAGATACAGTTTTTAGTTTTCAATAACTACAGCTTTATAATATGGATAATATAGATGAAATGACTTGAATAATTAATGACAATTAGTAGCAAAAGTTAGTAAGATTATATGCTTATTTTAGTGCTTACCTTACATTCAAAGCTACTTAGATTGCTAAATTATAAGGAATAGAAAAATTCATGCAAATACTAGCCTAATTTGTATTCTTTATATGTAAGTGAATACTTAGAAAGTGGTAAGAGGTGAAAGATTATGGAACTTTGTTTTATTTTATTCTATGCTAATTAAATCATGATCATTTTTTTCTCTGAAACATCCTTTACAGATGGTCAATGCTACTCATTTGAATAATTTTTTATGTCCCCTCTTTTATGTTCCAAAGTAGACTCAGAATTTCTTTATAAAATCATAACAAAAATAATAAAATGCAATAAGCATGGCTAAGAGAGTCACTTAAAAAGGTGTCTGGAGGCCATTGAGCAAGTAGGGCCTATAATATTTTGTGTCTCATTTCTTGGAATCATGGTTAAGTTGCTGACCTGTTGCTAAATTCAGCTCAAAGCTGAACAGCAAACATCTTGGATCAATGATTGCTACACAGACATTTCTGAATCTTACTTTCTCTTCATCTTGATGACCAGAAAATCTGCAGTCTCACCTTGAATGGAAGAAACCCATTTCGACGACCAGCATCTTCCACTGGCCTTACCAATCCCAACTCACGTAGAGATCACCCTTCATTTACATGAGGAATCTAAATGAGAATGGCTTCTCTTGGTTTTGCCTTTATGAAACCTGTCTTTCTTTGTTCTTTTTGAAGTATAATTCAGATTGTTGCCTGATCTGTGCCTTCAAAATTGCAATCCCTTCTCTGGTCAAATAAACGCTTTTTTATTTTAATTTTGTATTACAACTACACTTTTTTGGTTAAAGTTTTCAACTCTGATATGTAAAAAGCTTGGAAGTCATTACCCCCACCTTTATAATAAGAAAAAAAAGCTTGAATACACTGAAAATCAACTTCCTGAACCCATCAGAGAATTGTAATCACAGGGAAACTATAATTTGAAATCTAGAGTGACAGAAGAAGCACAGAGAGACACAGCTGAAACTACCATATCTGGAACAGAGATCATGAAACTAGAAACTGGTAGGAAGACTTACACATGGTAATTTTGATGGAGGCTGAGTTATAGATTAAAAATAAAATCATGAGACTCACAGTTTTAGGAGAGTCTCTGCATATTTGAGGGTTTTACATCCAGGAATTCTACCAAATTCTTATGGTAAGTAGCAAAGAAAAATCACCTTGTGTCTTTGTCAGGGGTTGGAGAAAGTAACCATTTTGAAATATGCCCCATTTGTTCTCCATAACCAAGACCTACTCTCCAAGGAAAAAGATTTAAGCAGAGCTAAGAGCCCTGATGTTGGCCTGCAGTCTCCAATCCTCCTGCACAGTATCCTTGTTTATATAAAAAGTTTTGGGTAAATGTTAAATATATTCTTTGAAGATTGGTAAGTACTTTCAATGATCTGATCTTTTGAAAGGGTATAAAAACATATTTTCTTGGCCGGCCAATTGGAGGTTCATAGCCTCTTGAGATATGCCAACTGGTGAAATCTTTGTACTGGCAAAACATTATAAACATTTGAGGAGACAGTAATGCAAATTTTGGATCTTTGTTAGAATCACAATCAGAAACTCCAGGGCAGAGCCTGGGAACTTGCATTTGTAGAACTCTGACCAGGTGATTCAGGATTAGCCAGGTTTAGGAACCTCTGATCTAAACCCTCGTTGGTTGTCCTAAAGCTCCATCAAGGAACCTACACAGCAGGGACACATCTTGTCTGCTAGGTAGAAATAGTCCAGCCCATATGAGTTAGAGTACAATGTAAATACATTGAAAGCAAAAAAAAAAAAAAAAAGGTTAGGTTAATCACTTAATACAGATTAATCACTTTTAAATGTTTATATTGAAGTTCTTGTAAGCTGTCTTTACAAATGTTGCCAGAACCTTGAGATTTATTATTATAAGTTGTATCTAAACAAATAGAAAGGAACTGTAGTTATTATACAATGGTAATATATGGAAACCAGAAAAAGGATTGTGGGTGAGAGACAGTGGTCTATACACATTTTTACAGCCAGCGTGACCAACCTAGACTTGCTTATGTCAGCAGTAGCCCAGGGATGGTTTGGGACCTTTTATTCTCCACCATGGAAGTGACCCAAGCTTTCAGAAATCAGCTGTCATGAACATTTATGCTACCACTTGGATGGGGTCAGACATTGCTAAAATGACTTTCTTTTTCAGAGATATATTTCATTTTACTTCAAATTTAACAAGTATCATGAAAAGATGTCTGTATTTATTTTTACTTCCTGTTGTGCTGAGATAAGCAAACAGTCAGGGGAGAAGCTGAGCATTACAGTATAAACAATGGGGTAGTGTGATTGACAGCCTGGATTCTACACTGGACCTCACACAGACTGGTTCAAGTCCTAGTATTGACATTTACTGCTATAGAACCCTGGACAAGTTCTTTATCCTCTTTGTGCCTTTATTATCTCACCTGTGAAATATGAATTATGATATCTCATGTTGTTATGAGGATTAAATGAGTTAAAAATGTAAAATGTTTTGAGAGAAATAATTATCATTTAGTAATTACTTAATAGTTGCTGTTTTATCAAAGTGTTCACTATCATACTAATACTGATGCAGGCTCTTCCACACTCAACCATAACCTCTCTCAATTCTTCCCATTTTCCAAACAACCTGGCCCAGAGAACAAACTAAATGACCTAGAACCAAAGTGTTTTATGCCATAAAAGACATATTTGAAACAAATTTGAAAGAAACTATAAAGACAAAGGCCCAAAAAGTAACAAAACTGGCAAAGGGAAAATATTCAGTCCTTAAGGACACACTGATTACAACATTTGTAAATATTTATAGTTTACTAAGTAATTTAATGTAAAAAGATTAAAAGACAATGAATATCAAGTGGGTTTTTTTTTGGTTTCAATTTATTATTTACATTGTATATTTTATGCATGTGTGTTGGACTATTTCTTCCAGTCTCTCTCTTAGTAAATAAAAATGCAAGAAAATTCTCCTGCGATTGAGTTAGATGTGGGTGTCTATGATTCCAAGACAGAAAATTGTGTCGGTCATTATTTACAAGTGGAAAAGCAGAGATTATCTTTGATTAAGGACTAAAATATTACTCTCTAAGAAAAATACTTTTGCATCAGAACTGCTGAACTAGTCTGTGGGGTTTCAGCAATAAATTTGGGTTGTAAAAACATGAGTTATACATGTTTGCATTTCAGATTTTGGGTATAAATTTGAAGTCATAGGAAGAGCCAAAGTGAAGTAACAATGGCTGTTCTAATTATGTAAACCAGTCAGGGGCCTGGGAGAAAACAGATGGCTCACTTACAAGGTTTAAGTCAAGAGTGTTTTATCGAAGAAGAGGTGAAGCCAGGCATTGAGAGATGTCCTAGGCTGTTTTGAGGCACTCAACCTTCAGGACCAGGGGGATGGGGCAAGGTGAGAGAACTTAGATCCTTGCGTGGAAGCAGGGCCACCTGGTGTGGACTGTCCTCCCCGCCCCCCACCGGCCCTCTCTCCTCCCCACTAAACTTCAGGTGAGCAGGAAGGAGTGAGTTCAGGTGTATGTGTTGGGATTGGGAATGGGGAGTGAAATGGTGATGATCCCACTTTGAATTTTTCCTTCTGCTTCATGATCCATGCCAATGCTCCCTATAAGGTGAGCACAACAAGAAGCCAGAGAGCTAGAAAGGAGCCCACACAAGACACAGAGTCTGGCAGAGCGAAAGAAACAAACCTTTTATGGTGTTGAATCTGGGTTCAAAGTAATCTACACAATGCTATGGTGTGGACATTCCTACCCTGTGTATTTACCCTATTTTAGATTCTTAATGAAATCAATTAGAATTTAACCTTTGATTAGAGATTTGCTGGGAAGAAATTGTCCAATGGGTAAAAAGTATTGTATAACTGAATTAAATCCACAGAAAATGGTAGGTTAAACATGTATCATATTCTTAACAGTCCAAAAAATAAATCTGCACCTAAATTCAAACTACTATATTACCTTGTTTACAATTTAGGGTTCATAGTTTCAACTAATTTCAGGGGGACATCAGTGGCAAAGAGAGAAACCCTTTGAAAGTCAGTATTCCTTTGGAGGATCTGAGGCTGCCTCAACAAGAGAGTTTCATAATAACTCTTACTGATTAAATGGTTTCATTTGGGCCTTTTTAGGCATAGGACAATATCACAGGATTTTCCTGTTAAAGACAAGAAACTGTACTATATAAAAGGAAAAAGGCATGAATTTTGAAACCAGGAACTATGGGTTTGATACAAACTCCAGCACACATTAAATATGTGATCTTTGGCAAATTGTTTACAGTCTTATGCATTGATATGTTGATATATTGACAAAAATTTAAAAATAACTTTACTTCTAGGTTTGTGGTTATGATTAATTGAAATAAAGCATATGAAATGTCTACTACAGTGCCTAGATCATAATGTACCTTTAAAAATACAGGTTACATTTTTTTTTTCTGCAAATATTTTCTGGTCACCTTCACTAGGCTTTCAGTCAGGTAAAATATACGTTAAATTGGAACATGAACTCACATAAACAATGCCTAGCTTTGAGTAGATGCTTAACAAATATTATGCTATATGAAATATAAATAGAATCTTTGCTCTAATGGAGCCTATAGATTAATGGAAACAAGTACATAAATGAAAATATGCTCTACAAATGAGTAAGAAGAGAGTTAGAGCTATAAGATATTAGCATATATACAATGTTAGCATATATACAATAAAGAGCCAACATGATAAAAGCCTCAAAAAAGAGGTGGGCTAAGGATGAGATGCTATGGGGAGCATCTGAACACACATACAAGGTGGGGAAGATTATTCTATACTTAGGAAATTTCTCAAGCAAAGGAGCAGAGAAGAGTAAGGAAGAATATATTCTGATGAGTTGAAAAAAGAGACTAATTAGAGAGGAGTAGCTGTCTGCTAGGAATAAGTTGCTTTGGGGATAGCCACAAATGCTTAGTTAAGCAGTTTAGATTTTATTCTAAACCGCAGGAAAATTTCAAAGGTCTTGGAACATTTAAGTGACAGATGGAATAAGTGTTTTTAAAAAGTAAGCATTGGACAGAATTTGTTGGGCTGAATTTCTAATGTGTATGTGTTAGGATGATCTTGATAAAAATCCTGGCATTAGCTAAAAATATTTTGAAAATTTTCTTGTTAAGATATATTTAAATCAAGAATGCATTGTTTCTTGTCATTATAAACAACAGAAAGAGTCTAATGTGTGAGACATTGATTAACTTTGGGGTTCTTCAAGATTATCTCTAGCAGCTAGAGCTAGGGAGCTCGTGGTGCAAAAAAATGAATAGAGTTTGAAGGACAGGAAGGAGCTAGGACTTCAGATACCCTTATTCCTCAAGACCACTAGGATTTCCTAGATGTTGGAACACTATAAGGTTTAGAAAAGAGTCTTGGAATCAAACAGATTGATTTCATATCATTTTCTGGCTGTGCAATTTCGATGTAACTACTTCTCTGAATATCAGTTTCTTCATTGGTAAATAGAAGTCATTAAGCCTATTTTTTTCATGTTATTGTATCAGATGAGATACATAGATATGCAAAATGCTTGGCATATAATAGAGGTTCAACGATTTAGTTTCCTTTATTTGCAAATGATGGTGGCAAGGGGAAGGATCGTGTAGACTATGACCATAATGATGATTTGGGCAAATTCTCATGATAACAGTTGGCCATTACCTATAATTATTTTTTTAAAATCTCTGACAAAAAAAGAGTGCAATTGTATGAGTCAAGAGAAAGCCCTGGTCACTTTAAACTTTTTCTTTGAATTCATTTTCCAGTAAACTATTTCTATTTCCCCAAACTCTTCATGTCTCCTACTCTTGGCATTATTACAGCCCATCATAATATGTTCATATTTTTAAATTCAAGATGTATGATGTGTAGTTGCTTTTTCTCAGTACTTCCTTGATCTTTAGAGTAAGTTCAGGCTTATCATTTTTCACCTGAGCAACCCAAGGTGAGAGATTAAATGTCTTTGTCATTATCACATGGAGAGATAGGGATGCTCAACCCACTGAGCTGTAAGCCCAAGGTATTTTGTAGGAGTAGAACATTTTTATATGAATTATATATTGTAAAAAATGAATTTCGGCACCAAAATACAGAAGTCTTTACTATTAGCCTCTTATTGAAAGTTGAATAATATTATTGTAATGGCCAGATTCTACCATCCTCCAAATCAGAGCAAAATTTCTCCAGTTTATAAACTTCATGTGGAAATCACATACTGCTGCTTACAACATTTGGTTTCTGGTAGCCTATTTTTATGTAGCCAAATTTAATCAGAATGTGGGTTACACAAATGATCGTGACATTAATGATTTACTTTATTAGAAACCAAGTTGGTTTTTAAATGAGTCATAATAAACATATTTGTACAGTTATTTCCAGAAATTTTACTGTTTTCTATTACTCTTAAGCAATCCTAAATTAACCTTGGCCATGGAAGAGTTGTTTCTCTCCAAATGTTGAGAGTAGTTTGCAGTCTTTGAACACTAGATGGCGGAAGTACTCTTGTTAAGATTTGCTGAGCTGTCTCAGAGATCACCTTCATTCTGACAGCAATGATAAGCTTTCTTAATTAAACAGTCACCCATACACATGAAGCCCACACAGGATATTCTGATTAAAAGAGACATGTATTTTGCAATCCACATGGAATTTGTTTTTCATAAAATCGATGGCTTGGCTAGAAATGCTTTTTATGAGTCCTGCCTATTGATTTCAGTAATAGAGTATAGTCATCTAGGGCTTTTGCTGCTCATTCATCAAAGGCAAGTATTCAGAGAAAAATAAAACCTGGATTTAAACCCTGTTTTCTATTGAGAACCTCTGCTTGTAAGTCTTGATGTCTCAAAAAGGATTGACAGGAAAAAAAGCAATTGACTGCATTCTTCTCTGTCAGGTCCAGGAGAAAGAACTTTAATTACAGAATGGACCTTAGTAATGATCTAATAACCAGAATCTAGTTCCAAATGGCACTCTGTGTTTCAGTATCTGTATTGCTTTAAACAAATGCAAGTTTCTGGACACTACACCAGCCAGGGGTCAGAATCCAGAAAATGTGTATATTTGAAAAGCTGTACAGTGATTCTATAATGCAGACTTCCACCTTTGAGTTATATTTGTAACTCTGGAATAAAAATCAGCCCTATGTATGTTAACTACATACCACGCCAGACTTCAGGAGTGCTCAGAGGACCTCATCTCCAAATCCGTTTTCTCTCTAGGCCTAACAGGAAATGGGAAGGTCTCCCCAATGTTTATTTTTTGTGTGTCAAAGACTTGTGGGTGAAAGATACCATTTGAAAATAGTCATATGGGATGTAAGTCATTAATGGACTCTAAGAACTTTATAGATTTAAGTAGTTTAGTAGGTTTTCCAAAGCAGTCAGTAAAGTGCTGACCTAAAGCACTGCTGGTTTTATCAGGGTTGAGAAAAGTTTTAGATATCAAATCCTCTTTGAGAAATACTGGCCTGAATAAAGTATGGTTCTGAAGTCACTAGTCATCCTAAAGGCAGCATTGGAAGTCAGTGGTAGTTATCAGAATTTGAAGAGTCCCTAAACCTATCTTGGTCTTTTCAGAACTTTGCCTTGGGCTAGCTAAGCTCTCTGCTTAGTATGCAGGAGTCAATTATAAGGATATATTTCTCCTCAGGTCAGGAACAGAGAAGCTGAATGAAATGCTCTCAATGGTGTGTTTAATCCCTGGGCAGTCATAGAGGAAAAAGTCATGTCTTCTCATCCTGAACACTCACTTTTCTTTGAGAATAAATCTTGGGGTTTTATGTAGTTGCTGCTGAGACTGTGTCCCTAAAGCACTGCAAATGGAAGGTTAAAAAGTGAAAAGTATTATGAATCAGCAAAATGTGTGTGAACACAATCCATTTGATTTTACATTCCTCTTTGAGTTGTTACATTTTAGTGTTATGTAGGTATGCTTTAAATTACCACTTTATTTAAGTAAATGATGTGCAACAACTAGTCTAGTAAGAAAAAATCAGTTAAACTTATAATTTGATAACAAAATGTACCAAAAACTCCTTTGATTCACTTAGATTTTACTTCTTGAGTACGTGTGATAGCAAGGTAGCCCTAGCTAGCTTCAGTTATTGAAAAATATCCAGAGAAACAACATTTTCCATTTGGGGGGAAACATTTTATTTATTAACTCTGGATTAGCCAACCACTCCTTGGCCTTCTATTAAATTTTACCAGCATCTCTCTCTCTCTCTCAACGTTTTAGTAATACATCCATTATAATCTCAAGGAAAGTAAACACTGAATTCAAGAAATACAAGAAACTTTTATGCCAGTGACACTTCATATTCTGTTTAATCAATGCCATAAATACATGCCTCAAAAATCGGTCTTATATAGCCTTTCAATATTTATGGTGACCTTGATTCAGTTCAAGTGGGATGATTAGAATTCAACAACAATAAGAAGCATAAGATCAACAGGAATACCTCACCAAAAAATATATCTATGAGTCTTCAAGTTTTGCAGATGACTACTATGCAAGGTATGGGCCTGGAGTGACCAAATCTCCTTGTTCACTGATCCTCTGATTCTGAACTTCTGCTGAACCATAAAGAAACATACATTTTCCAAACTACATTTTCCTATTGCAAGTATTATGGAGATAGCAATTATTTCTCAGGAGAAACTATCATAAATATTTCATTGGAAGTTAGTCAAACATTTATAGCTTTAGCTCGGAGATGGAGTTGCTGGCAACATGTAAATATATTTGCCATAAGTGTTGAGTAATGCTCTCCCTGACAATCATGGGAAACATTGTTCTGCATTTTTTGCTTCTTATTCTCATTGAATGAGAACATTATAAAAAGGCTCATTAAATAGTATGGACGTGACAATGAGTTGCTTTTGAAAACTGGCTTGTAAGTTTGATAGTATAGTTACTGAAAGTTTACAATCATTAGACCCTTATCTATTTATTATTTAGTTAACAATTTGTTTGTACTAAATGCAAAGATTTGCTTTATTCAGAAAGAAAAATTTTGATTCATTTTTTATTAACTAATCAGTTATAAATAAATGAGGCAATATGAGCATTTCTTATAGGCTAGTCATCAATCGTATAAGAAAGCTTTTCACTTATGGCCTTCACAATAAAAATTCATTTCTAAATGAAACATATTTACCTAGACTGGCAGCCTAAAATACCACAAGATGAATTTATATAATTCTATGATTTTGCCTGTTAAGTGTGAATGCCATTATCTAGTGTGTCAATAAATTGATTTGTCAGATTTGTAATTAAAATGTCAATGGAGTGCATGAACTCTATGCAAATGTGCAGCTAAATCATGCATCATCAGGTAATAAAATCACTACTTTGCCTGATTCACACCATACTAGTCAGGTCATCAGACAGAGAAATAGTTCTCTAGTCTCCCTTTGCTATTTTTTTCTCTAATGATGTTATGTTAGTTGTTCTTTATAATCGTGCTCACAGTTGTTTTTGTTATATTATAGTAAAACTAAAAAACAAAAACAAAAAAACATTGTTTATAAAAGTTGCTCATCAAAAGTGGACAGATAAAAGCCAGAGTGACAGGGTTATGTTTTCAGAAACAGTCATGGGATTCTCTTGTGAAATCTGTTTTTATAGATTCCTTCCATTTACTCATCCGTGAGCAGAAATATCCACATTCAAAAGCAACTTCTGGCCACTATGCTCTACATCTCAAGGCTTCTTCCTCATTCCATGTGTAGCTTTTGTGTCACTGGTCCCTCATGGACTGTCAGGGACACTGTACTTCTTAACTGTAGGAAGTACTCATGACAACTATCAAACCTCTTCCAGAATGCTTAGTTTTTCTTTTATTTAATTATCTATCTTGACAAAGACAATCTGTGATTTTTTATCATGTAGCAGAACAATTAGCACCATGAGTTTGTTTCACAAGTTACAAAAAAAGCTAACAGAAAAAAAAAATAGCAATTTTTTGAAACCTCTGCAATGTTTCATGATTCTTTACCTTTCTTTCCTATTGTTCCAAGGGACCATATTATAATCATATAGATCCTGGAACCAATTAGTTTTTGTCTTCTAATTCAAATGTTGCAAGGAACCGAGTTGAGGGAAAGGTGATAGGTACCATTGTAATCAAAGAGAAATGCTGTTTCTGTCATTTGTGAAAACTATACTGGTACAAAATCTATTTGAAAAAAAAATTGGGGTTAAGATACTCCAATTTTCCAAAGGGAACGTATATTGCCAGAGTAAAATAATGGACAAAAGAGCATTTTTCATTACGCTGTAGTCTTGGCCCCAAAACACAAACTAGAACTTTATTACATGCAGAGAATTGATCTACCTACACCAAGAGCTGGCTTTGAGGTTTCTCACCAAAGCGGTATATTTAATCTCTTCTACTTCCTTCCCCTCGAACCCACCCTTGTGCCTCATAGCTTCCCGCTTTAATGGCAAGGGTTAGAGGCAACTAGAAACAGCAGTTGTAGTAGTTCTCAAGTGAGTGAAATAAAGTTAGTCTAGAAAGGGAGAAGGTAGTCAAGTAAAACAGAGATGGCCAGGCTTTTATTTCATCTCTGCCTTACTTCTCAGTTTCATAAAACAAAAGTAGCAGTAGACAGACTGATATCTGTGTATGTAATCTTTAACTCCTTTGAAAGATGTACATTCAAGGACAATAGTCTGATCCATAGATATACTCCTCCCCGTGAGGATGAATTGAGTGCAGGCTCTGCAAATCAATGCAAAACAATAATGGATATGTACATAAGCTCATTACCAATTTTAGTAATATAAAGTATGTATAGCACTCAATTTAGAAATAATAATAAAATGCCCAGAAATTTTTTATTGTAAATTCCACATCACCAACTGATTCTTCTAGAAAGCTTGCATCAATTTTTGCCAAACTTATGTAACTATAATAAAACCATGAATGCAGCTAATAGAAATGTAGCTCTGACATGAATATTGATTTGTATTTTCATTTACATTAAGGAGTAAGATGGAAATAAAACAAGGATGATGAATCAGTGAAGTGACTTTGCTAAATATAATCAAAATATAATTTTTGAATACTGTAAAACTACAGCTTCCATTTTTTTGTGCTATTCACAATGTAACAGCTATAGATACAACACATTTTAAACTTTAAACTGCATTGTTAACATCTTTTTCATCACTTTCTTAGTTGTAGATAATCAATAAAGTGATAAATCAAGCTTTGAGTTTTTTCATTTGGTAATTTCCATGCTGTAAATGCTATCATTAAGGCTGATATCAGGCTATCAACATGACATTACTGAACATGCATTTAAGAAGAGATGCACAGTGTCACACTATTTTATAGCATTTCTACCATAGAGATACAATGAAAGCAATTAATCACAAGAGCATAGATAATAGTAAGATATAGTAATCTAATAATGAAGTGATGACTGTTAGTATTTATTACCTTAGTTTTTAATAAAATTTATTTGATATGTTTATATAATTAAAATTTTATTAATGTTTATGTTTAACAATTGGCTCTTAAAATTAAAAAAAAATGATTAGTTCTTGTGAGTCAGAACGAGGTGTTTCCTGCCCACCACTAGGTAAGAGAAACTCGTGAGAGTACCACAGAAACCTTGACTCCATTTCATGGACCATTGGTTCAATTCTTGTCTGTGTACCTGTTAGAGGTAAGATGCGCTGGTCAGTTCCCAAAAGATTTAATGGAGAACCTTTGATCCCGCTGTGGAAGCCTTTTAAAGACTAACCCCACAGTCACACTAAGAAACCACTCAATTTCTAATTTTACTTTTCCTTAAAATTTTTCAGCTATATTTTATGTGAGGCAAAATAGTGTTCTTGTAAGAACATCGACCTTAGATTCTCCAGTTAATATGTTGACCTTTGGGAAGTTATTTGATTTATCTGAACCATAGTTTTCTTATTTGCATAATTTTAGTGTCTGCAATAGGATTCTAGTGAGCAATAAGTGAGAGACCAGGTGATAGTGCTCAGCTCAGAGCATAGTACACACTAAGTACTTGGTTAATTGTAAACATTTCTCCTCCTCTTGTCCTACTTTCTCAAACTCAGATCACCAAATAGTGCCATAATACATGCAATAACAAATAACAAGGACAACACATTAATAACAATAGCAGTGGTTAGCTAATATTTAATAAATATATATCTTGGGCTAGGCACTGTTCACATATCATTTTATCTAATCCTTACAGTTACATTATGAGGTAAGTACTATCAATATATCAACTTTACAGGTAGGGAAACAGGGCAGAGGTATTAAATAACTAAAATTCACATGGCTCAAAAATAAAATGGAAAAATAACTCTTTTCTGATTTTGTAGCCCACAGTCTTAAAAATTGTTTTATTAAGATATGACATAAAATACTCTAAAATGAGCAATTTCTGAAATATTAAAGATAAATTCCATTTTTATGTCAAGTTTCTGTTTCAAAACTAAAATTAAAGTTATAATAAATAAATCACCTATGCCTTTGTTGATGGAAAAGTTGAAGTCCTAGAATATATGCAAAGGACATTTCTGTCTAGTGGACTCTGTGCCAGGCATGAGAGACTTGTCAGGATTGTGGCTTCCTCTTTCAGCAGCCTCAGCCAAGTCTGTCGTCCCCTGGAGTTGATGTTGCTCCTCAGCATTATTAAATAAAGTATCTGTGAAATTTGAAAAAACACAACTCAAACTCACTTATACATTTTATTTTTCCAAAATATTAGAGGATATACACAAATAAGAATTTTATCACCAGATATTTTTGCTACAGTAACTCTTGACCTAAGAAACAGTTTCCTGACATAGTAGTATATTCCAAACTACATAATCCCAGAACATGGCAAATAATTTTATTTTAAATCTGCATTGTTGCTATAGACGATGCCAGAATTTTATTTTGGAGAAAAATCAGGTATAGAGGTATCAGAAGAGTGTGTGTATACAGTTTCATCTTTACCAATATAATAATTTTCCTGAGTTTAGTACCTATGGATGGAAAGAAATTGGAAGAAATCTTCTATTAAGAAGTTAATAAGAGCACAATAGTTTCTTTTTTTTAATATTTAAAATCTGCTATAATAGAATTGCTAATCTTTAAAACTTCCCTGATATGCCTTTTTTTTTCTTTCTGTGTTCATTTTGTATATGTAGAACTTCTATTCTTTCCACTTCCTCTCTACTCCCTGACTTTCTGGCATTCTAGTGTTGTATTAATTAATTAATAAAGAGAATTTTCATTAGGAATGAAGCTTTAATTCTACATTTCTCGCAGATTCCTCTATAGATAGAGTTCATAGGCTTTTTTGGTGCTGACTCCTGCTGTGGAATTTCCTAGACTTTCAATTCTTTCCCCTAGAGTAGAATCCCCCAGCACTACATGTATAACTAATCCAGCTTTTTAAAAAGATTATCTCCACTGTCCTTGGTTCCTTCTTGGATTTTATGTGATCTGAAATAACAGTCTGCTATAACAATAATACCATAGACTGGGTGGTTTAGGCAACAAAAATTTATTTAGCACCATTCTAAAGGCTAGAAAGTCCAAGATAAAGGTGCCCGCTGACTCAGTTTCCAGTGAGATCTCTCTTCTTGGTTTGTCTTCTTGCTGTAGTCTCATGTGGTAAGAAGAGAGGGGGGAGATCATTCTGTTTCTTCTTATAAGATCACTAATCCCATTTATGAGGGCTCCAAAAGCCCCACCTCCAAACACCATTACATTGGTGATTAGGGTTTTCACATGTGAATTTTGAGGGGACACAAACATAGCAGTGCCCATTTGCACTTGAATTTTAATCTCTGTTAAAGCTCTACTCCTAGAACTGTAGGTCAGTGATCTGGCTAATCCATAGCAGGACTCTCCATTATTTGAGATAAAAGAAAAGTCAGGGAATGGGGAATAGTGATGAGCAATGAGCATCCTTTGATTTCTGCACTAGACAGCACAGTTGCTGAAACCAGAAACCAATCGGGCACCTGAACTGACATGTGATAAACTGTCTCCCTAACATTTCACTTCCTGAGCATTTCCTTTCTCATCTCCATCTCTAGAGAAAAATATACTCTCTCTAAAAGTAAAGAGAAGTAGCCTTTATCATGAGGCAAAGTCCTCAGATTATCATGCAATCTTGGGAAGAAAAGTAGTGTAGTGATTAACAGCATAGACTTTGTTCAAAATGTGGCTCTGTCATTTAATATCCATGTGAACTTCGTCAACCCTCTATTTCTTTGTTGAAAGATTAGGTATGATGCTAAAGTAGCCCAAAGTGAGAATGAAATGAACTAAATATATCTCCTCTCTCTTCTCCTCTTCCTCTTTCTTCATGGTCTTTATATTCATTATTATACTTTTACTATTCATTTCATTATCATCTTCTTTATCATCATCATCAATTCTAGATGATGTAAATTTGTGTGAATCAAGAAAGTTTAAAGGAATGTAGGAGAAAAGACAGAAGGCCCAGAAAGTGTAGGAAACATTTTTAATGATAGTAATAATAAATAACCACCATTTTGGGGGGTGCATACTAGGCAATAAATACTAGGGAGTACCTTATATGTATAAATAGTATTTAATTCTCACAACTCTTTGGGATAGGTATCATTATCTTTAATTTGCAGAGCAAGAAACAAGCTCAGATTCGGAGTAGGATTGTCAAGCTTCAGGGTTTACAAACCTTGTGGTAGGAGTGGCAGGCAGTCTAAGTTAGTGGGGGATGTAAGTGGGTGGAAGACTATAAGATGGGGACTGTTGGAGACTTCTCCAGAAGGCTCTACTAAGGAAAAATATTGTTTGGAAAACTGGTGTTAGGTGCTGGCTCTTGTATTTTTATGGGAATTAATTCAAGAGTCAAGAGAAGAGAAGAGAGAAGCAATGGGGCAGGTAAAGAATGAAGGCAAACTTTACAGCTATTTCAAGTAATACAGAGAGCTGTGCCTTGCTGTGAATGTGACCATTTCCTTTGTTTTCCTGAACAAGTTTAAATGTGTGTGTTTCTATAGAAACAGACTCTGTTTATGACACATGCAGATTTTCAGAATATTCCAAATTCCTGATTACCTAATACTACTCTCTACTTATTTTCTGTCTCTGCTCTTGCATGTGTAAAAATTGTCACCAATAAAATGTGACCTTGTTAGACCCTGAGCTGATCCTTGCAGATAACCATTAAGTGAGGACACCATAATTAATGACACTATATAGTGATCCACATGTCTCTCATAGAGCATTGGTCTTGCTTCTTCTCTCATTTCTAATTATTGTTTTTCTCATGTGGCTCGCCTTAAATTGATTATGAGCTGCCAGAGCGTAGAAATCTCTAATTCATTCATTTATTATATTGTGTATGTGTTTGCTAATTAATAAAAAAAATCAGAAAAATCAGTGGCAGAATTTATATTGCTAAACCATCCATTCCCTTTCATCCTTATTTATTTAAAATAATTACATTTCAGGCCTTCTTTGTTTATTGTACAACAGAGCAACTTGTTTCTTCTTTGAAAAAATATTTTCTAACATATTGTACTTTAAATATAGAGTTAAGAAGACAAATCTGTTTGATTTCCCCTTATAACATTCAGGGTTATGTGATCCCTGGGTGTACAATCTATGCTGGTGTTTTACAAGCTGTTATCAGCCAAGAGTTAGACTCTAAAGCAGTGGAATTTAAAATCTCTTAGAATTATAACAGAATTGCAGTGACTGTAATGTTCATATACCATAAAAGTAAGGCCGTTATCTTCTCCAGGTAGGTTTCCTGATACCGTTCTGTTATTAATATGGGATGTATTTTTACCTCTTCTCACCTAATCCTACAAATTTCTTTCCATCAGAAGCAAGTCTCATATTAATGGCTATCATGCAGTATGGTATTTTTTTGCCTTCCTATCACTTATTGTGACTCTGGTATTTTCTAACATAGAAGCAGTGGTGTGTATTTAACCTATATCTCAGCAGATATTTCAACTTAGTATTCTATCATTTCTACTGTCTTATCCTCTTGAATTAAGTAATTTTGCACTTAGATTTCTTTTTAAAAGTATTCTGATTGTAGGGGAAAATGTGTGTTTCTGTGAATACTATGGATTTTTATAGCATAACCTTCCTGGTTATCTGATTCTGATTATATGGAAGCTCTATGCCTTTTATTTCACTTGAGCTATTTTACAACTCTTTAAATTTTACAACTCTTTAAATAATTTGTCTATTAAAAAGCAAATAATTTGGTCCAAAGAAGGGAAAAATATAGCCCCTCTGTGGAAAAGCCAGCTTTAAATCCATCTGTAAATTCATGTCAATATTCCTGGTTTATGAATGTGCCTGTCTTTAAATTTTCCTTTGAACTGTTTGTAAAACACTCCTGGTTCTCTCATTCAATATTGAGTTAAATAAAATCATCACCATGTGTTTATTTTATAACTGTATGTGAGTCCTTATATTACCTTTTAAAAAAACCCTCCTTTAACAATCCCTCTGTCTCACCAATGAAGCTAGAGGAGCAATCTTCTTCCTTTCACTCTATTCCATTTTATTCACCAACATTTAGAATCAAGTAATAATGCTCCATTGCTTTTGTCCTGGGGGCTTTCATGCCACAATATATTTTGAGTGAATAGAACTAGTGGCTTTCTAGCTAGACATCTAAAAATTATTTGTAACACATTTAATAAATAATAATAGCAAAGAATACAGCCAAATAGAAATGTGGCTGTCAGTAGACTTTATAGCTTAGAGGATAAAGCAAACATTTTAGGTATTAAACAAATGCATAGTGATGAAGATGTCATTAGTTAGGAACTTAATCTCCATATTCAGCTTTATAATTTTATGAACCTCAAGGTAAAATCAACTGTTTTGCTTACTGTAGGGCTCTTTGCTGTAAAGTATTAAATGCAAAAGGTTAATTATTAATAGGATTCTCCTTTTGTGGGGATCACTATCTATTTATTTCAGAGGGTTAATGCAAGTATAAATCCTTCTTGTAAATGCCATACCTTTAATGTAGGCTAATGCTACATTTACAGAGGGGGAAAGATCAACATCTGTTAAATGGTCAAATATGGTTATTTGATGGAAAAATATAGGTAAATTTTTTTATTATTAAATTTATTAGGATGACATTGGTTAGTAAACCTAGTAAACATAGGTTTTGAGTATACATTTCGATAATACATCATCTGTATGTTGCATTGTGTATTCATCACCCAAAGTCAAATCTTCCTCTATCACCACATATTTGACCTCTTTTACATTTTTCTACCTCCTCCCTGCTTCCCCTCTGGTAACCTCTAAACTGTTGTCTGTGTCTATAGGTTTTTGTTTGTTTGTCTTATTCATTTGTTGTTTTGTTTTATATCCCACATGGAAATGAAATCATATGGTTCTCACCTTTTTCTGTCTGGCTTATTTCGCTTAGTATGATAATATCGAGATCCGTCCATGTTGTAGCAAATGGAAGTATTTCATCTTTTCTTGTGGCTGAGTAATATTCCATTGTATATATGTACCACAGCTTCTTTATCCAATCATCTATCAAAGGCCACTTCAGTTTTTTCCATGTCATGGCCACTTTGAATAATGCTGCAATGAACATCAGAGTGCATATATCTTTATGATTTCAAATTCTGGAGGTGGATGAGTTTTAAAATATCTTTATTTATCCTATTTTAAAAGAGAGAAGTGGGAGCCTTGAGAGATTTAAAATCACTCTTTGGGATCTCCTACTTAAACTGTTTCTCTCTCCTGTATTGCTCTATTGTGTGTAGTTGGACAATTTTTCCTATAGAAAATAGAGTAAGAGAGCTCATCTACATTCAGAATGTTAATATTCAGGACCATGCTTTAAAACACTTTTTGTTATAATTCTGGTAGAACTTCTTGGGAAGAGCTTTCTAAGTGTATTTTAAGGAAAAGCATGCTTAGTCTCACCAAATAATTCCATCTCTATGACAATTATTTGGTTCTACATCAGTTGGAGGTAGTAGGGAAACTACTTGAATGGCAGGGGCTGTTGAAAATTAGTAATGTTATAAGAAATATTCAGAGCAGCTCCACCATGAGGAAGAGCTAGAGATTCATGTCATTGTGATAGTCATGATCATTATCATCATCACTCTACAGTACTGAGTACCTAGTATGAATTAGGTTTATGCTAATTAGTTTATTTTACATAATTCTTCCAACAAGAGTATGAGGTAGGTACTTTTATTATTTTTATTCTATAGACCAGGAAATTAGGAAGGCAGACTGCATTGTTGAAGGTCATGCTCTAGTATGTTAATCAACAAATCTGTGTCTAAATTTGGCTATCTTAACCTCTATAGAACTGTCTTAGCTTCTCAATGTCAATCTACTCAATAATATTTCCTTGAGTTATATACATGTATGATTAAGTTAATGTACTTTAAAAAGTACACAATAGTCATGTCAGCATTATGTTCAGACCTTCCCAAAAATCTTTTAAAAGATAAAATAAAATTCAGATTTAAAAACCACCCATGCATGTATATTTATGAATAGACATCCCTACCAAATAGATTGTCTATTCTGGTCAGTGTTGGTATCTAGATTTAGCATAAACTGTCCCCTTTTATAGAAATCTCTGTTAATAATAGTTAATTCTTTCTGGTCATGCTACTTGTATGCATTATACCTATTATAATAATTTAAAACCCCTCTTCATTCACTGACAAAACCCTATGAATGTTAAATATGTAGACTCATCTATGAAGACAGACATCAGTTCTGTTGAAGCAATGCAAGAAACTTTTGAGGTGAGAATACATTGAACATCTTTAGTTCTTTTTACTGGTTCTTTCAAGCTGATATGAATTGTCCTTTGTGTTCTCTGAAAGGAATTGGTTTTATTAAAATCATTGTGATGCCACTGTTAGTGCCATGTCAGCGATGATAGTCAGGTAAGCCTGCTGCTCTTTTATATAGAATGCTGCCCCTAGGTTTTTGGTCATCATTTTCTTCTAAAAATTTTATCTCTTACTGAGTAAGAAGAATGATTTCTTATTATTTACTTTGTTGGAAAGAAAAAAAATAATCGATTGTCAAATATATCATTTAAATATGGCTTTATTTGATTGCTTATCTCTGTGCCTTTATGGGGAACCTGGAAATGACTGTTTGATAAACTAGGTCTTCTCTCTTCCTTTGTGACTTTTGTACATTGCAGCCCAAGATCATTAAAATATTTTTCTCTTAGGCAGGAGATATTTTTTTTTTGGATCTGTAATCCCCTGAAAATTCAGGAGCAAAATGATTATTTTTTTTCTTTCATTATGAAGAAAGTAATGGTTCTTTTTTCTGCTTAACTTTTTTCTCAACCCAGATAAAATTTATCTTGTGACGTGAAGAAATAAATACTCTTGTTTTTCTCTTTAGTATTATATCAATATACTTTATTATTTTGGAGAACAAGGAAGACACAAGAAAAAAATATGAATATCAATAGAATGGAAAATAAGTCATAATTTTCAATGGGTAAAATTAACTCTACTTATCCTACTCTCTTTCTCTCTTTCTGTAGTTCCATTTCTCAAATGTCTGCTTGTTTCTTCACTTTTCCTCCATTTTCCTTTTCTGAGGATGAGATTTTTCTATTTAAACTCATCTCTATATTTTAAAATTTCTATATTCAGGAATCCACAGGGCCTTTCAGCTCTAGTGTTCCACCTCCTGAGTATAATTAGTCTTAATAGAAATTCTTGAAAATGATAATTTTGGCTGCTGACTAGAAAATAAATTTCCTAGTATTGGGCGAACTGTTTCTCCTGTCCAGTTAGTCATGGTCAGGATTAGAAGGTTATAAGTTACTTTGAATAGCTCTTCTGGAAACTAGGCATATTTATATTATGCAATTATTAAGAACTGTGAATATGCAGAGAGGTATAATACTTGTCTTTGAGATTACCTTTTTGACAGTCTGTAAATACTCTTCTTACTTCAAATAGCCATCTTGATTAAGGAATAATATTTCAAATATCTTCATAATCTTATTTGACCTTCTTTAAGGCACCCTGGCTTATTCATATTTATGACTTTTTAGTTTCATTAAAACCTGTTGCCAGGACATTTCTTACCTTTCTCTTAACTCTAGTTCTAAACCATGTTTTCCTTCTGCCTGGCACTTGGCCTTAACATTTTTCTCCTATAGATACCATTTGGTATACTAGTTGCTCTTAGTCTCCCTTGCTGGCCCAGAAGCTCTGTTCCTCTGGCCTTGGGTAAAGCACCTTGTTTTAACTTAGATTCTAAGACCCAAACTTAATACTGAATCTCTTTGTGACTATCTTGGCTTCCTTCAAGTTTCTAAACGTTGTTAATAGTAATGTGACTAATTTTCAAATGATTTCTGTGATTTCTCAGTTGTTTTCCCAAATCAGCATTTATTTAGGTAGGAAACAAATGGGACTATTATGGTGAAAAATCTAGAAAAGGAAAACCTGGTTGGAAGGACATTTTAACTAGAAGAATATCTTTTCGGGCTAATGTTATCAAATAATTCTTATAAATTCTACACATTCTGATTTTTGACATATGATCGTACTGACTTGGAGGCTAAAATAAAATTAGAAAAATCAATCATTTCAGTTTTCTTGCTAGCCTCCTGATAGATTCACCATTGGTCTTTACATCTAAGAAGAAATTGATAAAATGAGACTCTTAACAGCACTATGAAATCACTGAATGTTCTTGCAATGTAGCCCTAGATCAGAATCCAACACAAGATGCTATATTACATTGCCCTCCCAGTTCACTGAGATATTAAGAATTTTGAGGTTTGGTCACCCAGGAGCTGGTTTATTTGGACTATTAAGACATGGAATAGGCATTTTAGCACAAAGAAGTAAACCAGCAATAGTCTGTCTTTCCCCTTAAATATTACTTATTTACCTTACCATAGATGGTTATTGTATGTTAGACCTTCTAGAATTATGACTATAGAGTTTACAAAATATTTCAAAGCTGATTTCTTTGAGTTGAGTTTGACCTGAGACTGAAGGCACAGAGAAATGCATTTCTGAGAGTAATGAAAATCCCTAAATTTCCATTGGCTGATAATTGGTCTTAACTGTGTAGATCACAGACTCTAGTGTCGGAAGTCAGCACAGGGCTTGTATGGCTTCAGACACCACATATCCTAAACGTTTCAATAAGAAAGTTGTTAAATGCACAAGGTTAAATGTGATTTACATTATTCTTTTTACCTGCATAACAATTTTCCTATGAATAAACTCAGAAGTCAGAAAAAAAAAACATTATTTATCTGTCTGCGTATCCTGTTTTTATTTTTAAAAAACTGTCATTGCATCTAATGTGCATTTGTGAACACATGCTAGAGAGTAACCAAGACAATTTGTAAGTCTTTTCAGAGCTCTCATTCCAGCATTCTTGGGATATGATGATTAAAATCTTATGAAGCTTTGAGTAGCACTTACTTTTAATTCCTGAAATCTGATGGAATATTTTATTTTTATTTATTTTCTTTCCTCCTCTATTTTTATGCACTGGCACCCTAGTGCTATCGACAAGTAAGTTAAATGGATTAGAAGCTGTGATTCTGCAGCTATAAAGATGTTAAAATGGAAATGACTGTAGAGGTGTTTGCATGTAGAACATACCCTGTTCATTTTAACATAAGAAGTCTGCAGAAAGCCTATTGACCATGAAGCATTTACTTTTTTTTTTTTTTTAGTTTCTGCCTACATGTCTTCTGAATCAGTGAAGAATTATTTTTAAAAGGGAGGAGATGAAAAATAAAGGCAAATATGACAAAGGAGAAATAACATATTTCAAAGAAAATATGTGAAAGTTCATCTTTGGGCAGCTGGAAATGGTAAGGCAGTCCCCCATTGCTTGTACAACACTTCATCTGTGTCTCACCCAATACGAGAATGCTGTATTAAAGAACTTTTAAATATTACTCCTTTATTATAAACACTTTCTGGACCTAGTTGGAGAGTAAAATAATAAATAATTTTTGCATGAGGCAGAATTTTTAACTTTTTTTTCATAATTTTCAAAAAACCTATATTTGTTCTCAATTGTAATATCTCTAATGCTGCAAAAAGAAGCAGGAAATCACCAAAGTCCTTTCATCATTGGAATCTGTTCTAAATCAGACTTTCATTGTCTATTTCAACCCACAGTGCGCCAAATCTTGAAGCCAGCATAGAATCCACCTTTCTTCCCTCATTCTTCTACAGTAATCCTCCCTTATTCTCAGTTTCACTTCCCTCAGTTTCAGTTATCATCCAAACATATTAAGTGGAATATTCCATAAATAAACAATTCACAAATTTTAAATTGCATGCTGTTCTGTGTAGCATGATAAAATTTGTCCCTTCCTCCTCTGTTCCACTTGGCATGTATTTACACGGTATATACTACCCATGCCCCTTACTTACTTCGTGGCCTCCTGGGTTATCAGATCTACTGTATTTCAGTGCTTATATTCAAATAGCCTTTATTTTACTTAATGATGACCTCAAAACCATTCACATAACTTTTATTATAGTATGATGTTATAATTGTTTCATTTTATTATTTATTGTTATTAACCTCGTACTATACTTAATTTATAAATTAAACTTTATTATAGGTTTGTATGTAGGAAAAAAAAACATAGTCTATATAGAGTTGTTTACTATCCACAGTTTTAAGCATCCACTGGGGTTTTGGAGTGTGTCCCCCTGGAATAAGAGGAGACTAACTTACACTCTTTCTCTTCTTCCTTCCTTCTTTTGCTCCTCTCCTTCTGCCTCTTTTCCTCTCTCCCTTCTCCCACCCTTTTCCTTTTTTCCCACCTATCACTTTCCCCATTTTTAATCTCAAACATTTATTAAGCTCTTATGTAGCAAATGTGAAACATAGTATAGAGACACAAAAACAAATAAGATATAATCACTAACTTTGAATTATACAAAATCCAGAAAAATGATTTCAAACTTTTTTTGGCTAGGCCCACAGTAAGAAGTACACTTTAACTTGCAACGCAGTACACATAGACAGATGTATATTAATTTGCTAGGGCTGCTCTAACAAAGTACCACAAACTGAGTGACTGAAAACAACAGAAATCTCTCTTCTCTCACTTCTTGGAGGCTGGAAGTCTAAAATCAAAGTGATTGCAGGAGACCATGCTCGCTCTAAAATCTGTAGGCGAGAATCCTTCCTTGCTTCTTTCTAGCTTCCAGTGGTTTGCTGGAAATCCTGGCATTCTTTGGTTTGTAGCTGCAGTGTTTTAATCTCTGCCTAAATCATCACATGGCATTCTCCTCTGTGTGTCTTCTCTCTCTGTACTTGTCCTTTTCTGATAAAAGATAGCAGTCATATTAGAGTAAGGCTCACCCTACTCCAGTATGACTTGATTTTTACTTAACTAATTAGAGCTGCAATGACATTATTTCCAAATAAGATCTATCCTGATGTACTGGAATTTAGAACTTCAATACACACACACATACACACACAAGTGTGTATGTGTGTGTATGTTTTGAGGTGTACACAAGTCAATTCATAATAGCACACAAGCACACATACACTATGAGACAATAGTTTTATAAATCAATATTGAGATTCTTACTATGTGAAATTTTATATTCTAATCACAGGAATAGATTAAGCTCACGCTGGAAAAAAACACTTCTTTAAAGAAAGGGAAACAAGCACAGGAATACTTAAAATATAATATTATAGGTGCTAATAGAATAATGTATGACATGAATATTCTAGTATGGGGAAATTTTTTATGCAACTTATGAATAGTTAACCTCAGCTGAGTCTTAAAGGATAAATAGGAATGAATCACCAATAATGGAGGTGGGGATTTGTGGGACAGAAAAAAGAAGAAGAAAATAGGTATATTGGCCCTTGGAGAATAAATAAGAACTCATGAAACCATTAAACAGGCCAGTTTATAAAAGGTCTTCTATACAATGGTAAGGAGTTTTGTTTTTATTCCGTAATAATGGAGAATTGTGTACAATAATAACAGGATAATATAATATTATATGTAAATTATAATTGGAAAATAAAGTACATGCATACATACATAAATACATACAAAGAATATTGGTAAGCATTATTTGGGCTTAAATTCCATTATTTGGGCTTACCTTTGGTAAGTCATTTTTTCTTTGCCTTGGTTCTCTGACATATACTTGAGAATAACAAAACCACCAGCCTCATTGAGTTGTTGTAGGAATAAATGAATTATTACATGAAAAGACTTGTGTCCGGCTCATAGTTAGCCCTCAATGAGAGATAGTTACTGTCTTTGTAATTCTTTTTGAAAACTTTTAAGCAAAATGTTATTGGATAGTTTGAAAATCGTTGCAAATAAATTTACAGGAGATTAAAACTATTAGATGAAAAATAAAAATAATCACTCAGTGCTACACAAAAGTTCCAAGTCCACTCCTCACAGATATTTGATTCCACTCCTCCACTTCTAGGTTGCCTGGAATAAATGCCTGTTTTGGGGTCTTCTAGATATAGCTCAATCAAATCTCTCTCCCTCTAGACACTTCTATTGACAGGAGTAAATTCTTTGTCATTTTCAGGGTTTAAGTCCAAAAGCGAAAAACTTGTCTTTCTACTTTACAAGCATATTGTCAAGAAAAGGTCTTGGAAAGATGCGTATAAACTTGCAGTCACAAAGAAACAGCTTTAAAAAAAAAAGTCAAAAATGGACAAACAATATATTTCACATAATATGATAAAACATTATAGAATATTTAGCTAGATCTTTGATCATAGTAAAAGTCAAAAATAAAACGTTTTATCACAATTTGGAATTAGTGTTGGAATTAGAGTCGAAGGCTTATGGTATTTGTTTTGGTTTCTTTCTTTAAATCACCTTCATTTAGTCTCCAGGAACCTCCAATCCCCAACAGCTTTAACGTAGTGAGAACAGAAAATTCTAAGCTCTCATTAAGAGTTTTACTGCAGTCGCATTGAGTACGGTGAATGTATCTGGACAGAAATCTGTGTCTCAGTTCCACCCAGGGGCAGCTGCATGCAAACTGAGCCAAAATCCCAGCCAGCCAAATGACCACAGCGACGAATGGATATCAAAGAGAAAGGCAGAGGAAAACCAATCTCGGGAGCTGTGGGTCCACTGATCACGAGGAGCGATGAGGGGCATTTGAACCCACGAGGCAAGACAGCTGGAACAAGTCGTCTGGGGCGGCTGCCGAACCCGTTTTCTGACCCAGAGTAATCACCACCAGATACTGATGTGCTTACATGAACGTGACTGCGCTCCTGCTAGGTGGCGCTCCGTACTCGTCTCGAGTTTGTCCTCGGGCTGGGTGATGCATTGGCGCAGCAGCAGAGATTTTGCCGTCCATTGTGTTTTGCTTTTCCTAACATAAAAAGAATGTCTTGCTGATCTTAATAGTGAAGGTCAGTCGCAAATATTTTCCTGACTCTGAAAAAAAATTTCCTTTCAGAACTTGAAAACGAAAGTCAGAGAACTCGCTAGGCAAGAGGAAGATACGGTAGAGATCTCCACTGCCAGAGAGAAAATGGCTAGTGATCATAAAGAGACCTTGGTGAGGGCCTTTCTTAGTCCAGCAAGGTAGGGGTGGAATAGAGGGGACTTGACTCAGGGAGCCAGGCTTCCACTTTACTTAATAGGACTGTTTAGTAGTGCTACTTAATGGATTAAATCTCATTGTGGACAGACCAGCATGGGAGGAATGTCACAGTCTCTTTTGGTGCAGGCAAAGAAGGCTCCTCCTATTTAGTCCATTACCTTTTTCATAGGTTTTACAAACTCAGCCTTTGTTTTTCTAGATATCCATGGGTTCTTAAAATATAGCACACCGTTGTCTATAGCAGTTATGTACAACATTCTCTACACAGTTAGTCACAGATATCAGTGGATATGTTTTCTGATTTCTATATAAAGCAAATAGGGGAAGACAGAAAGATCTCAGGCTCTTCTATTAAACAACAAACTTTGTTTCATTCCATCCCCAAATAATATATACACATTATTGAAAATTTATACTGAAGAGCAAAAGGAAGATAAATAATTGCCACCACAACCCTAATGTCTTGAGATAACCAAAATGTAATTTGTATATTCCTTGGCTTCAGGAATCATGCATTCCTTACTTCTGAATCTTCCACAGAGCTCAACTCTTAGCCTTGCATAGATTAGGGCATTTGTTTCAACCCTGACTGAGCATCTGTGATATCTCGGGAACTAAAAATAAATATATGATGTGTGTGTTTGGGATCCACCTCAGACCTACTGCCTTAGATTTTTTGAATGGTGACCAAGATGCAAGAAAATTCCACAGGAGATTCTGCCAAGTCTGCAAAATAATGAGTTCAATGCTCATAAATAACTCCACAGTGGTAGGAGATGAGGTCAGGGAGATATTGCAGGGGTATTGGTGAGACCCAAATGCCTACAAAATGTAGGAATTTGCAGGAAGAAGGAAGGATTTTAGATTGATTCTGAGCTGACATGTGAAGCTATAGGAAGGTTTTGGAAAAATTAATGACATTTTCTGACATATTTTAAGAGGAACACACTGACTGCTGGGAGAGAATAAGAGTAGAAGATATTGCAAATATCTATGTGAGGGTTGAGGTAGATTAAATGAGGTTAGAGGTAGTGGAGGTAGTGAAAAACCATCAGTTTTTGATGGTCGAGCCAATGGGATTTGCTGATGGGCTGAATGAGGTATGACAGAAAAAGATGAGGGAAGATGACTCCAGGGTTGCTGGCTTGAGTAACTGACAGAATGGAATATTCATTTAATAAGATGGGAAAGAAAGTAGAAGAAGCAGGTTGAAAGTGATTGAAATTAGGGGTTTGATTTTAGACATTAAATTATAGATTACCAAGTGGAAATATGTAGCCAGAAAGGTATATTATTAATTTGAGTTCAGGACAGAAGTTGGAACAGAAGTTACAAATTTGGGGGTTCTCGCTTAACAATGGTTTATCTGTTAGAATTAGATATGGTTGAAAATGGCAGAATGGCAAAATTATGTTGGATTAAATTAAACAGGAGTTTGTATTTCCATTATGCAAAAAGTCTACACGTGAGCAGTTCCAGAGCATGACTCCATAATCATCAGGGAACTAGACTTTTTCTATCTTGTTGCTTTGCTATCCTTAATATGTGACTTTGATCTTCTGGCACAGTGTAGCTGCCTGAACTCCAGCCTTTATATTCCTATTCATACTAAAAGAAGGCAAAAAGAATAAAAAGGGATGTGCTCTCTCTCTTTAAGAACTCTAAAGGCTGCATGTAACATTTCAGTGATAGATTACTAGACAGAACTCGGTCATTTGGATACACCTGTATGCCAGGGAGCTTAGAAATATAATATTTATTCAGAATGCCTTATACTAGATTTAAAAAATGATGTTTCTTTTACTATTGGAGAACAGCTAAAATATCATGTTATAGGTATTTAAATCAAGGCACTGAATGCGGTCACTTAAATAGTAAATGTAGACATAGAAAGATCAACCTATATTTGCCCATGTATACAGATATTTCTATTTCTCCAGTCCTCTAGCAAAAGTCAAAGCTGAGTTCTGCTCTATCTCAGCTAACTATTGCTGTGGAACATATAATTCCAAAGCTAAGCGACCTTTTAATAACATCTAATTTGTTAGTATGTATTCATAAATGGGTTGACAAGGGTTTGGCTGATTGTTTTTTCCTCTTTGCTGCCCTTGGATCTCCTGCAGCTGCAGTTAGGTGGTAGCTGTGTCCAGAAAGGATGGCTTCTCTCATATTCGTAGTGCCTTGGTGGGAATGACTGACTAGAAGCTGAGGCTTCTGGGATGTTGGATGTCAAGCAAGCTCCTGTCTCCCTCCATGCATTTTTAGGACCTTTCTCTCTACACATGTAGTCACTCTAGCAGAAAAGCTAGACTATTACATGTCACTCAAGGCTCAGAACATGGAAGCAGAAACTACTGCACCTTCTTAAAGCTTAGGTCTAGAACTAGCAGATTGTCACTTCTGCTGCATACTTTGATTAAAGTGAGTCACATGACCAGATTCTCTTTAGGAGGAGCCTAGACAAAAGTGTGACTATCAGGAGGCATGGCTCATTAATGGCTATCTTTGCAGATTAGCTACTATGTTCTCTAATGACCAAAAAATGGTTGACAAATGTAGTATGCCTAAATTACCAAAGACGATACTAGAAAGCAGATTGAATACATTATCTTGCAAAACCATGGTTTCCTCAATGATATTATTGCATGGCCTGTAGGAATTCTATAATGGAGATCCTTAGAAAGTCCATCGAAGGTGACTAGACTGCCCAGGGCTTTGCCATGAGAATCAGGTTAGATGGACACTTGTGTGCATTCCACATACCAGGGAGCTATGCTAAAGACTTTAATAAATATCATCATGCTAAGTCCTTACTAGAACACCATGAGGGAAGTATTATCTGCATTCACACCTGAGATTGAGCAAAGTGTCCAAGGTTACCCACCTAGTAAATGTTAAACGTGCAGGATTTAGCTTATCATTCTCGCACACTTGACCTGTTCCCCATGCTGACTAGTTTTGCATTTCCTGCCTGTGTGGTTTTAGAAACAATGTTCCATGCTGTCTGCTGGGAATGCCTACTTTCCTTCTATTGCCTGGGTATCTATTTTCTAATTGCAGTTTAGGAAATCATCTTGGAAAGCTGTCCTGATAGCCTCTTCCCTTGCCTTCCGATCTCTCCTTAGATGCCTTACACGTGCTTCTAATTGTAACTGTAACTTTAATCAGTATAACTCTGTAATGTTTGTCTGCTAATGTGCTAATGCGCTAATGCTCTGTGAGCTCCAATTTTTAGTCCCAGGAAATAGCCCAATGCCTGGCATTTAGTGATTTTATTGATTAAGAAGTAAATGAATGAAGGCATAATCCCTGCCTTTAGACATAAGTCATGAACTTCTAAGACCAGGGAGATAACATCAGTATAGATAATTAGACTGAGTAAAAGCACTAGGGAAGGGCCCAGTGTGGGGAGAGTATTATGGTGATTGCAGAAATCTTGTTTCATGTAAAGATATTCAAGTCAAACTGATTGAATGTGACATTAAGGCCATTATTTCCTTATTAATTTTCTGTCTAGATGACCTATTCTTTGAAGTAAGTGGAGCATTAAAGTCTGTAATTATTATTGTATTACTGTTAATTTCTGCCTTTATGTTAATTAACATCTGCTTTATATACTTGGGTACTTGTATTTTGGGTGCATAGATGTTTACAATTGTTATATCCTCTTCTTGGACTGACCCCTTTAAAATTATGTAATGTCTTCTTTGTCTCTTTTTACATCATTTGTCTTGAAGTCTATTTTGTCTGATATGAGTATTGCTACTACAGCTGTCTTTTCATTTCTATTTGCATGGAGTATCTTTCTCCATCTCTTCACTTTCAGACCCATGTGTGTCTTTTGATCTGAAACGAATCTATTGTAAGAAGCATAGAGATGGGTTAATTTTTTAAAAATGCCTTCTGCCACCTTATGTCTTTTGATTGGAGCATTTAATATACTCAGATTCAAACTTTATGAATACAATAAGCCAGCTTAAAATAAAAAAAGTCTGCAGGCTAGAATAGGTTTGTGGGATGCAGTTTCCACCTCTGCCTTAGAGAGTTTATAATCTCATTAAGAGGGACACAACCTAAAAGAAACAAGATAGTGCTGGATTAACTCAGATGAGTATTATCCACAGAGCTCCTACATTCCCGTATTAAGAAGACAGAGCAGATTAATTGCTTGGCTGGGCCATAAGCCATATCTTTTAGTGGCTTCTGTGATCACAAGCATTCTCTCTTCTTTATTTAGCATGCCTTTATTCAGCATCTGCCATAGTGCCAGTGTGAGAGTTTACCAACTTTCAAAGGTGTTGTTGATGCTACTGAATAATTACTAGAATCTAGATCACAATTTTATTACCTAGTGCAATGAGCAGTAGGAAGCCTCACAGCAGAAGAGACTACTCAATTAAGGACTCTTAATTAGAGGAAGTGGGGGATTTTAGAGATCATTTAAACCCTGAGAAGTTAAATTTATTGCTTAAGGTCACATAGGTGGCCTGTGTCAGAGCCAAAAGTAAAACGTAAGTCCCTAGATGTCTTTTCTGTGTTCTTTGTATGACATGTCATGGGGAAGCTAATGTTCTGACCACTGATCCTTTAGCTGAGTCCTTTATACAGTGTATTCATGAAGCCCTCATGAAGGTCACCGGTCTGGTGTTGGGTGAAGAAGGCTCTGCTCTCCTCAAGCCCCTGCTATCTGTACTAGTCTACTTTTTATATGTTTCAAATATTGGACTTCTGCTAATTTTTAAAAATAAAATCCTTTAGGGTAAAATAAAATGTCAGTGTAGCCATCACCCCAAATCTTAACATTTTGCTATACTATACTTCTCTTCAGTTCTTCTCTTCCTTCTCTCCTTCCCTCCATCTTTCCTCTCTTCATCTTTCATACTTTCTTCCTACCCTCTTTTGACTCCTTCCTTTTTTCATTCTCTCACACTTCTTTTTCTTCCTTCCTTTTCCTTGATCCCAACCTTCCTCCCACCCTCCTTCCTATTCCCTCCCTCCTTCTCGCTCTCTTTCCCTCCTTCCCATTCCTTTTACCTCTTCTTTTTAAAAAAATAAATAACACACTGCAGATAGGAATGGAGGCCTCTGTGTACTTCTCCCTGATTCTATTCCCCTCATTTCCTCCCCAGAGTTAACCTTTGTACCCAAGTTGGTATTTCCCATTTCTAGGCCTATTTTCTAACTTTGTTATATATATTACATCCTAGAACAATACGTAATACTTTTTGTAAGTTTGAACAATTTTTACACATAGTATCTGTTGTTTGCCTCCCACCCCCAGATGGAGACTAAAGTACAGGACATTTATAAGGGCAAATTGAGGGAAGCGTATCTGTATAAGGGTGAGAAAGGAAACAGGATGAGTGAGGAGAAGTTAAGGTGCAATACGGTATCAGTGAATTCTTTGACAGACCCCATTCTTTTTCAACTAGAACCCTCTCCTTGGCATAACAGACCTGATTCTTTGAGAGTTAACCTTCCTCTGGAGTGTGGCTATTCTATTTTTTTTTTTAAGTTTATTGAGGTAACATTGCTTAATACAATTATATATTTTTCAGGTGTACATTATAATTTGACATGTGTATATTCTATTGTGTATTCACTACCCAAACTTCAATTTCCTTTAGCTGTCATATATTTGATCTTTACCCACTTCACCCTACCCTTATCCCCTACATTTGACCCCCTTTAACCATCTACCTCTCCCCTCCTCCCGAACCCCTTACTGTCTGGTAACCACTATTTTATGGTCCATGTCCCTGAATTTCTGGGGGTTTTTTTTGTCCTGTTCATTTGTTGCTTTTAGGTTCATATCCCACATATAAGTGATACCATGTGATTTTCATTTTTTTTCTGTCTGGCTTATTTTGCTTAGCATGATTATCTCAAGGTCTATTCATGTTGCTGCAAATGGCAGTATTCATTTCTTCTTATGGCTGAGTAATATTCCATTGTATATATGTACCATAGCTTCTTTACCCAATCTTCTATTGTGGGACACTTTAGTTGCTTCCATGTCCTGGCCTCTGTGAAAAGTGCTGTTTTGTGGAATGTGGCTGTTCTTAAAATTACTTCCCCATCCCTCTCTTCAACTTTCTCTGCTTTCTCACTGCAGATAATGAGATTTTTCTAGATGGTCTGGGGCGGGGGGTGGTCTCAGACTTTCACCTGTAGCTTTTAATTACCAATTAATCACACTCAGATCTCTTTATCTTTTTGCAGAGCTTCAATTGAGTTTAGTTAGAATCAAACAATTCCATTGCTCTTATGGTTACTATTTCCTCCACATTTTTCAAATGCTGAGGATATCATATATTACCTGCTAATTCATCTCCTTCTGTTGGTGTGCCTGTAAATATTTTAAGAGTTGAACTGCTACCTTGTGCCAGGGCTATCTGTGCTCTAATTGCTACCAGTGGTGGGGCCTCATTTAATTATCTTAATTTAACTTCAACAACATGTAACAGTTTATTATTTTTAATTATAAGCAGATGTATTAATGAGTCAATGACCACAGATTCATTTTTAATGTGGAGCTAATTTATTTTTATACTTTATATCTATACTTCTCATTCTATGAGTGGATTCAGTCCAAGTTCTCTGCAAGTTTGGGGCCATTGAGAAAATAGCAGACCAACTCAGAAGTGAGAGTAGTAGGTTTAGACAGTTCTTATCTATTTATTTCAAACTTATGGCAATTCAATAGATGGTGTTTTCAAAACACTACCTGCAATTTTTAGCATGCTTCCTTGAACTATTTTACATTTTAAGAGTTTAGTTTGCTTAGCCGACACAATCCAATGAAGGTCAAGCTAGAAGTGGGGTCGAGAAGGTAGCCAGCCACTACTGTTTCTTTTGCTCTAGTCAAAGTACTTGTTAACAGCTATGACTCAAAGTCACATATTAATGTCAATTAATTGAAGGCGATGGCAGTTGCCCTAGAATTCACTTGTCAAGACTTTAGCAGCTCTACTGTGTTTGTTTCTCCATGGCTGGCCACTCCCACATTAGTAGCTCTATAAATGTCATACGCTTTCTTAGCCACTTGGATTTTGAAATTCCTTTTTAAAAACTTGGATTTGTGTATGTGTGTGTGTGTGTGTGTGTGTGTGTGTGTGTAAGAAATTAAATTTAAGCTAAACTAGCACTCTACACATTAAAATCCGTATTCAGACATTGTGGTCTGAAGAGCCAACTCTGCTTACACTGATCGGTGTAAGTAGGATTATGTGATTTATCAGCTGTTCCAGATGTTTTATCAATGAGAGCAGACTCCTTCCATGTTTATACACTGGTGACTCTAGAATATCTAATCTTAGAGATTACCTTGGTAATAGGAGTTTTCTATTTCTAAAAATGCATCCATATCACTACTCCTGTACTGCAGAGATTCTATGAACAGACGAAGGAGTGAGTCGAAAACTTTCTAACATGTGAGAAAAATATTAGTCCTCATTGAAATTCTTGAAAGAAAAAATGACCACTTACAGGCCATTTTTTTTTTTGTATAAAGCATACAAATTAATTTATAATGGAAATGAAATGTCCTGGGGTTAGCTGAGGGTTTAGAAAAGTCATCTTCCTTCATAAACATAGCTTTTATGCCTCTAATTACAACAGAGTGATGACTAACTTGGCAGAGATCTCTTTTTCATTAATAAACTTCTTTTGTTGTTGTTTGTCTTGTCTTGTTTTGGAGTGGAATGTGGATGTCAGGACAGCTGAGCATTTGTTGCAGGGTGGCCAGTGAAGCAAAAGAAGTTGATGCCGGGTAAGTCATAGGACCTCATTCGGGACATGCTTACACCTGGCCAATAAACTGGTAAACCACTGGCAAGTTTGAGCACCGGTGATGACATCCTGCAAGGTGGGGCCTTGCCGAGTTGGGACACTGAATGTCATTGCTCATTTAAATTTAGGACCTTTCATCTCCATTCAAAAGAACCAACTCTGGCAATCACATGGTCAGTGTGAGGATGGTTTATCACATTCCTGGTGCTCAGAAAAGACAGCAACATGATCACATTCTTATTCCTCAGGAGGAGGAAGCAGAGTTTATGCTTAGGTGTCTGTGAGTAATATGTTTACCTGCAGCTCTGCAGAATTTTGGAAAGCCCATTATTTTTATCACCACTCATCATATTCTCTATAATTACATTTTGTTTCCACTATCCTTTTAGACTTTTTGACAACAAATAGAAAAATGTGAAAATGCCACATGTAAGCTGTGAACAAGTAAATTAAGAGAAATACATTTAATAAATTGAGGAGATTAGTTAGTTCTCAGGCAGTAAATACAAGCCATTTTAATAAGGTGTTTTCTAAAAGATGGGTTTTAACAACATCTTGATAAACAAAGGTTAGTTTCAGAGCTGAGCCAGCCTTTTCCTACACTCTAATCATATTACTTTGAGGAGCAATTGGCCCAGAATTGTATGGAAGTTTTACAAGGCTCATAAAGTAACCTCTCCCTTGAGCCGCTAGCATCTAGGCATCCAAGTGCATGAAGCTGAGTAATATTCTCACAGCAGAATCCTGCACACGTTGAGTGATGTTGCCATTTGCTGGAGTTCTCAGCAGTGCAGCTCTTCCACTCAGTTGCACCCAATTTCACTGATCAGTAGCTCTGGCTCAGCTTCACCCACAGAAATTTAATAATTTACTTGGCAGGTACAGAGCAGGCAGATCTTAAAAAAAAAAAAAAGTGTAGGTTCTTGGAAGAGCCAAGAAAAAAACTCACTGATAGTTTTTTATTCACTTTTGAATTCTGACATTCAATTTGGATATGGGGATAACTCAGTAGTTCCAATATATTCAGGTACTAGAGATTTTTTTTTCACTTCTTTAATTTTTATTCTTCCTTCTTCTGCAAAATAACTTCACTCTGTGGAATCCATTTAAGAGTCGTGGATATAAACAAGTTGTCAGTGTGGACAGTTACAGAATTGGGCTAGTGAAGCGTAGGGACAGGGTATCAACTTTGTATAGGCCCTGGCCATTGCTGTAGGTATATCCAACTGTAATCACAGAGAGACGTGGTTTGTGTGTGTGTGTGTGTGTGTGTGTGTGTGTGTGTGTGTGTGTGTTGCACACAGAACTAGACTGTCTGGATCCAAATCTCAGTTCTGGTACTTACTAGCTGAGTAATCTTGGTTATGTTATGAAGCCTCCTTATGTCTCATCTTAAATTGGTAGAAATTGATAATTCTTCTCATCGTTTGAGTAAATGCATGTAAAATAGTTTTTAAAAGTATCAGCATATAAAAAGCTTTTGATGACTGTTAACTGTTATAATTATCACACTAACTTTCATGTAAAGATCTGGCTATCATTTATAAGTTTTTCCCATATGACAAAACTTGCTCTTTCTAATATGTTTTCTTGAATAGGTAATATGTTCACATGCTAAAAACTGTCCCAGTCTGCTTTCTCGGGTAACCATTATTTAATTTTTTGGATATTTTCCAGAGATATCAATAAATACAAATTAATTTACTCAAATCTCCTACCTTTTAAATATAATTTTAAAGAATTTTAAAATATATTTTGAATAAAAGTTGAAGATTATTACTTATAAGGGAAAACTGAATGTGTCTTACTTGGATTATGATCGATGAAAATACTAGTAAACATAATTTGAATAATAATAGCTGTCTTTGCCATGTAGCAAGAAATCTGCTAAATTCTAAGCTGAAAGTACCTCATTTAGTACATCTTACAACCTTCTGAGATGGGAATTATTATTATCACACTTGATACATGAGAAAACTGTGGTCAAGAGAGGATACATTTCTGAAGATCACTCAGTTAATAGATACCAAAGCTGGGTTTTGAAACCTGTGCACTTAAAATTCAAGAAACTTTCAGCAGAAGAAAATCTACCTATCTCAGATTTCTTTTTGGGAAATGCTTCTTGTAGCTTCCCTTTGATTTCTCTTCCCTTTTAAATGTCTTGACTTGGAAGAAAGTACCCCCAATCTGGACTCCTCACATAGCCTTTGTTTCATCCTGCACCTGATCTATTATTTAGCCTTTTGAAAATTCCATCTTTATTAAGCCTGTGGTAATTGGTAGTTAGTTCACTGACTGATAATTGTAGTCCTATCTCTACTTGAATGTGAGAATATTTTGAACAGGGGCTATATCTCCTTCATTTCCTATTCCTGGGGCTGAGAACATTTGCTAGCATATACTTGGCCCTGAGGAAGTATTAACTGAATGAAAAAATCAGTGCAGGTAGTGTTTAGCCATGAAGGGAACTTTCAATATCATTTCCTTAGACATAGGTCCAAAAGAGCCATTGTAATTTCCCTGCTGGTAGAGAATAGTAAAATGAAAATGAGTAATTCTGGCCTATGAAACCCTTTAGCAAATCTCAGGGATCTAAAGTTCTAGATGTAGTGACCTCTGAGGCATACTGGTGGTACAGTGTATGTACATATGAGAATGTCTTCTTGGTACTAAAAACATCTGACATGTCATGGGACAGTCCTCAGAAGTGTACTTCTGAGCAGATGGCACTAAAAATTGTTGTTCTTTGATTTGTAGTGTTTCAGAGTCGATCTGTCATTCAGCACTGGAAAACTGATCTCACTGGGCAAACTGAGTCAGAGCAGCTTCTTAGATCTGTTAGCATAATTTCTTAGTTGTTTTAGGGGCAGAAGCTTGGGTATTCTGAAACTGGAGGAAAGATAGACAGATGGTTATAGTTGGAAGGAGTTTCAGAAGTAAATTACAGACTAAAATAATGGAATAGGGGAAGTGTTTAGCCTTTGGCCCCTATCTCCTTTTTCTGATTACTATCCAGATTGAGAGAAGCCCTTCTGTGCTCAGGTACAGAGAGGGCCCTTGGTACTTTTGCAATCTCTTCCTTTTTCTGCAAGGACTTGCCCTTAGACAGCTGCCTATAAAATTCCATCTGCTAAATTGTGATTGACCAGTAGTTTACAGGCAAATGCAGATTATAAATAAGTTGAGTTGAAAATAAGAGAAAGGACTTCCTTCTCCTTTTTGCCTAGAGCATTAACTTTAGAAATCTTGTGATTGTAAATCCTTTTCTATCTCTTTAAAATGTTGGTAAATCTTTTTAAAGCTAAATAAGCCTTTTTGACAGGAAGTCTCTCTCAAGTACCTGGGAACTGTTTTTATCAAATGTAATCAATTAAGAAAGATAACACACCTTCTCCCAGTGTCTGTTGAAGGGTAAGATGGAGCCTGACTATGGTGGGCACCTCATTTCAGGTTACGAAACTACTTTCTTTCATAAAGGTATGAGAAACTTATTTTCCCTTTGGGCAAAACCAATTAGTAAACGCAGATGGTCATAGCAATTATCAGGTGAATTTAAGTTGAACTATGTATGGCAAATGGTGCTGTTAAAGTCCTTCTACTTGAGGACTAGTTATTGGTTATCTTGGGGTAAGATTTCATTCTTTGTGATCTCTTCATGGACTACCTGTAATGTGCATCCATTCTGGTTTAATGCTTATTCAATAATAAAATTGTTTTCTTTTTACCTTTGTGGAGAGGTTTTCTGGGTTGGGAAGAAATTTCGTTTTAAATTTTATTTCCCAACATAGTACACTCTCTATTCAGAGGCATTCACATTGTAACTGGGGCTAAACCTTAAATATTGACATAGATTACTTGCTGTAGAATTTCAAGCACCAGTGAACTGAGATGGGAAATTTATCAGAAAGACTGGAAAGAGATATCACAAGAATACCTGAAGTTCAACCCAATAGCCAGTCTCTTGGGGTGAGGAGTGCTTGTTGAGAGAAAATAACTGCTCTCCAACATTTGACTCAATGTCTGGGGCACATCCACACACTCCAAACATTAAGAGAGCAACTCATCCTTGTTCATGGAAATTTCTCCGGCCTGAAAATCTGACAATGCTGCCTCTCCTAAATTTAAATATTTTTATTAAGTAAAAAAAAAAAAAAAAGGACCACACATTAAAGATAAGATATATTTTCTCAGCAGCTTAAAAGTGTAATTAGCATTTTCCCTTGGTTCCTTCCCCAAATGACCTCAGTGAAGAATCACAGGTCATCTAGGTTTAATAGTTTCATTAAAAATACATTTAGAAAGACAAAGAATGCCCCCAAGGAGTCATATGAAGAAAGGCAAAGTATGTCCCAAGGAGGCACAAGGTCCCATCACAGTAACCAACAGAAAGGAGCCAAAAGGGCCACAAAGGAGCTTAAAGTCCACAATTGTCAAGTGAGGTCATTTTGATTGACACCTGGCTGCTATATATTCTGCCTAGTGCACATGTGCATACCCAGAATTCTACTACCATTGAGGTGTTCTTTGGGCAGTCTCTAGGCTGGGCCCCTATTCTTTTGTTCTCCTGTCATTCATATGTGACTAGCTACCTAACATTTTCATGTTAGAGTATAAACTTTGAGCTTGCTTCACATTAAGGCTTTTCCTCCCCAGCTCAGGTCTGACAAAAAGGGAACATATTCCGTCATGGAATGGGGGTGTGAGGTGCGGTTCTCTTCTTTTCCTTACCTCACATGGGATTTTATCCACTTGGGATTTTTATATGTATAGAGCTATGGGGAGCCCTTGGAATGGGTTTCTTCTGGCCTTGCCTAACTTAGTAAGAGGCAACTCAGTTGTTTTAGCTGTTCAGGTAAAATCTTTGAAGTTATACTTGATACCTGTCTTTGTTCCATGCCCTGAATCCAATTCTTCAGCAAATCCTTCAAAATACTACCACACTGGGCCATTTTTTGCCAGCTCTACCCTAGGCCTCGTGGTCACCATTTTCTGTTTAAACTCTTTCAGTAGTTTCCTACCTGTTCCCCAGCCCTCTACCTCTAAGGTTAATTTGTACATAGTACCTGGAAGAATTCTTTTAATGTGACACATTGTATGATTAAATTTTTCTATATTAACCTCTCGATGAGTTTCCATTCCTTAGTCTTGGATGTTGAGACTAGCCGATTTCAGAAGAGAGTGTACAAACGTGTCCTATGACCTGCATGCATTTTGCAGATAACAAATGTCAACAGAAAAGGGATTAGGAGGCAGTCGTTTCACTAGTTAGCCCGTAGATGGCACTGTGGGACCGCGCAAATTTCTACCTAGGTTGCGATTTCCTTGGGCCCCGGATAGTGCTGTTATTTCACCTTCACCACCTTCCTCCAGGCAGCTTGGACGAAAACAGAATTTCCTGCTCTTTTTCTTTCCTCTTTTTTCTCTCTCGTTTTAAAGGGAAAAACGTAGTTTAAAAGAAATAAATGGAAAGTTTTAGAAGGTGCTGGATTCTTTCGGTTCGAAATGCCTGCTGTTGAGAATTTAGAATAACTAGTATTCACGCCCAGGAGAGTGGGGTTAGGGTGGGGTGGGGTGGGGTGGGGTGGAGCTGGAGGGATGCACGTGAGCTCCCAGTAGCCCGGTGTCCATTTAGGGGTTGTGTGTGCAGCCGAGGGGTGTCTGACTAAGAGGGCTTGGCAGGTGGGAAAAAGTTCAAAAAGTTTCATTCTAATTTGTCACTTTTACCAATGCTTTCATTCCTCTACGGCCGCGCTTCTGAGAATGCAGAAACTGGGAGTTGTCAGAAGGTGGTCAGAGGAGCGCAGGTGCGCGCAGTTTGAACCCGGGGCTGATGTGGAACTGAGCTTGCGCACATTGGTGGGCGGGGTGCATTCAGGCTTGGGGTCCAGAGCAGAAAGCCCAGGCCAGGGTTCTCTGGGGCTCCCCACCTGAGCAGACGCTGACGGGAGCGGGGTCGGAGGAGGAGCTGGCCGCGTTCAGGCCCCTCGGCGGTGGGCGGTGGGACGCTGCGCCCCCTGCGGCGGGTGACGGGCCCCGCGCCGAGGGACGCCGGGGCGGGAGACTCAGAGCGCGAGTCCCGCCCCGCACGCCCGCGCGCGCAGGACGAAAACGCTCCATCACCGCCAGTTCTGCACGTGGCATCGCTGACTGGTCGGAGGCTTCCATGGACCTCAGGTGGGGCAGGTGGTGTCGCTTCAATACATCCAAAATCAGTCTTCTCTCTAATGCAGATTTTCCTGGCATCTCAGCAACTCCTTGGTAGACCTTTTGCTTCCTCTTGGCAAACTGACTGACAAATACCAGATACTGCCTCTTGGTTTCCTTTAATTTGTCTGTCAAAGTGTGGCCCAGGTCCTTCCTCAGTGGCTGTCTGATTCCATGCTTTGTATGCTCTTCAAAGACCAGGGTCTCAGACATGAATTTTTTAGAGAGAAGTGAGTCTGCATAGAAATTTTCAGTCTCACTGACTAGAGTAAAATATATGCATCAGATAGAAATTTGGGAGTTGATTCAGATTACAACTCAACCATTGAAAGTCTCTGTGTAAATATTTGCCAACTTTAAATCAGAAGATTTTAGGATTATGAGAATTTTAAGAGCAAGGTCCCTTTAATTCAGCCCTGAAGTTTAGTTTGCCAGGACATGTTTAAGATAGGGGAAATCTGTCCTAAAAAAATTTAAAGGGAAGCTATTTTGTATCCGTGCATTCCTTATCCAAACTTGCAGGACTGGAATTTAAAATACTAAACAGAGAGCACGGTTGGAGCTAATAGCATGGACAAGAGGAGGCAGGCGAGTATGTGGGGTAGGCCTCCTGAAGTCTGAGTAATGCAGCTGGTTGGCGAGACCATCAAGTTCAACTGGAAATGGAACCCTCAGGCACCAGCCCACACAGGGCAGGTGTTAAACCTTAGATCGTTTGACTAATAGGTTAACTTTATTGTCCCTTAACATCAATATTCTTTTTCCAAGTTATTGATCTTTGTTTTCATACTCTATTTGATATTAAAAGCTCCCCAAAGTCTGTCACTGCACTGTTGCTTCATTTTTTTTGTGCTTCACGCAGGGTAATTTATTCAGGTAGATCTTTCAAATCACGAATTCTGTCCTTTGAATTGTCTAGTTTACCATCTGACCATTTCATTAATTTCTTAATAACCGTTTTTCTTTTCTAGGTGTTCTTTTTTTTTTCTCTCTGGACATGTTTAGCATATTAAGTATTATTGCTATTCCTTTGGGCGGGAAATCACTCATAGGGTGCATTGGCCAGTCAACTGTCATTTTGGCCAGTTTCCTCTAGTGCTTTGTGTCTTGATGTGTGAGCTCATCTTTAGTTGGCATTGTCTTCTTTCCTAGTCTGTTTCGACAGGATTTTCAGTGCTGACCAGACAGTTTTTACACTAGCTTTTCCTGCTGGATTTTTATACCAAATGAATACTAAGAATGTGGGCTCACACTTAAAATAGAGCAGGTTTGGGGTTCCACGTACTTAATAATTACTCCTTACCTACAACTCAGAAGGAGCATCTGCTTCCAATTTAAGCCTTGGAGAAAGTAGACAGAGGTATTGTGTTTGCTGAAGCTTCTGTTCTGAATGGGATAGTCTTCTATCTTTGGCTTCTAGGTTTTTGCCATTCCACCAGTTCTGGCATTCCACCAAATACGGCCTCAAAACCAGTGGAAGATTCAGTGCTGAAATCCTAGTCCCTCACGTAATATCAGGTTCAGGTACCATCAAAGACTTCTGCAACTTCACTCATACTCACTGCTGTGGTCTTTAGTTCCATTTTCCGCCAAAGAGTTCCCTTTCTTGCTTTTGAATTTAACATGGATTTTAAAGTTTTATTTTTAAAATTGCAAACAATATTTCTTAATGTTTGGAAATGGGAATTGTGTTTCTACTCAACCTGCCTTCTTCACTGGAAGTTTCTGAATTCTTTACGTGATTGTAATGAAAAACTTGATACCAGATGATTTGCCAATCATAAAACCCGAACCCAGAAAAATGAATGGGGCCTTACTGATTGACTATTGACTATTAATGTCCTCTATACAAAGAAAGATGTGTTGTTTGAAAGAAGTAGTGGTACAGACATCTGCTCAAAATGAAAGCAAAGTACTTATTTCATAGAATAGAATATCATAATTTCAGTTCCTAGAGAAAAATATTCATGGCTGTATGTACTTGTTCTAACACAAATTCTTTTGTGCCTCTACAAGATGGGACTGAAGACCTCAGTACTCATAAATAGTTCAGCAGGTTTAGTTATGATTATCCATCAAAATGTTCTGGATGCTCATTCTTTTTATCTTTGTCAACTATGAATTCTAGGGATTTCAAGTTGAATAGGGACACCAGTTTTATATCACTTTAAAGGTGAAGTTTGAATTGGTTGCTTATGATATCCGGGGAACATCTGAAAGCCTGAAAAAGCAGACACTGAAACAAATGTAGTGAGCAAATGGTAACCGTTTAATAGACTGACATGGGATGACATTTTAATAAAACAAAATTTAAGTTGAGGACCTAAAATCAAGAGTCACAAGAGCAGGTATGAATAATGAAGGTATGATTTGCCATTGAGATGTTTCTCACATGGGCAAACCTTATGTGATGTCCTTCAGAGTGAGTGTCAAAGGGATATTTTATTTACTTAATGATAGGGAATAGGCAATAATTCTTTGAATACAGTTGGATAGGTTGGCTAGTTGAGAAAAAGGTTAATTTTTCTATGAATATTAAAGAAGAAAATAACCATCAAAGAACATGTTTTGAAATCAGTTTAAATGTTTTATTTTTTAAAATAAGGCCAAAGCTGTCAAGTAATGGTTAGTTTCCTCGTTAGTTTTTAGGCCTTCTGGCTATAGCATTGTCAATTTCAAAGCTCAGTCTGGCAGTAGAAATAGAAGTAGCTATGAAAACAATGAAGCATGACTGGTTCCTGACTTTTACTGTTGAAGGGATCTTTTTTAGCTTCTTGCTTTTTCTTAGCTCAAAAGCCTTCTTCAGGAAGTAAAGCATTTGAGGTTAAAAACCATTTTGTTACGCACCTAGGGATGATTTTCTCAAGAGTTTTCCTAAATATTACAAAGTTAGGTGAAGGAAGGAATGTTTTTAAAATGAGACTTCTTCACATGAGGAATTTCCTCAGGGAAGTGGGTAGGTAAAGATGAAAAGGAATAAATCACATTTTTTGGTGACTTAACACCAAGAAGGAGGGTGGTTGAAGTAATCTCTTATAATCATCTCTTCATCTTCTGTGATTTGATTAATTAAAACCCTAAGAAATTAGTTTTTAAAAAGTAATATAAAATATTTTTTAAGTATTGTTAATGAATGATTCTTTCCTTTCCTTCCTATTACTTTATTCTTGTGTCTCTTACTTTCTGATAAAGTTACTCTCTGAGCTGTTTTGGGGGTATAAAGTCTAGAAACCCCTTATGGAAAATAATTAAGTGAATGTAAATGTTAAAATAATAAACAAATTAACACAGGCATGAAGAAAATGTTTCTTCAGAAAAATAAGTGAGATCAAAACTTGTTAAATGAACTTGAAAATAAAAGCATTAAAATGTATGTCAGCACATTTGCATTAATTAATGTTCAGGTTACCAGCTGTGCATAAAGAAGTTTGTATTTATTTTTTTAAAGATTCTTTTCTGCATTTTAGTAATTTATGTGCCAGTTCTTCTCTTTGTGGGCCAAATGCAGTTATGAGAAATGTGGGAAATATCAAAGAAGGAAATATGATAAGATATGCTTAATTCATATTGATTGATAGGAATTAATTATAGATATTTACTGGACATTGACTAGGTTCTATGGGAGGTAAGAATGAAATATCAGATTTAGCCCTTGTTCAAAGGTGCCTACAACTTAGTTGGGTTTATAAAATTAAGTGTCGATGAACAAAATTATTGAAAATTAGTTGGCTGGCCCTGACTGTGAGTCTATGTGGAGTTTAAAGAAAAGAAACGTTTCCTTGAGTTGGAGTCATCTTGGGCAGCTCAGTATATCTTTATGAATAGTTTCCATTTCACCTCCAGAGAGAAGGGAGACTTTCTTTCTAGGGTTGTCTCCTTATCTCTTGCCTAAAGCACTGGAGTAAATTATTCAGAATCTGGAAGTTTTAGGAAAGGACAAGGTGAGCTAAATGGTGAGGTGGTAGTAGGAAATTTCTGTATACCTGTAGGTTCTCTAAATCAAGTCGGAATAAGAGAAACAGGAAGAAAAATTACATATTGTTTCATCACCTTAGAGTAAATATAAAATTGTAATCTATTAACTATGCACTGTGACCAAACAGAGGTCCTAAAGGTTGTACTTCAGTGTCAGGACTCACTGGTTTCCCACAGATGGTGTATTTGACCTTGGTTGCTGCTATAATACTTAAAGAGGGTTTTCTCCAAAATGGCTTCTTTTCCTTTAAAATTTGCTTGATAAACTATTTTTTAGACAGTTGGACAATAAATTTTGGCCTCAGTTCAAAGCAGATGTTCACAAATTTGGGATCTGAATTTCTAATCATGATATCATATATATATATATATATGTATATATATAATTATGTAAATATATATATTTACATATATAAAAAATATATAAACATATATATATATTTTTATAGGTGACATAGTTATTTGTCATTTAACAAAGGATTTTTGTACTCCTACCATGTACAGACACTGTTTTAGGTACTAGGGACACAATGGAGAATAGAGATACAGTGGTGAATAAGACAGGCACAGTCTCTGCTTGCATGGAACATAACTTGTAGTTAAGGACTGAGGAGTGGGCGGTGGGAAAATAAATGAAAAGCAACAAAAAAAAAATACTCAAAGTATTTTTAGGTGGTGATAAGTTCTGTGAAGGTAAAGAAATGGGGTGATGGGTCAAGGTAGTGATAAAGGACACACATAGAGCTTCTTTAGATAGAACACAGACTGCCTCTCTGTGGGGATGACTTTCAAGCTGAGGCTTGAACAGTAAAAAAGAATGGACTCCTCAGTAAAGCTGGGGTAACATTCCAGGCAGAGTTGCAGAGTTAATGTCCTGAAGCAAAGCCAAACTCAGTTCATTTGAGGAATGTGTAAAAGGCCAGTGTGGCTGTGGCACAGTGACTGGATAGAGAGTGGTATGACACAAAATTAAAGTGGCAACATAGACTACATCATGTAGAGAGTTATAAATTATAGTAAAAAAAACTTCATTGTTCAATGTACAGAGTCAAAGCATTGGATGGTGCCAGTAGGATTGGTGAATGAGTTGTGTGTGGCAAGAGTGGCAGCACAAAGACCAAGGAGGATTCTGCAGTGGTCCAGGGGAAGGTCCTGGCCATTCTCATCTTCAGTTTTAGAGTCTGTGGTGTGGGGATGCTCAGTGAGTTGCCCAAACTGATACAATCAGAGAGGATTTAATCCTCTGAATTTAGTCCTCTCTTTCTTATCTACCTATGTGAGAACCTATTGTGTCTGGGAGTCTTTGGGCTGAGTGCTTCTGGGGAAGAGCAGAAAATTTGGTAGTGGAAGGTTTCTTTCTAGTACTATCACCCACAAGCTGAGAGAATCTGGGGGAAGCTAGTCAGTACTCAGTTTCTGTCTACTTGTGATGCCTACGTCATAGGGTTCTCATTAGACATGAAATATGATTCTTATGAGAAATGCTAAGATGTAGATATAAAAGAAATGCCTATCTTAGGTGATGCAAATGAAAGAGCTAACATTTTATTTAAGACCTCATAGAAATAGAAAAGTTGAAAAATTGTATAAATTCAGGTTGAATTGATCGGGAATATACCAACTCTGCTGTTACTGGCTTGAAGTCATTGAAAGGGACATTTGTCTAGAACCAACCCCCTTCTCTGCAGTTTCTGGGAAACTTTCATTTTCATGAAAAGAGGATATTTACCTAGAAGCATATCAGACCAAATAGGACTTTAGAAGGAGTAATATGGCTTAATAGATGAGATGCTTATGCGGGGAAGGTAATGTCATAATTTTTTTTGACATTTGTTAGCATATCAATTATTCCACAGAAGGCTGGCAACATGTTTTATAGTCCACAAAGTTGTTAGCACCTAAAGTAAATGTCTGAGTGCATGAGGACTCATTTATTTGAGGTCACGAAAGCTAGACAGTTCCTTTGGGGTTTGACACATGTGGAAAGAGAAAATCACACTAGCTATTTTGCATCACATAAGCCAGAACCCTCCGGGTTCAGACTGACTGTTTTGCCTTGCATCCAGAGTACATTTGTGCCCTGTTGGCACAGCTTAATGTTGATGAATTTGATTGGGAGAAGGAAGCATGTTGTGTCACCATTGGCTCTGGGCCATTTTGATTCTTAAGGAAACGTTGATCCTGGAACTTGCTAATGCTGGCTGAGAGTGGACCAGGGGAGCATTTAATGAACTTCTTTAATAATTTACATAGATTGTCCTGGAAAAAACATTAACTATTTGAAGTCCAAAACATTTTAAAAATTGTTGAATTTTGATTCGGAGCCAGAGAGCCTGTGCCTGGGAATAATTGCTTACATGGAAGCAAATCTGTTAGTTACCTCTCAGCTGTTCAACCTTATCTAAATCATTTTTTCTTTTTGAACTGCAGTCTCCTAACCTAAGAAGCATAGGGAATTAACATACCTTCTCTGGGTTGCCGTGGAGGATAAATGCAGTAGTATATCTGTAAGAACTGAGCTTCTAACACATAGTAGGCATTGAATTTATGTGAATTTCCAACCAGGCCAGAAACATGTTAACAGTGAGGTCTTTGGCAGTGCAGACCTGGATCCTTGGTTTGAATATGTAAATACCATTAATTTGTCCTTTAGTTATCTGTTATATGAGCTTTTTAATGTACAAGTATCAAGTTACTGGGCTGGGGTGTAAATTAGGAGGAAAGGAGGAATACTCCCTCAGTGGGTAGTCATTGAAATAGATTCTTAGGGGATGAGGAAAGCAAGGAGCAGTGAAAATAGCTTGCACTTTTGTGCCTGATAGTCCTTGTTTTGAATCCTGACTGGGATGCTTATTAGCTGTGTGTCCATAGTGGGGTAGGGGAAGTTGTCAATTTTGGAGCTTACTATTGTTTGAGCCAGCTTTTCTATCTCTGAAATAGTGCTTGACTCCTATGGAAAGGGAAGAAAAATGACCTTTGCTTCTTTTATGTTTTATTTTATTCCCAGGACTCTAGAGCTATGACTATAAGAGGAGGAAGGGCCTGGTAGCCAGAACACGTACTCCTAGCTCCAAAACTTACCAGTTCTGGGTCATGTTCTGTCATGACTGCTGGAGGCTGATTATTCTAATTTCAACTAAGGTGAGCATGGTTGATAGTGATTAAATATGAATCTCTCAAGGAGGAATTCTATACAAGTTGAAGGATTTTAAAATAAAATGAGTTAATACTAGGGATATTTTTAACCCTATGACAAGTAAATAGGTAGGAGGCCTTAGTTTGCAATTTTCAAATCATATCACATATAATTTAGGAAAAAGGATTATTTTTAATCTAAGTATAGTTTTTTTTAGCATAAAACCATTCAATAATTATGAAGTTATTCTAGTCTTTATAGCAAATTCTACTTGCTGTCAGTCACAACAAAGTTTCCACACATTAAAGAAATGATATTGTTTCCATAGACATTTCTGGAACATTTGTCATATTTCTACTATGGAGATAGTGGATGCAGGCATACAGCCCTCCCCATTCCTGGCACTGAATTAACCCTAGAAGGAAATTGCAGCTAACTGAACAAATAAATGAAACACGATGACAGAAAGGAGAACTACAGCCTCATATGACAAAGGACCTGCTGGCCTCAGGCTGGTTAGGGTGGGCTTCTTAGAGGCTGTTCAAGCTGGGGCTGAGAGGAGTGTGGGGTTCGTTATGTGAACAGTAGGAGCAGAATGAGCAAATGTCCTAGGATTTTGCTTTGAACTGTGTGCTGCTTACCAACTGAACTTAAATTAGCTTATAATTATGGTAGAATTAATTGTATTTCCTCCTTTTCATGGACCTGCCAGCACGCCTGAAATGATAGTAAAGGTTGTTAAAATGTTTAGACACTTCATTGTCCTATTCTTATTGGATAAAGCACAAGACAGCATTGACCTTTGTGCAATAAATACTTTTATCTCATTGTTTCCACAACAGTGCTATTTTCCTTCTTATTGGCTTCTCTTTCTCATTAACCTTTGTTTGACTTCTACAGTATGAAGTCTCCTGGGTCTTGCTCCTAGGCAACCTTATTTCTCTGTTTATACTCTTTCCCTGAGTCATCTTGTAAGTTCCCTACATTACCATGGCTTTAACTACCATCCATAAGCTTATGAGTCCCAAATTTATCTTCCCTTCCTGATCTCTCTTTGGACTCAAGATATTTGTGTTAAAATGCCTACTGAAATCTTTCTTTTGATCAAGGAATATCTAACTTGTAATAGCTAAAGTAGAATTTATGATTCCATCCTAAGCATTCCTGCACTTATCTCTGTCCCTCACAGCCTTCTTGCTGACATATAATCCATTAGGAAGCTTTGCTGATTAACCCTCTCAGATGTTAACTTGCATTCTTACCTACTGCCCTAGTATAGTTCATCATCCCTTCTCTCCTGTTCTGCTTAAAAGACCTCCAAGCTGGTCTTCTTTTGCTCCTTTATAGCTTATTTATTTCAGATCAAAGTTATCTTTTTTTTTAAAAGACTTTACTTTTAAAGAAAAGTTTTAGGTTCACACCAATGTTGAGATTTCCCGTATATCCCCTGCCCCTACGCATATGTAGCCTCCCTCCATTATCAACATTCCTCAGGAGAGTAGTGCATTTGTTCCAGTTGATGAACCTACATTAACACATTATCGTCCAAAGTCCATAGTCTACTTTAGGATTCATTTTTGATATGGTATATTCTATGGGTTTGGACAAATGTATAATGACATATAGCCACCATAAGTGTATTAAACAGAACATTTTCATTGCTCTAAAAATTCCCTGTGCTCCACTTATTCATCCTTCCTCCCCTGCTAACTCCTGGCAACCATGGATCTTGTAGTTGTCTCCCCAGTTTTGCCTTATATAGAATATCACATAGTTGGAATCATACAGTATATAGCTTTTTCAGATTGGCTTCTTTCACTTAGTAATATGCATTTAAATTTATGCCATGTCTTAATACCCCAGAGTCACCTATTAAAATTAAAATCCGGCCATGTTCTTCCCCTCATTTAAATAACTCTATTATTTTTTCAATGCACCTAGCAACTTCTTTACCCTGGACTATGTCTCTGCTTCTCTCCTTGTACTCATTTCTTACCCACCTCAACCCTGCTCACTGTGCTCCTTGGTCTTCATGATTGCACATGTCAGAATTGTTCTCAACATTGGACCTACACTTGTCATCCTTGGGATGTTCATGTCTGTTTACTGAGAGAAAAGTATGACTTCTCATTTCAGATCTCACATTAAATGTTATTTGGAGAGGACTTCTCTGATCACCCCATCTATAGCATTCTTCAGCCTTTTCTTTCATGGCACTGTCACAATCTGAAATTACTGTAAATGTTATTTTTTAATTACCCACCTACGCCTCCTACAGTAGGATACGAAAGTAAGCTTCAGGATGATTTAGTTGACAGAAAGACAGCTACAGATCCAAGTAAAGATATAGGTTTAGAGTTTTTTACTTGGAACTCTTGGGGTCAGCAATATTTCAGAATTTGATACTTTTCAGAAATTATTTCAATTTTAGAGAGGGGTCATGATGCCTACACAATATTATATTATGTAGCTTTGCCATCTAGATCTAAAACAATATCCTATAATCAAACTTATTAATATTTCTTCAGGAAAATTTAAGAATATTCACACTAAGCAGGGTAAAGACCTTTGGTCACATTTTTCTGTCAAGTGCAATTTGGAAAAAATGGTTTGTTTTTCAGAACTTTTCAAATTTTGGAGTTATGGATGATGGATTGTGGACCTTTATAGAGTTTTATTAATGATGGGTGCAAGAAACTCCTTCCATGCTCGTAGGATCTTTTTATGCCTCTGATCCCTCTTGACTGTTCTGGAGACTATTTAGATGCCTGCCTCCGCCAGGTGCAAATGATCAGTATTAAGCCACATAACTGTATTACTGAAGGTTTCCTGCCAGGCTGAGTGAATTAAGTCTCTTTCCTGACACAGCATTTCTGAGCATGACCACTCTCCACGTGCTTGCCTCAGCTCTTAGAGGTGACAATCCTAAAAACAAAGTGTTGGAATTGGAGAAGAGAAAGGACAGTGAATTGTGGGGTATTTTTAGAGTTGGTTGTATTCTTTCTTCTATAGTGTTTCCTCTTGCTGAGTTTCATCTTAAGAATCTATTTGAGTATGATTCAAAAAAAGATTACCATGAGAAAAATAATTGCAGAATAGTACAGTATAAAAGACTGAAAGTAATTTTATTTTATTAACTGTGTTTATTCATGTGATTATTTAATAGGCCATTTAGAACTTATAATAAACAGATAGCTAGATATTTTCCTCTACTGCTTTAAAAAAAGGTTTAAATTATACTTACAATTTTAGTCAAATTTCAGAAGGTAAACATTTACTCTGTTGAATTTTCAAAGCAATTGTAATAGTGAAGAGATGGGATAATCTTTGTTTTTCCACCATATGTGTAGGATTGCTTAATAGAATAATCTTTTATACTATTCACAGGGTAAATATTTCTGTGTTAAACCACTTGGTTGTTTACATATCACAGTGTAGATCCTGAAATGATTGAGTGGGGATAAAGTTATTGAACTTTGGTTATTCTTTAACTTCTCTGCATTTTAAAAATGGAACTATTTAATTTCTATAGCACTGCTCTCCATTAAATGACTTGCTGTGTTTGTTTATTTTTAAACGGAAAGTATTTATTTCTGGATGTTGAATCTAGCTTTATGGTATTGTTTTATTTTTTAATATTTGATCTATTTCAAGTTAATTTATGTGAATGTGTTCAAATGGGGTCCAAATTCATTTTTCTGCACATGTTTATTCAGTTTTTTCAAGATTTTTTATTGAAGAGACTACCATTTCTCTATTGAATATTCTTGGCTTTCTTGTTGAATATTATTTAGCTGCAAGGGGTTTGTTTAATTCTGGGCTCTGTTCTGTTCTATTCTATATGTCTATTTATGCCAATATTATATTATTTTAATTCCTGTAGCTTTCTAGTATATTTTGAAATCTGAAAATGTGATGCCTCAGGCTTTATTCTTCTTTCTCAGGATTGCTTTGGCTATTCATGATTCTTTTGTGATTTCATACAATTTTTGGATTGTTTTTTTTTTTTTATTTCTGTGAGGAATGCCTTTGGACTCAATAGAGATTCCACTGAATCTAGAGACGGCTTTGGGTATTATGGACACTTTAATAATATTAATTCTTCTGATCTATGAATATGGAGTATCTTTCCATTGGTTGTGTCTTCTTTGATTTCTTTAAACAAAGTCTTGTGGTTTTCATTGTACAGATCTTTTATTTCTTTGGTTAAATTTATTGCTGAACATTTTATTCTTTTTGATGCTATTGTGAATGGAATAGTTTATTTTTTTTTCAGATGTTTTATTATTAGTATACACAAATGCAACTGATTTCTCTATGTTTATTTTATGTCCTATAGCTTTACTGAAATCATTGATAAGTTTCGATAGCTTTTTGGTTGAGTCTTTGGGATTTTGTCTGTATAAAATTATATCATCTGCAAAAAATGACAATTTTACCTGGCAGTGATCTTTTTTTTTTTTTTGGAAATGACACCAAAAGCATAAACAACAAAAACAAAAATTAACAAGTGGGGCCACATCCCACTTAAAAGCTTCTGCACAGCAAAAGAAACAATCTACAATGCAAAGACAACCAGCAGAATGGAAGAAAATTTTTGTGAACCATATATCCAATAAAGGGTTAATATCCAAATTATATTAAGGACTTTTATAACTCAATAATAATAATACCAAAGTAATAATTCAATTAAAAATGTGCAAAGGCTCTAAATAGACATAAAGAAGACATCTAAATGGCCAACAGGTACATTAACATCTCTAATTATCAGGGAAATGCAAATAAAACCACAATGAGATATCACCTCAGATCTATTAGAAGGGCTATCATCAAAAAGACTAGAGGTAAGTGTTGGTGAGGATGTAGTGAAAAGGGAACCCTTGTACACTGTTGGTGGGGGTATAATTGGTCAGCCACCATGAGAAACAATATGGAGGTTCATCAAAAAATTAAAAATAGATTGTACTATTTAGTAATTCCTTCTGGAGATATACCCAAAGGAAATGAAAATAAGGTCTCACAGAGATATATGCACTCTAAAATTTATTTTAGCATTATTTACAATAGCTAAAATATGGGAATTGATTTTCATTCGTTTTTTTTTTTTTTTCAATTACAAAGAAAGTGCAATCTATTATATAGCTGCATTCATGCAGAGGCACCATTACTGATTTTGAATTCTGGATTTTTGCTGTTTGACCTGCCTGCCATATTTCTCAAAGGACAACTTTTTTTCACTATGAGGGAACTTTGGCAGACAATATCATAATGATAAACTTTCTTCTTTGTAGTCTCTTTCTATTCTTAACTCATCCCCCAATCCCTACAAAAAAAAAAAAATGAGCCTCCGAGAGAAGCAAATTTTTCAAATAAAGTTTTCCTTTTCATGAAAGCTTTCCAAGAATGATGTCGTAACAATTTGCAGTTGTATGAATATCAGGTATTATTTATTTAAATCAGCAACTCCTTGTTGAGTGTTTCTTTCTAAATGAGCAAAATACCGATTTAAAATTATCTTTGACTGAATAAGAGTTATGCTTTAGTATTTACTTTGTTGGTTAAATTTAATGACATAAATTTTTACAAGATAATTTAACTTTTCCAGATGTACTTATGTGTGTTTGGTGAACAGAAGTAGTAACTTGTTATTTAGTGGCTGAAGTTGATGAGGCACTTATTTTATAGTATATTACTCTGACTATCTGTCTATAAAAAATCACATTATAACATTATGTAACATTTTTTATTTCATTACCTGTTGGTATAAATGCAAAATTGTTTTTAACTATCTTCTCAATAAGGGGGTGAGGGAAACCCTGATGCCAAAGCTACCATATTTATTAAATTAATTCTTAACTTTACTGTAATTATTCTATAATTATTTTGTAAATATTCATTTGCAGAGATTTTTCATTTATACAACTAAATGCAAGTAAGTTTTTTTAGACCAAGAATATGTTTCTAATGATGTATTGAGAACCAAAATCAACCTCTTGAAGCACAATACTTCATTTAAGGTCTTCTCTTTCAGGGTGTATATTTCAAACTTGATACCTTGCAGAACAAGTATGTACTGGGGACACATTGGTAGAGCATGCCATTTACTGCTGGAGTTAAATTTGAGGTCTTTAAGATTCTAAAAGGGAGATAGTGTCCTGCTCATGGTACCTCTCCACTTATTCCACCACTGATTTCTCCATATTTCATCATAATAAGCTGTTATTATATTAAGTATTAGGAAAAGTGTTTTCAATCACTTCATATTACTTGGAACACTTATTTCATCTATCTGTGTTTTTGGCCAGACCACTTGGAACACTTATTTCATCTCTCTGTGTTTTTGGCTTATTCTTGTATGGTAGTCATCTGTTCCTCTAGGAGCCCTTAAGTTTGATATAGGTAAAAAAGTAAATAAAAGTAGTTTTCCTTCTTTCATTGTTTTATACTGCTAAATAAAGAAATGACCAAAGTGATTTACTAGAAATTATGGAAAATGTTAAAATTTCTTTACTAGAATATTGATTCATTTTGAACATGAATATACTGAAAACTGGATAAAATTTTTTTTCCCCTTCAAGCACAAAATTCTTTATTGGCAATTAAGATTGAATACACCTGGGTAGATAGGGAACTATGCTCTGTGCCCCTTTGTAATAGTGGTTGTCAAAAACAGTGGTTCTTAATTTGGGGAGAAATTATTAAAATGTAGACTGCCAAGACAGAGATGTAAGACATGGAGGGTGGGGTCCAGGTAGCTATATTTGAAAAAAAAATAAGCACAGGTGATTCTGATGTTGATGCTTCTCAGAAGTCTGGAGAAATGCCATGTCTACTCTTTTATTACTTAATAATGAAGGTTTTTTGTACTTACTGTTGTTTATTTTCTTATTTTCTGGCTTTTACAACATTTGGTGCTTTTATTAACTCTGATCAGCTAACCCTCCAAGTCATCTAGCTTAGATCCTAATAGTTCTATATTTACCTAAATCATATGCAAAAAAGAAAATTTACTTTGTTATGAGAAAAAGAGATAAATCTGCTTAAAGCCAAGATAGAAAGTCTTATTAAGAAAAAATTTTTCTAAAGTTTTAATCTATTTTTGGGGATAGGCGAGGGGGGCAACCTGTTAATTATGTATTAAGTTAGAATCTCATATCCACAGTTCACGTACAACATCAAAGTTCTGAGCTAAAATAATTTCTTATTAATATTGAAATAAGATTTTTATCAAATCATGTCACAGACTGTGGTAGAAACCAAAGGGGTTTAATAAGCGTCTCATCATTGAAGGCCAGGCCCCTAACAGAGCCCTTAATTAACATGTGGAACATCTTAGGGCTGAAAACTCTATTGCCAAGTAATTTTTTTTTTTTTTTTTGCCAGTTTACTCATGTGGGTGATAGAACTAAAAAAAGTTGTAGGTGAAACTGAATTCACATTTGTTTCTTATAATATGTATTTTCTGTGTTCCTGGTTTCTCTGCTGACTGAATTGTGTCCTGGAGGGATGGATAAGAGGAATAAGCATTTTCAGGAAGGTGAAGGGAATTTCAGGTTTCATTGGGATTTGAGAGAACAATGTAATTTATAGGTATTTCATTAGATTTTGGCTCATGAACTGCAACAGACATATTGGAGATTGTAAGTAATGTTTTGACATTTTAGGACAATTTTGTGTCTTATTAAAATTCATTGTGGCAATACAGGATAACTCCTTGGTTGGTCAAGGTTGACTTTTTGCTCTCAATGTTATTTGCAGGGTTCTGAAATATGTCCAACCTTAGCAGTTCACATGCCCCATCCCTGAGGCCTACTGTAATCCAATCTTGTCTTTATTAAAGCCCTTTCTATTAAAATCACAGTTTAATAAAGAATTGTCATGCTAGAACTATTACTTTCCCACGTAGTACAGAATTTATCACACTGTCTAATAAGTACTCATTCATTAATTACAGATACTTAGGGATAGAAAATCTTTGGTAGCTTTGCTAATATCTACATGTTTAATATTAGGCAAGTCATGTAAATTCACTGGCTTTTTTAAATTAAAAATTTTATAAAATGATTTAAGTGTTCAGTTGGTTCTTATCAGATATTCAAGAGATCTTGGTGTTTCTGTTTTTTTTTTTTAAGTTTTTGTATCTTCTTGATATGTTTAACTTTTTAGGTGGAACCTGGGAGCAATCATTTGGTGCTCAATTCAAAATGTCAGATTTTAATGAAGAACTTTGTGTAGATTACAATAAATATCATTACAGGTCAATTCAACATTTTGTCTCATTGAGAAAATGGAGGACTGTTCTAAGGTAAGCCACAGGGCTTGCTTTTAAGAATCAAAGAAGAGATGAGTTGAGATGACCTCTAAGGAGGTCATCTAGTGCTGGGACTGGAGAATGGATAGGAGTGGTGAGGGCACAGAGCAGAGCAACCTCCTCCTCCTCAGACAGAGTGTTTTTGGTTAATACTGGAAGCCACCCATGTGGGAAGGAAGTAAACAGGCTCATGTAGCCTATCCCCTCTCTGCAGTTATAAGGAGCCTATTTATATTTAAAGGATGAAAAATTTTGCATTATACATAGGTAAGGACTTTTATATTAATCTGAACTCTGCCAGTCCCAAATCAACACCAAGCTCAATAGTAACTCCTATAGTAACACCTTCAAGTAATTACTTTGATGAACAAACATTTCTTTAGAACTTTTAGTTCATTTTTTTAAATTGGACTTCTTCTTTTTTTTTTTCCTGGGATTCCAGTGCTTGAGTGGTAGTAAATGTTGCAGACACAAACCTGAGAGATGGAGAACTTATCTAAGTTGGAGGAGTCAGCCTTAACCTACAGTCTGTTATATAGAATAATGAGACATATAAGAGTGTTCTGAGAAGGAGACTGGCAAACTTGACAGATGAGGGAAGAAGATGCTTCTTTTCTGTGAGGATTGATTGAGTGAGGGGGATTGAGAGAAGGAGATTTAGTGTGGTTCTTTAATTATTATTTCGCTGTCACTTTAGTAATTTGGCAATTAATATGCAATTGCACCTAGTTTAATAAAGAAGTTATCATTATTTGTGGGCATACTCTTGTCCATTTCTGTATCATGGCTATAAATGGTCATTAATTTCACTCATTGCAAACCATCTATCCTAAGGGAATAAAATACTTCTTAAAGATACATGATAAAGTATTTTTTATTTTTCTTTCTTGCTTCAGGGCCATCTTAAATAGATTGTTAACTTGAAGTAAATCTTTTTTTTTTTAAACTGACGTTCTTTTTAATAGGGATGTGGTACATTCATACTTTTGTACTTTGCCGAGTGAGCGTAGAGGAAACCAAGGACTGTGTTTCTGCCATTGAATTCTCCACATTGGCACTGCCTTTCATAAAGTCAGATGTCACCCTGAATCAAGGCCAGATCCTAGTCTTTCCACTCAGAACATATGGAACAGAGAATTCAGGAAGTTCCTGATTGTTTGTTATTTCTGGTGCTTAAAACAGTTAATCATCAAGAGGGAGGAAAAAGTGGATTTTATTAAAGAATAGTAACTGAAAGGCATTTGGGAATGTTGTGAGTAGAAGCTTCAAACCAAGTTTGTGACAGGCTTTGAAATAGGATGTAATAGAAAATGCACCCTTGCTATCAAGATAAGAAGAAAGATAATGTTATAAATTGAGGTACATCATTATTTTCATAGGTAAGACACTGGAGACCATTCTGGCCTGAAATGATGCCTGTTGTATAAGCAAATCTCAATTCAGTTTGAGCAGCCCAGTGGACAAACTGGCAGCTGAGCTTTCCATCTCAGAAGCTTTTTTCTTCAAAATAACAGTGCTTGGCCTGCCTCCTGGGTTGTTGGACTAGATGGCTTTTAAATTTCCATCCAAAAGAAACAATCTAAACTTGCAACAAAATTGGTAGGAATAGTAAATCCCAGGCTTAGGGGCTCCCTCCAACCTTCCTAACAGTGCATAGACATTCAAGGAATTGGAATTTTTAGTTATGTTCTCACTTCTCCCTTCAATACATTGTTGAACTAACTATAAAAAAAGATAAGGAAATTAGTAATGCAGCAAGATTATAATGTAAAGTATATACCAATTTAAAAGAATACATTTTTAAAATAACATAATCTATCCATTTCATACTTAGTGAATATGAACTACATAGCAGGGTATTATGTAGACACAGAGGGCATTTACTGTCAAAAAGGCTGACACCCACCTATGGATCTTTTGTGATTCCCTGTAGCACACTGCCTGACAGCAGGGTGGTAGTTAATCTCTTGAGCTTGAGTCAGAAATTCTGTCTTTGAGTTCCAGCTCTTTCACTTGCTAGCAGCGTGACATTGGGCAGGTCACTTAAGCCTCTGTAAAATGGAGATGTAATAAAGCCTAGATCACAGAGCTACAATGAGAGTAGTGAAACAATGCCTGTAAAGTGCTCAGCTCTGTTCCTGGTACATAGCTAGTACTTTATAAATGGTAGTGATTATTATTATACTAAGTATTACATTTCCCTTTTTATGGATAGATAACACCTGCCTACAGCAGCGTCTGAACAGGAAGCCATATTTACATGGCAAAATATTATAAATTCTAATTAATGGGAAATGTGACCTTATTCAGAAGTAGGGGTTTTACTGGTGTGATTAGTTGAAATGAGGCTATACTAGCCTAAAGTGAAAATGATTGATGTCTTATAAAGGGAGATTTGGATATAGACACACACAGAATAATTTGTAATGCAGCAGTAGAAAATAAAGGTGGTTGTATCTTTTCTTGGTCACTTCATTCCACAAGAAATTTGAGATCGTTTAAATAACAACGTTAGCTATTGGTTAATGGGCACTTATTTTGTCCTAGGACTGCAGTTCTAAAGAATTCCCACTATTTATATAAACCCTATATTAGAACGATGAGGTAGATGTTAGCAGTTTCCTACATTTTATCTATGTAAGTACTGAGATTGAGCGCACTTGAATAGCTTGTGTAAGACTCCACAGTTGGCCTGATGTATATTTAGGCACCAATTTAAGATAGTTTGACTCTAAGACCTTGTGCTTCAGAAGTGTTATTTCTCTTATGTCCAAACTGGTAATTGAAGACTTTGCGATGTTCTGAGGGTCTATGGGATATGAGAAAGCAGAACTCAGCTTTCTTAATGCCATTCCCTTCTCACTTGATCTGGTGACTGGATGTTGGGGATCATGCTTTTGGGGCTCCCCAAATTGTTGGTACAAGGAAGGCCCTGATTCTGCCCTGATCTCAGCTCAGCTCTGGAAAAGGATATGGCTAAGATTTCTGAAGAGTCTCTTTTCTACTTCCAGGTAAAAAGCAATTCCAGAGAAGTGGAGAAAAGTTACCTTGTCGTGAATGAAACTCTTTTGAAATAGTTCTGATAACAGGTAGTCTTAAGTGGTCATTTTACAAAAGGGGTCACTTTGAGGGCTCTGTCAAACCTATTGTTTCCGCTTAGCAAAATTTAATATCTCCTATATAATTGTAGGCTATTTCTCTTTTATTAGCCAGTCTACATTTTAGTTACTCAATAAAATCATATTCTCATTTGTTCATTCATTGATTAATAATTAAATATATTTTTGAGTGCTGACTGTATGCCAAGAATTTTCTGAGGATTTTGGTTAAAAGAGTCATAAAGAAAAAGTCATCATTCTCAAATGAGCTTATCTTTTAGTAAGCATCAACATTCTTTTCCACCAGCACCTGGGAGTATATCCCGTCTCCTTTTTCTGCATCTTTTTTTTTGTTATGATGGTCATTATTTTTTCTTTTTGCTCATTCATTTTACAAATTTTAATAAACTTTATTATTTTAAATTAATTGCTGATTTATTTTACGAGCTATATGCTACCTCTCTTCTCTGATAGGCATTAATACTACCACCATAAGAATATATTTTTTATAGTCCTCTTTTAATGAGGCCATTGTACTGAAATTTCAGTATTATGGTCACTGCCACAAAGTAAATAAAGTGAAGTCACAGAGCTGTGAGACAAGATCTAGAGTGCATATGGCAGTTTGGGACCTAAGGAGGGTCATCCCTGATGGAGTTCCCAACAGTGTGACATTGGAAATATCAGAAGCTTATCAAACCTTGATTTCTCAACAGTTTCTTTTGGGGATTTATGACATGTCTTAGTGAAAGAAACACATAGTCTTTCTAATGTAATGACCACAGCTACCACTAGTGCAATGCTGAGGCAGCCCAGATTTACTCTGGGTTAGTTAGAAGATTATAATAGTTAAGAGAGGCAAGGCATATGTTACAGTTTGGCTATTTTGGTTTGTAGTACACAGGAGCATTGTCTATTACAGTATTTGGAGGGCTCCTTAACTGAATGGTGTTAATGGAAGAAAGGTTTATTCTTTCAAAGGCTAGTTTATTTCTTGCCTTTTGTATATTATTTGATTTTTTTTGTTGTTTTTTAATACTATACATTATATTGGTTACAAAAGTGATAAACAAATACTGAATCAGTATTCAGAATGAAATTCATGACTTTACATAGGAAACTGTTACTGTCTATATCTGTCCCAAAAGATAGGATTCAAAAGATTTAGTCTTCAATCTGTAGAAGCTGATAATTTAATAGGGAGGGAAGGAGAGAGGTGGAAGGTAAGGATGCAGGAAAGAGGGAGAGGGGTAAGATAATTGCAATATACAATATTACCAAGATTCATATTAGTATTTGGCACTAAGGGACCTCAGAGAAAGAGTACCCAACCTAGAACGATTGCGTATGTGAGTGTGTATATGATATGATCATTCTGAAGGAGGTGATCTGAACTGAATCCTGGAAGATAAGTAGAAATTAGCTGGAGGAAGTAGGAGAAAGAACATTCCAGGACAAGCAAAGAGCCAGGGAAAAGGAGAATGCTAGAGAAAATTCATAAGCAGTATGAATTTTACCCTGAAAGTAATAGAGAGACAATGAGGGTTTTTATGTAGTTAGATTTTAGAAAGCTCGTTCTGGGAGTCATGGGTAAACTGGGCTGCATTGCTGCTGGGAGAACTGGCTGAAGAACAGAGACCATTCAGGAGGCTGCTACCATGAGCAAAATGAGCCCTGAGTGGTTCCTGAACTCAGGCAGTAGTGTCAGCAGAGGGAAGCGGAAAAGGATTCTAAGTGTGAATGAAGCAGAAATGACATGGTGTGTGTGTCCTGTAGGTTAAACAGGCCTGTGATCTTTTCATTAAAAAACTGAAGCAAGTGTGTTTTCTTAACTATCAAAGCGGTATACATTCTCTACTTTAAAATTACTACTATTCTAATTCATGTTTTTTGAAATAGATGATCATCAGTGTTATAACAGGGCATCGTTACCTTTGAAAAATATTGAAAGCTGTTAAGCAGATGGTTTTCTGGAATTCAGTGCTTAATGTGACTCAGATCTTCACTTACTATTAAATATTCAGATTAAAAAAAATCACTTGCCAGGTATTTTTATAGTGTGAACAGATTAAAATCTTTTATTAAATTAATTTGCATTTCTTGTGTTTTCTGATTAAATACTAAATGCAAATTTTCTGTTTATCTACTCTGAGCAACATAATTGTCCCAAAGTGCTCAGTATTTAATAATTTCTGTTTTTGGTGAAGAGTGGAGAAACTCTTAAGAATGAGGTTGGCTTCATGATACAGAAAGCACTAGACTTTGATAGGCTCCTTGCTCGTCTGAAGAGTTTCTGAGGTGCTCTTTTTTTTTACTAAGAACAGACCTTGTTAGATCTTTATTAAACTAACACTGGTAAATCATCTCAGCTATAGCACCAGGGAGGGCCATTCTGTATCTTACTCAAGAATTCCCACAAAGTAGTTTATTAATATCAAATAAATACATACTAGGTTTCAGCCTACTGTTGATTCTACATATAGGAAAGTTGGACTTTACTCTTGGAAAATAGAAAACTTCACCTTATTTATCATGGAGAGGATAACAAGAGAAAGCATTGACTTCATCCCCTTGAAATCTTTCAGCAGGTTTATTTCTTATTTAAAAGTGTGCACAGAAAATAAAAATATCTCTTAGTATAATAAGAGGAACATATAAGAAATAGTGTTTCATTTTTTTCCTTATACTACCTCAAAGCCGGCAGAGGCAATGATAATGTTTGACATTGCATTTGGACAGGGTGAATCAAGTGTTTATGGTGAGATCTAGCACAAGAGTCACAGCAGTTTTCCAGGCTGATGCTTAAGGGAGAACTTGAAATAACAGAACGACATGATTCCCCTACCAGCCTGAAGCTTGGTCATTCTCCCACCTCATTCCTATTTCTGTCCTATTTTCTGATTCTGGAATTAAGTAAAAATAAGTAAATTGTACAGGATTTCTGAAAGTGCAGGATGTTGGATGCAGAAACAGTTGTTCTAGTATCAAAATTATTTTAAGATAACTGGCTGGATAGTGTCAGACAGATTTATATAATGCAATTTTTTAGAGCCTTTAAATATTAATGTAACAACCATGAAAATAAAAACTGAAATTTATTGAATGCCACTGTGCATCAGGCACGATTGTAAGGGCTTTGCCTGCATTAACTTGTTTAAGACTCACAGTAATTCTGTGAGGTGAATTATTAACCAGGGTCAGAAGGAGGTTCTGTAACTTGCCAAGTTTACACAACTAGCAGGTCATTCATTCTTTGAGGTCAGGATCCAGAGTATAGTATTTTACAAACCTATTTGACCACATCCTTTGCCCATCCCTTTTTCTTTGTGACATCTTTTGACATTGATATTCCATGGGATCCCATTTTGGAAATGTTGTAGCAGTAGAAATAATATGGAGGAATGTTGGGAAGAATGCTGCAGAATGGTTTTTATTTCCTCAGACATAGGAAATATGTATTACAGTAGCACAAGACCAAGAGATCTTTACATTTGTTCAGGGGTCAGTTGTATTACTATAAGCCCATCATTTAGTATTTAGAAATCTATAAAACCTAGGATATTCTCCAGAGTAAATTCTTTACATTATTGTAAAGTAAGTCTTTGCTGGAATGGTACTTAAAAATATTGTTATTAAAGAGACAAGAAATACTGGCATATGTGTCAAGGAGAAGCCCTGAATCCAGAAATCTTTTATTTTACTTAGCCTATGGCTTAGCCACATTAACTAAGCCTCAGATCTGGCTTTTACCAGATAACAAAGAATTTTAACAGGTTGGTTCAGTTCTCAGTTTATACAAAAACTTTATTCTTAAATTATCTAAACATGTAGTACATAGATTAGGAAAAATAAATGCCCAGAAAACATATAATGCTCAACTTTTATCATAATAAAAAAAAGAGTGATGAAAATAATTTTTTTTTAAGTCAGATTGACAATATTTAATGTTCGATAATGCCTGCACTGGAAAGATCTTTACATGCATTCCTGGTGGGTAAGTAAGTTATTCAGCATTTTTAGAGGACAATTTGGGAATATCACACTGAAAGATAAAAGTCCATATTCTTGGACCTGGAGATGCCTGTTGTATATATTAACAGGAAATTCTCCTTTCTGCTGTTCATTCTTTAAAATGATGGATTATAGGTAATTTCCAGTTATTTTCTGTCCTTGTAATAGGATTATACATTCTCACTCATTGATGTGTGTTCTGTAGCACTTCTCCCAGAAGAATAATAACCTTTTCACTCCATTGGCATCACTCCTGGCTTGAATGACTTGCTTGGACCAGAAGAATGTGAGCGGAAGTGTTATATGCCACCTCTGAGCAGAAGTTTAAAAGCTAGAATTGGCTCCACTATTTCTGTTTTCCCTCTGGAAAGAGATGGCAGTAGAAGTTACTTCTGCTTCAGTCATGGAATAAAAATGACATGGAGTCAACCTGACATCAAATATCAGCTGACAGATATGAGAGTAAGAAATGTTGTCATAGTAAGCCACTGAGATACATATTTTTTTAACCACAGCAAAACCTATTATGAGTTAATAGAAGATCAATATCTATTTTGTTTTAAAAAATAAAACTTAGTATAAACTCCAGCTCTGGTTGGTCTTTCTCTTTTCCAAACTGTACAAAGATTTGAAGGTTTTAATACATTTTAACGTATGCATTTTCTTATGTTTGCCAATTTTATTACATATGTCAGTCCTCTCCCAACATATACTTTAAATAGACTCACGCCATATCATATACATCTTTATTGTTAATTTAATTTACATATAAAATAACAATTTTAAACTGCAATCCAGTAGCATTTAGTACATTCGCTATGTTGTGCAACCATCACTTCTATCTAGTTCTATTTCTAGTTCCAAAGCATTTTCATCAACCCCTGTGGAGACTGTACCCACTGAGCAATCACTCCCCATTCCTATCCCTTCCTCCAGCTCCTGACAACCACTAACCTGCTTTCTGTCTACTTATGTTAGATACTTCATGTAAGTGCATTTGCTATATTGTGCAGCTTCTTTTACTTATAATAATATTTCTGAGGTTCATCCATGTTGTAGCATGGATGTATTAGTACTTCATTCCCTTTCATAAGTGAATAATATTTCTTTTATAGATGTATAACATTTTGTTTAGTAACCTTTGATGGCCATTTGGGTGGTTTTTCTCTTTTGTCTGTGAATAGTGGTCTTTTTGGCTATTTGCTATGAATATTGTGAACAAGTATTTGTTTGAATACTTGTTTTCAATTCTTTTGGGTATATATTGAGGAATGGAGTTGCTGGGTCATGTCTAATTCTGTCTTAAACTTTTTGAGAAACCATCTCCCTGTCTTCTAAAACAGCTGCACAAATTTACATTTTTACCAACAATGTATGAGGACTTCAAATTCTCTGTATCCTGGCCAACATTTGTTATTTATCTCTCTGCTTTTTAAAAAATTCTAGGTTTTCTAATGTTTGTAAAGTGACATTTCATTGTGATTTTTAATTTGCATTTCCCTAATGATTAATAATTTCAAACATCTTTTCATGTGCTTCTTGCCCATTTGTATATCTTCTTTGGGAAAGTATCTACTCAAGATTTTTGCCTTTTTAAATTAAATTGTTTGTATTATTGAGTTGTAATAGTTTCTTATACATTCTATAAGTAAAATATTGCCATAGATATGGTTTGCAAACATTTACTCCCATTCTGTATGTTGTTTCTCATTTCCCTGATAGTATTCTTTGATGCACAAAAGTTTTTAATCTTGATGATTTTCAGTTTATTTTTCCCTGCTTTTGCTCATATTTTTGGTGTCTCATCTAAGAATCTATTGCCACATTGGGTATCATAAAAATTTACCCTTGTGTTTTCTTCTCAGTATATTATATTATGATCTCTGAAATTTAGGTCTTTAATCTATTTTAAATTAGTGCTTGCCTACAATGTGAGGTAAGGGTCCAACTTCATTCATTTGGATGTGAATGTCCAGTTTTTTTGGCACCATTAGTTAAAAGACTATTCTTTTCTAATTGAATGGTCATGCATTCTTGTCAAAATTTAATTGTCCATAAATATATAGGTTTAAATCTGAACTAAATTCTCCACTGTTGGTCATTATGTACATACAGCATTATGCCTGTACCACAGTGTAGCAAGTTTTGAAATCAGAAAGTGAAGCTCCCACTTTGTTTATTTTCAAGATTGTTTTGGCTATTTGGGGTCCCTTGCAAGTCCATATGAACTTTAGGGTTAGTTTTTCTGTTTCTGTAAAAAAGGCCATTAGAATTTTTATAGGATTGGATTGAATCTATAGATTGCTTTGAGATATATTGCCATGTTAATGTCTTCTAATTTGTGAACGCAGGATATCTTTTCATTTACTTGAGTCTTCTTTAATTTCTTTCAGCCATGTTTTATAGTTTTCAGTGTACAAACTTAAACCTCCTTTGTTAAATATATTCCCAAGTATTTTATACTTTTGATACTGTCTTAAATGGAATTGTGTCCTTATTACCAATTTAAATTGTTCATTGCTGGTGGATAGAAATGCAACTAATTTTTGTGTGCTTATCTTATACCCTGCAACATTGCTAAATTTATATCTTAGCCCTAATAGCTTGTGAGTTTTAAAATTATCCTTTAGTATTTACTATATATAATATGTCATCTATTAATATGAATAATTTTAGTATTTCCTTTTCTACTTGGATGACTTTTGTTTTATGTATAATTGTTCAGAGTTTCTGGCACAATATTGAATAAAAATGTGAAAGCAAGCATCTTTGTCTTTTTTTTGATCTTAAGAGTAAAATATTTAATATTTATTGAGTATTATGTAAGTTGTGTTTTTTTTCATAAATGCTCTTAATCAGATTGAGGCAATTTTCTTCTATTCCTAGCTTGTTGAGTATTTTTATCATGAAAAAGAGTGTTGGATTTTGGCAAATGCTTCCTCTTTGCTCATTGAAAAAGTCGTGTGGTAGTTTTTCCTTCATTCTGTTTATATGATGTATTACATTGCTTTTCATATGTTGAACTACTCTTTTATTACTGGGACATGGTGTATAATTTTTCTAACTATGCTGTTGGATTTAGTTTGCTTTTATTTTGGTGTAGTTATGTGTCTATATTCACAAGGGATGTTAGACTGTAGATTCCTTTTTTTGAGGTATCTATCAGTTTTGGTTTCAAGATAATTCAGGCCTTATAGAATGGGTTAGGATGTACTATCTCCTTTTCTGCTTCTTTGGAAGAATTTAAGAAGGATTGATGTTAATTCTTTTTTAAATGCTTGGTAGAATTCATCAATGAAACTATTTCGTTCTCTCCATTTCTTTGGGGGGTTTTGATTACTGATTCAGTCACTTTACTTGCTCCTCAGATTTTCTTCTGAAGGTGTCCTCAGATTTTCTTCTGAGGAAGAAATAACTTGTTCTTGAGTCATTCTGATAGTTTGTGTGTTTCTAGGAATTGGTCCAAATTTTCTGAGTTATCTAATTTGTCAGTGTGTAGTTGTTTATAGCAGTGTCATATAATTCTTCTGATTGCTATAAGGTCAGTAGTAACATTTACTGTGTTCATTTCTGATCCTAGTATTTTGAGTATTATATTTTTCTTAATCAGTCTAGCTAAATAGTTGATGATTTTGTTGATCTTTTAAAATACCCAAGTTTAAGTTCTGTGTTTTTCTGAATTGTTTTTCTATCTTCTATTTGATTTATTTTTGCTTTAATCTTTATTATATCCTTCCTTCTGCTAGCTTTTAGCTTTTTTTTCCCCCCTAGTTTCTAAAGTGTGATGATATTGATTTGAGATCCTCCTGAATTTTGGTGTACTTGTTAATAAATTTCCCTCTGGTCATTGCTTTTGCTGCATACCATAAGTTTTGATTTGCCATCTTTTTGTTTTTATTAATTTCAGAGCATTTTATAATTTCTCTAGTAATTTCTTCTTTTACCCATTAGTTATTTTAATAGTGTGTTATTTAATTTCCACATATTTGTGAATTATTCAGTATTTTTTTTATTGATTTATAGCTTTATCCCAAAGATACTTTGTATGTTTTCAATCTTTTAAAATTGATTGGGACTTGCTTTGTGGCCTAACATGTAGTTTATCCTGGAGAATATTCCATGTACACTTGTGAAGAATGTGTATTTCTCTGATTTTAGTGGAAGGTTCTATGTATGTCTGCTAGGTCTAGTTTATTTATAGTGTTGCTCATGTACTCTATTTTCTTCTTTATTTTCTGTTTTTTCTATTCATTATTGAAAGTAGAATATTGAAGTTTCCATCTACTGTAGAACTCTCTATTTTTTGTTTCATATATTTTAGAGCTCTGTTTTAGGTGCTTCTCTGTTTATAATTATTATATATTATTGATGTATTGACCCTTTATCAGTAAATAAAGTATTTTTTTGTGTCTTGTAACAATTTTTGATTAAAGTCTCTTTTGTCAACAGACTTTATAGCCACTCCTGTTATCCTTCAGTTCTCCCTTGGTTATTATTTTCATGGAATGTATTTTTCTGTTGTTTTTTTTTCCACTGTTAACCTATTTTTGATTTGAGATGTAAGTGAGTCTCATTAAGGTAGTATAGTTGGATTATATTTTTTATCCATTCTGGCAACTTCTGCCTTTTAATTAGAGCCTTTAAGATATTTATATTAAAGTAATTACTGATAAGGAGTGACTTATTTGTAAATAGTAAAATGTCATTTTTTTCCTTCAATTTCTCTATTACTGCCTTACTTTATATTTAATTGAGTTTTTTCAGTGTACTATTTTTAATCTCTTCTCATTTCCTTTTCTGTGTGCATTTTTGTTATTTTCTTTAGTGGTTACCTTCAGTATTACACATAGCATCTTATGTTTATATCTGTCTAGTTTGAATTAATAGTAACTTAAATTCAGTGGCATACAAAACTCTAATCTTATGCAGCTTTACCCCTCTCCATTTATGTTTTTATTGTCATTATTATAACTTTATACATTTGAGCCATTGATATATTCATAATTATTATTTTATGCATTTCTTTTTAAAGTAATATAGGAAACAAAAGAGGAGTTAAGCCAAATATATAGTAATGCTGGTTTTTGTTTTTATCTATGTGTTATTTTTACTGATATTTTAATTTTTTTTATATGGCTTTAAGTTGCACTTTAGTGACTTTCATTTCAGCCTGAAGACCTCCCTTTAGCATTTCCTGTAGGGCAGGTGTGCTAATAATGAACTCATTTGGCTTTTATTTGGGAATGCCTTAAATTCATCTTCATTTTGAGAAATAGTGTTGCTGGATATAGAATTCAAATTTTTGACAATTTTTTTAATCTTTCATCATTTTGTTATTTCACTGTCTTCTGGCCTGCGTGGTTTCCAATAAAAAACTTTTCATAATCTTATTGAGAATCTCTTGTAAATAATGAGTGAATTCTTTCTTGCTGCTTCCAAGATTTTCTCTTTGTCACTGTTTTTAAACATTTTGATTAAAATGTGTCTCGGTGTGTATCTACTTGTGTATCTTTCTTGGAATTTGTTGAGATACTTGGTTGTGTAGGTTCATGTATTTTATCCAGTTTGGAAATTTTCTGACCATATTTCTTTAGATATTCTTTATTTCGCTTTCTCTTTTTCTGGAATTTTATTATGTATATGTTAGTCTTCTTGATTGTATCCCTCAGGTGTTTTAGGCTCTGCTTATTTATCTTCATTCTTCTTTCTTTCTCTAGACTGAATAATTAGAATTGACTGATCTTGAAGTTTACTGAATCTTTCTTCAGCTCAATATGCTGTTGAATGCTTCTAGTGAATTTCTCATTTCATATACTTCAGTGTAAAAAAAATTCCTATTTAGTTAATTTTAATAATTTTTATATATTTTTAATATTCTCTAATTGTCTAAACATCATTCTTTGGTTTCTTTTATTCTTTTCCATGATTTCTGATAGTTTTTTTTTTAGCATATTTAAGACAGTTTAAATATTTTTCTAGTCTAATGTCTGTGCTTCTTTGGAGACAGTTTATATTAACATATTTTTTTCTTGTGAATGGGTCATATTTTTTTCCTTTGCATGATTGATCCTTTTTGTAGTAAAGTGGGCCTTTTAAATATTATAATGTGATAACTCTGAGCTTTAGAATTCCCCCTCTTCAGGATTTGTTGCTGCTGTTTGCTATGGGTTAGAGTTGCTTGTTTGTTTTGTGACTTTTCTAAAATATCTTTGTAAATATTGTATTCTTTTTCAAGTGTAATCTTTGAAGTTCCTATTTCTTTAATTGGTGATCAGCTATTGGTTTGATAGAAATTCCCTTAGATGCTTGGAATCACATGAGAAATAAATAAGTAAATGTTCTCCCAGTCTTGCAAGTTGGCTGTGTTGGCTTATTCTTATGTTTAACTATACTTATTACAACTTTGCCTTAGCTTTCACTGTCTGCTACCCTGAGACAAAAGATCAGCTTGAGATGAAAGCTTTTTTCTAATGCCTTGGGTATATATGTGATTTCTGGATTCCCCATTATAAACAGAAACTTTTTTGAGCACTTGTTACCCAAAATATCTCTTTGACCAGCAGTTTTTCTCAGGCTTCTGATGTCTATATTGTTTGCCTCAACCGCCATCTTTTCCCCCAGTTGGGAATGATTTGATAACTTTCAGCATTATCAAGGAATGCTGTCAGTATTGCCAGAATCTTGAGAGAGTTCTGGGTTAAACAAAACAAAGTCCCTTGCATAAGTCCATCAGGAAGCCTCCAAAACAGACAAAAACAATTCCTTTAGAATAAAGTTTACTCTCGTTCCTCTGAATTTAGGAACCCATGCTGAGAATGTGGGTTTTTTTTTGCCTTAGGACCTTCACAGATTCATGGAGGGCATAGGAGCTTGAGCAAGTCAAAATGCCAAAGAATTCTCCTACTGTATAAGTCACTTTTCTCTCAATTCATTGTTAGCTTGGTTGCTATAAACCTTCAACTAATTTTTAGAGTTCCAAAAAAAGTTAATTTTGAGAGTTTTGGCTTTTTTTTTTTTTTTGGTGTGTTTTTGTTTCTGGAGGGAGAGGCCCTTGGAATGTCCCTACCATTTTTCTGATGTCCCATATATACTTTAAAGTGATTTGCTTTGGTGCTGGAAACATTGTAGTTTCTGATTAAATATTCTTAAGCCAATGCATTTACAACTATTTATTGAAGTACTTATCATCCTAAAACCGTTGATGCCTTATTAATTGATAAAAATCATAATGAAAGATTTTTATTTCTGCTTAGTAAGTAAGGAATACCCATTTCTTTTGAAGGAAGTGGAGAATCTCCAGAAGAATTTACTTGCTGGATAATAATTTTGATGACTGACTTGCTTTACATTGTTTTAAGTTTCTAAATCAGAGAGACTCAAAGAAAACCTATTTAAAACAAATATAAATAAACAACAACAAAAATCAAAATTTGACTCAATCTTGTTTCTTGGGGAGAATCATCTTTAAAATAGACCAATGATAAGGTTGCATTTACTTATTTTTAAATGAATGAAATTAACCAAAGTCTATAAATTTCCCTTGGGGTTTATCCTTATAAGCAATGTTTGTGTAAGGTCAAACAAGAGGAATGAAATATTGACCAATTAAAGTTTTCTCTAGAAACAATTTATATTTTATCTAGAGGCACTGCTTATTTGATTGGACTGAGGTTTATTTATAGCTTTAGTGATTCCTTAATAAGGACTATATTCTGAAATACATTTAAAGCCATGTTATCTTTCAGTTTATATGGTGTACCTATGCTTTTCAATGAGGCAAAGTAAAATCAATGACTTTTCCATCCTGAAATTAAGGCATTCTTCTGTAACTGTAAAATGGCTTTTGTATAGTCAAATAGGAGACTATTCTGGTGTATTATGTGCTTAGGCATGACCTCAATGAGAGAAGAAGGGTGATACTGCAAACTTTCTACTTTAATACTGAAAGGCCAGTTTCAAGGCATTGGTTATCTGGGATAGGTATTTCACACATGGGTAGACTGTTGGTTATAGCCATACTTAACTGCGTAAACATTTATAATATACTCAAGTGTATGACATCTCTGTTTTTTTCTTATTCTGTAGTCTTATAACATTTATTAGAATATATTTTATTGAATCATTGCATACTTAACCTTGTAATATCTTTGGATATGCTTATCCTTCTTCAGCAAACAGCCAATGTAATGAACTGATAGGGGGCATTAACCAGAATTAAAGAACTATTACTGTTAGTTGGCACATGGGCCATTTTAATGCTTGGTAAGGGAGAAGGTTGCTGTTTTTCAGAGGGACTATAAGTATTGTGGAATTATCTTTCTAGTTCTACACTGAACCATGGATATTAATATAAAACCTACATGACCACATTGGGCTTTATTTTCTTCAACAAATCAGTACATTTTCATCAATGAATTCCTTGAACTGCTTGGAAGAAAAGTTTAGCTAAAGTCGATGAATCATGCAGTTTTTGAGTTGTAACGAATTTTAAGATCACTTAGTCAATTGTACCCCTTTTCTCTCCCCTCCCCTTTCTCTTCAAGAAAATAAATCCCAGAGATATTAGGTATCTTACTGGACATTCTTTATGTTGGGAGAGCTGTCATAAAAATATTACTATTGAAAGTGTATTTTAGACTTAGGAAGTTAGAAAAACAGTCAAGCACATTTAAAAAAAGCATTATCGGAATAGGAGTCAGTGATCTTAGAGGTAATCATACTGACTTTGGAAATGGGACTTTTAAAGAGTTTATTTAAAAGGAAAGAGCCACTAATAATAGACGGAGAAAGTTTCACCATGTTAAGAAGATAAACAAGGACAATTACAAATATGATAGATATACAAAAGTGAAAATTCCTGAAATATACTGATGAATGCAATTATATCTTCTTGGAGGAAACTTTTATGTGTGTTCTTTGGCTTGGCACTTTGCCCTGAATTGGTCTAAGGTTTGTATATATGATTTATATGAATATGTTGATGGCATGCAGAAGAGTCAAGGTTGAATTGGAAAGATGGCTAGTATGCTTTATGTTAGAATCAATATTCAAAATGATATAAACCTTGAGCCCATGAAAAGAAAAATGGATAGTTTTGCATGTGGTGTAAAATATCAATAAAAAGAAAGAAAGAAACAAACAAACAAAAATACTCTAGATTATTTGACTAAGAAAAGGCACAATGTGTCAGCAGTGCAAGTGGTATATACTTTTTCTGTCCATAAATTCAGTATAGGAAATGAAGTTAATGTTGGAATTTTCCATTAGCTCGGGTCTCTGAGTAACTGTGCTAACTCATATGTATAGTGTGAAATAAGTCTTTGTTGAATTAAGCAACTGAGATTTGGGGGTTTATTTACTATTGTAGCATAACTTATTCAGATAACTGTTTCCCCTTTTAAAAAAAACTATTGGAGCATAATTTTACATATTTAATGTGTATAATTTGATATTTGGGCAAAAGACAACATTTTTATTATTTCGATTGTAAAGAAAATTTTAGGGCACTAAAAAAATAGAGATTGGCCAAAATATTTTATTGTTTACATTTATATCAAATGTTGTGCTCAGCAAAAAATAGTTACCACCTACTCTTATTGTACCCACTGCATGAAGGTGACACTCTTCAACTGGCTAACTTGTTCTGAGTCTCAGAGCCAGCATAGCTCAAGGAACAGATAGATAAGTTATTGTGAGACCACTACACAGCTGGGCCTTTTCCAGCATTGGTCACTCAATCATTCCAGGAGAGGTGGGAGTGATTCCCGCTTCTCCCTGAGCAGAAACTGAGCCCTTGTGGCTATATCTAAGCCCAACTCAAACTCATTATTTGGGACACTGAAATCTAAAAATAAAACACATATGGGTTATAAAGAAAGGACTGGAAGCATGAGATTTTTAGATTCTGACTTCTTAGTTGTATGTAAGTAGTCTATGATCTAGGAAGGGGCACATATATATTTTCTTGACTTGTTTAAAACCCATAGGTTAAAATCTTATTCTGGTTGCCATGAGAACAACAACAAAAAACCCTATTACTTGATATTAGATGATCTTGTGCCTTATGAGAGGATTTTTCTTAAGGATTCTCCATAAAATAAGGAAGAACTTTCTAATAATTTGGGCTAATTAAAAATTAAATGAACTAGGTGTCTCCTCATGGCTAGAAATAGTTATGTAGTGATTATATGAAAGAGATCTGACATGAGATTGGGAATTCGATTCAATGACCTCTAAATTACAATCAAAAGCTTAGAGTCTATGGTTGGTTTTGCTTAAATGTCTCTGGTCCCTTTATTTCCTCAGGTACTCTTTTATCATAAGCAATTGACTGTAAATTATTTATCTGATGCATGTAATTAAATATTTATGAGCAATTCTGGAAAGCTTTATAAAACACTACCTTTTAATATAGCCTTTGTAAAAGTCTAAATTTTAAGATGAGAATAAATTTGTTTATTACTGGTCTATGCAAAGGAGAGTGGAGTTGAAGAATTCAGGAAAATGTCAGGTAGCACATAATGAGCAGCTTATATTAAATGATGAGAGTCAATACCAGTTAAAGATCAACATCTTTTTAAGTGTTTCTGTCCTGGATACTAAACCATATCTCTTAATATTCATTAGAGTAGCTCTGTGTTAATGACTTTCAGCATCAAGCAGTAATTTTTGCAGCTTGCCTAACACTAACCTTGAGGAGTTCATACAGTCTTCTTCTTCTGACCATTTTGTGGCTTATTTTGTTTGTGTCTTAAGAAAAATGTCAATTTATATCCTTAAGAAAATGAATCTTGCTCTACTGACTGACATTTCCAAGGGAATGAACTTAGCGTTACTGAATATTGGTTATCATCATTGTTATGATGTTCAGGGGAACTCATTTTTGTTTCAGGATTAAATATGATCTTGCATCATTGCATTATGAAATAATTTGTAATTTGTATCTTTTTCTTAGTATGGCAAATACCTTTTGGACACAACATTGAATTTTTTGCCTGGGCATATAAGTAATATGTTCAAGTAAACAAAATTTTTTTAACAGAGTTGGTTTATGTGACTTTAAAATTATTGTCGTTTACATTGGGAAATGACTCCAAGGGAATCATGATATTATTTACTTATTGAAATAGCACAAGTCATGAGAAGCTGTTAGGGTATATTCTGATAGTTGGTATATTAGTTACCACAGATGAAAGAGAAAGAATGTCTTCATCAGAAAGGAATGACAATGGTAATACAATAGTCAAGAGCATAGATTGTTACTTAACACAGTTAACTGGCATTTTCTTGATATGTGCCTTGAGTAAATTTTTAAATCTTTCTCAGCTTAAGTTTTCTCATTAGTAAAATGGGGACAGCCATACCCTCATACCGGTAACTGTACCTCCCTTATACTCTTGTATGATTAAGTAAGGAAATATATAAATGCAAAACATGCAACAGATTGTCTTGTTTATAGTTAAGTGCTTGATAGAAGACTACTCTTACTGCTGTTATTATTCTTTTTATCATTGCTATTAACTCTAATTGTGATGGAATGTTTTTAGTGTAGGAAAGGAAGTAAGGCTAGAATGGGGGAAGAGCTCTGTTGGTGGAAATGATAGCTTATACACCAGCAGCCCTGGTTTTTAGTCCTTGTTTTTCAGGTAACTGTGGTTTTCAGTAATCACTTACCTCTTTGGGTTAAAGTTAATATTCCTGCATGTATTTTGTTATGTTTGTCTAGACCAAGAAATTCTCAATTTTTTCCAGCTATAAATTTCTTTCATTTTATGTGAGATGACATTGTAATTGCCAGAACATCTTAGTGCATATATTTTATTAATCTTAAATGTTGAAAACTACAAATCATGACAACCAAGTGAGTCAGAGCTTCAGATAACTCAGCCAATTCCATAGCCTCTCATATAGAGCTAACTATTGAGGGCCTGGTTGAGTAGAGGCAAAGTGGAGTAAGGCCCAGACACTGCCCTCATGGTCAGAATTAGGATGTGTAAAGTGATTCTCCAACCATTTTACTGTAATCTTATCCTTTTACTTAAAGATACACTGTTGGTTATAGCACTCAGCTCATGTATGAAAGATGAAGGCCATGCAACTTTTGAATGTCAATATTCTATCATTCACACCTATTTGTTGTCTGTTCAGTTTGGATGAAAATAAAGGACAGTTAAGTGAAATAAATCAATATGCCAGAAATGTAATATCAATTCATTATACCAAATCAGAAAAAATGAGAGATTGGTTTGAGTTAACTTAAAAAAAAAATGATGAGCCTTTTAGAACTAAAATTAGATAGAGCTTATTGGGTAGATGCCATAGTAGAGGTTTAAAGAAAAGAATGTCTTACCTTTAGGAAGAAAGGTAAGCAATTGAGATGTCTGATATATTTTCACTCAAGATACAACTGCCAGTTAAAACCACTACAGAGTTTTTATTTTCAGAAATGCTCATATCATTTACTTTTCAGTAAAAATTATGGATAAATTTGCCCTTAGGTATAAGCTGTTTTTCAGAAAATCTATTCTCTCGAATCTGTCAGGACAAGTGTCTTAAAGGAAAAAAGGACTTAGTGAGTCAACAGAAGTCAAACTTGAAGTAAAAACTCCCACTCCTGTAGTTTGTCGAGAGGGTAACCATGATCCACATTCAGCAAGTTAGCTGGCAATGAGCAGAAAGGGAGGAGCAGTCTCACTAAACAAGATACATAGCTAAGATCACAGAGAGTGAATCACACAACTCTGTCAAGTAAAGATTTGCTTTTGATTTTCATTTAAATATCATTGGCCATCAGGTCTGAGAATGCACTTTGCTGACCAGACATATTTGCTAATTATGATTTTCTTCCTGTAAGCCTTTCAAGTCAAGGAGAGAGAGAGGGAGCAAGGAGGCCTAAATGAGCTTGAAGAAGGATGGTGGTTGGAATTCCAGAGTAAAGATTACTGATGACCTTTTGGTAGGAAAACTTTGTTATAGCATAGCATAGAGAGGGTCATATGAAGCATTCGAAGGAAAAGTTAGTTAAACAACAAAATATGTATGAAGCTTTGATCATTTATATTTCAAATGTCTGTAGCAATGGTATACGTACAAAAAATATCTGAAGAGATGAGGCATCTTCAGAAAATTATGGGAAATCCTGTTCACTTATAAACATATACACACATACATTTAAAGAATATATATAAATATATAGAAGTAATAAAATATATAAATACATAGTTTTATAGAGTACTTAAACATTTACAGAATAACTATAAGTACACAAAATGCTTATTAAGTAAAATTTACAGAATAGATAAATTTATGTAATGCACATATAAATGAGTGAATGATATAAAATTTAAAGTTTATATGATTCTATTTTAAAAAGCAGCATGTGGTAAATCCTCTGCAATTTTCTCTTTTTCAATTGTATGCTTTAATATTATATTTTTCTTGTGTGAGGTAACCTGGTATTTGGTAATTTCTCATTTGGACCTGGATTACTTGTTACTAGTCAACAGCGAGGGGGACTGACTTAGATCAAAGGACACAGTCTTTTTTTTTTTCAGCAGGCAGATCATCTTGCATCTCTTCAAACTAATCTTAACAACCTTGTCAGATAATGGTTTTGGAGGGGAAAGGAACATAGAAATAATCAGATTGTTACCTTATGCCACTTTTTTTTTTGACTTAGAAATAAAAGCATGTATTTTCTCACAGAAGTGAAGAATGCCTCTTCCTTTGCAATTTGAAGATAAAATTTATTCCAAATTAGATGACTTTATTACAGTTTGTGGTGTTGAATTATTTTCTGCTCATGATAATAAACTCATGGTTTTGAAATTCTATCTTCAGAAGAAAACAGAAGAAAACACTTGGTGCTAAGTGTAAACAAATCCTTACTAATGAATTCCAGTATAATCTTTACATTGCATTTTCTTTGTACATATTGAGTCTGTTTACATTTAATCTCTCTGATAACACAATACTTGGTCAAATGCATAATCAATTTACAAGAACTGTTTCAAGACCTAAATCAACGTAGTTAATTCCTGTACCTCTGGGAGAGAGTTCTGATTATCCCAGGGTCATTTTATTCATCCATATTCATTATGGCAACACTCCAAGAAGTCTGACCTGCAACTTAGAGATTTATATTGTACAACCATTTTTAACTCAGCAAGCAGCCCTGCTTTCCGTAAGCAACTTTTAAGACTTAATGACCAAGTTTTTGCACAAATTGAAACAGCTAATTTTTTTCACTATGTGTTAGGTTTTGTTAAGTATGTTAATAATTTTGTTATTTTTTTTGTAATCCTCACGACAATGTTCTATGTGGGTAGTAATACTAATTAGGATTTAATCAGCACTTACTTTGCCCAGCTAGACATTTTACATAATATTGTAGTTCTCCTGATGGGAAAAACTGAGGTTCTAAAATGTTAAGTAGCTCACCCAAAGTTTTGATTGCACTTTAAGGTTCAGTTTCATACTATTTGCTGTTTTGACTCTCAGATGTCCCTCAAAGCCAGTGCACTGTGTGGGCAAAGAGTATTGGGGAAAATACATGCTATATTGTTGTGTGATTCTTGAATGGAGAGCCAGGAACTGAAGCTATGAGTAGGAAGCAACATTTACTGATGCCAGTACCAGCTCAGCAGATTCTTATCCAAAGGCTGAGAGCCAATTGTAATATAACAGGCAGTTTTATACAGCCTTGTACTTCCACATTCCTACACAGCCACAGATGTAAGGAAGGAGAACGTTGATTGGTTGGCAAGCTATGAGAAAACTGATGTAAGCCAGAGAGTCCTGGGAAGTGGGGGAGCCATCAGGAACAAACACTTGTTCGAGCAGGAAATGGCCAGGCAGGGTCAGGCTGCCACAATATAACCCAAAATGTGATGCCCCATGTTTTCAACTTCTGGTTGATAAAACCAGAAAGCTGGAATAATGAGTGAGTGAGAGTACACACAATGATTTTTACTGTCTGTCATGTGCTATCTCCCCTTTCATCAGATCTCCTTTTTATCCTCCTTGCTTTACACACTAGTGAGTCTGCATCTCTTACTGAGCACTTTGAGCAAAACAGTCTTCTGCCAAGAACCACCTTGAACTTACTTGAAATCTCTTTGGCTGGCCCCAGATCTAAAAGTGAATAGATGAAATGTAGACTAGACATTGCATTATGTCATTTCTTTAAGATAGCTTCTTTAAAAAAAGAAAAAGAAAAAGAAGGCTGCAGGTGGGTCCTTGAGTTATTGTTTTTCTAATTTCAATGATAAAAATTTTCTTTATTTGAATGCTCTGTCTTTAAATCTAAAATGTGCTGTTCCTGTTGCTCCTGCTTCTTCTAGGTGAGATTACACCAGAGTTTCATGCTTCCATTCCCATCCCTGACTCTCTCTGTTAGAGGAGAATCCAAAAGAGAGAGTGTGCGACTTGATCATATCAATAGCTTTTGTGAAAGATGGCATTAATTCTGGGCAAATGTCTCATTGGAAGAACTTTGGAAGTAAGTTATTAAAGTGCATTGCTCTTTAAATGTATTTTTCTTATATCAAAGACTCCCCCAAATTTTGTAATTGAATTGCTCTTCATTTTACTTAATATTGTTAAGACAGATATGCATAATGTTGGAGCATTTTGGAAGGCTGAGACCTGCTGTTTGATCAAGCAACATTTGAGAAACACACAATAGGTTTAGAAAAATGTGTGCATACATTACATAATTTGAGATATAGTTAATCTTGTCAGGTTAATACATATTTTATTATGTTTCAACTAGAATAATTCTTATTTGAGAGGTAAGATTTTTGTCTGCAGGTACTCATGAGGACTTGTCTACCAATTTATATGATAAAAAAGGTGATAGCTACCCAAATTACATTGGCTTTACTGATAAGTAATAGTGATATTAGAATATAAAACCTTCCTAATTCTAGAGAAGTGATTTACATTTTTTAATCTTACCATAGCTCTAAAAGGTATATGTAATGGGCTGAATTTTATCCCTCCCAAATTCAGAACTTGCAGCCATCATCCTCAATACCTCAGAATGTGACTGCATTTGGAGATAGGGCCTTTTAAGAGGCAATTAAGGAAAAAAATAGGTCATATAGGTGGTCTCTAATCTAATATTACTGCTGTCCTTCTAAGAAGAGGAAATTAGAACACAGATGACATAAACCAAGGGATGACCATGTGAGGACAAAGTGAGAAGGTGGCTCTCTGCAAGACAAGGAGAGAGGTCTAAGAAGAAACCAAATCTGCTCACACCTTGATCTTGGGTTTCTAGTCTTCAGCATTGTGAGAAAATAGATTTTGTTGTTTAAGCCACCAATTAGTCTGTGATATTTTGATATGGCAGCCCTAGCAAACTAATTCAGTAAGTATTATTATTCTCATTTTTTGGTTGAGGGAACGACCAAAGAGGTTAGGTAACAGATCAAAGATCAAGTTGTTGATAACTGGCAGAACTGGGATTCAAACTTAAGTTTTTCTTTCCGTTCACTTTGCATTTCACCACAGTTTCCTTTTTTTAAGATTTTTTTTTATTAGTTTCGAGAATACAGTACATTGGTTAGGCATTTATTGTAGTTTATGAAACGATCCCCCTGATTACTCTATCTTCTCTCAGGTTCTACACATAGCCATCACATTACTGCTAACTGCATTTCTTCTGCCATGCTCTCCATCCCTGTGACCATCTATCAACTACTGATCTCTACTTCTTGAACCCTTCACCACTTTATCCCTACCTCCTCACTCGCTTCTCCTCTGGCCCATAGTTTCCTTACTAAGCATAAAACATGAACTTGCCCCTCCATGGACCATATAGATATCACATGTGGTAGTCTATGTAGGAGTAATTACATACTTATAATTTACAAAGATATTCCAAGCATGATGCTTTTATGAAGAAACATAACCTATTGTTTAGGACTCTGTATTCCTTATCAGACTGCTTAGAAAATTACTTAAACTTTCTGTGTCCTCCTCCCCTCCTCCCATAAATGAGTAAAATAAAAATATAAGTTTATTGAAAGGATTAAATAAGATGCTGCATATACAGCATTTAGCAACTTATATTAGCTATTCATAATGCTGCTGCTGCTGCTGTTGTTGTTGTTGTTGTTGTTGTTGTTGTTATATTACCTTATTTGATCCCACAACTACTCTAAATAAGAAATGGCTTTGGAGACTTTTGAAATTTTTGTGACCAACCCTTTCATGTTAGAGAGAAAGAAATTAAGGCTCTGAAATGATACCAGATCATTCTGGAGTAGAAAGTTCTGCTTTATTTATATTTTACTTTTATTTTTTAAACTAAATTAGATAATTATAACTTAATTTATATTGCATTTGTTCATAATAACATATAACTTAATTTTTTATATAGTTATTGAAATAATGGAGTGATGAATATTCAGTACAGACATGTCTTTTGAGCTAAACTGTTATTGTTTCTTTTTTACACCTTTAAGATACTGTTCTCAGTATAAAAATAACATGTTAATTTGTTGTGATCTTTTATGAGTCAGAGTATTTTTATTATATCTGAAACTATAATTTTATCTCTTTAAACATTTGAGTCTTAAATTTCTTGGGGTTTAAAAAAGTTTGTCATTTTACAATTACCCTTTCCTGTCCTGAAAAAACAAATTTCCAATTGTAACAAAATGCATTTTGACAAAAATAAATATGTAAAATATTGCTATATAGGAAACTTTTTTAGAACTATGTTTTTTAATGTCCTCAATATTTGATAAATGTTTTTAGTAACATGGGTTGAATTAAGCAAAAAGGAAATTTCTCTTCAGCACTTTTGTAAACAGGAATTTCAATAAATTTAATAAATAGCAACAACTCGATCATTTTACATTTTTATTGAATTGATTAAACATTTAACCATGTCATTCTCAGCTTTTAAAAAAAATCTTTAATAACTCATCTAAGTGTGATTGGTTAGTCATCATTTCCTGAAGCAGTTCTTTACTCAGTCCTAGGGTGTAATTTAGGAAGCAGTGAGTAATTAGGTCAGAGAAGAAAGTTTAGTCCAGACAATGGAGAAGATGAAAATGAGGGTAAGAATTTTATTCTGTAGACAGTAAGGACTATTTGAAGACCTTTTAGTAGGAAAGTGACTTTCTATGAACTGTGACAGATTAATTTGGCAGAGATATCTGCAATCTATTAGAGCAGAAACTGAAGTTAGAATATCATTGTTACCGAGGTAAGAGGCGATAAGCATCTGAACAATGATGTCAGCACTAGGAATAGGGAGAAGAGAAGAGACGAAAGATGAGAAACATCACTTAGGATGATTAAATATGCATCAGAAATATGGGAGAGGAAAAGTAAAAGCTTACTTGGTTAGGATAAAAAATGATGTGTAACCTAGAAAAGTAAGAATATTTAAGAAGCATTTAAATCATGAGAGGTTTTTTTTTTTTTTAAATTTTAACTATTAAATGAATTTGCATCAACAGGTTCAGATGAACTATTTTCCAGGATAATAGTACTAGTCATGAACTTTCAGGGAAATACCAGGACAATTACCCCCTTATCTTAGAATAATACCTTAGCTTTACAAGTGGGGTGCTGGAGAAGGGCAATAGGGTCACCAATATTCTTGGTCTGTCAACACTTGGTGTTTTTCTGCCCTGTGAATGGAGACTAGGTGAAGACATAGTTCCAAGCCCCTCAGGTGCTCTTGCCTGGAGTAGAGCTTTTGCAACACAGAGCTGGGTGTGTCATTAATGTTGGTGGCCTGCCCCTTCCAGGAAGGAGCCTTCGCCCTAGTCTAGGCACTGGAGATAGAGGGGAATTCTGTGTTCTTGGGCATACCTGTAGGGGTAGAGTTTCTATTATGTTGAGATGGAGAAAGCAAGGAGGAAGTGGATTAAATATAATTGACTCTTGCTATTCTTACTGAGGTTTAGTAGATTACCTTGAATAAATGTATCTTCATTTGCTGTATGCCCTTAGGATGACTTACAGAGATTTTAGTTGCATGCGAGTTTTAATACTTTTCACCATTTATGATTGTTTCACTGGGGAGAGAGTATAGAGCTTCTCATACTGCTATTCCAGAAGTTGTGTCTTTAGTCATTATGTGTAAATTGAAATATTGGCAAGTGCAATGTGCTTAGAAGAAGACAAGGAATTGTGAATGGGTTTGTAAACCAGGCCATACAAGTACTATTTAGGAAAACCGAAAGATAAAGGAGATACCAGGAAGCCATGTTTTCACTCTAATCTGTGTGAACTCCACTGAACAGAACTAAAATTAATACACAAAATTACTGAGAGGCAGATTTTGCTAAATCTTTGAAACACATTTAGTTGAGTGAAAAATAAGTGGCAAATAAATGTGTGGGACTGAGCTCTCTTTTATTGGAGCTGTGTGAACAAAGCTGAGAGAACATATTTTAAGGGAATGCTAGACTGGATATCTGCAATGATAGATTGTCCGGCAAGATAAATGTAGAAATGTTTATATTACACAGAAACCAGTTTGGAGACTGCAGTATTAATCAAGATGAGATATGATGCTGATCTGCAGGGGATAGTAGCAGATAAAATGGAGGGAAGTGGACTAGTACCTTCCATGATGCCAAATACTGCAGGAAAAGATACAAGGATGTATCTTATTTTGGAAGCAGTTCTTCCATCCTGCTGTAATTAGGGATTAATTTGAAACTGTTGTAGACAGAGTTCACCTGACTTTAAGTTAAGACTTTCATTCCTTTTCATTTCTAGCCTTATATGCCATAGCTGTGATTTAAGGGAATGTTTAGGTACCCATAAATCTTTCATCTTCTCATCTTTGGTTATATGTAGGATTGTTTCATTGGAGCTCAACTTCATGTAGTATGACAACATATGAAAATGTAAGCCTTGGAATATGCAATATTGAGCAACAAAGAGAAAAATAAAAAATAAAGTGTTTGCTCAGAAAAAATTTCTTAAATTATTGTGCTGTTTAGCTCCAGGTAAAATTGCAGAAATGTAATGGGGTCGTAAGAAGAAGATCAGATGCACAGGAGTTTTTCAATAAGGAATATATATATTGTTGGATGATCTGGCTAATAAAAGAATCTGTTGGTACCTGAAATAGCTAAGAGACCAGTTAAATTTGAGTCAAGAACTTGGGAGAATATTGAGTCAAATCAAGAAAGGAGAATTTAGCATTGGGGTAATCTGAATAAGCAGACTGGCCAGAGGTGCCACCTGGCTAGTAGGAGAAAAGATCCAGGCAGGATTCTTGACCAAGATAGACATGTGAAAGTAGGTTAAGAAAGAACTGACAGTGGTATAGACAAGGGTGCCATTGGTTACTGGATTATTTCAGAAGAAAAGGAAGTAAACTACATCACAGTTACAGTTGACTTGGCAGTAAATCACATAGTTCCCAGTGGGTCGAAATACACAATGGAGGGATTTTTTGCTCAAATCTAACTTTTAAAGAGCGTTTGTAAAGTGCAACCAAGAAATCGCTGTGTGGCAGGATATTCCAGCCTTTTAAATTTAAGATATTAAGGATTAATATATGCTCAGTAAGAAAAAAAATATGACTCTGTTTCTAGAACTCTCTGAATTTAATTCAGGAGGTATAAGTACCTCCTTGGTGTTAACAAATAACTTTTTTTTTGTGGGCTACATTGGAGTTGAGCTCTTCAAATACCTGGGGACATTTGCTGGAAGATAATATATGCTTATAAACACGTCATTAGATGAAGTTGGAAAACTTGAATTTGAATTTTGTCATAGTTGAAAATGCTTTCTAATAGTAGTTATTTCAACCTAGGTAAGATATTTTATAGTTCATATCTGTAATTAGAAGTGTCTTTTCTTTTTATTTACTTATTTTATCATATATTTAAAAATGAATTAACTTTGTTTTACATGTATTAATTATATGGCATTATATAAAAACGCTGAGAATAGCAATATTATTAACATTCTAATCTTAAACTTGTGTATTTACTATGTTTATTGATCTAGATGTTTATTAATCTGCCGGTGACACTAAACTGAAAAAAAAGCAGACCTCAGTGAAGAGTTGAAAGTGCCCCCTGTGTACAGTAGTGTGTCTTTAATGTTATATAACAATGAAAACAGCAAATCTTTAGAGCTTTTGCTACTTAACAAGTCTTTTATAGTTAAGATGTCTTTTGAAAAGCTAGAGCTTTAAACCTGTGATTATCCAGAAAATGGAGATTGCTCTATTTAAAAGACCAGCATATATCATTGTGTTCAATACATATTGGTTTTTAATTAAGCACAAACATTTTTAATGGGACTTTGGTATTTTGTAATTTTTATTTTAAAATTGAACTACCTAAAAATCACCCCTTGATCTAATATCAAATTTAAATTATTCAGAACAAGAATTTTCTCCTAATAATTTTTTTTAGTAATTTGCCCATATCTGTTCTTATCACAAGTCCTTTAACTTCATTAATAATACACTTTTTTTCTTAACATAATAATAGGCAGAAAATAATTAGATGTGTCATATTATTTTTTCTAATAAACTTTGGTTGAAACTTTGTTATGCCAATTTGAAATGTTTTGAGAACAGCATATTTGGTTAGTGAAATTTCAGTATTATATCTGAGTACCTTTTAAAGAAAGATTGTATTTTATTAACACATTAAGTGCTTTGTGAATTATTTTTCATGCTATATAGGTTTTAAATATGCATCTTATGTTTATTCCTAATTTATATAAAATTATTTTAAATTTTATAGAACTATTTTAATGTACATGAAATATAAGTTTGTTTTTCATTATAAAACATGGGACATAAATCTTTAAAATCATTTAAACATTTAGTAAAATGCAGTCAATTTGAATATCTATATTTAAGAGTTAATTTTTTCCCCCAAAGGCCAGCAGTATATGAAGTAATTTGCCCTTATCTTGTCAATCAGAGATATTCTTTATTTAACTGTAGACACTATGGAGAAGATTATTCATGACCCAGGGACCACACTGTAGGCCTGTTTACTTCCTCAGTTTTTTTACACTCAAATTTATACAGAGTTTTGAATGCCTCATTAATTTTAAGAATTTATCCAGCAGTGTTTTAAAATCATGATCCGTCATGCACAATAAACCTAAATATCTTAAGCATCCTACAATTACATTTTGTAGAGAATAATGTTATGGTAAAGAAAAGATGTAAATAGAGAGTAAAAGGTTTTTCCCGTTATTTTCTTTTATTGGATAGGGTTTTAATGTTTACAATTGCTGTAAAAGCATTATTAAATTCTTGAAATAGAGATTTAGAAGAAAGAGCGTATGAGGAAGGGAAGAGTAAGCAATGAGCCTGAGGAGTTAGGGACAGCTGGTAGATTAGGATTTCTCAAAAGTTTCATTATATTTTATAGTTATGGTTTTCCCTACTGTCCCCAACACCCTTTATCTCACTGTTTTACCTTTGATATCACTTTTTTTTCCTGGAAGCTCTTTGACTTTTAAAATATTTTAAGAGGCATGTAAATCTATAGCATCTTGTTTTTATCCCTGCCATACAATGTACATCCCACTTAGAATACTGTATTGTGATTGGCTATTTATTAAAGGTAATCTCTTTTAGAGCAAGAACTATATCCTTCTCACTATTCATCTATAGCACTAGGCACCATAATTGATGCATTCTTGGGATGTAGTTGGTTGAATGGATGAACAATTAAAATTTACCCTGGGTGAGGGGAATGAGTTGTATGCATTGGATTAAGTTAGACATAAAATATGTAATTAAAAAGATAATTAATTTAAAGTCAGAATTGTTAGGATAGAATTCCTTTTTTTTTCTGTGCTTCATTTTAGAGCCAATGAAAGGGTATTTAGCTAGGAAATAGGATTTCTGAGTTCTGATCCCTCCATGATTTATAAGGACTTTTGAGTAACAAAACTATATGTTGATGTGAAAAGTTCCTTGACATCAGTCATAGGGCTGAGAAATTATTTGGAGAAGTGGGCTCCTATTGGATAGAAGATGAAAATTGCTTTGTTTTGCTATGTTTCAGTAACCTCAGAATAAAAAATTGAGAGTTCTTCTGACACTATATACAAAATGAATGAAGAATGTCCATATGTCCTTGTGATTTTCAGAGATCTGGAAATGGAAATTAAAGTGTGTTTGTTCCTGAAGCATAAACTTAACGATATCAGTAAAAGGAAGTTCAAATGTGCATTGCAGAGATGCAGTAGTGCCAAATTACAATTTGCTGTAGGTGATTCTCAGATCATTAAAAGGAAATGTATTAGAGTAAGGCAAGACTGATCCAATAAAACAATCACTATAAGTGAATGGCTAAGGTCATTGGAGCAACTTTGCCCTTTCAGATATTTGAGAACCCCAGTTTCTCAAATATCTTTATCCTAGGTCATTATGGTCTTCTGCGTGATCAAAACTAGGCTACTGCCATATCTGGTTTTCAGATGATGAGGAAGAAAGATGAGTAGATAGGAGTATATACATGTGCGGTAGAAGTAGCATATACTATTTCTTCTCACTTTATTTTATTTTTGGTGAGAATTTAGTCGAATGGTCATGGTTTGAATCAAGCAATACTCTCTTGTGTGTCCAGGAAGAAAGGGAGGATACATTTTAATGGACAAATCAAGTCTCTATCACTGTGCAAATGTATTATATGACTTTTTTTAAATCAAAAGAGATATGATCAACTGCATTCAACATGCACTTCATTAATTGATGAAGCATTATGTTCCATCACATCACAAATATATATTTCTTTGGTATATATTATGCATGGTATAGTATAAACATATGCTTTATGCCCATTAAAATGATTTAGTAAAAAATATTGAATAGATTGGAGATGAGTTTACAATATGTGGTTACTTTTTAAAAGCAGATTATAAACTTAAAATGTTTAATTTTAGTAAATAAATCTTGTGTTTATATATATGGAAAATATTGGAATAACATACATAGTAGTTATTGCTTATGTTTTTGCTTAGCTAATTATATTTTATAATTTCCCCAATGAATATGTATTTATTATATAATAAAATTTACATGCAAAAGTTAAATATGAAGATTCTGAAATAGATACCAGGAAAATTTAAATTCAAGTTCATTCTACTTCAGCTACAGTTTGGCTAGAATTAGTAATTTTTCTGGCCAGAAGCTTCAGAGTGACTTATGATATTGCCAGAATATTTAGGAGAGAGAATGTGAGAAGGAAGGAGTTAAAGCAGCTGGCCTGTGACCTGTTTCTCCCAGGAATATTATGGAGTATTGCAGGAGGAAAGAAAACAAGGCAAATAAATGGTATTTTCTTTTTGTAAAAATGATAAAGGGACCTCTGGGCAAATATACTATTATTTTCTAGGAGGTGAATTCTTATCTATAAAGTGCTTTGAGTTGGATGTTGCATTTTCTTATGAAACCTACAAAGTACAAACTTATGAAGCATAGCTTCCTGGAGAATGTTACATAAGCTAAATAACTCTTAGGGATATAAAATGTAGGTGTTTCTTAATTTAACCTCCCCCCCACCACCATTTTGAGAGACAATCCATCTTTCATTTAGAGATCTTATGATTATTCGGGCCAGGAAGTATATCTTAATGAAGGAAGGAGGGCCTAGAGAGCCATGTAGGAGGTAGATCTCTTCCTGCTTTTCTTGAGCCTCTTGCTTATATTTTTTAAAATATTAATAAAGTTTGATTCTGGGTGTATTAGTTTGCTAGGACTGCCATAACACAATATCACAGACAGAATGGATTAGGCAACAGAAATTCATTTTCTCTTAATTCTGTAGTATAGAGGAAGTAGCTAGCTTGTGGTCAGAGGCAACGTTACAAGATAAAATAAGGTAAATAGATCTGTAGGTGATGGATGGATGGATAGAAATATGATAGATAGATAGATAGATAGATAGATAGATAGATAGATGGATAGATGATAGATAATCTTCAAACACTTGATTCACATCCAGCAGGAAGAGATACTCCCAATCCTGGAAGTGTGCAGGAAATGATCCTGTATAGAGAACAGCACAGTCACACCTTTGTTCTTATATACAGTTTAGAGTGTACTTTCGGTGAGTGCATTAGTTAGCTAGGACTGACAACAGAATACTACATAGTTGGTTGCTTAAACATCAGAAATTTATTTTTTCACAGTTCTGTAAGGTAGAAGTTCAAGATCAAAGTGTTGGTAGCTTTGATTTCTCCTGAGCTCTCTGTACTTGGGGTGTGGATGGATAATTTATTGTGTCCTTGCATGGACTTTTTCTCCCTGTTGTCCTGTCTCTTCCTTTTCTAATTAGGATATCAGTCACAATGGGTTAGGGCCCATCAATTTCACTCATTTAACCTTAATTTCCTCTTTACAGGTCCTACCTCCAAATACAGTCACATTCTAAAGTACTAGGGGTTAGGACCTCAACATATGAGTTTTCGGGGGACACAATTGAGTCCATAACACTGGTTAAGGTCTCTAATATACATATATCTGATTTGAAAATTTAATTATTTATGTTAAAAAAAGAAAGTAGTTATGAGTTGTGATACTCAGTGATATAAGGGCTGTGCTATTATTACAACTGTTGGATGTTGTAACAGATTCACCTAAAAAGTCATACCACAAAGCCCATAAAAGCATAAAAATGTAAAGTGAATGTCTGAAATGTCTGAAATGAAATGAGTTCAACTTTGAAATATAACTCTTTATATCTTATTTAAATGTTGTAGTTTGTTAAACACTTTCATCCTCCACTTATTTTTACATTTTGATGATCAATATTTGCTTGTTTCTCCAGCCATGTTAAAACAAGGTAACAAGAATTTTACCATTAGAAAACTTAATTCCTATTATAAGAGGATATCATAGATTTTTAATTATGTAGGCAGAAGTTTTTTCTTTCCAAACCAAAGTAAAAGGAGATAAAAATAAGGGCTTGATGTTAGTATTTATATTGTTTTTTTTTTAATGTACCAATTTATAAACTATATCCGTATGTGATATATTCAGCAGTTAGGATTTCAGTCAGATATAACCAAAATAATTAAATCTTTAATCGAACTGTTTGCTGCTTCTTTCTTTTCTCTTCAAAGGAAGAAGTTTCTCTAATCTGTGGTCTAATCATAAGGTTTTTTATTCAGTTCATTATATACATACTGCCTAGAATTCCTTTGCAGAGCAGAGCTGCTGTTGCCTTTGCCATAAGTCACCCTCTGGTGACAATGATCACCACCTGGAGTTTTGAGCACTATTTACTCTCTATGCAAGTACCCTCTCTCCATTGTAGCTGAGATGGAGTGGATATGTTTTCCTTTCTTTTTCTCCTTTATCCTTCAGTCCTTATAAGGCTGAAATCCCAGTGTGCTCAGGTTTATAGTAGGGATGAAACAAAATTTGGCTAATGTCATGGCACAGTGCCAAGTCAGCTACTTGCCATTAGGTTTTGGCTTTTAGTAACAATAGATGAGTATCTACTTTAATATCATGCAAATATTATCATGAATGGAGCAAACACAGAAATGCTATCAATGATTTTTAGAAGCATATCTTGGTTTACTCATAAATACTAGTGTTGTAGCACAGGATGTGTCACAGAATTAGTCAATGTAGCAAAGTGAGAATGGGTTTCTTTTATCCTCTTCAACTATGGAAAATCTGTACAATATACAAAAAATAATGGAAATTCTTTATCATGTTCTTTTATAATAGTTAAGATAATCTGAAGAGCAGTGATTACATGCTTAAATGATTTCTTTGAAAAAAAGCTTTAATATTATACTTTGCCAATACAAATACTGGAGTGCACATAAAAAAGTGGCATACTAATGTTAAAGTAGACTTACTAGTAACTACCAGTGATTGCTATAGAGAAGAGTTTACTGGAAAGTACTGAACCATACAATCAAACTAGACTGTCCTGTACTCAGGTATTTCTTTCATGATGATTATGTCCTCTCTGTGGGAAAAATTTACTGAAATTAGCAAACATAAAATTAAATCTGTGATGAAGTGGGGAATTCAGGGGCAATTTTGTTACCATGAAAGTCAGTTATATAGCTACAGTGCAACATTTATAGATCAGTGATTTAAGGGCATTTTCTTTAAGATATTGTGTTATACATTATGAATGCAAACAAAAATCAGAAATGAAAATTAGATGAAGGGCAATACGTCCATTTTTGTAAATATGCAGAAAGATTCTTCCTCAAGTTGTATACAAAGTTTCAGTTTGTGGGATTGCTTCAGTGAAATTTTAGTGTCAGCATCAACCAAATCTTAAAATCTAAAGAAGAGTAGTCTTTAGTTGGGTATCATTAGCTATAAAAGAAAACTTAATAATTTTTGGCAATATCACTTTTGACTGTAACCTGCTGAGGTTTAGCCAAATCAAAATACGTCTTGTCTTGTTCCTTCACTGGTTTCAATTAAAAATGAGCCTCTATTCTATATTACAGATATTCAATGTAGTATCTGAAGGAAGAATTAGCAAGGGATAGTGTTGAGAATTATTTTTCCTGTAAAGCCAAAATGTAACCAAAAAAAAATCTTGATACTATCTTCTTTAAAATTTTAGTTGCAATTCTACAGTTTTGAGATGCATTTTTAACTTTATTTCTATATCTCAAATATTTATCTGATGGTGATGATATTCAGCCAGTATGTCCAAAGTCTTGGCGTTGGAGAAATTTCAATTCTAACACCCAGCTACTTATTGTGTATCCAAAAGGTTTATTTATTTAATTTTTAATATACACTTTTTTTTTGCCAAAGGCTCAGGGTAATTTATGAAGGAAATTATAATATATGAAGCTAAAGGTTAAAGTTTCAGCAAACTTGGTCTTTCTTTGGGCCTCAGGAAAAGAGTCCCCAGTGAGCATCTCCCCTCACTTATTACCTGGGATTGTTGACTTCAGGTTGACATGGGTTTTCTAAGAAGCCTGTTTATCAAGCCCCTCAGTCTAAAACTCAGATCTTTTCCTACAGTGAGAGCTTGCTTTCTGTTTTTTTTCCACTACTCCTCTGTGCCAGCCTCCACTCTGGGTTGGGTGGTACCATTTCAAGATACATCAAACACTAATGGTTATTAGCTCTTAGTTTCACAAGTACCTTGGGAGGTTTGGTAAGCGTGGATGTGCTGTAGGAAGGACCTGCACCACTCCCGTTGGCCAAAGAAATACTTTCCTTTTAAGTGTCTTTTTCAATATTTCTTCCAGTAGAGCCTGCTGGTCCTTTACTTTCACACAATAAATACTGACCTATTTAATAAGTATTTCTTTTTCAAGGACAAACATTAGTATTTTAAGAGTCTTTATGCTTTTAGTTCATATTTAGAAATATTTCCAGCATTAACAATGTCTCTGCCCTGCCCTTGGAATATATAGTTTCTCAGTGTTGCTTTTAATTTCTTTTCTACTACTTCCATGGCCCACAGGAATCATAAAAAATGTACATTAGCTTTTAATGTCCTCTTTTATTGAGACCTGGGGACAGACTCTCTTTCCTATTCCAACCTCTGAAGTCAGAGCCTACCTCTGCTTTAAGGGAAATGGAAGCTGATGATTGCTAATATGTCCTACAACTGACTCATGAATAAATAAAGACCTAAATAGGTACATTATTGTGCCACAAAGCAAACAGACATAGGGACAAAAGTTGGAATGAAAATAATAATAATTCATACTTTCAGTTTCCAGTGCAGATAATTTTATCCTACCCTATCTTCCAGAAGATAAAGCAGCTGTTCTGAAAAGATTCTCAGGATGAGCAGAGGCTAAAGAATTCCTTCCCAAAAGTAGAAAAAATAGGATTCTGGGGACCAAGACCACCCAGCAAGCGTTAAAGTAAGCATCCAGAATTACCTAATAACAAAGCTGAAACTGGGCCTGCTAGGAAGGAGATGGGCTGTAGAAAGGCAGGTATCTGTGGGTCCAAGCAGGAAGTTGTTACATGAAAACTCAGAACGCTGAGTTTTCTTGGTCTTGGAAATTTTATCATCTGGTGTTTCAAAAGTATCATGACATGCAAAGATAGATAAGTATTTCGTTGTATAATTTTAGTGGGTGCTTATTATTTAAACATGTTTAAATTATCATAGTCAACATTCAAATGATATTTTACCACTTAACTTACTGTATTCGAAGATTATAGTAGTACTGTCTATTTTCTCCTGATGCTTTATTTATTTATTTTGGTCATGCATAACATTATGCTATTCTTATCACATATTTTACTTACACATATGTTATGAACACTGCACTCTATATTGTTATTATTTTTGTTCAGTCGATTAACTTTTCAATATATTTAAATAAAATTCATATATTTATCCATGTAATTAAACAATTGCCATGTTTCTCTTCATTCCTTTGAGTATCTCCATAGTTCCATCTGGAATCATTTTCTTTCTTTCTGATGGATTCCTTTAACATTTCTTGTGCTCGTCCTTTGGTGATTTTTTTTTTCATGTGTTATACATATGAAAATATCTTTACTCACATTTTAAAATATCTTTACTCACATATCTTTTTAAAGGTATTTTCACCAAATAGATATATCTAGATTGATAGCTGTATTTCTTCAATATTTTAAGGGTCTTCTGCTGTCTTTCACTAGATTTTTTTTTTTTTTTTTTAGAAAAGTAATCTGCTATTATCTGTACCTTTATTTTACCATAAGTAACATGACTTTAATATTTTGGCTGTTTTTAAGATTTTCTTTTTATTACTGATTTTGAGGAATTCGACTGTGACTTGGTATCATTTTTAATAATTCTTTTGTGTTGATTTTGTTCCATGTATTGGATGAGTCGATTTATATAACTTTGCTCAAATGTGGAACATTTTCAGCTATTATTTCAAGTATTTTTTTTCCACTTTTGTCTCCTTCAAGGATTTTAGTTGCTGTGTCTATTCAGTGCTTGAAGTTATTCTACAGCTCACTGATGTACTTTCTTTTTAAAAAATATGTGTTTTATTTTACACAATTTCTATTGTTATACCTTCAAATTCACTGATCTTTTAAAATGTAATATGTCATCACCCATTCAGTGTATTTTTCATTTTAGACATTTTCAATTCTATACATTTGATTTGGGTCTTTTTTCTATCTTCAACATCTCTCTTATTAAATTATGAACATATGTAATACAGTTGTGACAATAACTGTTTATAAAATCCTCATCTGCAAATCCTAAATCATATTTTGTCAGTCCTTATTCAGTTGCAGTCGATTGACTTTTTCCCTGATAATTATGGGTTATGTTTTCTTGTTTCTTGTTCATGTATGGTAATTTTTTATTGGACACTGGCCATAATGAATTTTACCCCTTTAGAAGCCAGGTATTTTTGTTTTTTTATAAATATCCTTTAACTTTATTATAAGATGATGATAATAACTTTATTGGGAAAATAGTTTGACCTTTTGAGGCTTGCTTTTAAAGTTTATCACAGAAGACCAGGACAATGTTTATTATAGGGCTAACTGTTCTCCACTACTAAGGCAAGAGCCTTCTTCTTACTCTGACCCCATTTTCCCTGAATTATGAAATATACTAATCTAGATAATGGAAAAAGCACTAGATCTGGCTATCCTTTGCTATACTGTACCATCCCTTCTCATTCTTTGGGTAGCTTTCTTTTTAAATCTCTGCTAGTTTTCTCACACATATGCTCTATTCAGTATTCAGTTGAATTCTCAGAGGAAAAACTATATATCTTCAACATTTTTCTTGTTTCCAACTCTTTCCTCTCTGGTACTTTGTTTTTAGAACTCTCTCTTGCTTACCCTGCAGGCTCAGCAATACTGCCTCAACCTGAGTCTACTTGCTTCTGCCTAAGTTCCCTCCCTCTTGCCTGCTATGGTTTTGAAACTATCTCAAGACAGTTTACTAGAGTAAGTGTAAGCATTATTTCATTTGTTTCTTGTCTTTCAGGCACTAATGTGTGTGTGTGTGTGTGTGTGTGTGTGTGTGTGTATACACATATATATATATATATGTATACATATATATATATATACATACATACATATATATATATGTGTATACACACACACACACATATATGTATATATATACATACACACACACACACACACACACACATACACATTTTGAAAAAGAAAGATGTAACTTTGACACTTGTGACATTGTGAAATAAGTCAAGTTTAGCAGACCTGCAGTAAGAAATCTAACAGACGTTAGTATGAGGAAATTGGATTCTTGGGAAGTAACATAGGGTATTGGAGAAATTAAGAGTAACAGTATGAAAAGCATCAACATCAAATTTCTTAATATTTAAAATTCTGCTGAGTGTCACTTTCTTCTATTACACTTTCTGAGTAGAGGAACAAAGGGCTGCATATTAGAGCTGAGTTCAGGCCTAGCCGTGTAGAGCAACTGCATAGTCTGTATGTTTTTCAATGTGTTGCTTCTTCAGCTTTTATGCCTATGAAAAATTTAGGACTATTTTGTGGACAAGGAGAAAAAGTCTACATCTAAATTTGAAAACTTCTTGTAGAAAATGGTCCTAATTATAACCTAATTTTTACCTAATTTTTATAGCAACTCAATGGTGTACTAACTCAAAACAAGATCGAGCTAATGATATGTACTTAATTTCTGTCTTATATCCCCTTAAAATTTGTTTTATCTTGAAGGATGTTTGCTGGTTTCTGTTCTGGAAGAGCTACATTTAATACTCATCTTTGCAGATGACACACTTGATCTCCACTACTCAAATTGACGACCATTAGATCTGGTTTCAAAGAATAATGCAGAACGAACATACAAGTAGAATCAGCACACATTTCATGATTATTTCTGGTATTATATTTTTTATTGTTTGTGAAGCTGATGGCCATTTATGAAAGATTTGAGAAGTCAGAGGAAATCACAACTACATAAGTAAGTAGGAGAATTATCGGCGTGTTTTGTTAACAAGGATCAAATAAAAAACCTTAATAATGGAGGAACCAACAGACACCACCTGAGTATGATCTTATATTAAGCCTGAGCTTCTCTGGGCCTTTCTAAAGTCTCTTAAACATTTTAAAATAGAAATAAATTCTGGCTTAAAAACTTTTTAAAAAGTTGCTAGGCTGTGCCTTGAAAATGGGAATCCTCTACTTTGGAGATTAGTATACTAGTGAATGTCAGAAGACTAAAAATTGAGAAAAATAAATTATATTTTAGATACTTATGTAAGTTATATGACTCATCCTCTGAAAAATAGGAATAATAATTTTTCATTTTCTATATCTGTTAAGCATGGTAGAATGTTGTATATGTTGGAAAATTTTTCTCATCTATAATATGTTCTTTTACATAAATCTGTTATTTTGTCCAATAATCTAGTTTCTAGATTGAATATATCTAGACTAGTTTACTATTGACACAGTGGCTGGTTGGTTTGAGATAAATTATACTTTTCCATTTACCCAAGGCACCTATATAACCTCTCTTAAAGTCTGACAATTATACTACATGTTAATAAAATGCTTGGAATTTGAACTCCAAATATTGCATCTGCTAAGAATATGATCAGAAAATAAAGCAACATGTAAGAGGGAAAACTTTAAGAAAACATTTTTAGAGCTCATCACCTCCATCAAGACTGGTGAATTTATGCTGGCTCATTGAAGCAGCAAATACAATTCAACTCTCCACTGACCTTAACCTCTCCTGAATCACATAAATATTTTCTTCCCATCTCTGAGATCTGTTTCTTCTTCAGTGGATTTTCGATGACACCAAAGTACTCAAGGTATATTTCTGGTTTCTTTCAATGATGAAAATATTAAGTGTTAATTTGACAACTCAGCTTTTACCTGTGACTTTTGTAGAACTATCAAAAGTATGTCAAGGAGGAAGGAAAACATGCTGATAAGATTTAGGTACATCTCTATTGCATAAAGAAATTTAATGTTAATATAATGGTAGGCAATCAGTATTTTTGTATTCTGCTTAAAAAGAGAAAATATATATAGGTCTTAGATTTTATTGATTCCTCTACACATGAAAGTGAGAATACATCTTAAGTAGTCCAAATAAAATTATCTTGATCTTTTATGAGATTTAAAAGAAATTTTGAAATATTATGTGATTTATGGTTAATAAAAACAAGGTCACATGATATCCTTTAGCTGTATTACCCATAGGCTGTAAGATTTTCAAGTTCTAGGTAAAAAGTCAGTCCTGGTATAAAAATATATAACAGTTATTGTGTACTGAATATTTATTATACGTCAGGTACTATGTGGCTTTACATTTATTCCTCATAATGAACTCAAAGTTAGTTTTAAGTATCATTCTCATCATACAGATGATAAAATTTGATGCCAAAGATAATAAATTACATGCCCAATGTCACACAAACCATTAAATGACAAAAAATTCTTTGAAATTGGGAGTCTTCCAACATAAAAACTTATTCCTTATCTTATACAGATTTACAATGAAAAAAATGGGTTTTTGATATTCGACTTATTTGAGCATAAACATATTAGCTGAGGAAATCTGTCTTCTAAACAGTAAAATAGTTAATATTTCCTTGTATTATTGAAGAGATAGAAATAAAAAGATATAAATAGGAAATTTCCCAATTACTTTTCAGCCCATTCTGATCAAGTACACTGCTCAGTCTTTATGTTTATTTTATATTTTATTAATTTATGTTCTTAATTTTATTCTAATTATTTTGGATTTAACACTGTTATCTTTGGAGATGAATGTTTAAATAATTAGATTTCAGCCTGTCCTCTTTTTTAATATATAGTCATGCCCTGCTTAATGATAGGTATGTTCTGAGAAATTTGTCCTTAGGTGATTTTGTTGTTATGCAAGCATTGTAGAGTGCACTTACACAAATCTAGATGGTATAGCCTACTACACACCTAGACTTTATGGTATAACTTATTGCTCCTAGGCTGTAGGCCTGCACAGCATGTTACTTCATGAAAACATAAGATTAAATGAAGCACAAGAGAAAATGATGCAGTCAAGAGATGTAAACAAGAGAAGAATGGCACTGCTGCTGGCATAACACACATACTTGTTTAGAGAAATCTTTTATTTTTTAATAAAGAAAAAGGGAACACTCTAAAATAATGATAAAAAGTATAGTATAGAAAGTACATGAACCATAGTGTTTAGAAGCATAGTTGTTTATTATCAAGTATTATGTACTATACATAATTGTATGTGTTATACTTTTATGCTACTGGCAGTGCAACATCACCACAAACATGTGAGTAATGCATTGCACTGTGATGCTGTTATGGCTACAACATTAGGTGATAGGACTTTTTTAGATCCATTATAATCTTATGAGACCACTATCTTATGTATGGTCTACCACTGACTGAAATATCATTATGCAGAACTATACTTGTAATGATACTCTGTTTCTACAGGGCTTTAACTGCTTCCTACACAAGTTTATATGTAATATTTTGTTAAAATATATATATATTTTAATTTCTCCTTTTACCTATGAGTTTTTGATTAGTCATTTAATTTCCAAACATATATGGATAACTAACATATATGCACTATAATCAGAGAACTTAAAGCATTTTTTTATCAGTTCTTTAAACCCTTTTGAGACTTGCTTAGAATAGGTTAATTTTGAGACTTGTGCAGTGTTTACTTACTTGTTGGTTAGCTCTATTAATTACCAATGAAGGAGTATTAATATATCAAACAATAATTATAAATTGGTCTTTGAAAAAATTTATTAATTTTAGTTTATATGTTTGAGGCTATGTTATTATGTGCATACAAATTTGGGATTGTTAAATCTTCCTTGTTGCTTGGTCCCTATAGCTTTATTTTTTGTGGTGCTCATTGCTTTAAAGACTACTTTGTGTTCTATTAGTATGGGTATACTAATTACATCTTCTATGGTTTAGATGGAAGCTTTGTCATACATGGCTACTTTAATCCCATAAGGTATTGAACCTATTCAATGTATGTTAGACTTCATCACAAAAAAAAAGGAAGAAAAAGAAAAGAAAAAGAAAGGATTGATTTCTTGATAGCCCTTAACATCCTATTATGAAGCGTATATTAGTTTTCTGTGACTACTGAAACAAATTAGCACAGACTGGTTTAAACAGTACAAACTAATTATCTTGTAGCTCTAGAGATCAACTATCTGAAATGAGTGTTACTTGACTAAAATCAAGGTTTTGGCAGAGATATGTTTCTTCTGGAGGCACTAAGAGAAAAGCTATCTCCTCGGCTTTTCCAGCTTCTAGAGGTTGCCTTTATTCCTTGGCTTATTATCCGTCTTTCAAGGTTTTCACCTTTAAAGCCTGCACACATATTACGCCAAACTTTGCTTCCTTCAGCACATCCTCTTCTCTCTCTGGTACTCTCTCTTCTGCCTTACTGCTCCACTTCTAAGGATCTTTACATTGAGCCATAAAGTCCCCATTTGAAAGTTAGTTGATTAGCAACCTTAATTTCATTTGCATTAATAATTACTCTTTTCCATGTAACCTAACATATTTAATGGTTCTAGGGATAAAAATTTGGACATCTTTAGGGGACCATTATCTGCCATTCTGGGTCTCCTCCTAAAAGTTTATGATGATTATCTGGATTCATCATCTTTGTGGGGACATTTCAGTTTCAATTTTTGTTTTCATAATTATTTAGGAAAAAGTTAATAGATAATGGTTGCTCATACCCTGTACATTCCAAGGAAAGTCTTGTTTTCAAGAGTGGTCATTGTCCTGGCTCTTGGGAAATAATCTTCGAGCTGTTGAATATTCTGCATGATACAAATGTTTTTATATGCCTGAGTCCTTAGGTTTCACCAGATAAGATTTTCCGAACAATGTGATTTATGAGAAGCCTGTGTTTGCTCTGGGGGGTTTGTGACTAACCCTAAATAAAAACCCTGTTCTTAAGATTCAGGTGAACTTTCCTGGTTGGTGACACTTTGATCTTGTTATCACACATTGTTGCTTAGAGAATTAATAAGTTCCCAATGTGACTCCACTAGGGAGGACACTTGAAGGCTTGCTTCTGGTTTATCCTGGACTTCTCTTCATTCTCTGTTTTCCCTTTGCTGATTGTAACTTATATTTTTGCTGTAGTAACCATAACTGTGAGTATAATAGCTTCCAAGTCATGCGATTTAATCTAGTGGTTCACTGAGCCTGAGTGTAGTCTTGGGGACACTTGTGTACACCCAAATTATGAGACTACAAAAAGTTGTGTTTGGTTCTCTTCCTTCTAGCATCAATTTTCCACTTGAAAATGGGGCCAAGACTTTTTGCTCCCATTCTACTTATAAATCAGCAAACTCCTTAAGGTTAAGTTAATACTGTCAGACTCACTTCATTACTTTTTTCTGAAAATTGATTCCTTAATTCTAGCTTCATTTATATCTTTAACTTAATTATTTTTTATCACAAATTTTGTGAGACTTAAAATTTTGCTTAACTTATATGCCTTTTAGTTTTTGCTTTTTAGTCATTTACTCAGCTTCTTAACTTTTTTTTTTTTTTTGGTCTACACTGATTATAAGTTGACAAATGTAGATGAAAGCAATGCAGAATACTGAATTTATGACAAGGAATTTATCTTCTTAGTATCCTGTTGCTCTCTGATGACCTTTGTTTATTTGTGGCTGAGAGTCTATCTAATACAAACTTATTCTTTAGGAAGAAGCACACATCTCTCTATTCCCATTTATTTCTAGCTATAATTTCACTCATTTCTTCCTGAGCTCATCCACTTCTTCTACTGTTTTTAAAATGTTGCCAATATCAGCAAAATAAAAGCTAACTATCCTGTTTTCTTCTCTTTTTTTTTTCTGAGGACAAGTTCATTAGTTTCATGATCTGCCTCCCAGTTTTCTTTTGGGGACAATTTCCCTACTGCATTCTCCAATTGAAGTTTTTTTTTAAGTTTTATATAATTCTTTATACAATGCTACATATTTTAGGTTTTATTCATAATAGCAAACCACTCTTTATACCATTTCTGGCTTAACACAATAAACATTTATTTCTCATATATGTGGTTTTGTTTGGAGTGTAGTTCTGTTAAACATAGTTATTCAGGAAACTGGAGTGATGACAATGTTGGAAAGGAAGAAATATTTCTCTCTTTAATTTTTTTTGGCAGATCTAATAATTAAATCAACCTGTGACAGATTAATAAGAGAAAAACAAATTTAATTACATACGTATGTAAGGGAACACCACATACATGAGAGAATCAGAGACCCCACATACATGAGTAGTTCAGAAACAGAAAGATGAAGTGAGGTATATATGACATCCTGAGGTAAAAAATGAGGTAAGAGGCCTAGGATTTCAGAGGGGAGGGGAGTCATTCACAAGAGTAAAGAACAGATGTTCATCAGTTAAATGTCTGTCCTTCCATATAGATAGGTTATAAAAAGTTACTTTTGGTAATAACTCTTATAGTGGGCAAGGCCCCCAATTTAAATTCCTTAAGAGAGATGTTAACATCTCTCTTGAGCCCCCGGGGTCTCAGTGTCTTCATCTCAAAATAATCTACAGGCTATTTTGGAGAGACCTTTTCTGAACCCCTTCTACACCTACTTGATCTTGTAGTTTTACTATGTGAAATATGAAGTCTCTCTCTTTTTCCTTTTTTAACATTGGCTAGCACTTTTGGTCATAGTACATTGGTTATAACTAGTCACAAAGTGATACGTGACTGTAAAGGGGCTGGAGTATATAATCTATGTTTCTGGAATGAAAAGAACCTGGATATTGGTTATCACTAGTAAAGTCTACCTAATGAACTAAGATTTATTGAGTTTTCCTACTTCTGCCAAGCTCAGTGCTGGGAGACTTATGTACATCATTTCTTTTCATTCTTATAACAACTGTGCAGCACAGTTATTAATTTTGTCATTGAGCCTTTCCTGTAGGTCACATAGCTAGTTAGTATGGCAGCCAGAGTTTGAATGCAGATTCTGACTCACTTTATATATGTTTATTTACCTCTCATGCATAAAACATTTATTCAGTATTTATTGAATGAATAAATATGTGTTATGGTTTGTGGTGCAGTCTAATATAGTTCAGAATTTATTTTATTAGTGAAAAAAGTACCTAGAAAATATGTCATCTGTCATCTTTTTTTTTCTAAAGAACTAGCTCAGAAGAGCTGCACTCTATAATGCACATCTCTCTCTCTCTTTCTTTCTCTTGCCATCCAACTGTCTGTTCATCTATCATCATCATCATTTATCTTCTCAGGCCTCTTTAGAAAGAGAAATTTGCTTCCTATAAAGTATGTATATTAGTTTGAGTTTGTAGATTAGAAAAATAGGTGCTGTGAAGTACTACTCATTCTGCGTGATAAAAATAAAGGAAGCATTTTGTGTGCTTTCTTGGAATACTTTATATGGGACTTCCATATCATTCATATGGTATTGTAATAGTAAACTGTGATTGGTACGATACATGTTTTAATAGTAAAGTCACACATTTATTTTGGTTAAAATAGGTCTTGTTAGAGGATACATTTTGTCTGATTTAGTTTAATATTTTGTGTGAGATAAGACTGTGGCTTATAAAATGTTTCAAGAAATCTGTTTCTCATTTTCACCGAATTTCAACATAAATCTTGCATATGGGAGAAATGTGATCTGACACATGAAACCAAGGTGATACTAGCAGCTGTGTCCCCTAAACATTTATAATTTATGTCAGACCAGTTGTGCTTTATAGCAAAGCCTAAAATACGAAATTATGAATTAAGAGGGATTGCATTTTCTTTATATTTGGGAAGAGGGCAGAGTGACTGTTATGTTCCAGACAGTGTGCAGGGTGCTGTAGTACAATTTTTCAAAAAGACTATGTAGAGGAAATTGGTAAGTTTACATGACCTGAATTTAAAAATGAGTATCTTGACTCACAATTTTTATTCCATATGAAGAAACTCTACATGTCAGCACCTCCTAAACTTCAAAAATTAACAATAAAATGCTTCTAAAAGATGAGAAAATTAAGTTTAAAGAAAGGTAAATCAAAATTAATCTTACATCAAAATGAATCCCAGGTGTCAAAAAAGTCCTGGTACAGTGACTCTTCTAGGCCAGTAATATATAAAAGGGTTCATAATTTTGGAATTAACCTGTTATGAAGAAAGTATTGATTATCAGATGTTTTTTATAACCATTTATTTCAGAAGAAAAATATTTGTAACTTGGCATGTTTTCCTTCTGAGATGAATGTGTTTTTCTGCTCCTTTTGAACCACTTCTGGTTCCTTTTAGTCATTCAGACAGGTCACAGAAGAGAATGGTTGTCAATAAAAGAGCAATTAGTCTTCTAAACTGAAAATGCATAATAGCTCCTTTGCTGCCACTAGCTATTGATTGCAGCCTGAAGGATTTGCCCTTTGTTTTCAAAAGCCTTAAGGCCATTGCTGTGTGTTGTTAACAGGGCTAAATTTCACTTTTTTTTTTTTTTTTTTTTGCATAACTCACTACCATTTACTCCTGAAAGCTGATTATTTTTCTTCTTGATGTTGCCCTTTGTAGTTGTTTAGGAACTATACAATATAGAGAAACTTGAATTTTCTTTATGGATTGTTATTGCAGTTGGTTATTTTTTTCCCAAAATTAGTTTTAAATTATTAAGTGAGATTTAATAAGGGTCATTTTGGTGTTAGTATATATTTTCAGAAAAGACATGAGATCTTGTGATCTGCAAATGAGTTAGGCATAATAAATTAGGCAATACTGTGGTAATAAACAACCCAAGATCTTAGGGGGTTAAAATAACAAAGGTTTATTCTTTCCAACAAAGTTTATTAAACACAGGCTACCTGGGAGCTCTACCTTATGTCCTCCTCACTCTAGGACCCAAAGTGATGTCATAATCATCTGAAACATTTCAAATTCTTTCAGAGCAAAAGGAAATACCTACTGATTCTTAAAGCTTTTCTTTTGATAGTGATACAGGACTCATTGTCATTGGCCAAAGAGAGTTGCATGCCCATGCCAGAATTCAAGTTAACAAAAGAAAGTTCAAACTTGCCATGTGCCCAAAAGAACTAAAGTATTTGCAGATAAATACTAACAATTACTTTAGAAATCATGTATACGTTTGGTATACACATATTAAGAAAATGTCATTTTTTTGAGGAACTTGTGATTTGATGAATTCTTTTTTAATTTATTCACATTCTCTGATTTTATGGAAGAATTATTTAGAATTTATCTAAAGATGACTATAATACACAGACTATAATAAGCTCCCCCTCCTTTTTTTTTTTTTTTTGTGACAAAGCATCATCTGTTAAAAATGTCCTGACAGCTAGATCTGTCCAATCTGTATGCAGTTATCTTGTTTTAATTACCCTATTTGGTAATCAGGTTTTGACAACAACAGTAATTCTTTGAAGTGATTTTTTAACTTGGAACTTTAGTGATCACAAAGTATTAATTGAGAATCGTCAAGAATCATTGAACAAAGTCTATAATGAGAACCAGTTAATTTGATATAGGCCTCAAACTATTGGAAATATATAGACTAGACCTTAAAACTTCAAATCTTAAAAATTCTATATTTCAAATTCATAAATCTCTCTTAATTGCAAACATTTCAGGGCCTTTTAAAAATTTTTTAGCTCTTTTCTGGGTATTACTGCGTTGTCTATTTTCTCTGTAATGGATGCTGTTTTCCTATTGAAAAAAATGTTTTTAATCTAGTTTAGTGGTTCTCAAATAGGGTTGAACATTGGGATTTCCCAAAGAATTTACTATACCTTTTGCCCTGAATTAGTAGCTCATGAAATTCTAAATGAATAGGTTTTAGATAGAGCCTGGAATGTATGTTATCCAGGAGATGCTGATGCAATGATATCTTCAACTAAAAATGTCAGATGTTCTTGGAGATGTGTACTACCTAATCGTTGAATAGCTTCTGCTGTAAATGAAGAAATTAAAGCTCACAGAGGTAGTAAACACAGAAATAGGAACTTTAGAGTGAAACAGAGGTCACCTCAAGTTTGTAATTACTAATAGCATGATCTTAGACAAATTAGAATATTATTTTCACAGGTGCTTGAAATAAGTAAATGATATATGATATGCACATAACATTTTTTGACACATAGTAAGCTTATAAACAATTTTGGCTTATATTATAATCGTTCTTATGGGTTATTCTTACTGCTTTTTCAGTTATTATCTGATTTTAAATGAACTCTTTGCAAATTATGAAAATACTTTTAAGAAATAGTAGAAACATTTATGTGTATTTATATATATATAAATATATACATCCCTGATAAGATGAAGAATCTTCTGACTCCTGGGTTGATGCTAATTCAAATCAACTTCTTTGAAAGTAATTTTCTAGGTCATTTTGGTATCGTATTTCAAAAGCTTTTATGAATCCTAGAGAAGAATCTTCTAATATTGCTCCTTTAAAAAATTTCCAATTAATATTCATAATGATATATTTTTGATGCAAGTATAATTTACGTATTCTCTCATGGAGATTTCTTCTAAGTGGATGAGATAGTTGTAGGAGTTTTAATGGTGTTTTATCAAATGTAAACATTTATATGATTTAAAAAATATTTTGATGGGAAGAATATATATTTCTGTCTTTATAAATGACCTGGGAATTCTTTAGATAAGTTTTTTAGATATATTTTTTTAAACCTCAAGAAATGGAGGCTTTGGACATTTAAGTGGCTTGCCTAAACAAGGTAAGGTGGAGAAAATGGAAGGAGATGGGAGTGTAATGTCCACACCACTGGGATCAAGATCTCCCTTGCTACCAAGAGATTAACTACATTTCTAAAATGTGTTTTATCAACAGAATCTTGATATATACAAATAGATGAAATCTTAGAGATTATGTTTTCAACTAGTCTAGAAATGCTACTTACTGTATAGTACAATAAAAAAAAATCTACTCGAAATAAAAAAATGCTGTTATAGTATAAAAGCGAACAATGTCATAACATTCAATAATTTAATTTTTATAAGTATAAGAGCTTTAAGAAAGAATATTAATTGGAAAACAATTGTAATTTTCTAAGATTTTGAAAAAGACTTTAGTTTCTTTAAAGATGCTGGCTCCCCTTCAGTCTGTCACTTCAAAATATACAGTTCTCTTTTACCTATGTGCAGAAGTAGCAGTAGCTATGACACTAAGCAACCATATTGAGAGCCGTAAACTCAACAGAAAGGATACTAGAGATGAGCAGAAAGAGAAAGCTGGGGTACAGTGATGAGAGGTAGGCAAGCAGAGAGAGATGGGAGATTGGTTTCATGAAGAAATGAATAAGAGTTAGGAAATAGAGAATAAGCATTAAAAAAGATATGTGTATATGTGAGAAGGATTGCCAGACAGATCCAGATGTCAAGCCAGATTAATTCCTCCTCAAACTGACTACCAGGTAACAACATTCTGAGCATTGCAGAAGGTGCAGTTGGAAAAGGATGTGGAAGATCACCAATTCTATGTGTACCTGGCTTTTATTGAATCAGGAGTCTATAACTCAATGATCTGTACAGAGGTTAAATGGCTCTGGTCTATCTCTTAGAATATAAATTTATTTCTTACATTGTGCTTGAAATGACTACTTACTGTCCTCATTTTGGAACAGACCTAAAATACTTGTTGTGACAAAGAAATAGTTGTACTGCTGAAATCAGTGCAAAAATCATACATCTGTGACTTTCCCAAGGCCACAGAGCTTTTGATCGTAGAACTGGTAATGCAACCGAAGTGTCCTGTGACGATGTCCAGCGCATTCACTTTATCCTATTCTGTAATAATGCTTGTTTTCAAAATCATTTTCTTTCACAAGTGGGAAACAGCACAGAATACCAAAAAGAGTACTGAATTTGGAAAATGCTTTGAAATATGAGAAATTTATTTTGTGAGAGAGACAATTGATTTTATTGTCTATGGAGTGAGTACATAATACTCTTACATACTGGTCTTGACATATTAAGAAAGTATGGAAATTATTTAAAATGTTTAACGCAAAGCCTAATATATACTAAGTACTAAAAAGTAGTAGCTAGTGTTAAATTTTTGCATTTCCTCTCAGAATTAAATTATTTGATTTATTACAGCAGCACAAAGAACAAAAACCTCCATTTTTCATGGATTTGCAGTTTGCAGTTTGAGCAGGTGGTAAACAGATGTTTTTCAGGCGTCCCCTGGGGCAGACCAGTCCCACCACATACTCCTTTATTCCTTGCTTTATTCCAGACTTATAGATTCTTCCTCCCAGAGGTATTTCAGGAGATAAATGCATCAAATCATAAAGAAGAGTTTTTCTCATAGTCAAGTTTAGAATTGAATTTGGAGAATAGTTGCAGCTATACAGAATTCCCTTAGGCTCTCTAATGTAGAAAAGGCAATAATAGGAAAATAACTGATATTCAGAAATTTCAGTAATTATTTCTAGAAACTCCATTATCCTGTAGACCAGGGGTTGGCAATGCTTTCTCTTAGAGAGACAAAATGGGTAAAGACAGTGAATGGCAGAAATTTCTAGCTGCCTCCATTAAGTCCCCTCTTTTCTTCAAAAATAGAAAGAAGAGAAAATTGGCTAGCCTTCCTTATAGTTAGTGATGGCCAAATGACACATCTCCAGCCAGTAGAAAAATCACTGTGAAAGCCTTCCAGAAATCTTTTTAGAAGAGGATTATTTTTCTGGCATAGACCTCCTCTCCTTTTTTTTTTTTTTTTTAATACAATTGCTCTACCTTCTTTCTTCCTGGAACAGATTTGTAATGGCTGGAGCTCTAGCAGACATCTTGGACCATGAGTCAGATTTGAAGAGAGAATCCATGTGCTCAATTAGCAGAAAAAGATAATTAGCCTTGGTCTCTGGTGTTTTAATGTTGTCAAACCTACATTTAATTTTGTTCTTGTTTAACATTCTGTAAATTTCCTTTTTCCATTACTCTCTGTCATATGCAACTCTTAGAGAGAGAAGGGGAAGAAAACAAGAAAGGGTTAGAAAGATAGAAAATTAGCTTAAGAAAGATATAGGAGCCTGGAAAATAAGAGAGGTAGGTGGAGAGAGTGGTTGAGGTCTGGACAAATAGTGACACAAGTATAGAGGAAGAAACTTGGGCAAAAAGAGATGAGGGAGTTGGAGAAAGAAGAAAGTGGGGATGAAGTGAGAAAATCAAAGTAAGATTCACTTTATGACCATGGACATTCCAGTTTATATGAGTTGGTATAACTTTCTGCTTTGGCTTGTTTGATTTAGGTGTCTGTGATTTACAAACCAAAATATATTGTTTACATTACTGTCTTGTGTAATTCTTTAATTTTTTTATGTGCTTTTAATCTTATCTTTAATAAGATAGGTAAGATCTTTAAGGAATGTTACCACACATTTCATTTTAATTTTTGCTTCCTCCCTGTAATTATACCAAGGTAAAACTTGGTAGAGGGTTGAGAACATAATTGAAATCCATTCAATATTTTACAGAAGTAAATTTTGGTAATTTTATTTTATATATAACACATTATATAATAGTAATTATTTTATTTTAATAAAAATATTATATATAGAAAGATATAGTGAATAAAAAATTTCAGAGAAGCATAAATACATCTTGTAGTATTCATATTTTTATCATTCTAGGAAATCATGCTTATAAGTTTTTATAGGAAAGTATATATATATTTTAAATTATTAGTTTCAAGTATATGATACATTGATTAGACTTTTATATAGTTTACTCTATCTTCTACATAGTTTATATAGTTTACTCTTTCTGGTTACTCTATCTTCCCTTTGGCTCTACACCTAGCATTACGTTACTGCTAATGCATTTTCTATGCTGTGCCCTCCATCCTTATGATCACTTATCAACTATTAATTTGTACTTCTTTAACACTTTATTAATTTATCCCAGTCCTCCACCTTCTTCTCTTCTGGCTGTCGAAAGATTGTCCTCTATATTTGTGAAACTTTTAAAAATTAATTTGTTCTTTTTGTTCCTCAGATTTCTCATGTGAGTAAAATCATACCTTTCTCTGTCTGACTTATTTTGTTGAATATAATAACCTCTAGGTCCATCCATGTTATTGCAAATGGTGGGATTTCATTTTTTTAATGACTGAGTAATATTTCATTATATATTTGAACCATAAATTCTTTATCCAGTTGTCTGCTGGTGAGCATTTAGGTTGCTTCCATATCTTGGCTATTGTAAATAGTGCTACCATGAACATAGAAATGCGTGGACCTTTACGAATTATTGTTTTGTTTTGTTTTGTTTTGTTTGATAAATACCTAGAAGTGCAATTCGAAGTATGTTTAAAAGTTAAAAAAAAAAAATTAAGGAATTGTGGCAATTGGAGGTCTTAGTACACTGCTATTATGTGCCCAGCATCTCAAGTTTCTGTTGAACTGAAGGAAGGTCAGTAGGCTAAGCCTTACACCCTCCTAAGTGTGGTGGCCAAATTTTTGTACAAGAAATGCTTTGGCTCCTATGATACTGAACCAGTCATTCCTGGCTTGGACCTTAAGAGCCTTAAGCCCTTCATTTGTTCTCTAGACCTCATTGGCTGCCCATGGTGACTGACAACTTTGTGGCCAGAGGCACTTGCGCTGAACAAAAGTACATGATTTGCAAGTCCATCTGAGAGATCAGCATGGATCCAGAACACCTGTTTGAAGCCATCTCACAAATCATGCTGAACACCATGGACCAGGGTGTAGTGTCAGGCATGGGAGTCATTGTCCCTATCAGTGAGGAGGACAAAATCACCACCAAGATACTGAAGGCCCGAGTGGACTAACTCTGTTTTCAGAGCTCAGTTAAAAAAAAAAAAAAAAGTGTTTCTTTACAAAAAAAAGTAAAAAAGTAACTTAATATTTGTCATGAAACTATTTTAAATTAATATCTTAAAAAGAGGAGATTTTAAAATATCTTTTGGAACATGATGTGCTCAATAGCTTAAATTAATTATTGGTAAAAATGTAATTTCAGTGATTTTATTAATATTAAAATAAGGTGCAAAGAGCCTATATTGCTGAAGAAAATTGAGATTTCTAGTAATTTTTTAAGGATCAAACTTTACATAATGTCGCAAAAATGAATAATGTAAATTTTATTGTGTGAAATTTTATTGTGTGAAACAGCTACTTTTTTTCAAATAGTACTTCAGAGGAGGAGATCTATTATTTGTGACATCCTTGCAGAGGTTCACCTTGGGTTCTTAGGAACAAACTACTAATAATTGAGTCTGTCATGCCTTTTCTTCACCATCTGGAGCTGGGCAAAGCTTCCTCACTTTGCTGGGCCAGTGCTGACTCATCAAAGAATCAGGGAATAAGAGGAGAGTTATTCCTTTATCTCTGCAGCTTTTTATTGACAAACATAAAAGAGCTCACTGAATGCAAAGACCATACCATTTCCTAAAAACAAGGATGAATGTTCATTATAGTCATAAGCAATAATCACAGGCAAAAGAAAAGATATTTCTAAAACATTACAAAATATTTAAGCATATATTTTAATGAGAGCCTCAGAGATCTTTGTAGAATTTGTTTTTGAGGATCAATGTAAGGAAGTCTGGAGAATGTTACACGGGAAAAATCAATGTTTGATGAGGAAACAGTAGTTATTCATCCATGTTATTTTCTTTTCTAGCCAGACATTTGAGTGGCTCTGTGTTTTTAATTAGGGACTGAGGTTTCAATATCAGATTTGTTACTTTGTAGAAGTGCTGCTTTTGGTCAGTTACTTAACTTTCTCATATAAAGTGCAATTCTTTATTTTACTTAACTAGTCAAACCTGAAGTTGCTTATAAAAAGAATGATGAGAACTGGTATGTGTATCTCTCAGACTGTTGTTAATATACAAGTCTGGATAAGGTAAGCAATAGAATAAGAAGTTAAAGTTATGTATATACCTTCTCTTGTCCTCTACATTGATAATATGCTTTTGTTTGCTTCACCAGGAATTTATATCCTAACAGTTCCTTCTCTTTGGCTATTAGTAGAATTTTCAAGAGTCTATTTCAGGGTTTCACCAAGTCAAGTATTTATTAAGAACTTATATATGACAAGCACTTTTTTGTATTAGAAAATCTTAAGAGTAATAGTTATGAATACATTGTAGCATATATACTTTCCAGTTTTGGAAGGTATGACTGCTAGTTATTTTTCTGCTTTTGTTTTGGATAATTAAAAAGAGTCCTAAAATAAACAGAGAAACAAACAAAACTAATTCTGTTGGGAGAGAAAAAATACATGATCAAGATAGGAAAAGCTTCTAAAAATTTCATGTATATGCCATGTGGTCCCATGTCTACCTTCTCTTAGGGTATTCATTCTCAGAAATGAGTGAAAAGCCAGCTAAGGCCTCAGATCTAATATCAGTATTTTACTCAGACTCAAATATTTGTGCATTGGGCCCAGGTAGGCATATATAAGCCCATGCATTTCTTGTTATGAGCAATCATGTTGCAATGTTTTGTTTTATACTTCAGAAACCACAAAAACATCAGAGAATAACTATCTAATGTTTCCTCGTTATGCAAAATATCTAGATATAAAGAGCCAACCATAAATCCTATATCTGCATACCTAGATATGTGACAAACATATATAACACGCATATGACACAGAAGTCAAATGTCTAGGAGACTGCTTTCCGGTTTACTATCATACCAATAATATTTAAACATATCCTCATAAACTCTTTATCTATGTTGAAAAGTGTTATTGGTTGATTTGATACAGGGTACTCTAGGTGCAAATTATGATTCAATAAATGGTGCTGGGAAAATTGGATATTCACATGAAAAAGAATGAAATTAGATCCCTATTCTGTACAACTCATAAAAATTAACTTGAAATAGGTTAAATACTTAAATGTAAGTTCTGTTAAACCCCTGAAAGAAAACAGTGAATAAGTTCCTTGATGCTGGTCTTGGCAAGGATTCCTTAGATGTGACACCAAAAGAATAAGAAATAAAAGCAAAAATAAACAAGTGAGACTACATCAGAGTAAAAAGCTTCTGTACAGCAAAAGAAACAATCGACAGAATGAAAAGATAATCAATAGAATGGGAGAAAATATTTGCAAACCATATATCATATAAAAGGGTTAATATCCAAAATAAATGAGGGACTCATATAACTCCATAGCAAAAGAAAACAAAAAAAAATTGGATAATCCATTGAAATAATGGGCAGAGAATGTGACTGGACATTTTTTCAAAGACATACAAATGGCCTACAGGTACCTGAAAAGATGTTCAACATCACTAATCATCAAGGAATGCAAATCAAAATCAGATATGTGGGAGACACCATTTACTGAAAAGACTACCTTTTCCCCATGGCGTATTATTGGTTTCCTTGTTAAGTATTTGTTGACTTGTTATTATTTTCTTAATTTGAGTTTTGTATTGTTTCTAATATATAGAAATAAATTGGTTTTGTGTATTGTTCTTATACCTTGCAAACTTGTAAAATTATTTATTTATTATAGTGTTATTTTGTAGACTCCTGAGTATTTTCTACATTTGGAATTATGTCCTTTGCAAATAAAGAAATGTATACTTCTTCCTTTTTGATCTGATGACTTTAACTTCTATTTCTTGCTTCATTGCACTGACTGAAAACTCAGTAAAATGTTTAATAGAAGTAGTGAAGATAGATATACTTATCTTGTTCACCATTTTAGGGCAAAAATTTAGTCTTTTCATTATGTGTGATTTAAAAAAATTATTATTTTTTATTTAGTTTCAAGTAAACAGTACATTGGTTAGATATCTATATAGTTCATAAAACAATCCCCCCAATTACACCCTCCCAACCCTCCACCTAGCCAATATATATTAATGCTAACTGCATTCCCTATGACATGCTCCTCATCCGCGTGATCATCCATCAGCGACTAATTTATACTTCTTTAGCCTTTCACCCCATTCTCCCAGACCGCCAAAACCCCTCCCCTCTGTCCGATACCAAATAGTCCACTATATTTGTGAGTCTGTTTTTGATTTGTTTGTTCTTTTTATTTCTTAGATTTTTCATATAAGTGAAATCATAATAGTGTTTATCTTTCTCTATCTGACTTAAATACCTTCTAGGTCCATAAAAGCAATAATTTTTTCCATCCCCTTCCTTTTCATATGTCGAGGTCTTATTTTCTAATCCTTTCAGCCACTCTATCTTTTGGTTCTTTTCCATTGAAAGTATTTATTGATAGAAATGTAGTTGTTACCATTCTTTATTCCTGTTTTTGATACATGTTTTTTTCTTCTTAAAGAAGTCCCTTCAACATTTCATGTAATACTGGCTTGGTGGTGATAAATTTCTTTAGCTTATTTTTGTCTGGGAAGCTCTTTATCTGTCTTTCAACTCTAAAAGATAGCTATGTTGGATAAATTATTCTTGGTTATATATCTTGGGTCTTTATCCTGTCAAATATTTTTTGCCAAGGCCTTCTGTCCTATATAGTTTCTTTTGAGAAATCAGCTGCCAGTCATATGGGTGTTTCCTTATATGTAATAATTTGTTTTTCTCTTGCTACCTTTAATCTTCTTTCTTTGGCATTTTAATTATGATGTGTATTGGTGTGGGCCTCTTTGGATCCCTGATTTTTTGGAATTCTGTGAGCTTTCTGAGGTTTTATGTCCATTTCCTTCATCAGGTTAGAGAAGTTCTCCATCATTATTTCTTCAGACAACTGTTCAGCATCTTGATTTTCTTCAGTTATGCTGATCAGACAAATATTTAGAGCCTTAATAGTGTCCTATATCCTCCTTAAATTATTTTATAGTCTTGGCATCTTTTATCTTGCCATTTTGAATTGGTGTTCTGATTGGCTTTCTTGTCTTCTAGATAGGGCATTCGATCCTCTTCTTTTTTTGCTTTGTTTATTCTTTTTGTTTATCCCATTTAATATAATTCTCATCTCAGATAATGTGTTCTTTTCAGACTGGTTCCCTTATATAATTTTCATTTCCATTTTTATGTTTTTTATCTATTTGTTGAAGTTGTCACTGAATTTATTTATACTTCCCAAAAGATCATTGAGCATCTTTATAACCAGTGTTTTAAACTCTGCATCTGTCAGATTACTTCACTGCATTATATCTGGATCTCTGTCCTGTTCTCTCATGGTTTCTGCTTCTTTGTCTTCTCATTTTGGCTGCCTTTCTGGGTCTATTTCTATGTACTAAGCAAAGCTCCTAAGTCTCCCAGTCTTATTCGTGTGGATTTGTGAAGTAGATGTCCAGTGGCATAGTCCTTAGAGGGGTTCAGCAGCAGGCTAAACTTAGCCCAAGACTCTACCCTTCTGGGGCCACCTGTCAAGATTCCGTAGTCAGTCCACAGATGCTGTGCTTATAGTTGCCTGAGAAGGCTTCACCAGAAACTGAAGCCAGCTGGCTTCAGTGTGAATCTAGGCACTGCTCAGCAAGGAGCATCTGACTCACTGAGAATACACCTGGTAATGGCTTGAGTGGGGCCCTAGTTGGGGAAGGCGGGGTTTCAGGGAATTATCTGGGTGAAATAAACTACTTTATCCAGTTTGATGATGTTACTGCTATGGTGGGGCTGTGTCCCTGCACTGGGAATGGGGAGGGCTTAACAAGGAATAATGGATACTACCATCACTTCTGTACAGAGCAAGTCTCGCCTTGGTCCTTACTCTGATGATGCCACCCTGATGTCCCCTGAGCTCAGCTTAATCAGCGCCACGAAAATCCACTTGTGGATGTAGCCCCTTTTAAGAGGATTCTGCTGGTGCCCACTGCTGCTACAGCAGCCTTCGTCTCACTCAGCTGCTAGGACTAGGCAGCCCTGCATTCTTGTTCCGACCTTCCTTCTGTGTTGCAAGGTGCTTTCTTGAATTTACCTCTAGTTCTATGGCTTGCTCTTCTAGATTCCAGGTGATTTTTTTCTTGCTGCTGCTCCTTATTTCCATCACAACTTTGATTTGGTCACCAGAGAACGAACAGAGCCTCTATCATCTACGCCATTTTTCTCTCTCTATTCTGTGTGATTTTAACTGTAGGTTTTGTTTTTTCTTTTGTAGATGCCCTTTAATAAGTTGAAGAAGTTTCTTCTGTTCCTAGTTTATTGAGATTGTTTACCATGAATAGATATTGGATTTTGTCAAATGCTTTCTATGCATTTATTGAGATGAACTTTTGATTTTTGCCATTTATTCTATTAATATATTACATTAAATTAATTGATTTTTTTATGTAAGATTAACCTTACCTTTCTGGGATAAATAACACTGGTCATGATGTGTAAATTTTTTTATGTTGATGGATTTTTAAAAATATCATTCTGATTATATGTGTATGTATTTATGAAAAATGTTTCTGTAGTTTTTATTTCTTTAATTTTTTTTCTAGTTGTACTATTAAGATAATATTGGCCCCATAGAATGAGTTGAGAAATGTTTCCTCTTTTTTCCCTCAAATTTTATTATTGGGCATTAGACCTCTTGAACTGATATCCTATATTTCTTATCTTTTTTATACTTTAGCATTTTTTTTATTGTGGAACAATATATATAAAATGTAAAACCATTTTAAGTGTATAGTTTAGTGGCATTAAATGAATTTACATTATTGTGCAAACATCACCACCATCTATCTCTAGAACTTCTTTTTCCCAAATTGAAACTCTTTATTCATTGAGCAATGAGACCTCATTATCCCTTTTCTATAGCCCCTGGCAACTGCCATTCTACTTTATTTTGGGTAATCTTGCTCATCTGTGTCATTGAGGGACATCTCTCCTATACTAGAATTTATCTGTCTTTTATTTTTATTAGAGTAATTTTTCTAAAGAGGAATATTTTAATTGCTTCTGGGTAAGGGGCTATAAGCAGAGTTATAAAACTGGCTATATGAATTCTTGAAGATGAAGCATCTCACTATTTTGAATTCAGATTTTCACTTGGTTCCCCTATTTTGATTACATGTCCTTGCTCTCAACTATGCCTGTCTTTCCTGAGTCCAGGTTTTCCTTTCAGAAAATGGAACCTCCTTCTTTTGCCTCAGTATGTGGGAGACAAGGTCCATGGTACACTGGGCAGTGAGAATGTCTGGAGTTCTAACTTTTTTTTTTTTAATATGGAGTTTAATTCAAACCTTCAGCCTCATTTTGCACACATTAGTGGTTCCTACCATTGACTGAATATTGGCACCTTGAAAGTTTAAAGGAAATTAAAATTGGACAAGAAAGAAAGAAAGAAAGAAAGAAAGAGACAGAGAGAGAGAGAGAGAGAGAGAGAGAGAGAGAGAGAGAGAGAGAAAGGAAAGGAAAGAAAGAAAAGAAAGAAAGAAAGAAAGAAAGAAAGAAAGAAAGAAAGAAAGAAAGAAAGAAAGAAAGAAAGAAAGAAAGAAAGAAAGGAAGGAAGGAAGGAAGGAAGAAAGAAAAGAGAAAGAAAGAAAGGACAGAAAGAAAGGACAGAAAGAAAGAAAGAGAAAGTGATAGGAGAAAGGAAGAAAAGGAATGAATGAAGGAAGGAAGGAAGGAAGGATGGAAGGAAGGAAGGAAGGAAGGAAGGACAGAGAAAAGAAAACTAAGGTTTTCATTTACTAGCCCAGAGATTTTTACATAATTGGTCATTGGAAGGGGTGTTACTGATTGTTGGCTTTTTATAAAATTACCAATGTGGCTAAAGCTAAGGTAGGGAACTATTGCCCTTTTTGCCCTCCCCTAAATCTTTTATATTCTCTTTTTTATATACTCTCCTATCACTGTCCACTTTTGTTACAGTGCTCTACCCACAATGGTGTTTTGCTGTATCATTATCGCTTCATGTGTAAGGTCTTTTTGTCTTTACCATTATTTTTCTTTCATTTTAAAATCATTACCTTCTTCAATAATCTACTGAAATATCAAGATTTTTGGTAGTGTTTTCTTAACCATCTGATTTTAAATAACACTCTGTTCACTAACCCCCCACCCTGCCCACTTTCCTCTCTGTTCTGTTTTTCTATACGGCATAGCTCATTATTTGAAAGTGTTTTATATTTATTTATTTCCCCTTGCTTCTTCTACTAGAACAAATATCCTATGAAGCAGGAATATATATCGGTTCTATTCCCAGTCTTGTCTTCCTCTAAGAGAGCTAGATATACTTTTATGTTTAATAAAAAGTTATTGATTACAGAAATAGGAAATAGGTGCATGAATGAATAAGTAATAACACATCTAGGTAAAGAGAAAAAAATAGAGAAAACAATAATAATGTAAAATTTTGAATTTGTTTTCTCAGCTTTTGATAGATTAAACAGATTAAATATTAGGGATAGAGGGATTCAGAATTTTATTAGTACTAAATTATTTATGTTTTCTAACAGTAGCAATGATACTAAATGTAACAAAATCTGGAAAAAATAATATAGAAATAAAAACCTACAAATGCTTGGAAATTAAAAGCAAAACAAAAAACAAACTCTCTTCTTAAATAATTCTTAGCCAATGTTTACTAAATAAGGATAAAATATTTGATTTTAGACTTTTTAAGTAAAATATCAGCAAACAAAAACTCTATAGATTATGTCAACAACAACAAATAATATCACATTAACCAATCTTATGCAAAGAATTTATTCTGAAAATTCAGCCTAAAAAATTTACTTATACACATACACTGAAATCTCTTGATTACATAGAGATACACTCATTTTCAAACAACCAAGAAGTCTCAAATACACTATATTTAAGTAGGCATATGTTGGAAAAAAATTTAAATGTAAATTTTTGTATGTGTTCCTATAAAATATTTATAACTCCTCAGTCGTGTATCTAAATGTGTTTTCTTATTACATCTCATATTTACTGTCTCAATAAAAAAATATTTTCTCTGAGGCTAGTGATAAAACGAAGTTAATGTTTTGGCATAAGGCTTTTATCCAATTTCTATGTAATGAATTCCTCTTGTTGCTGAGAAAAGTACCCACCTGTGGTTATGAAGAGCCACAACTCTTTTTCAAACAGGTCACATTGTAAGCGATAATCCCATGGCTGGAGATGCTGTATAAAGCAAAAATTCCTCCTGTCTCATAAACAGTGAGCCTTGAGAGCTGAGCGCTTATAACAGCAGGCACATTTACCACAGGATGACATCTACAATTCTGGGAATATTGTGGAACTGAACAGAGCAAGATTATCGTGCCAAAGATGAAATGATTTAAATTTTTTTATTTTTATTTTGTTTGCAGAATTTGAATAGATTAAAAAAAATAGAATTAGTAAGCAAGGAAGCACTTCATTGCATACAAGGATTATGAGAGCTATTTACTGAGTTTATGAAAGGTAGAACTTTGGATCCACCGTGGGGAGAGCAGGAAGATGGACAGGTCACTGAAAGCAGTGCCATTAGTTTAAGAGCATTCTCTACTGCTTGGATAATATAAAATGTGAGGGAAGAAATAAATAGGTTAATAAGGAATACATGAAGTAGTTAATCAGACTGCTCATGAAAAATATATTCTAATATATGTCAATTATATCTAAATGTTAAAAAGATGGAAAAAAAGAAAAAAAAAGCCTTAGCTTGGATGGAAAAACTATATGGAAAAATACTGATTTTTTGTTTATTATGTAATTTTGTGGCTATTAATAATTAAGAGACTGAAAAAAGTAAATTACAAAGATCCAAAAAGTAACCAGTTTCATTTTTTAGATAAAATATCTGATTTTTGCCATACATCATTAATCCTGCACAAATGTCTTTTTAAAATCCTCTCTTAATGTTAAAGCATCAGTAGATCTACAAAGGCTTTGTTCTTCTAAACATTATCTGGTTTTCAAATGTTACTCTAGAAAATACAAATATTTGGGCAATAGCTGTACTTAGAACAATTTAAAAAGGTTTGTTGAAACACAATGACCAGCAACTGTTAAATATCAAGATAAAAATATACCACCCATGATTATCAGAAGAACTATAAGGAGAAAAGGAAGGAGCTGGAATCTTGTAAACTCACCTAATGTAGGGTATAAGCTGGTTTCCTTGGGCCCAGGACAGTTATATGAGAACATTTTGCTAGTTTGGTGACAGTGCTGCAAGGCAGACTCAAAAACAAGAAGCCAGTTACAGATAGCTCCTTCCATTTCTTCCTTCATGAGGTTCAATCTGCTCTCCTCAGGCTTGGACTTATTGGGGTCTGGCTGAGGTACCAGATCAATAAAAACACAACAGTTTATGATAATAAGATCTGAAATAAGTACAAATACAAATTAATACAACTTAGGTCTCTAACCTCAATAAATATACTTTTTGTCTTCATTTTTATATGGTTTAAACTCTGAGAAAAGAAAGGACATCATTAGAAATGGTAATCCACAAACTAGGCCTTAATTTATTTTCCCAGCTAATTATAAGTCATATTTAATATATTTTATGCAAAAAACATTGTAACCCTGACAAAACAAACCACTGAATTCACAGTAAACACAAAGTATAAATTTATTTATAGCAATTTCACAATTTTTAGTAGAAAAAGAAAAGAGTGTTGATTACATTTTATTATTAAAGCTTATTAGAGGTAAATACAAAATATAGAAGGTAAATACAAAATATTAGAGATAAATACAAAATATACTACCACCACCACCACCACCACATACTTTCTCCATTTTGAAGTATCTTTTCAATACTTTTGATGTGTATATTTTTTTGTCTTTAGCTTTTAAATTATTATTAAAATAAATATTCATTAAAATAATTCAAACAAGCCTTAACTACTTAAGACTAAGACTGGAAAACTTTTCTCCAAATTTCTCACTTCTGAAGAAAAAGTTAAAAGTTTCAGTTGTATTCTTTCATTTTTTTTGCATACATATATAATATTATGTGTAAGTTAGCCATATAAATGAGTCTAAAAGTTTCTTTGATCAGAACATATTATTTAATGTCACTAGAGCAGGCTTTGCAGTGGTCTTATTTGATGGCTACTTTTGTCTGCTTATTCTTGAATTTATATATACTTGAGAAGATCTAGTTCATAAACACAGTGCTATTTATCAAAAAAAAAAGAGAGGTAAATTATCTTCACACCTAATCAACTATGGTTAATAAAGGATACTGGCTGAGCCATAGTATGGTGTTGGGTACTTAAGTAAGGTTTGCTCACAGTCCAGTAATTAAGTATATTATTTAATCCTAATATCTTTACTTTTTTGAAGAGGGACTGGGCAGAGGCTTACTTGATTTGTTCATTAGATGAGGAATAGGACAATGAGAGTTCTGCTGGACCTAATAAAAAGGAGAGAAGTATTCATCTTTGATAATAGGAGGTCCTGAAGATGGAGAAATATCTGTAAAAACCTTAAGACTAAGCAGATACAAAAAGAAAATGTAAGAGGAAGCAATAAAATGTCTATATTGCATATGTAGATAGGTAGACTGAGGAGTAAAGGTAAATATTAAAGTTGGGTAAAAAACTATAAAAAGTTCAGAATAAAGAGGCAAAACACAAATAAGCTTAGAATTTTCCAGAGGTAATACATAGATCTATCATCTAAGGAAAAAAGACATCGGCATAAAAATAATATTTAAAGATAAAAAACATTTCTTATGAGGCTGATAACATTTATGACAAGAGTTTATGAATGATTGGTTCATCCGTTCCCTGAGATTTGATCTTTAAAATGTTAATAGAGAGAAATAAGTCATGCCTGAAGCCAAGATACATGTATGTGAGCATAATGAGGAGCTGACTGAAGCATTCCCCACTGGGTAAAACTCTGGATCTTAGAAAGTATTTTCATATAGTTTCTGTAAGCAAGAAAGCACTGCCACTATGACTGAGGACTGACCAGATACTAGTGGATCTGGGGGCTGAGCTTGAGTGATGATGACAGTAGCTCTTAAGTAGCTTTGAAAGTCATGGTAGACAAGATGCAGAACTATTTTACCCTTTGGATTTAAACTAATTAAGAAAGATACATTCTGTTCTCATTTTTCTTCCCCCAGAGTAAGGAGTAACCATAACTCAACTTGATAAGGCAGATTTGGCACGGTTTTTATATGGATTCCTTATCTTATATTCTTGGTAGTAACATTATTGGAAAAGATCTCAGCTGTGTTGGAGTGTGTTTATAGTTCCAGGCTGAAGTTGGATAAAGTTGTCCATAGTTCAGAAGTATTTGGACAGACTAATAATTTGTGTAGGGTGAATATACAACACAGTAATGTCCTCTGAGAGTCCCCTTATACACTATATTCTTATAGTCTCAGTAGTCTGTTTCTCCTTCCCTCCATTTCTCTTTTCTTTCTTCCTCAGCACCTATATTTGTGATGCAAACATAGAAAATCATTTCTTTGATAATCCACATACATTCATAAGCACAGTTAGTGATGGATGATAAATATGTAGGAGCAGGTTTTTTTATATAATGTAAATGCCCACCAAAGACAAATTATAAAAAAATTTAAAATGATTTGTTAAAGCTTTATTTTGAAAGCACTCATACTGTTCAAATAGGAACCTCTAAAATACTGGAATAAGCCATTTACTATTTCATGTAGCTGCTAACCCATAGATGATTTGAGGTCAAGTTAAACTATAAAATGTGAATGTTAAAATGTAAAGGAAGCATAAATGTCAGTTTAGACTGAATATGTAAACTCCAGGCTGAAGGCAGAGGTATGTGATAGAGAAAGTGGTTTATAGAGAAAGGGGTTTTGCCCACAAGATTAGCAAACAAACAAGAGAAATTATATTGTATATAATCTTGAAATTGTAAGAATTTATTAGGTATGAAAGGTCTGTGCATGGTCAGGGATTCTTTTTCCTGGTTTTGAATTATCTTAAGGTATAATTTTGGAATTGGTTTGCATTATCTTAATAGTATTACAAACAGAATATTTCATTTTTTTTTTATTTTCCTACCTGCATGACATAATCTGAATACAAATTACCAAAAGAAAGAAAGGCAATTTATTGTATATTATAGGGGTAAAGAGAAGGTGTATCATCAATCACTCATCTACCTGTTCTTTTACCTCTTGTCCAGGTAGAGCATTTTTTCAGAAAGAGAATATTTTTCATAGGATGTCTGTGAGTTAGAAGGATGAATCTTGAGGACCTAATTGTTAAACATGTTCTTTTAGGGAAAATGTCTAGATTGAACTCTGCCTCAAAGCATGCTCTCAAAATCAAGATATTCTCTAAAGAAGCCTCAAGGAGTAACACTCCAGCAAAGATAATTGTTTTCTTGATTTGTTCTTTTCTAACATTCTTACTTTTAAAGCAGACTTGTTATTCAAAGGGTAGCTTCTCTTAATACCTAGAGTTGCTCAATTGCTTAATTTGACATTAAAAATAATCTTACAAAGAAGGTTACCAGATTTAGCAAAAATGTACAGGATTGTTGGGAGCCATTCTTGCTGAATGCCCTGCAGACAGAGTTGGAGTTGCCTGCAAGCTAGAAGTTTGCAAAGCAGGTGGGCTCCTTATTGAAGGAGGAAGATTGGCTTAATGGATAGGTCTTTACTGGAAGCAGGAAGTTTGGCTTAATGGAAAGAGTTGAATGTTTCTTGCCCCAGGGAATAAGAGAGGAAAACAGCAACAAGGATGTTTTGAGAGAACTTATGTAAAGGTCAGCAATCATTTGTGTGTGTGAGTGTTGCTTCTCCTGCTCTTCCAAGGGTATATATATGCTGTGCTAAATAAACTCGGGGCACAGTATTCACTGTTAGCCTTCCCGACTCTATCTTCTGTCTGTCTGTCTGTCTGTCTGTCTCTTTTTTTTTCTCAATCCTCACTTCCCCTCTTGGGAACTGTTCAATCTTAGCTGGCTGGCTCTGGCACAGGATGCCCAGTTAAATTTGAATTATTCCTAATTGCCTATGCATATGTTCATTGAGATAAAATAAAAATATTGCATGAGCCACATTTATACTAAAATAATGTTAATATCAAATACATTTTGTCTCTAAATTGTATACCTTTTTAAATTATATTTTGTAGATGATTTGTCTCTTAACAATTTCTTGTTTTGTAAAACTTGCCAATAAAATTTAATGTAGTTACATTATATATTCCATTTACATCTTAACATAGCTTCTATAGTGGTTGCATTTAACTTAATTCCTTTGTCCCCTGAATATTTTTTAAGAGAAAATGCAATTGTCATTAGTATTTTGAACCAATATACTAAAATGTACTGGTCCACTCTGAGAACTCTGAGAACTTCTCTATAAATTTGATTTGTTGAAGCATATAATATCATTTTTGTGACATAATTATCCACTTAAAATTGGAATTACTTTGCCTATTAACAAGTGATGTTGTTCTTTGTAAATATAGCCTTGACTCTTAAAGGTATGCAAAGTTTATTAGTTCTTTCTTTAATGTAATCAAAAAATTTCATTAAGCAACACAGTACTTTAATAACACTTTCACACTTTTCTCAAGTTGAATAATTGTACTATTAAAAAGATTTTGGAAACTATGAACAAGAAATAAGTAGGCCCCACTGAGCAGACTATTAAAAAAGTCAAGAATTCTTTGTCTTCAGAAGTGAAGTATAATTTTGGTGCTACTAATTGAATGAATCATATGTCTGACATGCTTAGCTCTTAATATATTCTGGTTTACATCTATCTTTCCACTGTTTTTGATATTGAATAAGTAGTTATATACCATACAAATTACTTCTGAAGGACTTTTTTTCTTATTAAATAAATGTTCACCATTCAGAAAATTCAAAAAATATATACTACCAGGTGTTTTGACATTTTGGGTTTCAAGCATACACAAAATAATAATAAAAAGATAATAGCAATCACCAGAAGAATTATAGATTGAATTTGATTATCTCATAGTTAATGGGGGTGTCTGCCTTTTACAAGTTTGAAATCATAACTATAAGTAGGTGATGAACTATTGAAAGACTGGAGAACATGAAAATTGAAAAGTCATGCTCAACATTTATATAAAAAAGATGAAATTTCCATTTACTTTCAAGGGACAGAGTTTTTGGAAAGCACAGCATGTGATCTTCATAAAGTTTTGGGAAGTCTGACATACAAGGACTGGTGAAATGTTTAATGATTGACAGTTACGCATCTGTGTTAGTGTAGTTTTGAGAATAAGGCTCTATGGAGGTATCTTTCAGAAAACATGGCACTTGAGCAAACTACTTGTCAATTGGTTGTTAATCTAGAATCGAGGAGCTGTCACTGATTGGCTGACTTTTGGGGAAGGTATACTGATCTAAGTTCTCTAAAGATGGTTATAGTTAATTGTTTAGCACTGTGATTTTAGCCACTCTTGGCCTTACTTGAATATGAAAAATAAGTAAGTTTAATTTTCGTTCTCCCATTTTCGTCTTTCAGCCGAACCCACAGGAAGGACCATAAAAATTATCCAAATTTTAATTTGTGGTATTATTATTTTACCTACTGTTGCCATACAGTGATTTAAGTATTAATAACTATAAACTAAAAATAATTCTAACTGTTGATTGTATTTTTTGCATACACACAGACACATAGACACACACACACACACACACACACACACACACACACACACACACACTGAATACAGGGTATTTAAGACATTCTGACAAAGTCAACATAGCATTATAGCATACAGGACAAAATCATTAATTATAGGAGATGTTCTGTATATACAGGACACGTCGCAACCCTACCTAAAAAACAAGTCATTTCTCTAATTAGGCAGCAACCCTGCCCCACACCCTCTTTTCCCAAGGGAAGCACATTATAATGGCATTAAGAATAGGAAAATTCTCAAACACAGATGGACAGCTGCTTTATAGTTTTCATCTGATGTCACAAGGTTAGAATTTTAAAAAACATCTTTTCAAGAGATAAGCATTAAGCATGAGCAAAGCTGATTTAGAAAGTGATTAATCTCTGAGCAATTTAAAATTTGGGCAATAATTAAAAAAAATCACCATAGAAGTCTGAAGCATAAATGGTTGGAATCATTTGCTCAGTATCACACAGTACATATTAGTGTTGGGCTGGGTTTTGGTTCCTGGTGTCCTGGCTGTCTTTCCAGCTCTCTTCTGCATGTTACAGTTTAGGGAAATAGTTAACTCTACAGACTGGTTGTTAGACATGGTTCAGAATCTTTCTACTGCTTATCAACTGGATGAATATAGTAAGTTATATAATCACCTTGAGCCCCAACATTTCATCTGTAAAATAGAGAAAATGGTCATGCTGCCTCAGAGGTTTGATGTATTAACTGAGATCAATCACATGATATCCCTGACATAGTGGTTGGCATAAAATTTAAGTTCAATAAATATTTGCTATTATTCTATTATATCATATTATATAAAAAGTCAGTGTATGTCAATGATATTAATACCCCTATGGCAATTGAGTTAATGCTTGTAATCATCTTAACGTTTATGGTGTTGGTGTCTATTACATACATTTACTTGAAAATAGTTGAATCTGTGAATTATTGTTTGCCCATATAGTAATCATATTGGCCAACTGTTGGCTATAACCTCTTCACCTCACTCACTAGACACAATGTAATTTTATTTTTAGAATATAAGTTTGCAGAGACTCACCGTCATGCAGTCACTCAGAAAGGTGCTGCTTCTGGCTTGTGGCTCCACAGTCACCTAAAGTCTGAACTCCTCCATTGGGTTCTCTGTTTTGATTGTCTAAAGAGGAGAGGGAAGACATTTTAGGTGATCATGCAGGTTTTGAAAGGCCAGGCTTGGGTGCAACATTTATCACTTCTGGCAATATTTCTATATAGTGAAAACCATGAAGTGTAGTCAAGGTGTGAGCCCATGACAGTAGAGAAATGGAATTTGGAAACATGGAGTTTGGAGACAGCAACATGCTGATGCACATGAGATAAATACGAGGATCTGAATAATCTTGTTACTGATCATTATTTGAACCTCATAATATAGCAGTTAATTTGTTGTGTGTATTGTAATCACATTTAACAGAAGAACTGAAGACATAAGTGAATTACTTAAGGTTACTCATTTTGACCAAAATATTGACCAAAATCTTGTCTAGGCACTATGAACCTAAATCCATGGTTCTTGATTTTTATATCCACATATGTACTTTGGCTGGAATCCTGTTTCATTAGAATTGTGCTTAAAACAGTGAAGTTAACTAACTTGTCAGTCAATGCAAATGCTTATATTTTTAATATTTTCCAAGTTAAACTTTTATTGTACATTGTTTTTAGGATGCGACAAGACAGAGTTCATCGATTCAGTATTCTGCAGATTATTCTTAACTGCTTTTCAAGAGATTAATAATGCTTCTGATTTCTGAATAAAATTTGTTTAGCAAAATACATTTTTCTCAACCTCATTGGTTATAATTGTTTATTTCCAAAGCCAGTTAAACATTCCTATTGAAATTTTGTAACAAATTTTCAGCTTTCACTGTTATTTTTGTGTTTATTCGAGTAGATTAAGATAGTTGTCTTTTGATGAATGTTATCATTCTGATTCTCTGAATTAGAATTAGGAGATAAGCTTTGGAAATAATGTTTCTTAAAATTTTTAAAAATTTTTTTCTAAGTAATTTCTGTGATTTTATGCTTTCCTTGTAGAGTTAAAAAGAAGAGATATTCGCAGAAATTAGGAATGTTAAGATAAGATACTCTACATTTTCTGCTCCTTTAAAATCTAAATGTGTAGGTCACCACATGTAAAACAGCTGTTCACTGTTTTGAGCATATTTTTTTATGTTAAATTTACTTTATAAAAAGAATTGGAATATTTCAAGAGGAAGGTTGTATTTACCATCTTAAATTCTGCAAAGAAGTAAGATAAGATGATGACCAGTGAATATTTTGTATAGAGTGGCCAAGCAGCTGACAGTCTCCTAAATATTACATATTCCAGCATGATGAAAAGATACTAGAGTTGCCATATAAAAATACAGGACACTTAGTTACATTCGAATATCAGATGAACAATGAAAAGTGTTAGTATAAATATGTATTGACAATTATTTGTTGTTTATCTGAAATTCAGATGTGACTGGAAACCCTGTATTTTTATTTGTTTTATATGGCAACTATAAGATATACTAACCTTTCATTCTCAGTCCTAACTTTCAAATTTGGGAGTCAGGGAGTGACTAACAGTTTACGTCATTTCCCCTTTTTGGGTTTCAAAGTCAGTTGCCTATATAAGGAGTTGCATTTTTTTTAGAACAATAGCTAACCTGAGAGTGGCAAGTAGGAGGGAGGAGTGGATGAGTAGCTAAACAGATTTAGAGTTAGGTACACAGAAGACAGCAAAAGACTCATAATGATATTCTGAGCTGTTTTCTAGCTTGATTCTAAGGCCCAGTCCCATTTGTTGTCTTCAGTTTTCTAAGGTACTTTAGTACCCTTAAATTAATTACTTAAGTTGGTTCAAGATAGATTTGTAACCAAAGAAACATTACATTATTTTAATGATAATTTCAGGTATTATAGAAAAACTTACTGCTACAATATCTTCCCATTGAAGGGGGTTATCAGTACATCTTGTGAGAGGAAAAGAACCTTGACCTTATGCAAACCTGGCAAAAAGCTATGCTATAACAGGAAAGACTGTTAAATCCTGTTCATCTGTTACTCTTTAGTATAATGTATGGCCTCCTCTTTAGCTAGTTGAAGAACATGTTTCACTTTTCTGACTAAAACTGATACCATTCAAAGGAAATACATCTATACAGAATGAATACATTCTATATGGAATATTTAGAAACCAATATCTTATGTAATATACTGCTTGGCATTCTTTATAGAAGTAAATCAAGAGGAAGCTAGTCTCTGACTTTGTGATATGCAGAATTGCTATATGGAGTAATTTTTAAAATATTTGCCTTTTATACAGCTCATGAAATTTAAAATCTTAGTCCTTGCCAAAGGGTAGATCATTTTCTCCAGAATATCAGAAAGAATAAATACATTTTTCTGAGCTCCAACATGAAGCTGTAATTCATAGAATTAAAGATGAGAGAGTTGGTCTTTGTAGCCACTTTACATTTACTGCTCAGTTATATAAAGTTAAATGCTTCAAAACTGCATATATAATATACTATTATTGAATAATGTATGTTTCAGCTGTTGCTTACATGAGTGAAATAAACTTTTGCCATCCTGTACTAGTAACCACTCTGCTGATAATCATAGGTAAGGAGAAACAATTAGAAGCATAGACATACTGTTATGAGTTTTGTAGTTGCTGCTATTAAGAAGTCAGTGTAAAACCAATGAATCATTTCAAGTAATAAAATTGAATCTAGTAGTTGGCTTTACTTAAAACTAAATGTATTGAATTGTTAGAGTTGGTTTGAATCTGCTATTATAATAGAAATGGGGATATTAGGTATATTCACTTTGATGATTCACTGTATAGTATATAGACTTCTCCAGTGTAAATCTGAGAGCTCATAAAGAGCAACTTCTTTAACTGTGTTCCACAGAAGCCAAAATTCAAAATTTGCAAACTTTCAGATTTCAAATTGAAATTCTAAACTCTATAGTAGGTTAGATTATGTTTAGCACATTTATGTCTTTATAAATTAAAGATAATGTATCTGGGACAGCTTAATGACCATGACCTGGCTAACTTTAATCAACAGCAAATTGATTATATCTTTTTAAAAAATACTGTTTTTATTTTTCATTTACAGTTGGATATACTATTACATTAGTTTCAGGTATACAGCATAGTAATTAGACATTTATATAACTTATGAAGTGATAATTTTAGTAAATCTGACACCATACATAGTTATTAAAATATTATTGACTATATTCCTTATGCTATACTTTATATCCTCATGACTATTTTGTGGCTTTTAATTTGTACTTCTTAATTCTTTCCCTCCTGTCACCTACCCCTTCAACCCTGCTCCCATGTGTGAACCATCAAAATATTCTCTGTATCTATGAGTTTGTTTCTGTTTTGTTTGTTTCTTTTGTTCTTTAGATTCCACAGTAAGTGAAATCATATAGCATTTGTCTATTTTTCCTTCTGACTTACTTCATTCAGCACAATACCCTCTGGGACCATCCATGTTGTTGTAGATGGCAAGATTCCAGTCTTTTTTTATGGCCAAGTAATATTAATATTTCATTATATATAGATATAGATATAGATATATATCTATATCTATATATATATAGAGAGAGAGAGAGAGAAAGAGAGAGAGAGAGAGAGACAGAGACAGAGAGACAGAGAGACAGAGAGTTTTTATATATATATAAACTCTATAGTAGGTTAGATTATCTTTAGCACATTTATATGTCTTTATAAATTAAAGATAATGTATCTAGGACATATATATACAACCTTTTCTTTATTCAGTCATCTACTGATGGACACCCAGATTTTCTCCACACCTTGTCTATTGTAAATAATGCTGCAATGAACATATGGATTCACATGTCCCTTTGAAGTAGTGTTTTGGGTTTCTTTGGATAAATACCCAGAAGTGAGAATATTGCGTCCTTCTTTGTCTCTTGAGATAGTTTGTTTTAGAGTCTATTTCATCTAAGTATTACTACCCAGTTTCTTTTTTCCCATTTTTATTAAATATCTTTTAGCATGCCTTTATTTTCAGTCTGTGTGTGTCTTTTGATGTGAAATGAGTCTCTCATAAGGGTCATATTTTCTTATATATTCAGGCACTCTGTGTTTTGATTGGAGCATTTAGTCCATTTACATTTAAAGTAATTATTGGTAGATATGTAGTTATTGCCATTTTGTTATTCATATTTTTTATCTTTTTTTCTACTTCTTAAAGAAGTCCCTTTAATATTTCTTGTAATATTGGTTTAGTGATGATGAATTCTTTTAGCTTTTTTTTTGTGTAGGAAGTTCTTTATTTGTCCATCAATTCTAAATGATACCTTTGCTGGATAAAGTAATCTAGGTTGTAGGTCCTTGCTTTTTATCACTTTGAATATTTTGTGCCAATTCCTTCTGGTGTGTAAAATTTCTGTTGAGAAATCAGCCGACAGTCTTATGGCAGCTCCCTTGGATGTAAGTAACTACCTTTCTCTTGCTGCTTTTAATATTCTTTTTATTTAGCTTTGGCATTTTAATTACCATGTGTCTTGATGTGGGCCTCTTTAGATTGATCCTTTTGGGGACTCTCTGAGCTTCCTAGGCTTGTATGTCTATTTTCTTTGCTAAATTATGGAAGTTTTTTTTTTTCACTATTTCTTTCAAATAGGTTTTCAATTCCTTGCTCTCTCACTTCTCTTTCCTGTAACCCATATGATGAAAATGTTAGTACACTTGTTATTGTCCCAGAGCCCCCTTTAACTGTCTTTATTTTTTTAGATTATTTTTTCTTGTTGTTCTGATTGGGTGTTTTTACTACCTTATTTTCCAAACTGCTAATATCAATTCTCTGCTTTATCTATTGTACTTTTGATTCCCTCTGATTCTATCTTTTAAAAGCTTTTCTATGCCTGATATACTCCTACTAACAGAAATCTTCTACACTTTTCATATTATACATTATAAAGCATATACACACAGTTAGGAGTGGAATGTCTGGGTCATATGGTGAACGAAGGAACCAAACTCTTCCCCAAAATGGTTGTGCTATATGTTTCTACCTGTAGTATATGAGAGTTTCCTTTCCTTCACATCCTCATCAACATCTGGATATGGTTAGTCATTTTAGGCATTTTAATAGATATATAATATTAATCTCATTGTAATTTTTATTGGCACTTCCCTACTGACTAATGATATTGCACGTCATTTTGTATACTTATTTGCTATCCATATGTATTCTTTGGTGAAGTATCTGTTCAAATATTTTATCTTTTTTTTTTGACTGGGTTGTTTATTTTCTGATTATTACCTTCTCTAAGTTCTATATATAATCTTGATACAAATTTTTTATCAGATATATCATTTGCAGATATTTTCTTCTGGTCAGGAGCTTGTATTTTTACTCTCTTAACAGTGTCTTTTAAAAAGGACAAGTTCTAAAATTCTGATATATCATTTTTTAAAATTTTATATATTGTGTGTTTTGTGTCATCTCTAAGAAATGTTTGCTGAACTCAAGGAAAAATAATTTCTCATGTATTTTTTTCTAGAAGTTTTGTAGTTGAGATACTGAATATACAAATGGACACTGACCATTTTTATATACAAAAACAGAACTCTTACTCATACAACTGCTGCAGCATCCCGTACAGAAAGCAAAACCATGATCCATGTAAAAATAAGCCAGAATTGGTCAGGACTTGGTCCATAACTGCCAGCTTCCCTTATTTTTGCACCTACATCTAACTCAGAACCAACTGGAGAAAGCCAAATATGCTCCCCAAATCAATCAAATAGGATGCCCCATTTCTACTTAGCTTGCCTCTAGCTTCTCTATCCAACAAGTTCAAGTGAAAGCATACCTGAGCCTTCCTTTTCTTCCATTATAAAGCTTTTTCACTCTCCTGCCTATCTTTGAGTCTGTGCTAAATGCAATTGATGGTGGCTGACACCTTTGTTATAGTGAGCTCTGAGTTAATAACCTCATTTGGTCTCTTAATTTTCACAGTTTTCCTGGAGTTTACACCAAGATACCATCTGCACTGCATTTGCCTTTCACCATGTGTGTTACCTACAGAGGCCCCTTCTGTCTTGCTGTTAGTGGTTTATTGAGTCTGCACCCAACGTGGTAAGTCAGTACTGTCTCTAAACTTCTCTTTCTTTGCATTGAATTTCTTTATCAATAACCTGAGGTCAATTTGCCATTTGATACCTGGGTTTTGTTATTGGTTCCTGTTTGTTTGGCATCCTTTGTGAAATCAGGCATTCTTTTTTATCTCTTTGTTCCCTTTTGTGTTGGTTTCCTATTGTGCTATTTAAAAGATTTTGTCATGAGCAGAATCACAATGTAGAACATTGGCATAGGCCCTATAAGTCTGTTTAAGCTCTCACAGACTGGTGAGTTTGCTTTTCTGTCTGAATTGATGTCCATTTGAACAGATTTTGCTGTGAGTCATCAATAACACCACATATGGTTCTCTTTACATCTTGAGTTTTTGTCTTGAGACCTTGGCTTTGATTTAGAGAGAGTATTCTCATTAGTTCTCTGCCAACTGGGGGACAGTGATTGTCAGGTCTATAGTCAGAGATGGCCAACTATAAGATTGGAGAGCTGAAACACAAAGTGCACAAGCATTGTAATCCTAGTGATGGTCACCAGCTCTCATGGTTCTTCTAAGTCTGAATCTTCTCTTCCAGGAAAAACTCTTTATATGTACAACACTAATTCTTGAGCTTTTCTTTCTAAATGGCATAACTTCGCTAAGAATAATTTGAGTCTTCAGTGGCCACTCTGAGGAACATTTGACTTGAACAAAATTGTTTCTTTGAGGAGTGCCCTAGAAAAGAAAAGGAATTTCTCAGGGCCAGTTCGGCAGCAGTTTTGATTTGTATGCAGAGGACTCTGAATGAAATTCTGAATCACAAATTTTTTCACTAAAAGTTTCTATGCTCAAAGCTAATTAGTAATTATCAAAGTAGACTCTTTCTCTAGAAAATCCACCCCCTCCATGCCCTTCAATTGCCTTTCTGTACCCAGCTTTTTCTTTTTCTTCACTCTTCTGATATCTTTCCTGTACCTCAGTTGACTTCTCCCTTCTCTTTCCCTTGCCCAAATCCATTAGCTTTAACTAACAACTCTCTTAAAACCCCAAAATGCCAGTTATCTCTAAAGATCCATCTCTTTCATAACCCAGGTACAAAAGCAAATGAGGAATTTAAATCTTGAATTTGAGCTGAATTAAAAGCTATACTTAAAGATTTCTCTAAACCCCCAAATATCAGAAAATGTTTATAGAGTTATCTAATCTATATCAACTTGTTGGTAAGAAACTCAAATGCTAAATCTAGATAGCAAAAGCTGATTGGACTGACTCAGAAGGGAACCTGCAGGATTCACTCTTTTCATAATAGACCTGAGAGTTCCCCCACACCCCAAAAAGGGTCCAAAATGTAAAGTATCCTAAAAGCCGGACTTGAAACATTTAAATAAAAAATCCATTGGACTATAATTTAGTTATGCAAATAGAGAAAAGATGAGATTATAGGAGATTTTTGAAGATAGAGTATAAAATACCTTTCAAAAACATTCAGGAGTTACCTTTCTGAGCTGAAGTTGGACCATTTAGTGTTATTTTCTTGTCTCCCTCATGTAAATTGGAGACATTTGACCTCACAGTTTTGGCTATGTAGAATAGAGACAAAGTTCAGGGCTATGTTATGAATCATGAATTGATGATGATGGAATTATGGCATAGAATGACTCTGGGTTACTAATCTGGACTTGGAGGAGAACTGGCCTTCATTCAGGTATACCTGTTTAGATTTCAGGGTGTGAGGAATAAAGTTTTGTTACATCACTGACTTCAGAGTCTGTTATGATAGTCAGAATTACCTTTAGAAATAGACTCCTTAATTTCATATTATACTATTTTATGAGTGAAGAAAATTTAGGTCTGGCATAAATGAGTTGCTCATGAACATTCAGCTTCTATGTGGAAAATCTGTGATTTACAGCTAGATTTTCTCAATTCATATTTTTGGTGCTTTTTCCTATGCCAGGTTGTCAAAGATGTTTCTTTCATTTAGTGTTTAAAAGCTCAGGCCCTAGACCGAGAGGGGCAGCATTTGAATAAAGACATTAACTCTTACCAATGGTATGAACATTAATTATTTAACTCCTCCAAGGCTCCATTTATTTGAAAGTGATAATAGCTCCTAGCCTATGTAGTGAGGATTAAGAGAGATAATTCAAGTTAAAAGCTTACTATTGAGATTTAATGTAATGCTAATAAGTGATGACATAATAGCAGTCCTTCTGGTGCTTACTCTTGAGCTTTCTAAACATTTATGAATTTGGAACTTTCTCTTATGAATCTTTTCTCCTTCTGGTTTTAGTACTAGCTTTTTATATGCCACTAATTTTCAAACTTGACACAAAAATGCCAACGGAATTTTCTTTTCTATTAAACACACAAATCTCAAAGTAAAAATTATATGCAGAAATTTATAGAATAAAAATGAAAAGTTCTCTTTATCCTAGTCTTTTCAACCATGGGAATTTATGTTATTACATTGTAATAAAAGGAATATGTTATAATATATATAGAGAGAGAGCATGTATGTTAATTTTTATTTGAATTTTTATTCTATGTGAAATATATGAAAAAGTATATGTGTAATTTTATTATTTGATAAGAAGCTTTTAAAATAATAAGCAAATTATCTTGTAGAAAAAATCAAGAAGAATTTCAAAATTTATGCTGAAATGGCTTTAAATGAGAAAAGGCTACAGACTGTTAAAATTTTGAGCTGTTCTCCTCATCAAGGTTATGGAGCCCTATTTTCTGTTAATGATTCTATGTTGAAATGAACACATCAAAAGAAAAAAAAAAACTGTGAAAAAAAAGAGGAAGGGTGGAAGGTCTGAGGATGAGTCCGAAAAATGTAAAGCAGTATATTCAGATTGTGGTCTTTGTAACCACCGTGGTACACCATGACTATGGTCAAGAGCAGAAGGTAAAGGTACAGCCCATCAACTTCATCTTCAGATACTTGCAAAATAAATCCTGGATTCAGGTTTGGCTCTATGAGCTAGTGAATATGCAGATAGAGAAAATGCTTTTCATTTCTTTATGTGGAATTAAGTTACTGTATAGTGTTCTTTTATTTCATCCCGATGGAATTCCTTTAGTGTTTCTTGTACAACAGGTCTGCTAGGGACCAATTTCTCTATTTTTGTCTGTTTGGAAACATCTGCATAAATCTCAATTTCTCCTTCATTTTTGGAAGATAATCTTAACAGTTATGGAATTCTTGATTTGGATGTATTTAAGTTTATCTTACTTGAAGTTCTCTGATTCTTGCATGTGTAGATTAATTTTTTTTAAATCAAATTTGGAAAGGTTTCAGTCATTATTTTTTCACTTAATCTTTCTGCCATATCTCTTGCACCTCTCCTTTGGGAACCTCCATGATATGTATGTCATTATGTTTGATGATGTCATTGAAACTGTATTCATTTTTCTTGTTTTTTGGGGGTGGCCTTCTCTTATTGAATGATATTAATTAATCTGTCTCAAAAGTCATTGATGTTTCTGCCAGATCAAATATGTTGTTGAACCCTATAGTGAGAGTTGTTTTTTTTTTTTTTTTTTTAAATTTAGATTCTATTCTTTTAAGAATTTCTATTTGGTTCTTTTTTATTTTCTAAGTCATTATTGACATTTTGTATTTGGTGAGATTTTTCATATTTTCTTTAATTATTTAGACATGATTTCTTTATTATTTAAAAATATTTATACTTTAAATATATAGTTTAGATTTAAAGTCTTTAATAGGTTTTATATCTAGGCTGTCAGAGAGACAGCTTTTAGTGACTACTTTTTTCTTGTGAGTATGATCATATGTTTTTGATTTTTTTTGTACCTCATAATATTTTGTTGAAAATTTTAATATGTGTGCCAATTCTGAAAAATCAGAAACCTACTTTAGATGTGTTGTTGTTTTCTTTTCGTTGTTGTTTATTTAATTTTCCAGACTAATCTATAAATTCTGTATTCTTTGTTGTATGTAGTCACTGAAATCTCTGATCAGTTTACCTGGTCATCAGTTAATGCTTGGACATATATTTTCTTAATTTCTTTGAAGCAGTAAGTCTGCCAGATTTGCCACTGGGCTGTGTGTGTATATGTTGAGACAAGCTTTCAACACTCTGGCTGGCTGTTTACAATTCTGTGCCTTCACTTTCTGCTTTTGCAGATTTATCAGGCCAGGTAGAAATAAGAGATTATGGCCTTTTATGTCTTTCTTCAGCATGAACATATTTATCCTCATTTTATGATCTTTTTGATCCCTAAGAAAATATCAGAGTTCTTCAAAGCCTCTTATTGACTTCACATTACCCAGTTTTTTCTTTTAGGTTTCTTGGTCAGCCAATTTTTAGCTCTACTGATATAACTACCTGCGGAAGTCGTGGTGTTAAAAAATTGAAGCCAATTGCTTATGATAAATGCTCTGGGATAGGCTATTTGAAAAAAGTGAGCTCTGATTGGGTTGAAGTAAAGATAAATCCTGATAATGAAGCCTTTCAGGGGACTTCCAGATATGTGAAATAGAATTCTTTGGGGATGGACCTTTTTGGTGGATTCTAATCCTATTCCTGTTCTTCCCACTCCAGGGTTCGTTCAAATGCTCAGTTTCTCAGTTTTGATAATTGTGAGTCCGTTCACTTTCAGAGCTACCACAGATCTGTGGAGAGAGAAAAAGGAATAAGTCTAGTTAAAATGGCATAGAGTTGACTGTTTTTAACGAAATTCAGTGATTTTGCTTGAATAAATGCTTTAATTTTTGTAAGCTTTTTTCTAAGTTATGAAAAAGTTGTTTTAGACAATTCTTTCTACTATATGATTACTTTTATGTAGGAACAGATTTTCAGAAGTCCTTATTCTACCATTTTGAAGTGTTTCTCCCCCAAATATATTTTAAATGTTTGTGATAATCTAGGTTTTAAGAAGGTTATTTACTGGGATACTGGCTAATTACCAGCTAGAAAGAATTTAATTTGTTTACCCTGTGGTATCAATTGACATCTTGAGATGTCATGGGTGAGCTGCCCTAGATGAGCTTCTGGTTAATTGTCAGATCAGTGGTACTTGAACTGCCAAATCTCAATTTGTAGCAGAAGATGAGAATGCTACTTTATTTATTTGTAAGATATATTCAAAATGCAAATTTGTTAGTGCTAAAGCCTTTACTCCTTTTCTTCCAATATGAATAACGAATGAATAAATGTATTTTAAATAAACAAATACATGTTACTCTTTATATTTTTGTACTAATATAGCTTAATTATAGACAATTAAATTAAAATGATAGAATTTTAAAAAGCATACTAACTTTAATAATTAAATTTATGTTTAATCTCTATGTTTATTTTGTTATTATATTTTTACTTGAAAAATGGTAAAAATTCAAATCACTGTGCAAAATAATTATGTTAGAAACCACAATACTATTAAAGCTGTAAAACTCTTAGGAACATGTGGTGAGAAAGCATAGTCAATTACTATGTGAATTGTTTATTTATGAAATTTCTCAAAATATCCTTAGAATGTAAGACTTTAATATAGCTCATCAGTTCAAAGAGAATCTTCTTTAAAATAATGACCTATAATGTGCTTGTTTTTCATTCTCTGTTAGAACATTTGTATATTATTCAACTCAAGAAAATATTTCTTTCTGGGGAATGGTAGAAATGCTATTGCTTATCTTTTATGCATAAATGTATCAGTATGTACAATTTCCAGAGTATTTGGAAAATTTGATATTATACCAGTAATAATCTATAGCATTGCAGTTATCAAATGAACAGATTCTTTCTGCATACTGATTGAGAAGTGATCTGTAATAAAACTTTTTAAACATTTGAGCTTCACAATAATGGCATCAGAATACTAGCTTATAAAATCACATTGGAGTCAATTTTTCTCTTCCTGTAAATGAGGTCACTTCTTCAGCAACAATATTTTGATTTTAATAGCCTCTTACTAACAATGCAACCTTGGACAACTTGCAGATTTATTGAATCTCAGAGATAAAAGGAATTTTAAAGGTTATGTTACTCAGTTATTCACAGAGTTCATAGATCTTTTTTTTTTTAGTATTCTCACAGAGTAGTCATTCTGCTTTTGCTTAAATATTTTAGTAATAGGGAATTGTGTGACCCAGTGAACTCAAACTAGTTTTAGACAACTCTGAGTATTAACAATTCTTTTTTCCATTTGTCCTTTTGAATCAACTGCCTTACTTTGAAAAGAGAGTTAACAATAGCTGTTTATTTCACAGAATTATCTTAAGGATAAAATATATAATGCATGTATAAAATATAGTATATATACAAAGCAAAGCTGTGACATACCTTTAAAATACTCTTGCTGCATCTCATATAATAAACCATATTATTATTCAGAAATATTTGCTTCTATTCTTTGGGAGAAAATTATACTTCATCACTCATTGATATTAGTCTTCGCCAAATGATTTGCTTTGGCCTGTGCATAAGAATCTAGGTGACATGTGTCACTTTGGAGAAACTGAAAGCTATCACCTGGTCTCCCATGTTCCTTTTTACTTACTATCCCAGGACTAGCAATATTACAGATAGAATATGCTTTGACTGACTGAATCCAGGAATGAAGACCATATGGAGCAGAACTTTAGCTGGCTCAAAAATGTAACTGTAACATAATTCACTGAGAAGTTTTTTGGTTGTAAGCAAACATAACCTCACATATCTGCCTCAATGCAAACTTTCTTCTTTCTATAAAGGCTTGCTTTTCAGATTTATATTCTTGCAGACTTCTTGTCACTATGAAGCCCATTTTCTCTGCTGATTCCAAATGAACTTGATTATGAAGCAGGTGAGAAAGTGCAATTTTTTGAGCAGTACATTTAATTAATGTTTCAGTTACATTGCTGATTCAGGTAGGTTTTTATTGGATAAATTGAGAAACTTTTCTCTAAGTGATGGAAATTTATTGAACTTATAGTTCTTTTTTTCTGACTGAAGAGAAACAAATAAAGCAAACCTTCAGGTTTGTGTGGTAAATATATTATAATGTATGGTGTCAGGCTTAGAGAGCAGAGTTTAGCACAGTGAGGTTAAATAATTTCTTTATAATAAATCAGAAACACTTTAAAATGGAAATTCTTCTAAAATGATAAGAATGTTTAAAATTCATTACAGTTATCAAATTTGAATGTAAGAGGGTTGAAAACAACAGGTCCTTTGGGGAAAAAAAAATGAGGCACAATAGATGATAATGACAACAAAGAAACTATTATAATACATTTAATATTAATATTAAGCATTTGCTATGACTTTTACATGCATTATTTTAGTTCAGTCTCAAACATACTGTGAAGTATATATCATTATTAACCTTATATATAAAATTTAGGCTTATAGAGGCTATGAAATTTACCCATTATTATACCATGATTAAGTGATAGAATCAGACCATGGGCCCAATGCTGTTTCAGTGCAAACTATAGAGCTCAGAAATGAAATGTTATGTTGTTTTCTTTCTAAAATCTAGAATTATATTAATATAAAGAGTAGCACCCTGTGCAGGTAAGAACTCAGGGTGCTCGGTTGTCTTGCCAGAGCTTCTTTTAAAAAGTGAAGGATCTCTGACTATTCTAAGATTATGTGCACGCGCACGCGCGCGTGTGTGTGTTTATAAACAATCTCAGAATTTTTTTCTCCTACAGACTTTGTTAAGAAGAAACTGTATTAGAGGTCCATCCCTGTTTTTCTACTTAACCCCTAAAACTGTGCTTATTTGATTTTTTTCTCATTTCACTGTGCCCTTTAGTTATGTTAATATAATATTATTGGAATAAAAACACGAGAGCATAGTATAATTTGTGTCTTTTTTCACCATTTCTCTATTGCTAACATTTAAAATAATGTCTGTTATATAATGATGTTTTAATATATTTGTTGAATAAATGTATGACTTACTAACCCCCGAGGAACAATTAGCTCAGTTTCTATACCTAATTCTATGAGGGAGTCTCTTGCCTAATCACAATTTCAATAGTAGTGTCAACAAAATGTCAGTTGGGCCATTAGTTGGTTTGTGTACCTAGTTCAATGGCTCCACTGTAACACAGAAATATTGGCTATTCAGATGTTGTTAGTTTTCTAAAGTGGGTATTTCATGTATTTAAGGCCCCAGTAGAATGAATACAAACATTTTTTATAGTAAAGAGAAAGAAGGGAGTTTAATACTGCAGAATGATTTCAACAAAATTTCTCATGTAAGAAATCATATGAAGATGAATTAATAAGTGAAATAGCTGTAAGTATGTATGAGGATGCTGCATGGGAACCGACCTTCTTTAGAAACTCCAGAGACTAGGCTTGGTGTAAATTGATTCAAAGAGTGGAAATGAGAGTAAGACTCAAATGAACAGGATTAACTGGACCTCTGCAGAATAGCTGTGCAGAATAGCCACCTTATCTATTTTTCTTTTCCTTATGCAGTCTAGCTTTTACATTAACATTAATGTAAAATCAGCAAAATGAAAAGAAACACAAGCAAGTGAAAATTAACCAGGGCATTTCTCTCTAAAGAAATTTAAGTGACTTCTGTGGATGAGCTAGAGATATAAGGGTATGAATTGCTGCTTTAGAGTACAGAGCTCCTCAGGGGATGGATGCCTGAGGTAGTAGGGGAGAGATTCCTCAGCTAGCTTCCAGATTCTGCAACTAAGGCAAACCTCCCAGTCCACAAGCCCCTCCCATGTAAATTTGGAAGTTCCCTTAGCTTTTCCAATTAAGGAAGAGGTGAACCAGAGAAACAAAGTTAAGTGAAACACAAACAAATACCTAGAATAATTTTTTGTTGTTGTTTAATTTATGAACATAAAAACAACTTAAGATCTTTAGGCAGATGAAAAGGATGGAAGTTAATGTACCAAACAACTTACCTTAGAGACATATAAGGCAAGACAGAGAAGAAAAAAAAAAACCCTATCCTCAGAGTTATTTAAGATGATATTATATTAATAAAAAAGCATATTATGGTAGAAAAATAACACATGATGCCTCTTCAGGATTACAAAGTCAATTGCTAATATTTAAACATTTATTACATGAGTGGAAAGTGAAGTTTAGGAAAATTTCCTGACCGTTAACCCAAAACCCAAAGAATTTACAGTTTTAGAAAGATAGAAATTCAAGAGATCTATTGCAGAAGAGAGATCTTGAAAGATAGAACAGTAAAAAATGAAAGGGAAGACTTACTCAAATAATAGGACATTCTGAAGAAGCACATGACATTTTAGATCTAAAAATGATTTTTACAAAGTACAATTCTAGACACAGTATGATAAAGTTTTTAAATTCTAAGAGGAAAAAAATAATTCTGAAAAATTTTGAAAATAAAATCATCCATAAAGAAAAGATAATCCCACAATACGAATTGTCAGAATTTAGTGATAAAAATCCTTTCAAAGATTTTTGGGAAAATTATTTTAAGGTTAAAATTATATCTTTATAAAAATTTTAATCAAATATGAAGATAAAACGATTCAAAAAATGTAACTCACATACATATTGTCTGAAGAAGTAACTGAGATTGGATTCCAGAAATGCAAGGTACAAAACAATGAAAGGTGTGGGTAATAATATCTCTGATTCAGCAGTAGTTTAAATAGAAATTATCAGATTATAAAGAGATTATAGTGTATAGCTGGCAAGGCAACAGAGTCATTTCATGGTTGATCAAAAGATTGGAAAAGAGAGATTTGGGACAATATATGTATTAAAAATGTGATAAGTTCAAAAATTTGATATAACACATTTACTGATATAACTGATCCAAATAAGAAGTAAAATAAAATATGGCACCGTCAATTGATAAGTTGTGGAAAATAAAATCCACTTTACTTTGCACGTAGGAACAGTTTCTTTCAAATAGCCTATCTTTCTGAATTGAGACCCTTAGAAAAGATCATACAATGCTAACAAACTCTGACCCTGATGGGATTATTACTGGTATTGATATATAATGTAACCATTTTAAAATGAATATTTAAAATAATATGCAACATGTTTTGTTTACGAAGAAATGTATATTTTAACCTTAGCTATGTAAAAAAAAAAAATAAAGGCAAAATTGATAGAATCTGGGAATCAAATGGCTAGTAGATTTAAAAGGAAGGAATAAAATAGTAATTTACAAAATGAACAGTAGAAATGATTGCCTAAACTAAATAGCAAAATAAAGTTTAAGTGTATTATTTAATTTTACTAAATTAACCAATAGAGGAATAAAAATTAGTTTAAAAATAAGAGACGGGAGGGAGGTATAAGATCATAAGATAGAAACAAATATTTAAAAGTGTTCACCTTTGAGGCGCTACACTGATTCTTCTATTTAAAACCTTTACCTCTTTACTTGATTGTTTGAATTGCCAGTTAAATCTAGTGTTCTCTTTCAAGGGTATCATTTATGTTCATTCTTCATGGTCAGAACAGTCTCAAGCATATATAGTTTAGATTGCTCAATTAAAAATGGACAGTGGGCATGATATTTTTATTATAAATAGGTTCACAGGAATATTCTTTTATAGGAGTTTGACCTATTCATAAAACTTGTCCTGAACAAAAGTTGTTTTGCAGCTACTAATCGATTGAATTATTTTGTTTTTAATTTGTTCAGCTCTTTGAGCCAGTAATAACATGAAAAAAAAAATCCTAACATTGTTTCTATGTCAGTGGCCAACAACAGAAATACAATGAGACTTAAAATGGTCATAATTCTCAGGTCAGCACAATAGAATGTTAAAAAACATAAGCCTCTTTTTCATTTTCAAAGTATGTCAGTAATCTACTGCCCTAAAAACTGCCTCAAGGTTTGAAGCTGTATTTTTAGTAAGACAATTATTCACCTATAAAGAGATTTTATTTCATATATTTGAAAGGCTGCCAAGAGTTGACATTTTAGATTTGTCTAGCATTTGGGAAGATATTATTTCTTTGTTAGAATTTATGGGAGGAAAAAAAAGCTATGAAAATTTAATCTCCCATGATATTGTTTGAAACTGCCTTTTAGTTGGCTGAATAAATAGATTATTGATTTTACCCTTTTATAAAATGAAAGCTTAATGAACAAAATTACACAGTGTTCATTTCTGGGAAAAGATATCTATAAATCTGTATATCTATATAGATAGATTTATAGATATCCTTCTCTTATAAAAAAGTTAGTATTTATGTACCAAATTTATGAGCTATTATGATGTTATGATAGGGGATGAATTATGCTGTCTCCGTAGTTTCACAATTCTGCCAATTTATAAGGATGATGTTTTACATTTTAAGCAGATGTTATTTAATATGGAAGACGGCTTAAAGTGTAGTTAGTACTAATAGAGAAAGATTTGATATGACGTGGCTGAAAAAGTGAAGAAATGGGCTTTTTTTCCTCACTTTGTTATTGAGGATAGAAATAGAAACACCTATGGGCAAATTTGAAGTTTATTATTACAACCTTTTTGACTATACCAATAATTTTTCAAAAAAAACTATTGTTTTAAGGTAGGAAAAGTTTTATTCAACTTATTATTTTGAAGATGGTGAGAACAAAAGGTAGTCTAGAAGATTCCAGATTAAATTTATTGAAATTACTTTGTGTTTTTTTTAAGTATATCATTGAATGAAACATTATGAAAACATTCTAAGACTGTCATCAATAGTTATTATTTATGAGCCCTCAACAAGGTTGTGCCTGCTTTACATGTGAAATAGAATGTAAAGCAAACAATTAAAATGAAGAACTTCAGTAAATAAGAAAAATATCACCTCTAAATATCCAGAAATTTAAATCCTATTTTTTTTTCTTCCTTGAAGATAATTTCTACAGTTCTTGATTCTAGTTCAAGAAGTTTTCTAATTTTAGTTATCTTTGGATATTTACATATGGATCTCAAAACATTTATGATGCTACTTAGTCTTTAGTGAAATAAAGATTCGTATTGAACAAAAGTTACTTTTTTCTTTATAGTTTTTTTCCAAGTTTAAGAAATATTACAAAACAAAGATGGAAAGTAATGGAGGAGAATATTATTGCTATAGAGTGGAGGATTCGGTAGCACAGAAAGTTAGCAGTGATTTGTAGAAAACTCTTTAATTATTTTCACTTAAAAAATTAATTTCACATGTCATCTTTCCTTTGACTTTTATAATAAAAATAAATATAATAAGCCAGATTCGCCATTGTCTCGATTTAAATAACGTAGGGGGAAATAGAATTTAATACAAAATAGTGTCTCAACTTAGAAAAACCTCTCTACAAATGTAGAAAAGAAAGAACAATTTTATTATTGAATGAGCATAAAACCAGAATATAATGTGCATCACAGGCAATCTGCTAAATTATTACAAAGACAGAAAGACATCTTACCCTTTAATATACCAGACAGATATAAACTGTTAAACACTTGTTTTTAAGAGTAACAATAATTAGTCCTCAAGTAAGAGCACTATTTGTCACACACAGTTCATCCTAAATTTACCTGGTAATTGAGGTGACCATCTATGTTTGATAATGGCCTGTTCGAAGGAAAAATAAACATGTCTTATGACAGAAGATAGTTTGAGTAAGACACTAACTGAAGTTAGGTTTCTACCTCCTGCAGAAAGTGGGAATAGTTTCTCAATGACTGTCTTTCACTATCTTTCTGGATGGCTACATTTCAAGGAAATAGGTCCCAGGTCATTTACAAAGATATTCTTGAGTCAAAGAGCTGACAAGAGACACATTTAGCTTTAAAAATTGAATAATTTTACCAAAATAGATCTTAATTGGTTTTTGACTGAAGTTGTCTATGCTTATATAGCAATATCAGAATTGTGGAAGATCTATTTCAAAATCATGGTACACTGTGACATATTTCCAGATTTAGCAAATCAAAAAAGACAATCAGTTAAATTTGAATTTCTAATAGGTTAAAATTTAATTACCTATCTTATGTTTTGTCTGGTGAATTCACTCTGAGATGTAGTAGTTGAAGCAATAAGACATTCAATTTATGAAATTAGCTAAAGTACTAAAATTTTGATGAAGACCAGTAAGAGAGATGTAGTCATTCCTTTTATTTATCAACAAGAAAATGGTCTAGAACAAATTTAAGGTTATGAGCAGATTTTGTTGTTTCCTGGGAAAAGAATTAACCTGGAAGTCAGAAAATCAATATTAGGAGCTAATGACTATCAACATTTACTTACTGCTAGTGTTGTGCCAAACTTAGCTAAGAGTTCTACATATCATCTCATTGATTCGCACAGCATTTTCAGAAGTATAGAGCAATATTAACCCTTTTTACAAATGACAAAAATGATTTTAAGATAGTTACGTAATTCCGATGAGCAGAGCTATAGTGTAAATCTCAGCTTCTTTAAACTAAAGGTGTGCTTTCCTAAAATGTGTACTACTCAGATTACCAAATGGCGTAGCTTCAAGGATCCATTTCTTTTTTTATTTTTTTAATCTAATTTATGGTCTGCCTTGGATGAGCTATTTAACCTTTTTGGTTTTTCATGTTTCCTTGTATATAATTAGAACATTAAATTAGGAGAGTTCTAAGGTTGATTCATTTCTATAAGTCTGTGATTTTGTCATGAAATCAGATAGTTTTGCCAGTGAAGTGCAGGAAATAGAAATATGTTTAACCTCTAGATTTAGATCTCTAGATTTCAGACCAAACAGGGCACATAATTTTTTGTTCAGATCTCTATATTTCTTCCCAGTATGTACTGAAGGATCTTGCCTATATAGACCCTCAGTGGGTACTTAAGTAGACGTTGAGATCATTGAGCTATGTATTTCTTCTGGCAGTAAGTCTTTCAAAAGTCCATTAGGAAGGAAAGACAAATTATCAAGTTCCCTCTGTTTGTTTGTTTGTTTGTTTGTTTGTTTGTTTATTATATGAAAATTAATGTAAGATGTGGGAGAGTAATATATTTAAATGTAGTAGTGAAAAATGCAGGTGAATAACAGGAAATATTGACTTGGTTACTGGGAATCAGGATATGTATGTGAGACTTTTCTGACTCTTTTAAAGATAATCAATTTTAAAAAAAAAATTCTGAAACAACTGTCCTTCATCTCCTAGAGCTTTGCTCTATTTACTATTCCAAAAGCTTCTTCAGAGCTGAGAAGACACATACATCAGTACAGGCATAGACTTCTAACTCCCTTCCAACAAGATTCCACAGCCCCTGACTTTTTGTCTGTCTGTCTATCTGTCTGTCTGTCTGTCTGTCTCATTCAGCCTTCATTTTAGTTAAATAAGGAATAAGTGGAGGTGAATGTCAAAATCTCAGAGTGGTTCACTTTGGAAAAATGCCATATTTGATTGTATAGAAAAGTAGTTTCTGAATAGCTGCTTTTCAAGGTATAAGCATTGTGAATCATTAAGGCAAATAGGAGCAGACTCAAAATTAGACATGCTTTGACACTGTAAATACAGGGTTCAGTACATGCTGCCCCAAATATGACATTTTGAGATATTTTAAGCTGATGGAGTTTGAGGAAATGGTAGAAACAAGGTCCCTACCTCCTTGCCTTTCTTCCTTGGGAGAGGACATAAAACTCACATGTGAGAGGTACCCTCTATATCCAGAGGATAGAGCGTCCTTATGTCTAAAGACAAAGGAACATGGAAAAGAATCCTAACCAACAGGTTTTGTTAAGTTGCCCCAGTTAACTACAATTAGCTTACACTCCTTAACCTATCATATTTCTCCACACTGCACTCTTCATTAAACCTAGCATAAGATACTCAGGTCTGTTTCTTTGGGTCTTTATTTCCTTATGAAGTCTCCCATAGCACATAAAACATATAACAAATAAATGTGTGTGATTTTCTCCTGTTAATTTATCTTCGTCAGTTAATTTTTTATACCCAGCCAAGGACACAAAGAAGATCTAGGGAAGTTTTCTCCCTATAGTGACAAGGCCATCACAAGGCATATTGTCAATTGTAGTTGGCATGATGATGGTTATTTTGCATCTCTTCTCTGGCAATTGTAAATTTTAAATGATGTATTTTAGGTTAATAAACTTGGTATCGTCAGCAGGTAGGCTAGGTTTAATAAATTATAAATGTCTAAGAACTGGGGAGATTGAGGTTTTAGGAGAAGGTGACAGAGACAGGAAGTATAAACTACAATACGGTGATTCAGGGAGCTAAATGTTATGGTGGGCTTAATATTACAAAAATGATATCATTTAAAAAATCAAAATATTTTTCCAAAATATATAAACCATAAATAACTGAAGTACCATAAGGTAAGGCTATGCTAATGAAATGAAAAAACAATTCTGTGGGATCAGAAAAAGAGTCTATGCTTCTGCCTGTGTTCTTTAATTTCATAAATTTATCCTGTGAAAACTAAAGAAAAGACAAGTATGAATAATATTAATATAAGAAGGATTGGCAAGTAGAGCTAAAAATAAAGACTTAAGCATAGGATACGGATAGCTAAAGGGATTTTTGCTTGTGATTGGTACTGTTTTACTGGAAAGTAGATAAAGGCATTTAAAGGAGGTAAAGTGTGGGGAAGTATGAAGAATTAGATTTATGGGGACAATGTGCAAAAGAGAGATACAAGAAGGAATTCTCAGAGCATGGATTAGCAATGAGAGAAATTGCCAAAAGTCAATCCCATGGAGTTGATGGTAAAACACTGGAAAAATCTAAATTGATTGAAATGAGCTAGGGAGATTTTACAGTAGACTATTGGCTCATATAATTTCCAGAACATTATTGAGGCAATTTATACAAAGTTGAGGAAAACCAAGAAAGGAATGTATTTTTAGAGAACTAAAAAGACATATATACCAGTAGTTGACAAACATCAGTTAATGGGTATTCATTCTAACTCAAAGTAAAATGAAGAATTTTTAAAATAAATATAGATTTCAGGGCCGTATTCATTATCTCTTATTGAATAATGAAATACTTTACAATTTAATGGTTTAAAACAGCACAGTTTATTATCTTATGGTATTTGTGGATCAGGGATCTTAGTGACTTCTGGTTTGTCCTCTGGCTTAAAATCTCTCAGTTTCAGATTAAGGTTTCCACTGGAGCTGCAATCATCTAGAAGTTTGAATAGGGCTGGGTCCCCTTCCAAGCTCAATTACATGATCTATTGGCAGGCTCAGAAGATTGACTGCTGTGTGTCTTTTGGCACCAGACATCATTTCTTTGCCTGTGGGCCTCTCCATAGAGTAGCTCACAAGTTGTCAACTGGGTTTCTTCAGAACAAACAACAAAGAGAGAAAGAGAGAATTAGCAAGATAAAAGTCACCATTGTTTTGAGATTTAATTTTAGAAGTGACATAACATTACTTGTGACATTCTATTTGTTAGATGTGAGCCACTGGTCTAGTTCACAATAGGAGGAACTTACACAAAGGAGGTAGGACTCATTTGGGGCCATGTGAGAGGCTGCCTAGTACAAAGACCTTGCTTTATTGAGCTATATTAGATGAGAAATAGCAAGTGGTAAAAGATAACCACCTGGATTCCATTATCCAAGCACAGTGAGGTTTCATTCCCAGAATTAATTAAGGATTCCTTTTGCATTTTTAGCTTTATATTCTTAGCCTCTAATGTGTGAGTATTTTTTTAAAAAAAGAAATTTGGTTTATAAGTAAGAGTACCTAGAGTCTAAAGACTGTTCATTAAAGGATTACATTCAGAGATAATTTTTTTTTTAGTGGCTGTAAACAGAAGTTTTATTCTGCTCATGATTTTGTAAGAGTTTGGCTGGGCTTTTATCTCTTCTCCACAAAACATCAGCTGAGGTGATTCCACTGAGGCTGGAGGATCCACTTCCAAGATGGTTGCCAGGTGGGAGATCACCCAGAACTATTGGCCAGAGGTCTCAGTTCCTCTCTAGTTGGACTCTCCACAGAGCCACTTGGGCTCCCTTATAGTCCAAAAACTGAGTTCCAAGAGTTCATGTTCCCACATAGCCTTAAGTCTCTGAGTGTTACTTCCACTGCATTCTACTTGTGAAGCTTGTCACAAAAGCCAGCATAAATTCAAAGGGAGGACAATTAAACCCCACCTTTCACTGGGTGAGATGGTAGGCAGAGATAATTTTAGATTTAGCTATAGACAATTAGTCAGTCAGCAACTTTAGAGAATATAACATCTGCCCAGCACATTCTTAAGCAATGTGAACACAAAGAAAAAAGAATCATATAGTCTAAATTGAAAGAGAAATGAATGATTATAATTTTTCAGTTCATTTTCCATCATCTCTTTCGGGTGTGCCTCCACACTGTAGCCATTATTTCAATATTTTCAAAGATAGAAAATTGTCATAATCAATTAAGACTGAAATAACAAAAATAGCATAGACCGATTTAAACATCAAGGTCCTGGCAAATTTGTCTGGTGAAGGTTCTCTTCCTGGTGTGTCGGTGGTCATCTTCTCACTGTGTACTTACACAGCAGGGAGGGAGGGAGAAAGGGAGTGAGAGGGAGAGAGAAGAGAGAGAATATCTTTCCTGTCTCTTTTTTATAAGAACACTAATTCCCTTTATGAGGAAATTCTACTCTGAATCATAAAACCAAATTTCTATTTTATTGCCATCCTGGTATTCTCAACTTTGCTTTTTCCCTGATTTCTTTCTTGAACTTCTGACTTTCATCTATTTACTTATTTTTGACCAGTGCTTCCTCTGATTCTATGATGCCAGCCCTTGGAACCCCTCTCCCAGTTCTAAGCCCTGATTCAATCCACACCCCAGTATGTTAAATTCTTTTTATGTTGTGTTGAATTGGGTTCAGATTTGTTCATATTCTCTGTGATTGTTTATTAGTAGTGAATGCGTGAAAGAATGAATTTGTCAGTGAGCTAGGGCAGGGTGACCTGGAAACTAATAGCCACTCCAGAATAATGGTTAACAACTCAGGTGATTGGTTCATAGTTAGATTTCTTCAAGCAGGAATGATTTTCGCAGAGGTACAGGTGGAGCAAATTAGGCAGTCCAGGGTCATGATGCAATTGTAAGAGCTATCATCAGGTCAAAAGATAGGAAGAGAGAACTATGTAAGAACTAGAACAACATAAATTCTGTAAGACGTATAAGGTCACTGGTTAAAACCTCCTTCTAGGCTAAAGAGTAGGAGAGGAAATAACAGAATAACCTTGACCCATGGGCTATTTTCACCTCTTTGAAAAGCATCAGGATTTTATGTGATCCTATAGTGAAAGTATCTAGGCTTAACTAATTTAGGGCATGTGCTGACTGGGTATACCTAACAAAGTTGGAAAGTTTATTGGCTATGACATTTGTGGCAGGTAGATTTAGAAAATTTCTCTTTTCCAAGTATCATGAACATCTTGTGTTGCCATTATTATTGCAATCCCTTTCCATCTCTCCATATCGTCTATTTCCTGATTCCTGTCAACATTCAGCAAAATAACTATTGACTGATTACTTTTGATATGTCACATATTTGTTCTGTATGCTGGAGAATAGAATAATGAGCAATAGGATTATAGTCTGTGTCCTCATTGAGCTACAGACGAATGGAGGAAGACATACTAAAGGAGCAAGCACAATGAAGTATAAGAAAAACTGTGGTGGAGGAACAGCACATGGCAGAATACCTGAAATAGAGTTCCTTGCCTTTTCTGAAACCTGTGGTTAGACATTGCAGAAATACTTCCTTTTAGAGAATTCCTGGTTTGTTTGCTTCTTTTCTTTGACCTTATTGATATTCCCTATCCTAGGTTCCATTATCTCTCTTTTTCCATTTTGGCTCTCAGATTGCATTATTTGATTGAGTAACAACACTCTGCTGCCCCCTTTGCTACTTAGCAATCATCTTACTTATTGCATGTTCACTCCCTATTGCATTATGTGCTTGACTGCTGTAAACCTGTCCCATCTAATCAAGCTCAAATCTTTTCACCCTCAGCGTGTGACTTTGACTCCTGTTTTACGGAGCAGATTGAGGTTATCTAGACAGAACTCCCTCAACCCTCCACTCCTTGCTGCTTACCAAGTAAGCTGTCTTTGCTGCATCTAAATATTTCTTTGTTGTTTCCTATCTGCTTTTTTTTCCTCCTGTCTTAGAGAAAAAAAAAAATGAAACTCTTCAGTTCTAATCACACCACCTGTGCTTTTGATTGACTCCCACTTACTGCCTCTGAAACTCCTGTATCCCTCTTGTTCTTTTACTGTATCAATTGTTCTTTCTCATTGGGTTTCCATGTATATAAAAACATATAAAGACAATCTGAATTAAAGCATATTTTACCTGATCCTGAGATTTCTTTTAAAATAGTACTCCATAAATTTCCTTATTCAACACAAAAATTGTCAAATCTATGTGCATTTTTTTCTATTTGCTCATCAATTATATATGTATTTACTTTTTATTCTCTTCATATTATGATAAACAGTTTTTGTTGTGGCTTTACTCTGGCTACTACGTCTGCTCTCATTTATGGAAAAATATCTCCAGACAATTAGGATTTCTGTTCAAAAGACAATAGGCAGATGATTAACCATTGTTATAAACTACCTCTAGATTCAAGTTCTGGCTCCACAAGTAGTGGCATATTAAGTGGGCAATATTTAGCCATTCCAAACCTCAGGTATCTTTATTGAGTTGCTGTAAGGATTACATTTTAAATTCTTATAAATCTTGGAAGAGTTCTTGGAACAAAGTGACCACTCAGTAAATATTAGCTGCTATTATCATTTATTTATCTTACTAATTCATCACCTAGATGCAAAAGTTATACCATCAGAAATCAAACCACTAACACTGTGGTCTGTACATGGTTGATTATCAATTTATTTGGAAGTAGAGAAGTAAAATTGTAGATTTTGGATAAATCTTCATTGTTTCCTTAGTTTTACACATTTCCAAAGATATTGGAAATTTCTACTTGTGCATTTTATCATAACTTAGCAATAAAGATTTGTATTTCATTAAAATGCTCACTCTTCTGAGATTTATCATTATATTTTTTTTGTTGTTGTTGTTATTATTATTATTATTATTATTATTATTATTATTTATTCCATCTAAGAAACCACCATGTCGGCTTGCCATTCGGTTAGTTTCCTATTGATGCTCCTACTGGAGGCTCTAGGGGAGGTTTGTTTCCTTTCCTTTTATAGCCTTTAGGGGCAGTCTGAATTTCTCTGCTCATTGCTCTTTTCTCCATCTTTGAAGCCAGTAGCATATTATCTTCAAGTCTCTTTCTAAATCTGACCTTCCTTCCTTCCTCTTTCACTTATAAGGACCACTGATATTACCTTGGGCCCACCCAGAAAATTCAGCTGAATCTCTTCAGCTCAAAATCATTAATTAATCACACCAGCAGAAGTATACCAATTGGGGAAGTAACATAGACTTTCTCTAGTCTATCCTCTTATGGGCATTCACTTGTGTTTTCCACCATGCACTGGTGAAGATTACATCACTATTATCAAGAAATGCTTCCAGAAGTGAAGATGACAGTAAGTCCCAGTAATCAGGTTGCATATAACACTACTTAAAACTATGGGTTTTGAAATATAACAGAGATGAGTTAGTGGCCTTATTCCAACCCATAGTCATTAAGATGATGAGATCTCAAGAAAGTTCTTGTCTTTTTGTCCTCCTGTTAGCATACTAATAATGATCTCTACTTCACAGGATAATTAACTATACTGAATAAAATAATGCCTGGTACATACAGTACATTCAATAAATGATAACTACTGTGGTTACTAATATCATTACTAATGCAATACTGATAAAATACCTAGAAATATAACCCCTCTTTTTTTTTTTTTTTGCCAACTCTCTCACCTTGTTTAGGCGAACATGACTTTTACTGCTTCACCAATGTGTAATTTTACATGGTGGCCTATCTCAGGTAAACATTGAGACCAAATGAAATTTCTATGAGGTGTCAGTTGGAAGTTTATAATGAGTACATTCACAATCTATTTTCACAGTATCCATTCCAAGTACGCTACCAGATTGCCATCTTTACAATCCATCAAAAACACTGCAATGCAGTTACAACAAACTCCTATATAACTTATGATAGTACATAAGCTTTTGTCCTTAGTACTAGTGAAATAGAGCCATGAAGGTCATTTCTATTTCCACATTTAAAGCCTAATAACACATCTGAAAGTAGGTAACATGTTACCTACAAAGGGTCAGTTTATTTTTCTTGATAAAGTAAGTTAATAAATATAAAATGTTCTTTGCTATTAATCACATGACAAAATTTTATTTTAAAACTCTTAGGACTATACAAAACATGTCATGATATTTCTGGTTTTTAGTAGCTTCTAAATTTATGTTCACATCTATTATATTAGAAAACTATATTATAAAAGCATGTTAAATATTTAACAACAGATTTTTAAATTAATCTAATTATTTTGCATACCTCCTTGTCTTAGGTTATCCAGAAAAGAATTATTAATATATTCCATGATGTACAAATTAGAAGCAACCTAAAAATAATTGATATAGGCATGTTCTAGATATACAACTCCTATCACATTATAATTTTCTTTATGTTAATATTAATTATCTTAGTGAATAATAAAATGCTGGCAATAATGACAGAAAGATTCAAAGATTTTTATCAGTTTTTTTGAATGGTATTAGTCTGCTATTTTGAGATAAAACAACTGGATGTAATGCTTTCAGAATAGCAGTCATTTAAAGTGGTATTAAGCAAAACATGGAATATAGGTGGAACTTATAAAAAAGAGAGTGCCTTAATTAAGTCTAACACTTATTTAGATTAGACACTTTAATTAGGTAATTAATTCAGTTAATCATTGAGCAGTTGGCTGAGTTCTAGCTATAAAATATGAAGATAAACAAACCATGGACACTGACCTCAAAGAGCTTTCAATCAAGTCTGTAGATCTGACATAATTAATGACAAACTTAATTCCTCAAGAGTTAAACAATAATGATTGCTAACAAAGTAATAATTATATGAATATTTATTTAAGAATTCAAAGAAAAATGAGTATGATAAAATGTGTAGCATATTGTTTCTTTGGCAATAAGTTAATGTAGGAAAATATTGAAATAAAATGTGGAAACAAATGTGTACAAGATATTATGGTATTCATAAATTAACCTATAAAAAGCCAACACTTATAGCCTTTAGTGAATTAAAATTTTTATATCAAATTCAATATTGAGGAATTTTTCTTCTAAACTAGAGATACGATCTATTTAGAAAACATATGTCTGCTGTTTTATTAAGTAGTGTGAAACAGTAGTTCACTTGAATTATTTTTAGGGGGGATGTACTCTGTGGCAGATATCTTATGTTGGGCACTGGGTACATAAAATCAAGGAATATAAACATAGAGATTGCTTAATGTAGCTGAGACTATAGGACATAAATCAATTTAATAGGTATTTGCAAAACAGTATATTGTGACAGGGACATCAAATTTCTTACTTAAATGCCTTGTCTAGTCTAACAAGGGTCAAGCCTTCTCACCAAAAGAGACACAGTAGCAGTAACCAGGTGAATAAGGAAAATAAGAGAGGAGGTCATGAGCAAGAGCCTATAGACTAGAGTGAGCAAGAGAGTTGCAATGAACTGGATTTTGGAAAGAATTAATATTCTTTATAAAAAGTTTGTGGATATAATGAAGAGAAAATATATAGTAGTAAAATGCAGCAAAATTTGATGAACTTGTTGCTGTATTTTCTAGTCAAACAGTGTTGAGTAAATACATATAGGGTTACAGGTCTCTGTACTTGTCCCCATTTTGTTCAGTTCAGCTCAGCAAGAATTTATTTAGCAATTAATACAAGCCATGCATAGTGTATGAGATGCTGGGATGCAAAAGACACAGTTTTTATGCTCCGGCAACTCACTATCCTTGGGATCACATTGTAGGAAGTTCAGCAATATCGGCTGAGTGCTCTGTAGTAGAAGTCAGAATGTGGACTGAATTCTGAGCACATTAGGCAGTTGGAGCAACAATGAAGATCACTTTTTTAGCCCTGGAGGACAGAATTTACTGCCCAGAAAAGCTGGTGCATGAAATATCTCATGAATCTGCTTCATTTAGTTAGGGATTTAAAAAAATTAACTACTTAGATGAAGAGCTAAAAGTTTATTAAATAATAAGTCTCATGTGGTCACAGGAAGCATTTTATCTACCTGGTTAGCTGTTCCTAACACCTAGAAGAAAATAAACAAATAATTTTAAAATTATATGTGTGAATGAAAACAAACTAAGATAAATTTTGTGAATAACAAATTAAAATTTCAAGATATATTTACAGGTTAGAAAAAATGGTTTTTAATAGAAGAAAATGTAATAAAGATATATATATGTGTGTGTGTGTGTGTGTGTGTGTGTGTGTGTGTGTGTGTGTGTGTAATCAAATACCCAAATACGAGATTGGAAAAATCATGCTGAAGTGGCAACACTTGTTCAGTATGAGTCCCCATTGTAATGTGGTTCTCAAAGAAAATGAAGATATTATTTAGATTGAAGTGAGTGTTGAAAATAAAGAATTTTTAAATTCTACTCATCTCTCTAAATTTGATAGGTTATCTTAGATATCTGTGACTAGTTCTTAGTGCAACAAATTTAGGGGGAATGTTAACAAAGCTAACTATGTTTGCAAGAAGGTAATCAAGGAAAAAGTAAATCTAACAATTACTTAATGTGGAAGATGAAGTGACCTACTCCAATTCTTAGTTTATATGATTCTACAGAATTAGGGAACTGATTGTCATTGCAGATGTGGACTCTCTTCCAAAAATAATTTCTCTGGGTCATGGTTCTCAGCCTTGAGGAATTTTTGGAATTTATTATGTTTCTATAATTTTTAACTTTAGAAGATGAAGGCAAAAATAATTGTGAAGAAAATGTGAATATAGTGAATATTTCTTTTTATAAATATATGTTTTTGGCTTCTTATTGGAGTTAAGCTTTTATTATGTAATCTTATTTATTCCAGCATTATTTATATCTTATAAACCTTATAAATTTAAAAATTTAAAATAAATTTTATATTACTAAGCAAAGCCTATAGTTATAAAGAAACTCTGTTTCCATATTTTTAAAACTTGAAATTCAAAAAAAAACTGAAAAATGATTTTAAAATTCAAGGATACCTTGATTTTTAATACATTTTGAGTGGGAGAAAAAGTGCTCTGAATCTCTTTGATCACAATTATTGTTGAAAAGAGTAGAAGCCATAAAACCCAGTAATGTCTGGGTTCTTAGTGCATTTGACTATATTTTCCCCTTGATATTTCCTAGTGACAAGATAACCAACCACCTCCTGCTGTATATTAACCCATTACTATTGGATTAATAACAATCTGGTAGTTATTACGAATATTTGAAGATAAATATGTTTCATTAGAGTTGAGGATTTTATTCTGAAAATAAAATTTATTTAGCTTTATAGATGCCCATAATGTATTTTAGGTTATGTTAAAATAATCAAAAAAGGAAGAAATATTCATTTTCTTGAGTTTATTTTTGGCTTGGAAACAAATAAGACCAATTTGAGAAACTGAAATATGATAAGAATAATGAAATAAAAATTATTTAAAAGTTAAGAATAAAAGATGAGAGCTGAACATGCTTCAAGATACAATGTATTGCTACAAAATATGGCAAAGTACCCTAAAAGGAGCCCTCGCATATAAAAACAAACTAATTTATTAAAAGTGTGGTTGCTTCACCTTAAAATATGCTTTTCTTTGTCACTGTGATAAAATGTGTACTGAAGGGATTAATTTAGAGTGAAGTAGAAAAATAAATGAGTCCAAGACACCAAAAATGGTTCAATCCAAATATTTACCTACCTTGTGCTTGCATCTGTACCGCCAGGCATGACTAGTGAAAAACACACATGAAGTGCTGTCTTGTCTGTCTAACTTCAACTATCACTAAACTTGAGTTATTTTTGTGCTGAGCAAAAATCCTACTATATTTCACTGGTTTATTCACTTTGTGCATATCTTTCTTATTCTGTTACATGACTTTATGATAGTTCCTTTTCTCAAATCTTCAACACCTTTTCTCCATTCTTACCTATAGTTTATGATTTATTACTTTGGACAAAGCATCCACGATCTCATTTAAAGTCAACCCCTTCACTTGCACAGATACTACATTCCATCCCTTTTTACCTATCCAAGAAATTGGCTCCGGCTACTCTCTCTTCTCCCTTCTGTATAAATGTGCTTTTATTTTTTTCCATCTTAAACAAACAAACAAACACACACAAAAACAAAAAACTCTTGCTCTCACTTTTCTTTCCAACCACTGCCCCATTTCTCAGCTTCTCTTGACAACTGAATTTCTCAGAATAGTTGGCTTTATTCACTGTTGTCAATTTATTTTGTCCTCTCAACTTCTCTTAAACTTGCTATAATTATGTGTTGAATACAATGAAAACTCTGAGGAAACTGCCTGCTAAATCTACAAATCATTGCTCACTGTCTTCTTGATTTATTAGCAGGACTTGACACTAATGATTACTCTTTCTTCTTAAAACACTTTCATGACTGCACTTCTGGTTCACTCCACTTTCTGTTTTCTCTCTATACGTGCTAGTGGCTCCTTCTCAGTGTTTTATTCCTTGGTTTTTCCTCTCCTCTTCATCCTTCTATTGTGAGGACCTGAATCTTAGTCCTCGAGTCTTATCTTCTACATTTGGTCTCTTGGGAACTAAGGCAATATCATGTTTCAAATATCACCTATACACTATGACTTTTAAAGCATATCTCCAGCCCAGATTTTATATATACAAATGTTAACAAAAAATATTTACACTGTGATAAAGAATAAAAACATTTATTTGAACAGAGGAGAAATTGCAATCTGGGGCACAGATTCAGGTAGCAATTTACATTGTGCTCCTAAGAGAATGAAGAAAGGCACAGATTGTAAAGGCTCAGGCTTTGTGTACTGCCCTCAGTCAAGTCTTCTTTATGTAAAGAAAGGATTCTGGCTAAATTAATAGGAACTGGTTGAGCCCAGTTTGCAAATTAAGGGTGAGAGTTGGCAAAACAGTTCGGCTCCTTTTAAAGTTAGAAACCCAGATGCTCTGGTGGTCATGGAAAGTAGGGGATAAAGTTTAGGCACAACTAAAAAGTTCAGAAATTCATGGAGAAATGTGCTTGATAGAAAGTATGTAAAACAAACTTCTTCACGGCCTCCTGGCTCTATTTTAGTTTCCTTGACATAAACAACTTCACCTTAGCAATCTCCATTCACACAACAGCCTTTCAGAAATCCTCACTTCAGTGTCTAAACATCATCTCAGATTTAATATGTTCTAACTAAAATTCTGTTGTTCTGTCTCAAATTTTTTCTTACCCTCTGTCCCAGAGCCTTTAATTAATAACAGTTCTGTAGTTCCAATTGCTCAGAAAGAGTTAAGAGTCATCCTAGAGTCATTTTGTACTCAGGTATGTTAACAAATAAGACAAGGGTCTCAAAATGTAGTCACTTGTGCAAGGTTCAGCTTCTCAGAAATGTAACTTTTAATTGGCCAATATGAAATTTTCCAGCCAGTATTAGTGAGATAATCCACCTAATAAGCCCCTTTTTTTCTCCTTTAGGGCGACCTTGCCTGAAACAATGCATTGTTTGCTAATTACTTTTTCCACCCGCTTTCACCTGTAAAAACTTTTATACAGATCCATAGAGCAGCTTTCTATTTGCTGGATGGGATGCTGCCAAATTCATGAATCATTGAATAAAGCCAATTTGATCTTTAAATCGACTCAATTGAATTTTCATTTTTTAATACATACCTCATATTCAATCTTGCAGTAAATTTTCTTTGCTCTTTTTTCATAGTAAATTAAGAATCTGACCACATTCATTACCTTCACTTCTACAGTTGTTAAACACTATAATCTCTCCCTTGTGTTACTACAAAGGCCTTCTTAAATGTATCTTTCCTTCTTCTTTAGACTCTATAGGCTCTCTATGCAATACATTAGCCAGAGGGAATTTCAAAGAATGAAACTCAGATTGTGTCACTTTTCTGCTTAAAACTCACTAGGGCAGCTTAAAAGTCAGTCCAACTAATTGTTTATTCTGTGGGCAAAATGTTTCTTAAAATGTCCTTTTAAAGTTAACTTATCAATGCATTATTCGTATATTACAGTCTTGCCATGATGCATATATGCATGCAAAGTCGGTGGAGATGAGGAAGAGGTAAAATACCCTTGGCCGGTTTACAAGAATACTTAGAGGAAAAGCAAAGGCCTATTAAATTAACACTATTATACTTTTTTCCTCCCATGATTTACTGGATATTATATTTCTTGAGAAGTACAGACATTATTTTCAGATATTGTCTTGATTTGAAGCATATTGGTCTTTCACAGTGTATTCTCAAAGAAAGTCTATTTAGTAATGGTGCTGATCTTTCAATAAAAACCTAAATGTGCAAATAGTTGCAGACAATAAGAATTACAGTTGTGTTAGATTAATTCCAGAAACTGTTCGTTGTGTTTTTGTTTTAAGATTTATAGGAACATAGCTATGCAAACTGAGTGTGATTTGGAAATGCATTTTTAGTCTTATTAAAATGGGATAAACAGTAGTATTTTGCCCTTCCTAGATTTTACATAATTGTCCTTAGTATTTATTTTCAAATTTAAGAGATTCTCATTTTTCAAAAGCTGTAGTCTAAAAATTAAGATGATCTTCTAATTACTGTCAATGTAAGTGAATTTTCATCAGAGACTCTAATTTTCTATGCTTTCTATTGAAAGCATATTTGAAAAGCTGATTTCATCCTTTATAGCCTGGTAATACTTATTTTCTCTATTTTGAAGAAAACAATGAAATTGCTAGATTTCCAATTTTACATTATAGCTGAAATTGCTAGACAATTATTTTTGGAACTTTTTATTTTACGGTGATTATTTCAATAGATACATTTACCCATTAGTTTTATACACTGCATTATCAAGAAAGTTCATATACTAAAGACCAATTTAAAAATGAGTGCCATAAAGTGCTCAGTATATAAAGTACTTTTAATAAAAATATTATAAGAAATTAATGTGCTAGAAAAAAACAAAAAGATGTTAGTTGTGAATTAAAGAATGATTAAGTTGGTAAGGACGTAGAGTAACTGGAACTGTCATACTCTCCTGCTGGGAGTCTAAATTGGTAGTTACTTTGGAAAAGTGTTTGGCTGTGTGTGTATATCCTATGACCCAGAAGTTCCACTAACAGAAATGTATATATATGTTCAAAGAAGGACATTACAAGAATATTTATGGCAGCATTATTCATGGTTTTCAAAAATTGAAAATCACATATATGACAAATGTTTATCAACAGAAGAATGGGTAAAATATAGTTAATCCATATTATATACACACAAACACATATATATAAATTGAATAATTTTAATAAATTAAACCTACATACAATAATATGGATAATTAGATTAATATAATTTTGAGTGAAATAATAAAGAATAATCTAGACACAAAAGAACATATGCTCTATGATTTTCTAAAGTTGAAAAACAGACAAAATTAAGTAATGGTATTTAAGTCAGAATTCTGGTTACCCTTTGTGAATTTAGCCAGAAATGGGATGGGGGAGAAAAGTTTTAAAGCAGTCATCATTTTCTTTTCCTGGCTTCAGTTTACACAGGTGTATTTAGTGTGTGAAATTTTATCAAACTCCATGTTTGTTATTTTTGCTTTTTTTAATGTATATTGAACTTTAATAGAGTATATGTCGATGATAATGAGTTTTATTTATTAAGAGGGGATAATTGAATGACTGGCTAGTAAGTATCTCATTGCATACGACTATTTTGGTGTAATTTATCTATACTTCAGCATTTGGTCTTCGTTAGAGCACTCCATGTTGACTGGAGTAAGGGATGCCAACTCATATTAAACTCACAAGATCCTGATGAATAAGCAAGAAGGTCAATACACTGATTGACAATGAAGAATATTCCAATATTCTTTTCCATTAACAGCAATATTCAGATTTCCTAGTTAGAGTATAACTTTCATCATCATTAAATTATAACTAGAAAGTTCCTTAGTAATTATAGAGTGAGAGTAAGGCAAAGTATTATGAGGGATTTTTCATTTAGACCATGGTGACACCCATTATGTATTCCTTTTTGTAAACGGTTTTTGTTTCCAATATCTGTGTGAACACCCCTCACATTTTGTGTCTCTCAATTTAGCAGTAATTTTACTTGATGAGAACAAGCTTTTATATTAATGTTTAAATGTTTTTTTTTTCTCGGTGGTAGACTATTAAATAAAAGTAAAAATGGTCACATTTGCTGATTAGATAGTTTAATATTTGTATTCATTTGTTCATTTACAATATACATGAATTTATAAATATCATATATAATCATTATTTTTGTGTAGAATATATGAGAGACAAGATAAAAATGAAGCATTATAGAAGGCAGTGTAAAAGATAAGGTAGAGTGAAAGAGAATAAACTCTAATGAAGGGCAGGTTAAGCATCAATGTAATACTTATTATTTATATTTTTTTGTGTGTGACTGCATCAGAGTGTCATCTCAGTCTGACCAACAATTTGGCATTTAATTTCTGTGAGAGTTAAAGCTAAGCCACCACATGGTGAGTGGTTAAGAGTGTGTACCTGAAGTCCTACTGCCACTGTTGAACACAACTAATTTGTCAGAGAATATTCAAGGCATTTTCTAACTTTGCCTGAAGAAACCATTCTGTTGCTTATTCTTCCTAATAGTTAGTCCTGTGACTTACCTCAAAGACTCACACTGCATGAAATTATCTATTGATTGATGGTCATGTTTTGAATACTAGCCATTATACCCACAGATTATATAGATCACTTGAGGAATGACTGTCCTCATCCTAGGACTGAGTTCCAGACCTCATTGGAAAGAGTGTGGCTCTGGTTCTCTGAATGAGGAAGAAGTTGCTGAAGTGCTATGCTGGCAGAACTTCCTAGAAGTCTGCCCTCAGTAATGCTGGTGGAAGTAGTTCAGGAATGTAACATACTTCTTGAAGTCGATGGCAAGTAATTGAATGGCTAAGGGGAGGATTTACAGGGAGAAGTGTTTTACTAGTGGCATTTTTTATAAAACCACCTGAGGAATACTAGAAGAAGCTGCTGGCTGCTGGGCATGATGATTCAAGTGTAGAAACCAAGTACTAAAGAAACTTCACTGCAGGAAAAAGACTCTGGAATAATGTGTGCTTCAAGAGTTTGGCATTAGTGGGATCATCTGCTTCAGGAGCCTAATAAAGGAACACCTTAACAAAGACGAGAAAATCTCTTCTCGTCTGCCTCTCCAGTGCCCTCTTATGACCAAGCCTAACATCCTGCCAAGCCTCAATTTCCCAGGGTGTTATAATCAATTTCCTCTATGGTTTCATCCTATTCTTATTTTGATACTTCTTTAATCATAAAGGGGAAATTGAGATTTTGGCACATGTGCAACCTTGAATATTTTGATTGACACCTTTTGCTCCAATATTCATATTTAATCTGAAATGATCAGGGTGTACAATTAAAGCACTGCCAGTAATGGTGCCTGGATCCATAAAAATAAAAATATATCTTGAGATAGTTTCAGGTAATATTGAAATGAACTAGTCAGGAGAATCACTACTACTACCACCACTACCCATTTGCCCTGACAGATAATAATTTTAAAATAAAAACAAAACATATGTGTGTATATAATCTAAGTGTATATGTGTGTGTGTGTGTGTGTGTGTGTGTGTGTGCGCATGCACTTTAATTTTTTTAAGACACTGGAAATTGACCAAAAACAGAAAGTGGAGACAAGTTTATGCTTAAAAAATTCAACTGAAAGACCTTTGGCTTTCTTGACAGATCTTGACCTTCTCCAATCACCACAGCTATGTCAACAGAAAAATCAGATCTTTTGAAGCTGGAGGTAGCACAGTGCAGAGTTCTTGGTCATCAGGGAAGACTGAAATTTAGAGAAAAATCCTGAAAGCGAGAGAGCCACAGATGGAATGACACCCAAAATATGAGTATAATTTCTGCCTAAATCTCCTGATTGAGCCTCGGCTTTGCATGCCGGTGGGAATCCAGAGGCATGATCTAAAAACAGATGCAAACCAGAGAGGACTCTATTCTTGAAAGACAGAACTTGCAAGTGTGCTGCCTGTTATGACAGTAACTTTCTCAACACTACTGGCTTGAGGTGGCATAGGACAGAGCCCAGTACTGGCATACTGGCTTGAACTTTAAGGGAAGATCCCAGAAAAAAGGAATTACAGAGAGAGTAAGTTCCCAAATATGTCTATAAATTTTTCCCAAAGCCTTGGCTAACCCACATAGGCTCTAACATGCATAGGAAATGTAAAGGACCTAGAACAGAAAAAAGCATTTTGAAAAATAAGTTATAGAACTTATACTACTGATTTTATGACATTAAAATATAAGGTTAGAGTAATAAAGACAGTGCGATAGTGACATATATAGAGACATAAAAAACAGTGGAACAGACCTGAACGTGTAAGACTATGTGGTCAGTTAATTTTGATAAAGGCTTTAAGGTAATCAATCTAAAAATAATAATTTTTTCAACAAATGTTGCTAATATCACTGCTTTCATATAAAAAAATAAACCTTTACCTTTACTTCACATGATACATAAGTACTAACTCAAATTGATCATGTATCTAAATATAAAAGCAAATACAATAATACAAAGGCAGTTTTGCTACCCTGGGTTAGGCAAAGATTTCTAAGATAGGACTCAAAAAGCACAAACAACAAAAGAAATGATAAGTTCCATAAAAGTTGAAATAGTAAGCCACAGATGGGGAAAAATATTTATAATACATGTTTGACAAAGAAATGAATCTGAAATATATAAGTATCTATTAAAACAATAATAGTATGGCAAAATTTATTAAAAAGATGGGTAAACTATTCAAACAGCCAATTCATAGAAGAAAATACATGAATGGCAAAACACATACAAAGTCATTTCTCATAAGGGAAGATTAAAATAAAATCACAATGAAGTACTAGATATATATTCATTTGAGTATGTATAATTAAAAAGCTTGACCATATCAAGTATTATCCAGGCTATATGCCACTGGAATGTTCGTGCATGGCTGAATAGAATGTAAAATGCTACACTTTGGGAAACAGTTTGGTGGTATTGTGTAAAGTTAAATACACACTTACTATATAATTTAGCAGTTAGTTACACTTCTAGCTATTTTTCAAGAGACGTAAAACTTTTGTCCATGAAAAGACTTTTACAGGAATATTTTTAGCAACTTTGCTCTTATTAACCCCAAACTAAAAAAAACTCAAATGTCCAATAACAGATGAATGAATAAAGACAATATAGTATATCTATACAACATAATACTACTGAGAAGCAAAAAGGGGCATACAACTGATAACTTCGACAACATGAATGAATCTCTAAAATATTATGCAAATGAAAAATCTGGACACTAAAAGCACATACTACATGATTTGTTTATGTAACATTCTGAAAAAGACAAAGCGACAGAAAAAAAGCTCAGTAGGTACCTGGGGGAGAAGGAGGTTGTAATTTATTGCAAAGGGGCGTTAGGGGACTTTTGGAGTTACAAAAATGTTCTATAACTTATTTGGTTGTGGCTATGTGCCAAAACATATTAAACTGAACACTTAAATAGGTGCATTTTATTATGTAAATTTATACTTCAATAAATTTTATGGAAAAAAATAGATGATTAAACAAAAAAGGTACCCTAAAGGAAGATAATTTTAATTATTTTTATCATAATTACTACCATTATTATTAGCATTAGTCTTTTAATAGCTTGAGCTTTCTTGGCAAAAAGTAGCTGGTGAGGTTATATTTGTTTAATTACTTAGTTGCTTTAATGTGTTAGTAAAATTTGGTGTATATGTAAAAAACATTGAATACATTAAATTATAAAGGGAACTTTCATTAAAATTTTTTTTCAGAAAAATATAGAGAGAGCTGGATCCCAATTTAGTTCAGTATATTTATTTATAAATATAGACATTAACATAGATATAGAAATATAGATATATGAACTATGAGTTGTCTTATTCATGGAAGAGGGTTAAAAAAATGAGTTGAATTGAAAGTTAATAGCACACATGTCACTGTACTCCGAAGGTTATCCAAATAGTTCTTCAGTTTAACACTCAATTAACTCTCACTCCACTCCTGGCAAAAATTATAAACTCTAAGAGAAAATAGAAGAGAAAGATAAATGAACTTTCCAGCTGCCTAAGACTTTGCTAGTCTCTGTCAGTTGCTGTATTCTAAGGAGACCTTTTGACTGAGTGGTGGTTGCAAAAGTAATAAGGGCAATAATAAGCAAAATAATTTGAAGAAGTAGCTAATGATTGCCTGTATTTGAGAAGTAAGCTCTCCTTTTCAGAAAAATAGCTCCAATTTATTATACTTCTAGAAACTTCAGTTTTATTTAGAAAGTATCATTTTGATCAGAAAAAGAGGTCTTTTAAAAATAACTGATAATAGAACATCTGGTGATGTTTGAAGAAGTTGGACTTAGATTAATCAGTATCATCAAAGGAAAAAATTATGGAGCGCTTTCAATTATTTTTGAATTTTTGCAGACTTTAGAGAACAAAAGGAAGACTGAAAATTAAAGGTTGAAATTTGGGAGGATGATGGAATGGAGCTGCTTGCTGTTTGCCTGTTAGTTTGCCTTCTCACACTCAGAAGTCAATTAAGAAGCAAGACAATAGGAATCCATTGGTGGCCACTAACATCAGAGAACCACATTTGGAGATATGATAATTAAGTTTCTTGCAAACAGTCATTTGTGTCATTAGTCCTCCACTGTAGTTCAGGCAGTACCATCCATGCCTATATTGTCCCTTTTTGGAACACGTGTATGAAGAAAAAATCTAGGTTTAATAAATTCATCTAGGGATGATCTTTTCTGGAGCAGATTTAATGACTTCCTGGTATTTCTAGAATATATTACTTTTCTTCACTGTTCTTTGCATTAATATTGACTGAATTAGTTTTTATTTCTGCTATAATAAATCACCACAAGCTTAATGGTGATTAAAACCACACAAATTTATTTTATAGTTCTGGAACTCAGAAGTAGGAAATTGGTCTCACTGGGCTAAAATAAAAGAGTATCAGCAGGGCTGACTACTTTCTGAAGGACCTAGGGGAGAATCCATTACTTTGCCTTTTCCAATTTCTAGAGGCCACCTGTATTCCTTAAGCTGTAATATGCTCCTCTGTGATATGCAACATAGCATGCTTAAACCTCTCTCTGGATCTTACCTTTTTGCCTCCCTCTTCCCCATTTAACAGACGCTGTGATTACATTGGGCCTACCAGATAATCCAGGATAATCTCCTTCTATTAAGGTCAGATAATTAGTAACCTTAATTTTATCTGCAACCTTAATTCCATCTTTCATGTGACAAAACATATCTGCAGGTTCCAGGGACTAGGACATGGTTATTCCTCAGAGGCCATTATTCTGCCTACCGCAGTGACTGTACTAAGGGAGCCTAGAATGTCACATAAGAATTTATGTATAATCCCTGTCCCAAACTAGCTAGCTAGGAGTTAAAGATGAGTCAAAGACCTTTTACATATACTCTTTAATATATTAGATTATGATTGTCATTAAAAATAATGTGCTAATTGGAAAATACTGAAGAAAAGAGCCAACTGGAGAACATATAATCATGTACTAGTAAGGAAATACCTTAGTAGCAGTAAATTTACATATCAGAATAGCATGGAAATAGAATTAAGCTATCTGAGCTTTTAAGGACTACTATACATTTTTTCTCTGTATGAAAAGGTTCTTATTATTGCAGTATTGCATCTCAAAACAAATTCTGAGCAAACAATAGACACATGGACATAAACACTGTAAGTAAATTAAATGAAAAAAAGAGAAAAATTTATGCCGATTATTTAAAAACAATACCATAAATTAAGTCATTAATAAACTTTAATTTTTGAGTGAATTGATTGAAATCCTATCATTGAGGCAGTATGAGAGAGAGAAATTTCAAAAGAAGATAGTACAAGGAATAACCTCAGGCTGTCTTATGAAGATGGAGTAGGTCAGTCATACTTAATACAATTTTCTTTCAAATAAGCCTATGAAGAATCTTCATTAATATTTATCTCTAAAAAGTACTTGTGGGATTTAATTTCTGTAATAAAGACTTGAGAAGCAATTACTTATAGATTTGACTTATGAGGAGAGAAATTATTAAAAAGACAGTACTTAAAGATCTAATGTGTTTTTTTGTTTTTAAATCACTTTTAGTTGCATTATTTTATGAAATATGGAAAGGTAGGTATCATTATCACCAGGACCAAAAAAAACTAAAGCTTGAAAAACTGAAATGGCCTGCCTGATTTATAATTCTATATTTTTGTCTTTTGACAAAAATTATTCATTTTTCCTTTGGAGGAATTCTAATAAGATTTACAATGTTGATGTTTCAGATAGGTAGATTAAGATATTAGATTTGTAATGATTTTGGTTTTGACACTATTGAGTAGTGATGTTTTTAAATGAAAGTCACCTTAAAAATTTTCAGATTTGAAACTTTTTCTTTCAGTAGGAAAAAATAACACAAACAAAATGCAAGAAATGTGTGTTCTTTATTTTTAAATTTTTGAAAAAAAATTATGTATCTGTATACATCTCTATTCAAAGATTTATTTTTAAACTCTGTTATGAAATTGTATTAGTTTTCTGTTGCTATTATTACCTGGCATCTCTATAGATCAAATCCTGGGCATAGCATAGCTCAGCTGGGTTTAACCTGTATTTGGAGTCCCACAATGCTCAAATCAAGGTATTAGCAGAGTTATATTCTTAATGGAGATTCTAGAGATGTATTCCTTTCCAAGCCCATTCAGTTTGCTGGCCACATTCAGTCCTCTGAGGCTGTAAATGAGGTCCTTATTTTCTTGCGAGCTGTCAGGTGCCGGCTCCTTTTATTTTCTAGAAGCTTCACTCTGGTCTTCACATGTGCCCCTGCATCGCACAGCCAATATATAGACTCCTTCACATGCTTGGCATCTGTCTGACTTCTGCCATGTCTCTCTCACTCCATTTAGAAAAAGTGCTTTACTTTTAAGGACTGTTGATGAGATTAGGCCCTCCCAGGTAATCCAGGATAACCTCTCTATTTTCAGGTTTATAATGTTAATTATACCTGCTAAATTCTTTTGTCAGTGTAGGGTATGGGCAACCTTGAGTCTTTGAGGAGCCATCATTCTTTATACCACATAGATATATTGCAAAAATCCAATCATAACAAAAAGTTTATAAAGTATTGAAGGTTCTATTTCAAAATACCCTTTACCAACCACTCCCTGAAGACAACCTCTGTTAGTCATGTGTAGTTTTCTAGAAATATTTTGTACATAAAATGACAGATAACATACACATAACATACCCACTTTTGTGCATGTAGATATAGATAGCTACTAATTTTTAAGAGCTGGTTTTATAGTGTTGTTGCTATTATTAAGCAACAGAAATTTATTATTTTACAGTTCTGGGAAGTCTGAGATCAAGGTATAGGCAGAGTGGGCTCCTTCTGAGCTGTGAGGAAGAATCTGATCCAGGCCTCTCTTGGTACACACTCTTTAGCACTTTGCTTTGCTTAACAATGTATAAGATATTTTTAATGAATAACATTTTTACCTGACTTCCAAGACAATATTCTCATTCAGTTCTTTTACTTTTTAAAAATATCATAAGTGTCTAAGATGAGCTGTTAAAAACTTTTACCATTTGTCATTATATGTAAGTGTGAATCAAGATATTTTACAATCAGAATAAAAATGGAAATTATTCTGAAACTAAAATTGATACAGATATATAATGAATATCTGTATGTCTTACTTTCAGGTTTTTAAAATTGTCTTTATGAGTAAAATTACAAACTGGTACATAAAAAAGCAAGTTTTAAATTCTTCCCTGCAAATCAATACCTTTATGTTTGTGTGCATATGTTTTCAAAATGAGCTCTGTTGCCTAAAACATATTAAAACCCCCAATGAATCACTGTTGGGTTCCCATATTAATAAACTATAATATAAGATATGAAAAGCCTTTATTCTTATAACTTAGATGTGCAATTAAATAAGCATTCATTTTTAACAAATCGTTATTGAACACCTATTATATTTGAGACATTATAGTGTGTACCTCAATTAACAAAACAGACAAGCATTTCTTCTCTTGTGGGGTTTATCTTATAGCAGTTTACATTCTTAATAAATTTTTTGCATCTTTCTTAGTAGAAGGAAAATAAGATTCATTTGAGGTTTTTGTGAAACTTGATATTACTTGCAATTGATTATGCCTATTAAGTTCTTAAACTTTGGTTAGATGTAGAAATTTTTGTTTGCTGTCTAATAAAGCTAAAGTGGAATGTAGATAATGGACAAAAGAAACAGTGAAGATTTATGTAAAATCATAAAAAATAGATGTGCTAAATTTCAAAATACTAAATTTTGTTTTCCTATTGATTCTATTAGTAAAAAAAAACATTGTATTACTCTGAGTATTGGGTTGGTGGTAAGTAGAAGTAGATAAGTGTCCTAAGGAGGGTACACTGCACAGGAAATAGAGTCAGAGCCCTGGGGGGTAGGCAAAAGAGTTGCACCTGAAAGTCTGAGGTGAGGATACAGGTGGTAGTAATTGGATTCTCTCTTGCTGCCTTGTTTCTTGTTTCATTGCCAATAACAGAACATTTTTTGCCTTAGGCCTGCTACTTCAAAGAATGATCTGGATCCCTGTTACTATATTTTACTATTTCTTCAGGCCTTAAATACACATGGTTGTAGAATTGAGAAGTTCTTTCTCCGGAATTGACATTTATTAAATAAATCCAGAGCTGGATTATGGCCTCACGTTTTCTCATTGAAACTTGAATGGGGCACTTATTGTCTTAGTTCTCAGTTTTGTCTTTTATGAAACAAGGACAAACTACTAGTATTTTTAAAATCAAATGGCCATGCACTGAATACTTGTGAAATCATTTTGAGAAGAACATTAAGGCAAAAATATCAGATTTATTTTCCAGTTTTTTTCAATGAGTAAATCAGATGTGGTATGTTAGAATAAGGTGGGAAGATTTTTATGTCCTGTTGGTGAACTAGGACATACTGATATGTATTTTAGTCTAGTGTGTTGGAGCAAAGGCTCTGGAACTACATGGGGTTGAATAACACTGCTATGGTCTTGCTGTGCGAATGTTTTCATATCTGTTTTCTCATTTCTATTATAGGGATAATAATTTGTCTCATCGGCTTGTCATATTATATGTCATATTATTTACATTTTCTCTTTGAACAAGTTTCTTAATCTCTTTGCCCAATTTGGAACCAGCTCATACAAACACATGAGACTTAAAATTTCAAGGTTTTTGTAAATCATTTAAGTAGGGTCATTATTAAAAATTAAATTGCACATATTTGCCACTTATAAGTTATATTAAAGACACAATTTATAGTATATAGCCATGCCACTCTGAACGTGCCTGATCTCGTCTGATCTCGGAAGCTAAGTAGGGTTGGTCATGGTTAGTACTTGGATGGGAGACCACCTCGGAATACCATGTGCTGTAGGCGTTTAAAAAATTTTATAAATACTCTAAAATCATCACTTACTCATTATTTTATCATTTGTACTATTGCTATGCTCTTCAGATACACATAAATATTTATATCTATTAATTTGGCTGGTATGAATTATATAATGGTGTTTCACTGTACCTCTCTTCAAACTCCATGTTCAGTGATGTCATGTTGGTAATTTGAAATTGATGATGATTGTGATGGGAGTGTTTACACCATGGACATTGGCAAACATTACACATTAGGTCTCATTCACACCTTGGCAGCTTGTTAAACATTTATCTGTGCACTACTATGTCTTTGTTTCAGTGTCCTCAAATGTAAAATGGAGGCAATCATAACCTACTTATGGCTCAGTTGTAATGATGTGATGATTTATTTTAGGTGAAGTGTTTAAAAAGGTCTGACAGAGAATAAACTCTTTCTAAGATTCAGCAATTATTATTATTATTCCAGTGGTGTTTCAGTACCCATTGATGTATTATAACCCCGAGAGAATTGACACCTGAAATTGTTTCTTAATCCAGTTCCAGGATTAAGAAACAACCTGTTCTGTTTTGGGTTTGTATTGGCCAGAAGGGGAGGCCTTGATTGAGTTGCCACATTCACACTTATTATGTGAGTTTTCATAAAGAATACAGTCACATTCAGTATCACCTTTATAAAACTGTTGTCTTTACTAAAGTATAGTCACATCAATTATTTTAAGTTCTTATTTATTGTGAATATTGTTCAAACCCTGTTACAGAGGTATTTAACCTGAAAACTCAGGTTAAAATATTAATGAAAGAAATATTTGACAAAAATGTGTTCTGCCTTTTTAATGTTTATTTAACCAAATACTAGGAAATATATATTACCTTGTTGAAAGATATATGCTAATAAGCATGGAATTTATTGACATTTTGTAAACACTCTACCTCATAGAAAAGCAACATGAATTACCTTAAATATCTTAGATATTTAAGACTTAGATAACTAATTAATTAGAAGAGTTGTAGTGAGTTTTACTATAATTCTGGCTCCCACAGAGCACTGTCAGCCTTGAAGCATGCTGAATTTCCAGTGAAGTTAATGGGCACTCTGTGTGTGCTAAGAACATGTGAAAGCGACTGTATCTACAAATATAACACAGGCTCCTCATAAGAGAATTTAGAATCAACAATCAAAATTAAGTTTAATTATAAGTCAGAGAAGTGCAAGCCATGTTTTCTGGATGCCCATGTGAAGCCAAATACAAATTATGACATTACTTCAGTTTAGTCAAACATTTGATTATGAAAATGCAAAATATAATGCATTATATTTTGTTAGATAATTTACTTATACATTTATAACTAGGTCTTTTATAGTCTGTATAAAAAACAAAGAGAAGTTTCCAAATTGTAATTAAAACCTTCAAAGACATCACAAGATTTGTAGTATTTTAGAAATAGCATAATTATTGTTTTTGAAAAAGATCCTTGTCTCTTGTAACTGCCTTAATAATTCCCTTAACATTCTGTCAGGTACTGAATAGGTTCAAGGCAAAAGCACTTAGTAAATCTTTGTGATGAATGTTTCAAAATAGTGTCTGCTCTATGGAATTATTATTTTTTTGATTAAGAATACTTGCTGGTTACTGGTCCAAGTAATCAAAAATAATTTAATGATTAGTTTTTGCCTCATTAAGCTTCATGTAGAGAAGGAATTGAAGAGCATAAATATATTGACTAAACACTAGAGATTAAACTGATAGTTTTCTGAGATGTCTTCATTATTGACAGCAGGCCTTACTCTGATCACTGCCCAGTAATTTTCTGTGATGTGTATGGCTCTGTGTCTGATGTTCCCTTTTTATTTAAACACAGATTTCTGTTTTGTATTGATAATTGTCTCAGATAAAATTGCTGCATCATCATTAGATACTGAGTAGTAGGACCTGGTGCCATATTTCAATTTAAAATGTTTTAATATTAATAGACTTTTTTTTCCAGAAAAAATTAGATTAACAGAAAAATTGATTAGAAAATATAGAGGGTTCTGATATACTTCCATTCTCCTCCACACCCCCCAAATTTCCCCAGTATTTACATTTTCCGTCACTGTGGAACATTTCTTGTAATTGATGAACCAATATTGATACAGTCAGTATTAATTGAAGTCATAATTTACATTAGGGTTCATACTTTGTGTTACATATTCTAAGGGGTTATATACAACTTATAGTGATATAGGTCCACCTTAACTGTATCATACAGAACAGTTTACTGCCCTAACACTCCTCTATGTTCTACCTATTCATCCTTTCCTCCCTCCCTCCAAACCTCTCACTGGCAACTCTTTATCCTTAAACTGTATCTATAGTTTTGTCTTTTCTAGAACGTCATATAGTTAGAATCAGATGGTGTGTACTCTTTGCAGCTTGATAACTCATTTTTTTTTAGTGCTGAATAATATTTCATTGTTTAGATATACCATAATTTATCTGTCACCTATTGAAGGACACTCTTGGTTGTTTCTAAGATTAGTCAGTTATGAATAATGCTGATATAAACATTTATGTGCAGGTTTTGTGTGGTCATTTGAAAGTGAAGTTTTCGATTCACTTGTGAAAATACCAAGGACCATGATTACAAGATTTCGTGGTAAAAGTATGTCTAGTTTTATAAGAAACTACTGAATTATCTTCCAAAGTGGCTGTCCCTTTTGTATTCTCACCAGCAATGAATGAGAGTTCCTGTTTTTCATATCCTCCTCAGCATTTGGTGGTGTCAGTGTTTTGGATTCTAGCCATTCTAAATAGATGTGTAGCAGTATCTCATTTTAACGTAAATAATCTGATGACTTACAATGTTTAACATGTTTTCATATGCTTATTTGCTTCTGTATATTTTCTTTGGTAAGATGTCTGTTCAGAATTTTTGCCTATTTTTTAAATGAGATTGTTTTCTGTTGAGCTCTAGGCGTTCTTTCTATATTTTGGAAAATAGTCCTTCCTCAGATTTACCAAGTGAGAAGATGTTCTCCCAGTCTATAGCTTATCTTTTTTCTCTTGTTTTTCACATAGCAGAAGTTTTTACTTTGAATGAAGTTCAGTTTATCAATTTTTTTTCATAGATTATGCTTTTGATGTTATATTTCTAAGTCCTTTCTAAGAGTATTGGATACGGTGGTGAAAAATAGAGAGTTACTGCTCTTATATGGCCTCCAGACTAGTCTGACTTATGTATTCTGAAAAGACTCCTGGCACCTTTAAAATGCCCATTCTGTATTAACTTTTCTTACCTATAATATTGACTTCCCTTTATCAAATCCCTGTCCTGCTTTGTTTTTATTTATATTTATTACTCTTCATTATATTGATTGCTATATAGTCATTGCTATATGCCAAGGATTGTGCCTTTTAAAGTTGTTTTCTTCTTTAATTCTCATAATAATAAACACTATTGTTATCATTTTACAGTTATAAAAAATTAATCTCAGGAAGTTTAAGTAACTTGTCCCAGTTCATAGAGCTCCATGTGCTACAATGAGACTTTAGCTTGGATCAGTCTGAATCTAGAAGTCAGCTCTTAACCTCCTATTTCACTTTATGCTTTACGTGCTCTTTCTTTACTGTAGCATTTTTAACTGCAGAGGGGTATGTGTTTGAGAAAAGTCATGTGTCAGGAGGTGATTATTTCCATGTTTTTAACTGACAGCATTTTTTATATTTGTAAAAACACCTATCCTTTTACTCAAGGGATTCTGTTAACTCTAGTGGCAGGAGGCACATGGAATTTGAATTTAAAGTGAGTGCTGATCTTTCATTTTTGATTAAGAGCCACTGGTATTTCTGAGATCACTTATACATTTGATGGAAGAACACTTACTGTCTTTGTAAAGTATAGATTTTTATAGTATTATTAAATTGAATTTAATAGGCATCTATTTAACAAATATTGCATCATAGACTTTGTTGTGTTTATCCTCATAAGCCTCATGTTTTCAGTTGTGAATCTGTAGTCATTGATGACCTTCACCATCAAGTTTCTGGTCAGATTTTCTTTATTTCGGTGTATGGCTCTCTTCTCACATTTGTTGGGGGTGGGGCACCATGTCATCCTAGTCTTTACTCATCTACTTCCAAAGAGAACAGAGGTCTTCAAGAGGTCTTATGACCTTTTTCTCATCAGAGTTACAAAAACAGTCTCTATTTCCCATTTCATTTATTTTCTCCACAGGGGTTTCAGAGGAAATCAATACTGCTGCAACACAGAGATTTAGGGCCAATTGTGTACAGAAAATAAGCCTTTGGAAAAACATGACCAGAAGTTTATTTTTGGGCTGAGATTGTTTCAGAAGGCACTTGATAATTTCTAAACAACCTCTGAGATCAATCATGCATTTGGTGGTAAAAGCCTTTTTTTTTTTTTTTTTGTAAACCATCTGTTTTCCTGTCATGATAAAATAAAATTTAGTAGACATTTTTTAATACTTAATTTATAAGGTACTATGATAAGTAACATAGATGACACAAAAGTGAGAACTTCCCTGAAAAAAATTAAACTTGTATAGAAGGGGAAAAACACAGCCAATTATAACATTAAAAAAAAAATTAAGTACTACTGTAGGAGCAGGAATTAAAAGTGCCTAAGAAGTACCTGGAGGCTGTATAATTGTCTAAGAAACAATTTGTTTCAGTGACATTGGCATCTTGGAATTTAAAGGCTGTCAAATATTGAGGATATGGAGTAGAGAAATGGAGTTGAGAGACTGTGAATTCCTGTAGTCCTGTAGAAGATGCAGTTCTGCCCAGGCCCTTATAGAGGTGTGGTTTAGGAACACTGACTCCTATCAGCTCAGTTGTGGGTACAGGAGACTCCTTTATTCTACCAGTTCCATAGTCTTTGTATTACAGTAAAATACTTGTTAAAGGACCTGGGCATGGATTAAGAATAGAAGATATGCTTGCTGTCTTGAGGGAAGGTTGTTTGATATGTTTGGGGGCATTTGGTTAAGTTGCTCTTAAAAGAAGCAACATAAGAAGGACTAATTTCTTGGGCTTTTTCAGAGTTTAGGAATGTAAAAAGTCAAAATATTTCTCCCTGGCAGAATGTAAGCCCCATGTGGGCAGAGCATTTGTTCACTAGAACATCCTGAGAACCTAGTACCTCCTCCCACATATATGTTGTTCAAGTCATAAATTTTGAATGTAACATATAAACAAGTATCAGGCAGAAGGGACTCAGTCAGATATACACATTTTGTTCTGTGGAAGCAATAAATGAGTAGTTGTCTCTATCATCTTATTTATTCTCATTTTTAATGATTGGTTTGTTATCCTTTTATTTTCCATTCATAAGTTTCTTCTTTATTGTATCTTTGGGATGATCATATTTCAGGCTTAGTTTCTGCAGAACATAATAGCTACGTGTGAGATAAAATGAATTCTCAGTCTTATATTCATAGCACTTTGCAATCTGATATCCATATTCCCTTTTTGTTTTCTTTTATTTCTCTTTAAGAGAGCCCACCTATTTAAGAGAGAATTAAGAAAATTAACATCAGCTATCCATGTACACCCCTGACTTACCTCACCTTCCACTGCAGTAATGCCAGGTCATGCAATTACTTCTGCTCCAAATTATCTGCTCCAAGGAGCACAGCTGAAATATGGATGAAGGTAGCATGACATGCATCACACTTAATATGAATAACAAATAAAGCTTTATTGTACTGCCATTGAAATTTTCAGCTTTTCTATTACAATGTCATTTACTCTGACATTATCAAGCTATGCTTCAGTCTAGGAGCACCTGCTTTTCCACATCTCTGCTTATCAGACCTTTTTCTGTTCTCTAAGGGCCAGATGCATGCTCACTAATTTGAGAAGGCTTTCCTAATCATATCCTATCAAAGAAAAGAGTTGATCTGTCTTCTATCTGATGAGGTATTAAAATTTATTTGACATTTACTGTCTATGACCTAGATTTTAGCCTGGATAACTTTTACCTCTTTAAGTGTTTATATATATATATATATATATATATATATATATATATATATATATATATATATATATATATATATATATATATTTTTTTTTTTTTTCCACCAGCTACATTATAATATCTTGTATTTTATGCTATTGTATAACTCCCTTGGTGCATAAGACATGATAGTTATTCAAAGGACATGATTGATCCCTGCAAATTAGAAAAAAAGTATTGAAAATATCTGCTCTTTTTTAGGCCAGATGAAAGTCAGAGGCTTTTTTTCTATTAAAAAATTTTTAATATGAATCACTTCCATCCAAAATTATTTTTATTATAATTTTAATGTTCCCTCATTCAAGTGAATTAAAAATGATATAAGGAATTAGGCTAAATAGTTAAAAATAACATTAGTCATTGCTTTCCTATGTATGATTGATTAACTTAAATGATAATCTAGTGGGGTAGTCTAGTGGGTAGTTGGTAGGGAAAATTGAATATCTGCAGTCATACTCAAAAAGAAATAACACATCTCAACCATAAATATTTAAGTAAGTTGCAGTCAATTCTACATTCACCATTTTGAGTGCAAAAACCTTTGCCAGGCATTCTGTTTAGGAATGCAGTAGCAGTGAAATAATTTCCAAAGTTTTCTCTATCCATCTTTATCTCAGATGTAATTCTGCAGTCAATCCACATACATTTCCAAGGGCATTCATTATAGGGGACAGGATTATCTAGAATCCTGGAGCAAGTTCATCTCATAGGCTACTAGATAAAATGCTTTAAAATTACTAACATTAAAGTGAGCTATTCTTCCTTGATTCACATTTGAGGATACTAAGCCCTTTTGAACTTATCTGTTCCTATTTATGAGACGGAATTTTTCTCTCAATGTGACCTGACTCTTTTATGTGAATTAAACTGTTTTTATTCTTTCTTTCTTTCTCTTTTTTTTCCCCCCCTCAAATTTGCTGTTCTGAATAGATCAGAAACCTTAAAGCTCCACAAGGGAGCCTCCTTATCTGGTTAGGCAAAGATACAGCCAGTTGAAAAGGAAGAGGGGTGTTTCTCTCTTGATCCATAGGTCCACCCCTCTATTTAAGCTGCTGAAGATTAGGCCATATTTTATTTCCAACGATCACCCCTTGTGTTTTTGTGTAATGAGACTGACAGAACACTGATACAATTCTGTGATAGCCCTGCCAAGGTCTGTTTGCTACTGACCATTAAGGAATTTCTCCTTGAATATATTTTAAAACAGGAATCCTTTTCCAAATAAGTGGTAGGAGCTATGGTAACTGAAGTTTATTCCATTATAGACCCTTGCTCTGGAAAGTCAGATGGAAGTCAAACTTTATTCTGAATGCACCAGGACACTATATAAAAACTATGTAAAGATCATTTTGTAAATGGGCTTTTCAGGACATATATACTATCTACAATGAATGTCTTAGAAGCTCTTGTCAATTGCAATATGTGTGTGTGTGTATGTGTGTATCTTTTTCCTTAATATTTATTTGATAGCATAAAGTACACCCTCACTTCTTCCCCTTCTTCACCACAACCTCATACTTCATCAAAAATATATGCATTTGTAAATTTCATTCCATTTCCATGAGTTACTATTACACCTTTTTGGAAAAAAAATCCAGCATGGTTTAATAATAATATTAATTTTTAGGAGGCGTTTGTTCTTGTAAAATCAGTAATAAAGAGAGCTCAATCATGTTTGGCAGGAAATATTCTCTGGACTAAAGAGGACAGTATTGATATCTGTCCAACTTTCAATGGCTTTAAGGCTAGAAATTGGGTGGAGGGGAGTCATCTTGCAGTTTGCACCAATGATCATGTTTTTGTAGATAAGAAAATCTCCCTAATTTTCATTTTTGAGTTAATTATCAAGTTGATATGGAAACATTTAATAGTAACAGTTCTGTAAATTACTTCTAAGGGAAAGAGTCAGAAACACTATAAGAAAAATGATTAACATATTCACTGTAGAAACTGCCTACAGAATTATAGTATCTACAAGTTTTTTTTTTTTTAAGTAAATGTAAACCACTGAAAAGTAAACATTCTTTTCAGTTTATCCCTTTGAGGTTAAGATCACTACAGAAAGTAAGTATTGTGTAGTAAAGCATGAATACTTTGAAGCCAGGCTGTCTGATTTTGAACATTAGCTCAACCACTTGCTAGATATATAATCTGTAGTTAGATTAACTAAATATCAGTTATTTCTTTTGGATTATTAGAGCTGTTGATATATTTTAGTTTCTTCATTAGTAGTTTAACCAAATTTCATAGCAGATGGCAATAATAAAAAGAGAGGCTACATAGTATACTGGGGCCTGGCATGAAAGACATGTATACTAAATTAAGGCCAATGTGAGAGGAAAAATAAAGGATGAATGGGGTTAGCAAGTTTCCAATTTCTTCACATTTATATATAAATATATATATATATATATATTATATATATATATATATATAGATTGATTGATTGATTGCCTATATATACACTAGAGAATAAATGTAAAATTTCCTCTGTCTCATTTAACTCTCATGATTCTATGATATAATTTACTTCTATATAAGGAAAACAGATTCAGAAAGTTGGGCTTTTTCAAGAGAGAGTTGGAATGTAATTGAGTGCTTCTTTATGATATGTTTAATTTTCTGATGTCCCAGTTTACTACCTTTATTAAAAAACACATGGAAGATGCTCACTGAATTTTTATTGGGTTGAATTAAAAGGAGGTGATTGCTTGCATTTTCTTTGATTTGGCAGGGCCCATTGTTAGCCATACGGATGTCAGAATTGAATCTCTTCAACTCAGCTTATTTTCTTTTCAAACTCTGTTCTTGTCAGCTTTAGTAGCTATATAATGATATGGTAACTATAGAATCAGAAATAAGTGAAAGTGATTAGTGGTTTTCTGGATCCTTAGAGAGATTGGTCAAAAGCTTGAGCAGTGGAGGTAGCATTAAGGAGGAAATATTTAAAATATAATGTAGTATACTGTGAGAGTAATAGAGAAATTTTCTGATCTTAGGCATGGCAGGAACTCAGATGGAGATGATGTATTTAAGTAAAGGAAGAATAGAATGAAGGGTTGTATTTTGCTGTTTAACACCTCTTAATAGAATACCCAAAGCGCAGACTATACAAGAAAGTGACCTCCTACGGAGTTATATTGAAAGGCATCTTTATTGAGAATTAGAAGAAAGAGAATTCTAAAAGTAAATTCTGAGAAATAAAAGTAAATCCTGAGAATTCAAACAGTAAATTCTGAAAAGGTTAAAGTTAGTATATAACCTTGACATGGATAAAAAAAAAATGACATAGCATATTTTCTGATGATACTATGCTTTTATTTAGTTTTGGGCTAAAAACTATGTAATTAAAAATTTTGTAAATTCTTTCTGATTATCCATGTAAGCAAACATAAGGACTGATAATCAGTATTACTACAGTTATAGCATTAAATATGGCATGTTTGCATCATCCCAGTTGTGACTAAAGACAGTGCCATTTGAAGGAATTTTTTTTGCCTGTTTATAATGAATAGACTTTGTCTGTGACAGAAAATAAAGTAAAATAAAGATTAATATCAGGAAGAAAATTGCTTAAGATCTCTGTGCCTTACTTTCCTCATCTCTAAAATGAGGGTGCTAAAAGTACCCATCACTTACAATAGTTACTAAATGAGTAAATATATGTAAAGCAAACATATTCTTGGCACATAATAATTGCAATATGAATGATTGCTACCGTTATTTGTTACTTGAGAGCAGTTGTGGTGGTGGAAGCTAACTGAGAGGTTACTGAAAAAAAGATAGGCTAAATGAAGGATTAAGAATAAGGGTTGGGGGCATCACTCTGCCTGACTTCAAATTATACTACAAAGCAACAATAATCAAAATGGCATGGTATTGGCAGGAAAACAGACATACAGACCAGTGAAACAGAATAGAGAGTCCAAAAGTAAACCTATGTTTATATGGGCAAATAATTTTTGACAAAAAAACCAAAAACATCCAGTGGAGAAAGAAAAGCCTCTTCAATAAATAGTGCTGGGAAAACTGGAAAGCCACCTGCAAAAAAATGAAACTAGACTGTTGTCTGTTACCTCTTGTGGGTATGTGGTAGTGGAAGCCAAGCTCACTTCCCTTCCCATAATAGGTAAGGGAATTTTCAGTGTCACAGCTGACATGGCACAGACCACAGGCCCTCATCGGTCACTCCCCTAACAGCCCACCAACCAATCGAAATACACTTATGTATATAAAATAAAAGGCCCTGTTGTGATCAAGGCTCAGCCTTTGAATGTGAATTCACTGAGCTTGTGCCAGCACCAATAAATGCTAATTTCTGCTTATTGCCTTGATGTCCTGTCTCTCTGTTTGAGTATCCTGCAATAGGTATTTACCCTAAAGACTTATACTCATATCCAAAAAGATATTTGCACACCGATGTTCACAGTAGCCAGAACATGGAAGCAATCAAAATGTCCTAGATAGATGATTGAATAAAGAAGCTGTGGTACATATATACAATGGAATATTACTTAGCCATAAGAAGAGATGAAATACTGCCATTTGCAACAACATGGATAGACCTCAAGATAATCATGCTAAGCGAAATAAGCCAGACAGGAAAATTTGAAAATCACATGATACGTTGAATATAAACCTAAAGGCAACAAACGAACAGGACAAATAAACATAGACTCATGAACAATAGACTAGTAGTTACCAGATGGAAGGGGGAAAGGGAAGGTAATTTGAGTAAAAGGGATCAAATATGTGATATAGAAAGAAATCTAATTATGGGAGGTGAGCACATAATGTAAATATATGTATGCCTTACTGTTAAAATGTACAGCTGAAACTTACCAGATTTTATTAACCAATGTCATACAAAATAAATAAATTAAAAAAAAAGAATAAAGGCTAAAAGGAAAATTTAAACTCAGTTAATTTGTGATGAATACACACACACATGCACACTCACACACATGAACACACAACTTACTAAGGGAAATCACATAACTTCTAAGAACAATTAAAATACATAAAAAAATAGGAAATAAATAATTTTAATGATTATATCATTTTTCTAAATAGAGAATTATTTGAAATCACACTCAGACCTTCCATATAACAATGAAACTGTATATTTTCACAACTAATGAATGTGATTGGAGGTTTAAATTTCTATTAACTTTGACAAAGTGTTTAATTTTTGAGACAAGGTGTTTATTTCTATTTTACTATTTTATTACTATAAATGCCATCTTAAAAATGGAAGCCTTTCCCCAAATCTTATTTTTCAGATATCTCAAAATCATTCAAAAGGGGACCGAAGTGGACTGGGGTTGATTTTGGAAGGAAAGATTAAATCTGTACATGCTGTAATAGCAACAATTTCTTCAACATTTTCGGACATTTCAAGTTAATGCAGAATATTAGAGGGTAAAAACAACTTCAAAAATTATACCTGAAAGTAATCTAATATTGTATGTTGACTGTAATTGAAAAAATAATAATAAAATAAAATAAATATATAAAATATAAAACAAAAAAAATTAACAGCTACTGTTTAAATTCTCAATATTTCCATTAAAGCAACAGTGGAAAGAATTATGTGTAAATTAAATAAAAAATTAGATGTGAATAAAAAGACTGAATGAAATGAAAATCCTTCAACTAAGCAATGACCTTTACCATTTCCATAAAGTCAGAGAGGAAAGTTTAAATGAACAGCGTAATTGAGATGTAATTTCAGTATAACATAAGCTTTGTTACAGGAGAATGGCTAAAATTGTAACATTTTTCATTTCCCAAGGAAACAGCATATTCTAACCAGGAATGTGAAGCTACAGGGGATAATCAGGTTCTTCCAAACCCACCAAGGGTTAACAATTCAGCAAATATTTCTTGTGAAGTGTTTGGTAACTCTGTCTTTCTCAGGTTCATCTTCCAAACTTTCTGGAATATTTAATGTTTAAAAGGATACTAATTAATTATGAAATAATCTTTCATAATTTTTGGATTTTCAGTCATCGTTAGTCCTAATTTTAATGGAAATTAGTGAACTATTTGATTTTTAAGACAATTGAAATTCTGCCCTTTTGCTTAGGTCAACATAGTATTTTGCTCCTAATGTCAGATTTGCCCCTTTTTTTTCGGTTTTACCTCATTTCTTTCAAACACCGAATTTCTTTATTTAGGTTGTTATATGTACAGAATATGCAGCTTCCACTTACTGCTGTTTGTAGGATGCACAGACCCTGCTCAGTCTAAATAGTTTATCTGCATGCCTTTAAATGTCACCAGGTAACTCTCCTCCTCTGCACTAGAATAACTAAGTCTGACAATATCAACAATGACATCACCTAAAAAGTGTCATCATCAGTGAGAACTTCCAATAACTACTGGAAATAAAACAAAGATGGTCAGTGATTTTTGAATGTAGCCCAGATAAGCAAAAGAAAGACAGAATTAAATGAAAAAGCTCAAGCATTTACCCTTCTAAATAATATCTTACTGTAAAATTGCCATCATTGTCTGAGAAATAAGCAAAAAAAGGTGACATTTTTACCTGGATGTGCTAAGAGTTTTTACTTGATAATATAGTGTTTAAATGTGTGTGTGTGTGTGTGTGTGTGTGTGTGTGTGTGTGTAATATATATATATATATATATATATTATTTATTTATATAAATATATATATCTATATTTATATATATAGATATTTCTTGAGAAACTGAAAAATCTCCATAGTATGGAAGGAAAACTAAGATTGATTCTCCAACTTGAGGCCTAAGAGAGTTACCCCTTTCCTGAATATTTGTGTTCTTGTGACTGAGTTATCTTTTGACACTAACAGTAATCTACATTTCTATGTTGGACAATAGGAACTAAAAGCAATGAGGCAGATAGCTTTATGGTCAGGATGTCAGATGTGGGCCCCATTCCCATCTTATATTGTTCCAAAAAGAATCACATTAGTTAAGGGAGAGAAAAATGACAAATGATAGAAGGAAAATATAGCTGTAAAATGTCACATTGACCTTTTGACATTTGACTAGAAATAGCAGAAAAGGAACCTTTCTGTGTTGCCTGCCTCAATAGAGTAATATAGTTTGATTTTTTTTACCATTGCATTTCTAAACTAATTCCTGCCATTTTATACATAATTGACTCACACCTACCATCTGCATTTGTAGGCAACATATATTTCATTAAATGTCACACTGGTGTATTTCTGGCTTAGTTAGTAACTACAATAAATTATCTCCCATATATGTATTTCAGTTACTATAATGAGGAAATATAAGGGGTTGCTTTCTATCCACTTAGATCCTGTGAATAAAGAAATGTCTGCTAAAGATCAGAGAGTGAGAATGTCAGAAGTTTATTTTAACCTGTATAAAAGCTTAGAGCTAAGTATATATTTAGTTGTATGAATCAATGATACTGCTTATCACATACTTCACAGACATGGTAAAATAGGAACCATGTGCATATGAGCATGTGGCCTGTATTCTCATCCCAGAGTCAAGATACAAAAGAAGAAAAAAAATCTATGCAAAATTTATAATAGGTTAAACCATAACTCCTCCTTTTTTCTTTCCTCTTTTCCATTCTCCTCCTCATCTGCCTTACCCCTTTATTCTTTTACTTCAATAAACTCATCATTAGCTCAAGTGAGTATAGAACACAAAAATGATGATTTGAGGAAATCTGCCATGAGCCACGAAGCACTCATTTTGTGCATATTTTTAATCTTTTGTTTCTCAGTCTTGATATGTACATAAGAAGTAGGTCTGATTTATGACTCACTTTTAGTCTTAAGAGTAGAATTCTTTTTAATCAAAAGTATACTGCAAAGACTTACATTTTGGATGTAAGGGATCATGAGAGACTATCATTCTCACCCTAATAACCCACACAAGCTACATAAGTATAGTTTATTCTTAAATCAACGGAGAGCTGAGAACAAGAATAAATTTATATGAACTAAACTTGGTAAGCGACAAGTCTTTCATGAGAGAAGAAATCCACTGTTATGCTCAGTCCTGAAAGAAACAAAGCGATAAGTCATCTAGATAGTCTAGACCAAGGAGAATCTGGCGAATGGGCTAGTGTGACGAAAACAAACCAGAGGAGAACTGGGCATAAAACAACACTTTACTTTTATACATGTTTCATTGATTGCTGGGTGGAGAGGGTTGGGGTCCCCTACATAGAGTCAGGGAATGAGATCCCAGGGAAATTCCTGTAGATACTCTGGGCTATGAGTTAGAGAAGAGCAATGGAAGAACTACCAGAGTGGAGCATTTCAAAGGAAATACCTACCTTCATGGAGTGAGATCTGCTTTACAGTCTCAGCAGCCCTCTCAGTGCCAAGCATGGGACCGCAGGGCAGAGAGAGCACTCACCCCACAGAACAGAAAGTTGGCACAAGGAGTATAGATCAAAGAGAACTTCCAAGTGACCTAAAAAAAAAAAAAAAAAAGCTTTCAATCAGCCTATAAAGCAGGAACTGATTGCTCACACCTCATAAAGCACATTGCTAGAACCTCACCAATGCTTAGATCCTGGGCCCTGAAGAAGGGAAGGTCTAGATTCTACCCTCAAAATGGGGTGAGGAATTGAATTGAACTAAACCTCAGTATACCTGCTTACCTTACTTGCAGGACACAAATGAAGTTCACTTTTCCCATAAATTTGTATCTTTTGGCTTTCATCAACAACAAGGTCTTATTTAGAGACTTGTAACTGTATTTCTCTGTAAAAATATGAATTATGTAGGAAATTTTAGAGATTTTCTATTAAATGAAGTAAAAAAATCCACAATATTGGTAAGAGTTGTGTGTATCTGAAGGAAACTAAATTATAAGACAAAAAGCATCCTGAAACCATCTCTTCAGGTATAATAATACCTTCATTTATTGTTGTTCCTTGTACTTCATCAATGATATTCAATTTTGTCCCTTTTCTCTTTGTGAACATCTTCAAACCACACCCTTTATAACAAGGAGTTAAAGTAGTGTTAAACATACACAAGTCACAATAAGGCAAATTGTTGGGACCTAGCTTGTATTGTCTGTGGAGAGAAAATTGTTATTAGTTTTGGCAGATTAACTGACCCCATAGAAATACAAACTCTGGGTTTAAAATCTAAGTGAATTGTTTACACATTAATCACTGAGGTTAGATAAAGACTCATCTCATCAGTAGTCAGCACTCTACCTTAAGATAAAAGCAGGAAAGAAACTTCCTTGGATGGAGAGACCAAAGGCTGACAGTGTTGACTCACACCCAACTCTTTCTGACTTCACTAAACTTCAACTCTCATCAGTAAGAATTTTGCTTCAGGATAGAATTTTGAACTTCACTAATACTGTTATAAATGGATCAAGGCTTATAATAATGAATTGATATCTTCAAATCAGAAAGAATAATTAGATTCTAGCAAGTCTTTTAAATGTTGGCTTAGTGAATTTTATTTTTTAGTGTAAATTTAAAAAATTTTTATTTTTTAATGTAAATTTTAAAGTGGATATATGTTACATATAGCTTTATAGACGCAAAACCCAAAAAGTATACAATATTATTTCACTGTTGCATAAAAGGTTTCAAATTATTGATTGAAGGAATTGGACATGCTTGTCAAAGTAAGTAATGTGCATTATGATTAAATTAGTTATGAGAATAGTATCAGGTTCTTAAATTTGACACTTTTACCATATGTGCTTCTTTCTGTTTCCTCTTTGTCAGTCACCAAGTAAATAATAGTAATAAGTGAATAATTATAACAGCAATAATATTTATACTATTACTTAATACACTTAACACTTATTAGTTTCACTATGGGCCAGTGTAACTTTTATATACATTATTACATTTATTCTTACTGCAACTCAATGAAGTAGATAATATTATTATTCTCATTTTACCAATCAGGAAACAGAAGTGTGGAAGTTAATTTTCCAGATCACAAACACAGAAAAAGTATATATATGTAGAAATAGTACTTGTGATTACTGAGTAATGAATGTGTGTGTGTGTGTGTGTGTTTATTCTCAGTGATTTCTCACATTTCTGGACCTCTTTTGAGCAAGGTACTGATAGCCTCTTGTTTTGAACTCTCTTTTCAAGGATACTTGTAAAATGTAGTCATAAAAGGTAGAGGTAATATTTTCCTTTGTAATACTAATGTTACCATTGGGGGTGATTTGAACTTCAGAGTCCCACAGTGATGAGGGAGGTGATAATGGTGCGGAAGTATAATTAGCATTTTTCCTTGGTTCTTCTTCATTAACTCAGTGAAGAATCACAAATCAGTGAGATTTAGAGATGATATATTAAAAGTATATTTTAGAAAGGCAAAGCATGCTCCAAGGAGGAACATGGTTTTAGGAACATTTAGAAGCTAGAATGTCTGAATTATATTTGGGTCATGATGAGGCATTCCTAGGTGACTGTCATTCTCATTGACCCTTGGCTGCTGTATAACACTTTGCCTAGTGAGCATTCACTTACCCAGAATTCAGTCTGTTATTAGATTCATGAAATTCCAGGCATAAACATAGTATTATAATGAAGCTTAAATTGTAAGCAAATTAGGGTAGTACCTTCTGTGCAGGCTCAGTAGCCAGATTAGGCCAAATAATGGCCTAATGATCCTCTTGTTTTTTGTCTCTGGGGATGCAGGAAGAATTTTCTCTAATTACCAATAAGGTATTCTTTGGGTGGTCTCTGGGCTGGATTCCTATTCCTTTGTTCCACTGTTACTCATATCTGACTAGCTACCTAACTCTATCTAATACTATAGTTACCACACCACTGAAAAAAATCAACTATGTTTTGTCTCTGAAACAAGAGTCTAATATTTTTTATCAGCATCCATGAAAGGATGGCAGGCTAACATGCGAGTGGAGTAAAATGCTAATTTTTTAAAGTTCTTAAGAGTTTTTGTGACGATTTTCATGACAGAAACATGACTTTTTGAAAGGGGAGGAATGAAAGCCTTACCACCAATTAACAAGATTTGAGCAAAATTCTTGAAAATTAATAGTGAACATTTGACCAAGTGTACGGCCAATTGGAGGATCAAATGCAATTTTACCTTATGTCATATATACACAAAGAAAAAATTGAACAGTGGTTGCAGGAAAGTAGACTCAAAAATAGCTAGCTTGCTGAACCTTCCATTAAAGATAGATTTATTTTAGAGTTGAAGTAAACTCAGCTGAGAATCAAAATAAAGTTCAGATAAGGGGCCCACTGGACAGGAATTGTATAATAAGCAGTTTCTCTTTATTAGGAAGCTAGAGATAGGCATTGAAGCAAAGAGATAATTCAGGTGGTCCGAATCCTTGGAAAATGTTGAGAGGTGTTTATTTTGTTGAAATTATAGCTAAGCCTTTTGGAAGTAATTGAAGCATTTGTTTCAGATAATGCTCTGATAGGCCGTACATAGAATATTCTTTATACTTGGGGAGTTCTGGTCCCAAAGGAACTGAGTACTTGAAGGACTGGAATTCAGAGAACTCATAAACAAGTATTTTTCATGTACCTTATCAGTGATATGGAAATAGTATTTGTGATTACTAACTGGGTAATGCATAGAAATAATACAAAAGTCATTTGTAAATAAAAATATGAACAAAAAAATTCTATCATTCTAGAATAATGGTGGAAGATAGTGGAATATAAGTGCACAACAGATAGCCAAGTTTGCATGATTTTTATGTTCTCCTTTGAGGTTACTTTTGTTTTACTTCTCCATAATTTTGAGATCATCTTCAAAAGATTGATTAATCTCTGCAGCTTTTCAGCTTTGTCTTTGATTCATTAAAATGCTGTTCTTTATACTCTGTAGACATCTGTGAACTTACTTTCATTTTCAGGTGTTTGCATATCAGTTGTCTAATCCTAATTATTTGATTCTTCTAAGTCTGATTGTTCATTTCAATACTTCTCATTTTATTAAATGAGTTTTTGGTTATTTTATTTTTATTTCTGCTTTCATTATCTTTTTTGTATATTTCTTTGAAACATTTCTGAGAACAAGGTAATGACATGACTTGATAGCACAAAAATTATTAGATGTTTTCTTCATTCTGTTTGAGAAATAGCAATTTCTAAAACCTGTTGTTTATAAACTAACTTCTGTCTTTTTTAGCTTTTACATATGTAAATGAACTTGCAAATTATACATTAAAATAATCTGTAATAACTTAAGTACTATTTTTGTTGATATTTTTATCATTTTCAAAATGAAAAGATGAATCACGCAAATGCTGACTTGTGTATAAAATCAACATGTGTTAAGGAGATGAAGAAAAGTACAATTAACTGCTTAACAATTGAAGTAAGGGTTCAAGGTTGTTCACTTCTGCTTCATTCTATTGGTCAAAGCATGTCACAAGGGCAGTCATAATCAAGGGGAAGGAAAATACTCTACTTTTTAATGGGTGAAAAGTAAGTTCTTATTTAATATTTGTTGAGTTGAACAATGTCTTTGGAACCATGCTATCCTATAGCCTCACAGACATTACTCTCCAGCATTTACCTGAGTGAAGTGTCATTTGTTTTATTTATCTTCTATTTCCTTTCTACATCAAGGGTGAAACTTTTATTGTATACCTTATTGTATGCAATTAGCTTTCTTATTGAATGTGATCCCATAACTGATGAACTTCTGTGTTCCAGTGATCATATGTAAATGGTCCTACAAGGCCTTTAAACCAAGTGTTTTGGAATGAAGAGATAGAATGTATATAAGTTGTATTATTATTATTATTATTTATTATTATTATTATTATTATCTGACTGTAGACAAGTTTCAGAAAACTAAAGAACATAAATAATAGGCTGGAAAATTCTCTTTAAAGAAACTAGCTCCACTCTGTAAAGAATCTATTTTGTTTAAGGTCAGTGAGAACTGCTTTTAGTAAAATTTCAGTATAAGTGTAATCCACGAGGTATTTTTAAGAACTGACAAAGTATAGAATAATTAACATGAACATGTGCTTGAATTTCTTTTTATTTGAGCACATTGTTCATCTAATATTTAGTTGGGATCCTAGAGCCATTCATTTAATTCTAGAACACTATTCAGGAAAGAATCACCATTGGAATATGCTTTTATTTCTGTACTTTGAGTTGTGATATGGTCTAAGAAGTAAAAGACCTTTGGAAAGGAGGAACTGAGTTTGAATTCTGAATTTTACACTTACCAGTTATATGACCTTGGACAAATTACTAAATCTCTTAAGATCTCATATTCTCCATCTATAAGATGTAAATAATTAATGACAGTTGTCCAAGAAAATGTTTAATAATTTTAAATAACATAATAGCGGAAAATAGCCTACAGAGGACATATTTATTACTATGACTATTACCATATCCTGCACACTACAACAAAGGATATTTCCAGTTTTAGGAGGAGCATGCTGAATTGGGCCTGGGATAGGAGCAGCATTTCTTTTTTCCTTTGTGTATTTAAGGAAGGAAATACACTTATTCCTTAGACGGCTAAAAATTTACTTATAGGGACAACCATGGGGACATAGAACAAACACCATAATCTATACCTTTTACCTACATATTTCTGAGAATATTTTAAAATATACAGAATATGTATTTCACTATATAGGTTTAAAAACCTTTTATTTTGAATACAATGATTTTCAGCTTTGTTTTAATTTGTTTTCTTTTTACTATCTTTAAGAAAGGGTTTAGTTAAAATATTTTGATAGTCCTGTTTCCAAAAATGTATTTTAATTATACTAAATACAGAACATTTCATGTGCATTATATCATCATCGCATGAGACCTTATTAATCTTCCCTTCTATGTTTATAATTTTATTCAAGCACTCCTGAAATGGGGCTTTTAATTTTTTAACACAACTCAATTTCTACTTTCAGTATTTTAATTTTATTTCTATTGCTTGAAACTTAGCTAAAACTTATGTGAAACATTTTTATTGATCAAGATATGCTAAATGTCTTAATAAACACTCCTAATAAACATACTTAATAAACACTCATGTGATGCATGTTCTCAAAGAATTCCTAATCCAATGACAGTAATAATAACAAAATATAAAATAACATACATTAATTTGTACTGTATTTTTGGAGAATAATTTCATGAGATAGGTAGAGTTCAGTATGTAGATTCTTTTTAATATATAAAGAACTCAAGGGCTAGAGAGATGAACTAATTGCTCAATTTTAATAGCTTATAAAGATGTATAGAAGACTAGAATGCAGGTCTTTTGAATCCTAAGTTAATGCTTTGTTATGTAATATTTCCAGTTGTTCACACAATAGTCATTGGAATAGACTTCATTCTTCATTTATCTTTAGGATCCATAAAGGTTAAATAAACTGATCGTGATCACATGTTAATGTACTGACAGATGTACAATTTGTATTTGTTTGGCTTCATGTCTTGTATTTGACGAGATGTTAACTCCTTTTGAACAGACTGTATAATATTCTTCTAAGTGTATGTACCACTTCACTGGTTATTTCTCTGGAGAACTTCAGCAACTTTCAGTTTTTTCTCAGTAGAACACAACTGTT